>CM038674.1:464785819-465985819 GCA_021605145.1 Aegilops bicornis | reverse complement strand
GCTCTCAGGAGTTGTTCAGGAGGAAGTGCCTGTTGTGAAGGATTACACGGATGTATTTCCAAAGGAACTACCACGCATGCCGCCAGATCGAGATAAGAATTTTTGATAGAGCTATTGCCAGGCACCAGACCAATATTGAAGAGGCCATACCGGATGCCCGCAAATGATCTGGAGGAAATTAAGAAGCGGATTAAGGAGTTATTGGAGAAAGGGTACATTCGACCAAGTTCATCACCGTGGGGAGCCCCAGTGCTCTTGGTTGAGAAGAAGGATGGATCCTTGAGGTTGGGTGTTGATTATCGTGCGTTGGACGAGGTGACAATCAAGAACAAGTACCCACTACCGATGATCAATGATTTGTTTAACCAGCTGCAAGGAGCTAAAGTATTCTCTAAGATCGATCTGCGATCAGGATACCGCCAGCTGAAGATCCGAGAACAGGATATACCTAAGACAACTTTCACCACAAGGTATAGGCTATATGAGTACACGGTTATGTCATTCAGATTGACTAATGCCCTTGCCTATTTCATGAGTATGATGAACAAGGTGTTCATGGAGTTCTTGGATAAGTTTGTTGTGGTGTTCATTGACTGGTATACTCGAAGAATGAAGAGGAACACAAGGAGCATTTGCGTTTAGTTCTCGAGAAGCTCAGGGAACACCAGCTATATGCCAAGTTCAGCAAATGTGAGTTTTGGTTGAAGGAAGTTAGATTTCTTGGGCATGTTATATCAGGAGAAGGTATAGCAATAGACCCTACCAAAGTTCAGTCAGTCACTGAGTGGTTGGCACACACCTTAGTAGGAGAGATCTGCAGTTTTCTTGGACTCGCGGGATATTACCGGAGATCCATTGAGAATTTCTCCAAGATTGTGAAGCCAATGACGGAGTTGTTGAAGAAGGACACCAAGTTCAAATGGACGGAAGGATGTGAGGCTAGTTTTCAAGAGTTGAAGAAACGTTTGGTTACAACCCCAGTGCTAATTCTTTCGATATACGCAAGGATTTCCAAGTGTATTGCGATGCTTCTCGCCAAGGACTTGGAGGTGTACTTATGCAAGACGGAAGAGTTGTTTCTTATGCCTCACGACAGCTTCGACCTCATGAGTTGAATTATGCCACCCATGATTTGGAGTTAGCAGCCGTAGTGCATGCGCTCAAGACCTGGAGACATTTTCTTATTGGAAACCGTTGTGATGTGTACACGGATCACAAGAGTTTGAAGTACATTTTCACCTAGAAGGAACTGAATCTCAGGCAAAGGAGATGGTTGGAGCTTATAAAGTACTATGATATGAAGTTACACTATCAACCAGGAAAGGCCAATGTCGTAGCAGACGCTTTGATCCGGAAGATTTATGTCAATACCCTCATAAGCGGAGGATTACCGCAGGAATTAGTTGATGATCTCAAGGAACTTCGTTTGGAGATAGTTCCAAGAGGTTTTGTTGCAGCAATGGAGGTTCGGTCAACATTATTGGGAAAGATTCGAGAAGCTCAGAAGGATGACAAAGAAATTGCTGAGATAAAGGAGAAGATGAGTAAAGGAAAAGCCAAGGGTTTTCATGAGGATGAGCACGAAACTTTATGGTTTGAGGATCGTGTATACGTACCTAATAATGCAGAGATCAGGAAGGGAAGCTTCGGCACCCCCCTACCTGGCGCGCCAAATGTCGGATCACGGGTTCCGGCAAAACCCTTAAGGTTCGAACTCTGGGGTGCGCGCGAAGTTCTTTCCCTCCTACCGATCCGCGCCCTAGATTGCTAATATCTCGAAGATGAACTCGACGAACTCACAACACAAGAGACACAAGATTTATACTGGTTCGGGCCACCATTGTGGTGTAATACCCTACTCCAGTGTGGTGGTGGTGGATTGCCTCTTGGGCTGATGATGAACGGTACAAGGGGAAGAACAACCTCCACGAGGTTGAGGTGTTCTTGTGCTTGGTGTGTGGCTAAGGATCAGATGAGATGCCTCTCAATCAGTTATCCCCTACGGTGGTGGCTAGTTCTAGTTATATAGGCCCTGGTCCTCTCCCCAAATATTGAGCGGGAAGGGAGCCAACAACGGCCAATTTGAAAGGGGACAACTAGTACAGCTTATCCTGACAAAAGAGGTCTCCGCCTGCAAAAGGCTCTGGTGGTGATGCTGCCTTGGGCTCCATGGTGACCTCCGTCTTGCCGTCCTGCTGGTCTTGGTCTCGTTGCACCGATATGGAAGCCTTTGATTGATGCCTCGCTACTCTGCGTATGCGCTTGCTTCCTTAGCACCAAAGGGGAAACAAGGACACTGCGCGCGCAGGCGCCCGCCTAGTCTTGATCGTCATGGCTCACGTCATGAGAACCTCGCGAGGTTTGCCTTGCCTTGATCTCCCCGCCCCTCGCGAGCCAACCCGCTCCTGAGGAGATCTTGTGTCATCCGCCTTGCGAGGCTTGGCCCCTCGCGAGGGTCTTGGATGCCTTGTTGATGAAGATGGGCCGTACAGGCCTTCTAGCACAGCCACACCGTGGGCCGCAGGCAGGCAAGTCTGGTGACCCCCGTTCCCAGAATGCCGACAGTAGCCCCCAGGCCCAAGGCGCGCTCGGGCTTGGCTTCGAGGCGAAGCCAAAGGTCAAGTGTGGAGCGCCGCGGGCCCCAAAAGCCCGCGGCCTTGGCTGACGTGTGGCGGTTGATTGGACGTGGGCGTCTCCGCTTCCCCATGCTGCCTCGGCATCTGCCCGACTTGACAAGTCCCTGCGACATGCAAGGGAAAACCATCATTACCTGTGATCGTGGGAGGCTCCGGTTGGCCTTCTTCCGCTATAAATGGGGAGAGGGGCAGAGCCCCCGACGCCATTTCTCCCCATCCTATTTGCTTCTTCCTCCTCGATCCTCTTCTAGTAGTGATGGCGCCCATTCGAAGGTTTTCTGCCGTGGAAAAGGGAAAGACTCCCCTTGACGTGCCGACGTCGCTCCCGCCGAAGAAGAGGTCGGTTCACCGCCGCGACGAAGCGGCGATGCAGGTGGTGACGAGGCCTTGGTGCGAGCGGCCTCCTCCTAGGTATCAGCTACCCCTGTACGCCCAAGCCGGGGGCTTAGGAGGAAGGAGCGACGAGCGGCACCGCCCGCGGCGCGACCGCTTCCGTTCTGCGATGGCGATACGCGCCGCCGCCCCTGGAACCCATGCTACGGACTCCTGTCACGAGCTTGTGCTGTGGGCGGTGATGCCCCCAGGCACCTGGATCTGCTTCCCACGGTTCTTCTCCGATGCTATGCCGCCGAGGGGACCCCTCAAGCTCTGGTTACAGCATGCTAACTGTGACGCCCCAGCGACCGGAGCATAGGTTGAAGTGGTCTCCTCCGGAAAGATCTTCATGACCCGCGGCTGGGGTGAGGTTGCGCGGGTTTTCCGTGCTGAGGGCGCCCTCGCAATCCACTTCGACTATGACGGCGCCTCCATGCTGTTCTTCAAGGTTGAGGGCCGTCGCCTGGAGTGCTGCCCTGGAGGGGTGCGCCAGGACGATGCGCGCCCGGCCTGCGGCACCTCCAGCAGCAGCGACTCTTGGGCGTCCAGCGGTTCTCCCGAGCTCTATGAGACTCCGGAGACGAGAAACGACAGCTACGTGCCCCCGAGCTCTCGCCGCGCCCAGAGCAGGGCTGCGGCGTCCAGCTGCCGCTGTCGCTGATCTGGATGGGGTTGGCGCTGGCCTCCCGCGGCCCACTATTGATGATGGTGTCAGCCACGGGAGGGTGTAGATAGGATTCCCCTAAGTTCTCGTCTTTTGTTCCCTGTGAGGAATCAAGAAGTACCCTGTGGGGGTGTGTAAAGGGCATGTAATGTATTTTGTTGATACTATCCTTGTTATGAAAATTTGCGAATGCCTTCTCTGTTTAGGCTCGGTCTCCCCTTTCAAACCTTGCGACGGCTTGTTGCTCTACACTGACAGGTCTCGGTCCCCAGGCAAGCTGCAGCCGTCGCTGGTATGCCAGGTCACGTGCCATGGTCAAGGCCATGAGGTGAGCGGCCCGAGGTCCAGTAAGAGCCCCTGAGGCGCGATGCTCAGGAGGTCCCCTTTAGCGCTCAAGCAGCCATGGTAAGGTAGGAAAGGGAGGTGACGTTGCCGCAACAGGGCTGCGGCAAGCGTGACCCTTAGGCTCCAACGATTAGCCAATATGAGCGCGAGACTTATCTTGGCGGTTTGGGGTCGATTCCTTGCGATGCGCCGCATTAATGCGTAGCTAGGCCAGGTCCATGCGTGCTTCCCCCTCTTCTCCACGCTCTCCTTTATGCTCTACGTCCTCAGGTCCCGGCCCTCGAGCGAGCTCAGCCGCCGCTGGTATTCCAGGTCGCATGCCGTGGTCAAGGCCAAGGGTGAGGGCTGGAGAGCCAGTAGGAGCTCCTGAGTCGCGATGCTCAGGAGCCCCCCTTTTAACATGCAAGCGGATTGCATGGGAGAAGAGGGAGCTCGTGGTGCCGCCTGCTGTCATTCTCATGAGATTCCTACGAGCCAACACAAGGAGAAACACAGTTTGCCATTATGGTTGCCAGCCCGCCGTCGGCTGCTTCGCGAGGAGACGAAGGCACTGATGGCCTGGTGAGGTGACGTGCGCGGGGCATGCCGCGAGCCAGAGCTCGACCGCTCAAATTTATCGATGTTGCAGGGACGGACCCGTGCACAAGCGTCGTGCCAGCGCGAGTAGCACCCGTGGGAGGTGAGAGTCAAACAGGTGATAGTCATAGGCAGATTAAGCATGGGGAGCTGTAACGCCCCGGATTCGATGTGCCAGGTGTCTGCCAGTTATTCCCCGTCGTTGCCATGTCATTGGCTTGCGTGTCTCTCTTTGCCATGTCATCATCTGCATTTCATATCATGTCATCATGTGCATCGCATTTGCATACGTGTTCGTCTCATGCATCCGAGCATTTTCCCGTTGTCCGCTTTGCAATCCGGCACTCCTATGTCTCCGGCGCCTCTTTTACCTCTTTCCATGTGCGGGTGTTAAACGGTCTCGGAATGGACCGAGGTTTCTCAAGCGGCCTTCAGATAGCACCGGTGAACCGCTGTCAAGTTTCGGATCATTTGGAGGTCGTTTGATACTCCAGCAGTTAACCGGGTAACCGCAGAGCCCTCTTTGTTTGCAGCCCAACACCTTCCAAAGTGGCCCAAAACCCACCTAACTCTCCTCCATGCTCTCGGTCGTTTGATCACGATCGCGTGGCCGAAAACCGCACCTCATTTGGACTCTCCTAGCTCCCTCTACCTATATAAACACCTTCCCCTCCAAAAATCGCAGTCCAAATCCCCCGAAACCCTAAAAATTCCCTCCGCGCCGCACCGGACATGTCCGCCGCCGTCCGGACAAACCCGCGCCGCCGCCCTCGGCCAACCCGGCCTCGCCACGTGGCCCCTCCGCCTCACTCACTTTGCCAGCGAAGACCCATCCGAGCCCGCCGGCCGGCGCCGCCCGGCCGCCAGTGCCCAGCGCTTGCCCGCCGCCGTCCGCCCGTGCGGCGCGCGCGCCGCCTACGCCGGCCGGGCGCGCCGCCGCGCCTCCTCCGTCTTGCAGGCCGACCCGCCGCAGTGCGCTCCGCCGCCGCCGAGGCCGGCCGCCTCCCGCCAGCAGCGTCGCCGCCTCCTCACCCATCCGGCGCCGCCCCGCCTCGGCGAGCTTCGCGAGCTCCAGCCCCGGCCCCTCGCCCATGGCCAGCCCGGCGCCTCCGGCAAACTCACGCCGTCGCGCCAGCCCGCCATCCCCTCCGGCGCCCCGCCCTTCTCCGGCCATCGCCGTTGCCTCTCCGGCGAGATCCGGTGGATCGGGATGAGATCCACCGGGATCTCAACCAAACGGGATCCGGCCGTCCCGCTTATCTCCATCCCGAGTTGACTTTCGGAGGGTATAAATTATCCTAAGTCCCGAATCTGCAGTTATTTTTATGCAATTTCATCATGCCATAACTCTGCATCCGTAGCTCCATTTTGTGCGTGTAATATGTCAAATTGTTCGTTTCAAAGAGTAGATCATTTAATCTCATTGCATCATTTTCGTTTGAGCTCATCTCGATGCCCTAAATGCTGTTGGAAGAGTGCTATGTGATGTTAGTTTCTGATTCTTATCAGAACATGCACTTTTGTCATTTTTTCCATGATTGATTTGTGCACCCTATGAACTTAAGTCCTACATGTGTTTTGTAATATGCCATGCCATCTTTACAGTGGTGTATGCCATGTATTTTTGTGATCTCTGTGGTGACTAGCACAAGCATGCAAACTAGGCTTCTTGATGTTGCTGATTTCAGCCCTGTTTTGCTGATATTTTTATGCCATGTTAACTTGATGCTACAGAGAGTTCCATGCATATTTTGAGATACTTCAGTAAGGATGTTTTGTTATACATGTCTTTCTATATCCATCAATTCCCTTGTTTGAAATTATGGAGTGCCATAGCTTGAGTCAATCGAGTTCTACTTTTGCTATAAAATGTTTCCTGGCAGATTGTTTACATGTTATTCAATTTTGCCAAGGTTGTTGTAGTTGATCCGTGTATGCTATGATGTTGTTATTGCCATGTATAGGTTCTATGCCATGTATTATTACTGTGAGTTGTCTTGCCATGCCATGTATTGCTCCGTGGTGAGTGGTTCAAGCTCACCAACATGCCTACTTATCGTTGTTCCTGCCATGTATGAATCTGTAATATAACTTGCCATGTTTACGTGGGTGCCATCATAGCTTCTGTTCCTTTTTGGCTTATGGTCAGTAAAGGACTTTTGTTATATGCATTTAGTAGTGTCATGCCATGCCTTTGTTACGTTCCTGTAGCATGTTGTTTGATAGCTCTAAACATTGCAACCTGATGTTATTTCTGCCAATGCCTGAAACTGTTATTATTTGCAATCTTGCCATGTCATTTTGAGCATGTTCTAGTGATTTCTGGAGATAGTTCAGTGTTCATGTTTTGTAATGCTTTACCTGTACATCATGCCTATGCCTTTTGTTATCATGTTAAGATGATGTAGCTTGTTGTTTTGATGCTTGCAATATGCCTAGTTGCTGTTTTGGACAGATTGTAGCTATAACTTGTATAGGGTGTATGTGTTGAACCGTTGCTCGCTTTTGAGAGTGCTCTATATGAAACTTGCTTGATTTTGCATGTAGATTCATATTATCATTTTGCATCCTTGTTTTGAGGTGTTTGCTTGATGTTTGCATGTATTTTGCATCAATGCCATGCTTATCTTGTTTTGCTCATATCTTCTAGACCGTAGCTCCGAATTAAATGAACTTTATATGTAACTTGACTAGAATTTCGTGTAGATCATAGTGGTGCATATTAACTTGTTTTTTAACAACTTGAACATAAGGTTTATTCAGATCTGGACCAATTTCGAAATTTGCATATGAGGACTTACCGGAATTGTTAGAGGTTGTTTCGGCCTCATTTAAACTTGCTTTGATGTGTTGTTCTTGTTTGCATCATCTCTTGCCATGAGTAGTTTCATGTAGTCTTGTCATGCATCATGCTTGTTGTGCATCTTGCCTTGTTCATGGTGGTGTGTTTACTTTGTTGTGTGCTTCTTCTTGTTAGTTCTGTTTCGTTGCGATCGTGAGGATTCGTTCGTCACGCTTGGTTCGGCTTCATCCGTTCATCTTCTTCATGGACTCGTTCTTCTTCCTTGCGGGATTTCAGGCAAGATGACCGCTTCTACGGATCTCACTACTATCATTGCTATGCTAGTTGCTTTGCTCTTCGCTATCTGCGCTACCTATCACTTGCTACTCAAGCCCCCTATTTGCCATGTCGACCTCTAACCTTTTGCACCCTTCCTATGCAAACCATTGTTTGGCTATATTCTTGCTTTGCTCAGCCCCTCTTATAGCGTTGTTAGTTGCGGTGAAGATGAAGTTTGTTCCTTGTTGGAACATGGAGATGTTGTTCCATCTTTGGAACATGTTTACTTGTTGGGATATCACAATATATCTTATTTAATTAATGCATCTATATATTTGGTAAAGGGTGGAAGGCTCGGCCTTATGCCCGGTGTTTTGTTCCACTCTTGCCGCCCTAGTTTCCGTCATATCGGTGTTATGTTCCCGATTTTGCGTCCCTAACGCAGTCGGGTGATTTATGGGACCCCTTGACGGTTCGCTTTGAATAAGACTTTTCCAAAGAAGGCCCAACATTGGTTTTACCATTTGCCTCACCTAGCCCTTTTTCCCTTGGGTTTCGGAGCCCGAGGGTCATCTTTATTTTAACCCCGGACGGTGCTCCTTCGAGTCTTGGGCCCGAACTAGAGCCCACAGGCGCCCCTCAAGGCAACTTGAGGTCTGGTTTTAGTTGTACGGACTGCTCATCCGGGTGTGCCCTGAGAACGAGATATGTGCAGCTCCTATCAGGATTTGTCGGCACATTCGGGCGGCTTTGCTGGTCTTGTTTTATTGCTGTCGAAATGTCTTGCAGCCGGGATTCCGAGACTGATCGGGTCTTCCCGGGGAGAAGGAATATCCTTCGTTGATCGCGAGATCTTATCATGGGCTAAGTTGGGACACCCCTGCAGGGTATAAACTTTCGAAAGCCGTGCCCGCGGTTATGCGGCAGATGGGAATTTGTTAATATCCGGTTGTAGTAAACTTGAAGCAAACTCGTCTAAAATACCTCAACCGTGTGCGTAACCGTGAGTGTCTCTTTTAGGGGTTGATCGAGAGGAGAACACGGTTTTTGGGTTATGTCTGACGTAAGTAGGAGTTCAGGATCACTTCTTGATCATTACTAGTTGACGACCATTCCTTTGTTTCTCTTCTCGCTCTCATTTGCGTATGTTAGCCACCATATATGCTTAGCCGCCTTTGCAACCTCACCACTTTACCCCTTCCTTTCCCATTAAGCTTTGCTAGTCTTGTTACCCATGGTAATGGGATTCTTTGAGTCCTCGTGGCTCCTGATTACTACACCACCCGATTGCTGGTACAGGTTTGCAATGATCTTGACGCGAGAGCGATGTTTGCTTGTGTTGGAGTTCTTCTTCTGCTGCTTCTTCGATCGGGGATAGGTTCCGGTCGGCACTGGGCTAGCGAGGTGGATGTGGTTTGAGTTTACATTTATGTTTCATCCGCAGCGGATGTTGTTCTTGTATATGATGTTGATGTATTCTTGTGGCATTTGTGCCTTATGTATGTATCCCCATCTATTATGTAATGTTGATGTAATGATATCCACCTTGCAAAAGCGTTTCAATATGCGGGTCTATCCTTGGTGGGACCGTCGAGTTCCTTTTGGATAGGGTCGCATATTGGGCGTGACAGGAGCATACTGGCTTAGGTAAATGCATGTAAGATACTTGCCATCGGGTCCGGCCCGAGCGGCTTGGGGATGATGCAGCCCGAGGGGCGCCCCCAGCAAGGTAAGCTAAAGACATAAGAAAAAGGGGTACATGCCACAGGGACGAATCCACACGGCCTGGGAATGATGCAGCCCGAGGGGCGCTCCCAGCTAAACAAACTTGGAAAATGTCACCTGGTTCTGTCGATGAAGGGGTGTCGGGGCAGCTGAAGATACGCGGCGAAGGAATTGCTCCACACGAGCCACTTGGGCCCTGAGCCTCAGAAGGCTCTGGGGTCCAGGTGGTTCCCTAAGGACCGTCTCCATCTCATTTAGGACGACGTGATGCCTGGAGACACGCTGCAAGTTGCGCTGATAGGCGGACGACACGCTCGGCAGGCCAAAAGGCATGCGAACATAGTTGTGCGGTGGACCCTCGCAGCAGCCCACGCGTGTAGGCCAGAAGGGCTCCTGAGAGGCGGCCCAGTTGAGCCCTGGGACGTCGATGCAGACGCGTAGCCCAGCATCCTCGCCTGGATGGGGAGCTACGCCTGGTGAGCGGCGGCCGCCGTGCAAGGCCCTTGCGTCTTGCAGTTCCTGAGTGGTCCTGGTGATGAACTCCTTAGCGGTGGGCGCTCCTCGCCCAGTGTTCTCCTGAGGGAAACGTGCCGTGAAGCACGCCTCCAAGTGGTGCCCAAGTGCCTCCCTCGTGATATTGGCAAGGTCTAAGGCCCTCTAGAAGAGAGCCCCCGGGCCCTGCCCGATAAGGGCACCGGGCGCGCCTTCCTATGCGATGGAGGGAGGCGCCTTTGGCGAGGGCACTGATCCTGACGAGGTTCCTGTCGCGACGCCACCCTCCTGAGGTCCTGCATGGCGCAGCTGCTTCTTCTTCTTTGGGGTGGCCTCAAGAGGGCACTCACCCTTGCCGTCGGGGGCGTTGATTGCTGCAGCTTGAAAGGCACGCTCAAAGGAGCACACCGCATCTCTTTCTTTGCATGGGACTGTGATGATTCCGCCGCTTCCCGGCATCTTGAGGACATTGTAGCCGTGATGGGTCACCGCCATGAACTTGGCCAGGGCTGGATACCCGAGGCTGGCATTGTACTGCAGGCGAATGTGCGCGACGTCGAAGTCGATGAGCTCAGTGAGGTAGTTCTTGCGTTCTCCAAAGGTGACAGGAAGGAGGACCTGCCCGATCGGGGTAGTGGAGCCTTCGGTCACTCCTGAGAAAGTCTTGGTGGGTTGAAGCTAATCATACGACACTTGGAGGTTGTCGAACGTGTCGACGGACAGGACGTTGACCCTGCGCCGCCGTCGATGAGGGTCTTGGTAACTTGCACGTTGCTGATGACTGGGGAGCAAAGCATCAGGAGGGCGCCTGTGGTAGCCGCGCACTTGAGCAGATCTGCCGAACTGAAGGTGATGGCGCACTTGGACCACCTGAGCAGGCGTGTGGCCTCAGTCTTGGAGAGGACTGCATTAACTTCACGAGCAAACTGTTTGAAGATATGCTGCGAGGCTGGGGCCTGGGCTCCGCCCAAGATGCATGCGATAGCACGTGGCTGCTGGAAGCCCCCCGCCCTCTCGTCTTGATGATGGTCGTCATTCCTTCTCGCTGTCGTGGTAGTGGAGGAAGACCCGCGTTGCCTTGAGGACGATCCTCACGAGGCTGATCCCTCCAGGCGCCCTAGCGAGGCTGATCCTGCCAGCGGTCCTCATGAGGCCGGTTGCACCACTCCTAGCGTGGGCCACGGTCGTCCCAGCGTCCGCCACCGCGTCCTCCTCCTCGGTCGTAGCCCTGGTCATTGCGCTCGGAGCATCGACCGAAGTGTCCTTCTCGAATGGCTCTGAGCTCTTGACAGTCGTTGGTGTTGTGGGTATGCAGGTTATGGAAGGCGCAGAATGGTCGGCTGCCCTTGGATGACTCAGGCTAGTCTCTGCCACGCTTGGTGTCCGGTTCCGCTGCGAGCACGGCTGCTCCCTTGCGCTTCACGTCCTTGGCCTTGGCTTTCTTCTCCTCCCGGTCTGCAGCCGGGAGATCAAGGAGGGAGAGACGCCATTTCTCAGCTCTTGCGCACTTGGTCGCCAGGTTGAATAGCTCCAGGGATGTGCATAGCTCCTCGTGGATAGCGAGCTCCTCCTTCATCTTGACGTCATGGACGCCATCAGAGAATACGGAGATGATGGCCTCGTCCGTCACCTTGGGGATCTTGAGACGAACGTTGTTGAAGCGCTAGATGTACTTCTGGAGGGTCTCTCCTGGTTGTTGCTTGACGCGACCCAGGTCACCCGCAGCCGGGGGGCGGTCGCGAGTGCCCTGGAAGTTGGTGACAAAGCGTTCGCGCATCTCGTCCCAGGAGGAGATCGAGCCTGGAGGCAGGTTCAGGAGCCACGAACGGGCGCCGTCTTTGAGCGCCATAGGGAACCAGTTCGCCATGACTTTCTCTTCGCCGTTGGCCGCCTCGATGCTCAGCTCGTAGAGCTGCAGAAACTCCGCGGGGTCGGGGGTGCCGTCGTAGCGAGGAGGCAGATCCGGCTTGAACTTGCCCGGCCAGGCGACGCTACGCAGCTCGGGGGTGAAGGCGCGGCAGCCGGCCGTGGTCACCGGGGCCAGTCTTGGAGGTGGAGCTTGGTCTTGACGCCCGCGCTCCGCTACGGCGAGCAGCGCGAGGCCTTGCCGCGGCAAACGATCCTGGCGCGGCGGTGCGAGGAGTGGCGGAGCATTCTCTTGCGGTCGAGGGACTTCTCGACAGCTTCTTTCTTCACGCGCGGGCGCCGGACGCGGTGGGTCGCGCCGCGGAGCCGCACGCCTTGGCGCCAGGGCGCCATCTTGGTGCAGAGGTGGTGGAGGCGCTCCGTGAGGTATGTCGCCCGTAGCTGGCAGAGGGTGAGGCAGTGAGAGCGACGGCGCAGGGGAGCCCCCTGCGACGCGGACAAGCTCGGCGATGCGGTTGAGCCAGTCCTCGTAGAGGTCGTTGACTGGGCGGCAGCGCAGGAGCTCGTGCGCCATGAGGAGCGCAGCCCGTGCGTCCATGGGAGCGCGACGAGCGTGGGACGACGAACCAGCGGGAGTCGGCGATGGAGTGGCGGTGTGGCCGTGTCGCCGCACCGAGGGGTGCAGCGAGGATGCTTGCTGCTCGTTCCCCATCGGGCCGGTGGCGGCGTTGGTGGCAGGCGACGGAGAGTGATGGGGTGGCCCGCCGACAGTGGCCGTCTGAGCAACGCGGGTAGCGAGGGTAGGCCGGCGCTCGGCGCGGGCGTGGCGTGTGTCCGCCATGGAGACGACAAAGCGACGCGATGCGGAGCGACGAAAGGGAAGCTTGGGCGCACCCCTACCTGGCGCGCCAAATGTCGGACCACGGGTTCCGGCAAAACCCTTAAGGTTCAAACTATGCGGTGCGCACGAAGTTCTTTCCCTCCTACCGATCCGCGCCCTAGCTTGCTAAGATCTCGAAGACGAACTCGACGAACTCACAACACAAGAGACACAAGATTTATACTGGTTCAGGCCACCGTTGTGGTGTAATACCCTACTCCAGTGTGGTGGTGGTGGATTGCCTCTTGGGCTGATGATGAACGGTACAAGGGGAAGAACAACCTCCTGAGGTTGAGGTGTTCTTGTTCTTGGTGTGTGGCTAAGGATCAGATGAGATGCCTCTCAATCAGTTATCCCCTACGGTGGTGGCTAGTTCTACTTATATAGGCCCTGGTCCTCTCCCCAAATATTGAGCGGGAAGGTAGCCAACAACGGCCAATTTGAAAGGGGACAGCTAGTACAGCTTATCCTGACAAAAGCGGTCTTCGCCTGCAAAAGGCTCTGGTGGTGACGCGCCTTGGGCTCCATGCTGACCTCTGTCTTGCCGTCCTGCTGGTCTTGGTCTCGTTGCACCGATATGGAAGCCTTTGCTTGACACCTCGCTACTCTGCGCCTGCGCTTGCTTCCTTAGCACCAAAGGGGAAACAAGGACACTGCGCGCTGGTGATACGTCTCCAACGTATCTATAATTTTTGATTGCTCCATGCTACTTTTATCTACTGTTTTGGACTATATTGGGCTTTATTTTTCACTTTTATATTACTTTTGGGACTAACCTATTAACCGGAGGCCCAACCCAGAATTGATGTTTTTTGCCTTTTTCAGTATTTAGAAGAAACAGAATATCAAACGGAGTCAAGACGGAATTAAAACTTAGGGATAGTGATTTTCCAACGAATGTGATCCGGAGACTTGGACCCTACTCCAAGAAGCTTCCGAGGAGGTCACGAGGGTGGAGGCGCCCGGGCGCGCCCTGCCAAGTGGGCCCCTCGAGCTCCACCGACGTACTCCTTCCTCCTATATATACCTCACGCACCCCAATAGACCGAGATCTGAGCCCAAAACCTAATTCCACCGTGCACCTTCCTATATCCACGAGATCCCATCTTGGGGCCTATTAGGAGCTCCGCCAGAGAGGAATCCACCATGGAGGGCTTCTACATCAACACCATAGCCCCTCCGATGAAGTGTGAGTAGTTTACTTCAGACCTTGGTCCATAGCTAGTAGCTAGATGGCTTCTTCTCTTTTTGGATCTCAATACAATGTTCTCCCCTCTCTCGTGGAGATCTATTCGATGTAATCTTCTTTTTGCGGTGTGTTTGTTGAGACCGATGAATTGTTGGTTTATGATCCAGCTTATCTATGAATAATATTTGAATCTTCTCTGAATTCTTTTATGTATGATTGAGTTATCTTTGCAAGTCTCTTCGAATTATCCGTTTGGTTTGGTCAACTAGATTGGTAGTTCATGCAATGGGAGAAGTGCATGGCTTTGGATTCAATCTTGCGGTGTCCTTACCCAAAGGATGTAAAGGGTTGCAAGGCACGTATTGTATTGTTGCCATCGAGGATAACAAGATGGGGTATTTATCATATTGCATGAATTTATTCCTCTACATCATGTCATCTTGCTTAAGGTGTTACTCTGTTTTTAACTTAATACTCTAGATGCATGCTGGATAGCGGTCGATGAGTGGAGTAATAGTAGTAGATGCATAATCGTTTCAATCTACTTGTCATGGACATGATGCCTATATACATGATCATACCTAGATAACCTCATAACTATGCTCAATTCTGTCAATTGCTCAATAGTAATTTGTTCACCCACCGTAGAATAATTATGCTCTTGAGAGAAGCCACTAGTGAAACCTATGCCCCCCGGGTCTATTCTCATCATATCAATCTCCATTACTTTATTTACTTGCTTTGCTTTTACTTTTTACTTTGCATCTTTATACCAAAAATACCAAAAATATTATCTCTATCAGATCTCACTCTACGTAAGTGACCGTGAAGGGATTGGCGACCCCTAATCGCGTTGGTTGCGAGTAGCTATCGTTTTGTGCAGGTACGAGGGACTTGCGGCGTGACCTCCTCTTGGATTGATACCTTGGTTCTCAAAACCGAGGGAAATACTTACGCTCTTGTGCTGCATCATCCTCTCCTCTTCGGGAAAACCAGCATAAGCTCGAGATGTAGCAAGAAGGATTTCTGGCGCCGTTGCCGGGGAGGCTTACACAAAAAGTCAACATACCAAGTACCCATCACAATACCTATCTCTCGCATTACATTATTTGCCATTTGCCTCTCGTTTTCCTCTCCCCCACTTCACCCTTGCCGTTTTATTCGCCCTCTCTTTCCCAATCTCCTCCTCTCTTTCCGTTGCCTTTTTCCTCGTCCATTTGTTGCTTGTGTGTCGTGATGGCTCAAGATGCTACCAAATTGTGTGACTTCACCAATACCAATAATAATGATTTCCTTAGCACTCCGATTGCTCCTCTTGCCAATACTGAATCTTGTGAAATCAATAACGCTTTGTTGAATCTTGTTATGAAAGATCAATTCGCGGCCTTCCTAGTGAAGATGCCGCCATCGATCTGAATAACTTCGTTGATTTATGTGATATGCAAAAGAAAAAAGATGTCGATAATGATGTCGTTAAATTGAAGCTATTTCCTTTTCGCTTAGAGATCGTGCTAAAGCATGGTTTTCATCTTTGCCTAAAAATAGTATTGATTCTTGGAACAAGTGCAAAGATGCTTTTATCTCTAAGTATTTTCCTCCCGCTAAGATTATCTCTCTTAGGAACGATATTATGAATTTTAAGCAACTTGATCATGAACATGTTGCACAAGCTTGGGAGAGAATGAAATTAATGCTACGTAATTGTCCTACTCATGGTTTGAACTTGTGGATGATTATACAAAAATTTTATGCTGGATTGAATTTTGCTTCTAGAAATCTTTTAGATTCGGGTCATGGGAGGCACTTTTATGGAAATCACTTTAGGAGATGTTACTAAACTCCTAGATAATATTATGGTCAATTATTCTCAATGGCATACTGAAAGATCTACTAATAAAAAGGTGCATGCTATAGAAGAAATCAATGTTTTGAGTGAAAAGATGGATGAACTTAGGAATTTATTTGTTAAGAGTGTTTCTTCTGATCCCAATAATATGGCTTTATCCACTTTGCTTGAGAATAATAATGAATCTATGGATGTGAATTTTGTTGGTAGGAATAGTTTTGGTAACAACGCTTATAGAGGGAATTTTAATCCTAGGCCTTATCCTAGTAATCCTTCTAATAATTATGGAAATTCCTACAACGACTCTTATGGAAATTTTAATAAGATGCCCTCTGAATTTGAGAGTAGTGTTAAAGAGTTTATGAATTCACAAAAGAATTTTAATGCTTTGCTTGAAGAGAAATTGCTTAAAGTTGATGATTTGGCTAGGAACGTTGATAGAATTTCTCTTGAAATTGATTCTTTAAAGCTTAGATCTATTCCTCCTAAGCATGATATCAATGAGTCTCTCAAAGCCATGAGAATTTCCATTGATGAGTGCAAAGAAAGAACCGCTAGGATACATGCTTACAAAGATGCCTTTATTAAAGAGTGTTCTTTTAATTCCTATGAAAATCAAGATGAAGATCTAAAAGTTATTGATGTGTCCCCTATTAAATATTTATTTTGCAATATGAATCTTGATGAAACTGAATATGATCTTCCTTTACCTAGGAGGCGTTCTAAGAATTCTGAGTTTTTAGATCTTGATGATGAAATTGATAAAAGTGGGATTGAAAGAAATAAAAATCGAGATATTGCTAAACCCACTATATTGGATCTCAAGGAATTTAATTATGAAAATTGCTCTTTAATTGATTTTATTTCCTTGTTGCAATCCGTGCTAAATTCTCCTCATGCTTATAGTCAAAATAAGGCTTTTATCGAACACATTGTTGATGCCTTGATGCAATCTTATAATGAAAAACTTGAGATGAAAGTTTCTATCCCTAGGAAACTCCATGATGAGTGGGAACCTACCATTAAAATTAAAATTAAAGATTATGAGTTTCATGCTTTGCGTGATTTGGGTGCTAGTGTCTCTACTATTCCCAAAGCTTTGTGTGATTTGCTAGATTTCCGTGACTTTGATGATTGCTCTCTAAACTTGTATCTTATGGATTCCACTATTAAAAAACCTATGGGAAGAATTAATGATGTTCTTATTGTTGCAAATAGGAATTATGTGCCCGTAGATTTTATCGTTCTTGATATAGATTGCAATCCTTCATGTCCTATTATTCTTGGTAGACCTCTCCTTAGAACGATTGGTGCAATTATTGATATGAAGGAATGGAATATTAGATTCCAATTTCCCTTAAAAAAGGGTATGGAACACTTACCTAGAAATAAAATAAAATTACCTTATGAATCTATCATGAGAGCCACTTATGGATTGCCTACCAAAGATGGCAATACCTAGATCTATCCTTGCTTTTATGCCTAGCTAGGGGCGTTAAACGATAGCGCTTGTTGGGAGGCAACCCAATTTTATTTTGTGTTTTTTGTTTTTGCTTCTGTTTAGGAATAAATAATCCATCTAGATTCTGTTTAGATGTGGTTTTATCTTTTAATTAGTGTTTGTGCCAAGTTAAACCTATTAGATCTTCTTGGGAGATAGTTATTTGATCTTGCTGTAATTTCCAGAATCTTTGCGCTCAGTGCCCGAATTGTTAAAAATCACCAGAAGGTGATAAAATAGTGATTCCAATTGTTGCTGATCAATAAAAAAATTGTCCAGGTCGTATGATTTTGGTATAAGTTTTTGAGTTCCAGAAGTTTGCGTTAGTTACAGATTACTACAGACTGTTCTGTTTTTGACAGATTCTGTTTTGCGTGTGTTGTTTGATTATTTTGATGAATCTATGGCTAGTAAAATAGTTTATAATCCATAGAGAAGCTGTAATACAGTAGGTTTAACACCAATAAAAATAAAGAATGAGTTCATTACAGTACCTTAAAGTAGTCTTTTGTTTTCTTTCTCTAACGGAGCTCACGAGATTTCTATTGAGTTTTGTGTTGTGAAGTTTTCAAGTTTTGGGTGAATTCTTTTGATGGATTATGGAACAAGGAGTGGAAAGAGCCTAAGCTTGGGGATGCCCATGGCACCCCAAGATAATCCAAGGACACCAAAAAGTCAAAGCTTGGGGATGCCGGAAGGCATCCCTCTTTAAATCCACTTCCATCGGTAATTTACTTGGAGCTATATTTTTATTCACCAACATGATATGTGTTTTGCTTGGAGCGTCTTGTATTATTTGCGTCTTTGCTTGTTAGTTTACCACAATCATACTTGTTGTACACACCTTTTGAGAGAGCCATACATGAATTGAAATTTGTTAGAATACTCTATGTTCTTCACTTATATCTTTTCAGCTTGATAGTTTTGCTCATAGTGCTTCACTTATATCTTTTTGAGCTTGATATTTTTGCTCTAGTGCTTCACTTAGATCTTTTAGAGCACGGTGGTGGATTGTTTTAAAGAAACTTGATATCTCATGCTTCACTTAGATTATTTTGAGAGTCGTTAATAGCATGGTAATTTGCTTAATGTTAATATACTTGGTATTCAAGATATGTGAAACTTTCTTTTGAGTGCGTTGAATACTAAGATAAGTTTGATGCTTGATAATTGTTTTGAGATATGGAGGTGATAATATCAAAGTCGTGCTAGTTGAGTAGTTGTGAATTTGAGAAATACTTGTGTTGAAGATTGCAAGTCCCGTAGCATGCACGTATGGTTAAAGTTGTGTAACAAATTTGAAACATGAAGTGTACCTGGCTTGTGCATCCTTATGAGTGGCGGTCGGGGACGGCGATGGTCTTTTCCTACCAATCTATCCCCCTAGGAGCATGCACGTAGTACTTGATTTTTGATGACTTCTAAATTTTTGCAATAAGTATATGAGTTATTTTGACTAATGTTGAGTCCATGGATTATACGCACTCTCATCTTTCCGCCTTTGCTAGCCTCTTCGGTACCGTGCATTGCCCTTTCTCACCTTGAGAGTTGGCGCAAACTTCGCCGGTGCATCCAAACCCTGTGATACGATACGCTCTATCACACATAAACCTCCTTATATCTTCCTCAAAACAGCCACCATACCTACCTATCATGGCATTTCCATAGCCATGCCGAGATATATTGCCATGCAACTTCCACCATCATCATCGTGACATGCATTACTTTTGTCATATCTCCATTGCATGATCTTGTAGTTGACATCGTATTTGTGGAAAAGCCACCATGCATTATTTTTCATACATGTCACTCTTGATTCATTGCACCATCCCGGTACACCGCCGGAGGCATTCATATAGAGTCATATCTTGTTCTAGTATCGAGTTGTAATGAAAGTGTGATGATCATCATTAGAGCATTGCCCAAAAAAAATAGAAAGGCCAAAATAAAAAAAGTGAAAGGCCCAAAAAATAAAAATAAAAAAGGGCAATGCTACTATCTCTTTTTCCACACTTGTGCTTCAAAGTAGCACCATGTTTTTCATATAGTGAGTCTCTTAAGTTGTCTTGTTTATACTAGTGGGAATTTTTCATTATAGAACTTGGCTTGTATATTCCTACGATGGGCTTCCTCAAAATGCCCTAGGTCTTCATGAGCAAGCAAGTTGGATGCACACCCACTAGTTTTCTTTTGTTGAGCATTCATAGCTCTAGTGCATCCGTTGCATGGCAATCCCTACTCCTTGCATTAACATCAATCGATGGGCGTCTCCATAGCTCATTGATTAGCCTCGTTGATGTGAGACTTTCTCCTATTTTGTCTTCTCCACACAATCCCCATCATCATATTCTATTCCACCCATAGTGCTATATCCATGGCTCACGCTCATGTATTGCGTGAAGGTTGAAAAAGTTTGAGATTATTTAAGTATGAAACAATTGCTTGGCTTGTCATCGGGGTATAGAAGTTGGGAACATCTTTGTGTGACGAAAATGAAGCATAGCCTAACTATATGATTTTGTAGGGATGAACTTTCTTTTGCCATGTTATTTTGAGAAGACATGATTGCTTTGATTAGTATGCTTGAAGTATTATTATTTTTGTGTCAATATGAACTTTTGTCTTGAATCTTTCGGATCTGAATATTCATACCATGATTAAGAAGATTTACATTGAAATTATGCCAAAGTATCACTCCGCATCAAAAATTCTTTTTATCATTTACCTACTCGAGGACGAGCAGGAATTAAGCTTGGGGATGCACGATACGTCTCCAACGTATCTATAATTTTGATTGCTCCATGCTACTTTATCTACTGTTTTGGACTATATTGGGCTTTATTTTTCACTTTTATATTACTTTTGGGACTAACCTATTAACCGGAGGCCCAGCCCTAATTGCTGTTTTTCTTGCCTTTTTCAAGATTTCAAGAAAGCAGAATATCAAACGGAGTCCAAGCGGAATGAAACCTTCGGGATCGTGATTTTCCACCGAGCGTGATCCGGAGACTTGGACCCTACTCCAAGAAGCTTCCGAGGAGGTCACAAGGGTGGGAGGCGCGCCCCTTGAGGCGCGCCCACGCCTCGTGGGCCTTGGAGCTCCACCGACGTACTCCTTCCTCCTATATATACCTACGTACCCCAATAGACCGAGCACGGAGCCAAAGACCTAATTCCACCGCCGTACCTTCCTGTATCCACGAGATCCCATCTTGGGGCACATTAGAACTCACGGAGAGGGCATGCACCACGGAGGGCTTCTACATCAACACCATAGCCCCTCCGATGAAGTGTGAGTAGTTTACTTGAGACCTTGGGTCCATAGCTAGTAGCTAGATGGCTTCTTCTCTCTTTTGGATCTCAATACAATGTTCTCCCCTCTCTCGTGGAGATCTATTCGATGTAATCTTCTTTTTGCGGTGTGTTTGTTGAGACCGATGAGCTGTGGGTTTATGATCCGGCTTATCTATGAATAATATTTGAATCTTCTCTGAATTCTTTTATGTATGATTGAGTTATCTTTGCAAGTCTCTTGAATTATCCGTTTGGTTTGGCCAACTAGATTGGTAGTTCTTGCAATGGGAGAAGTGCATGGCTTTGGGTTCAATCTTGCGGTGTCCTTACCCAAAGGATGTAAAGGGTCGCAAGGCACGTATTGTATTGTTCCCATCGAGGATAACAAGATGGGGTATTTATCATATTGCATGAATTTATTCCTCTACATCATGTCATGTTGCTTAAGGCGTTACTCTGTTTTTAACTTAATACTCTAGATGCATGCTGGATAGCGGTCGATGAGTGGAGTAATAGTAGTAGATGCATAATAGTTTCGATATACTTGTCACGGACTTGATGCCTATATACATGATCATACCTAGATAACCTCATAACTATGCTCAATTCTGTCAATTGCTCAACAGTAATTTGTTCACCCACCGTAGAATAATTATGCTCTTGAGAGAAGCCACTAGTGAAACCTATGCCCCCTGGGTCTATTCTCATCATATCAATCTCCATTACTTTATTTACTTGCTTTCCTTTTACTTTTTACTTTGCATCTTTATACCAAAAATACCAAAAATATTATCTCTATCAGATCTCACTCTCGTAAGTGACCGTGAAGGGATTGACAACCCTAATCGCGTTGGTTGCGAGTAGCTATCGTTTTGTGCAGGTACGAGGGACTTGCGCGTGACCTCCTACTGGATTGATACCTTGGTTCTCAAAAACTGAGGGAAATACTTACGCTACTGTGCTGCATCATCCTCTCCTCTTCGAGAAAAACCAACGCAAGCTCGAGACGTAGCAGCTGGCGCTCGCCTGGCGCCCACCTGCTATCGATCATCATGGCTCATGTCACGAGAACCTCAGGAGGTTTGCCTTGCCTTGATCTCCCCTTCCCTCGCGATCCAACCCGGTGAGGCCGCTCCCGAGGAGGTCTTGTGTCGTCCGCCTCGCGAGGCTTGGCCCCTCGCGAGGGTCTTGGATGCCTTGTTGATGAAGATGGGCCGTACAAGCCTGCTAGCACAGCCACGCCATGTCTTGCAGCGAGCAAGTCTGGGGACCCCGTTCCCGAACGCATGCGATTTTGGAATCAGTTGCACTAGACTTTGGGTACCAGGCTAGAGTTCAAGACAGACCTTTCATCCGCAGACGGATGGGCCAGAGAGTCAATCAGATTCTGGAGGACATGTTGAGAGCTTGTGCACTAGATTATGGATCTAGTTGGGATGAAAATTTGCCTTACACAGAGTTCTCATACAACAACAGTTATCAGGCTAGTTTGAAGATGGCACCTTTCGAAGCTTTGTATGGAAGAAGGTGCAGGACACCGTTAATGTGGGATGAAGTCGGAGACTGTCAGTTGTTTGGACCAGATTTGATCAAGGAATCTGAGGAGAAGGTTAAGTTGATTCGAGATAGATTGAAGGTAGCTCAGTCCAGCCAGAAGAGTTATGCCGATACAAAATGCAAGGAGGTAGTCTATGAAATCAGAGACAGAGCATATCTTCGTGTGTCACCACTCCGAGGAGTTAAACAATTTGGAGTTAAGGGAAATTTAGCCCTGAGAACTGTAGGACCATACCGAGTTCTAGAGCGTATGGTAGAAGTTGCCTACAAGTTGGAATCACCCGAAGGACTGTTAGGAGTTCATGACGTGTTTCACGTTTCCGGTTGAAGAAGTGCCATGCAGAGATGGTCGATATTCCTCTAAGAGATACCGTGCCCCTAGAAGCAATTCAGTTGGATAGTGACCTAACCTACGAGGAGAAACCCGTCAAGATTCTCGAGTTTTCCAGGCGAGTTACCCGCATCAAGGTTATAAAGTTTTGCAAAGTTCAGTGGAGCCACCATACTGAGGATGAAGCCACCTGGGAATGAGAAGAAGACCTACGGAAAGACCACCCACACCTATTTTCTAGCCAGCCCGAATCCCGAGGGCGAGATTCATCTTAAGGGGGGTAGGTTTGTAACATCCCAACTTTCAGTTTGGATGTTATACATAGGTCATCATATGCATATCATATTTTATTTGCATTTTGGTTGTGATCCTAGGAATCCTAAGCAACTCAAGGACCCAACGAGAGAGTTGGGGATTTCATTTTTTTTCCGTTTTGAATTTTTCTCAAACTTGAAAAGAGGATCAATTTGGTTTTAATATTTTTCTTTCCAATTACTTCCAATATTAAAAACAAAAGAGAGAAGATAATATGACTTCTTCAAAAGAGAGGAATATTGGAGGAGAAATTTTAAAATCAAAGAAATATTTTATTTGGATTTTATTTGCTATTTTATTTGAATTAGAAAAATATGCATTTTTTAAAATTGCATTATTAGGCCAGAAAAATGTTCACTTTATTCTAAATATTTTATTTAGACGGCGAAAATTGTTTTTGGCATTTTTAGAATTTTTTTAGTTTATAACGAAAAAAATTCTTCGGCGGAATTTACTTAAAACAAAAAGTTTCCTTGTTGGGCGAAGGCCCAGCCAGGCCGAAGCCCTTGGCGCCACCTTCCTCTCCACACCTGAGCCATGACCCGAGCCGCCTCCTCTTCGCCTTCTTGCCGTTAACCGCATTGCCGTCATTGCTTTCGTGCCGCTTGCCGAGGCGCTTGCTCACCGATACGCTGCTCCTGGCCGCTGCGAGCCGGCCGCCCGCGCCGTTCACCGGATCTCGCCGCCGCCGATTTTTTGTTGAATCTGTAAAAACCGACAAAATCGTCACCCCGTTTTTTTTCGTTAGATAGGTTCTGTTTTTTTCGGTCGCTAATTAACGAACGTTCACCCGAACGTCACTGTTAGCGAACACGTTCGCCCGTTTGTCCCTGATAGCGAACATTCCTTCGTTAGCATTTTTTCTTTTATTTTCGGCCAGGGACCTATCTGCGATTAATTTTATCGCAGATTAGCCCCTGATCTTCAAACCCTCGCAACTTTTTGCTCGCTTATCCAAATCCAGTGAAACCAACGCCAAAATCTTCGTCTCAAACCCCTCTTTACTGTTAATCAACTTGAACATGGTTTTGACAAATTAAAATTTGGTTGCAAGCAGATTTGAATTCAAACTTCTTTTGATCGTAGTTGAGTTTCGTAGCTCCGATTCGATTGATTCTTTTTGCAAGTCGAAGCTCTTCAGTTGAAATTTCAATTTGAATCTTCTCATCTGAGTTTTACCTTTGCATCTATTGCTTGAGATCTTATGTATGTTATTGTTTGTTTGTGATAGAGTTTTCGGAGTGCGGAGCGTGCTACTACGAGTCACTAGGATTTTCAGATCGTCAGCAAGGCAAGTAACACGTTGATCATACCCTTTATTACCCAGTTTTTATGCATTAGTCTCAATCCTCAAACATTGCATGAGTAGGATCTGTTAACATGTGGGTTTTGGGAAGTAGTAGTTGAGGTAGTACCTATTGCCCTTTTCATTCAAACCGCGGGAGTTACTTCTACGTTATGCTTATATTGTTATGCTCTGCTCGTAGAGGTGGTTTGGTTTGAGTGATTCTTGACAGTTGTGAGTATTATTATGAACTAAGGGTTTATTTAAGGTGGCTACTTTAATACACACCTGGGTGGATTGTTTGTGGGCACCTGGGGAATCCAGTGTTGTCCAAGGAGATCCCGGGGAATCAGTGTGATCATCCTATGGTTCGCCACCCAGGCTCAAAGGGATCATAAGATTATTCATGCTAGAAACTTCCGTGTGCAGCCACAAGCCATTATGGGTTCTGGCATAGTTGAGTAAGTTGTGGGAATCCTTTCCATGATGGGCTAGTAGATGTAGGGGATTGTAGGTGTACCGGCCTATCTACTGGTTAAGGTGACCTCTTCGGAAAGATTGTGTCTCGGTCATCCGTTCCTCAAACATCATGTAGTGAGAGAAATTCAACGGAGGAGATCGAGACTTGTGGGGGAAGTGTGCAAACCTCTGCATAGTGTACATACTAATCATGGTTAGCCGTGTCCCCGGTTATGGACATCTTGAGTACGTGGTTCTTGAATCATTGATTTGATCTCATCACTCTTAATTTAATTTGTTGGGTTGTTAATTAGTGCTTAATTGGGACTGAGATGGGGTTTCCATTCTCAATATTTATCAACCAACTTGTTAGTTAAATAAAATATATTCCTTTGCAGTAGGGAAAAATTGGCTTTACGCAAAAACTTAACCATAGAGCCACCACCAGCCAAATATGCATGTAGTAATAGCTGTTATCATGTTCTTTTGCTCTATAGTGTTATTTTGCCAGCATATTCCATGTGCTGGCCCGTTTCGGGCTGCAACGTGTTATGTTGCAGACTTTTCAGACGAAGAGTAAGGTGCGCTAGACCGTTGTCATGCACTCAGCTATGCCGTTGGAGTTGATGGACTCATTTACCTTTGAAGCTTCCGCTGTTATCTTATTTAGATGGCCTTAAGCCATATTACTGTAATAAGTTCTCTTTTGAGATATTCGATGTAATAAGTGTGTAATTGCACTCTGTTATAAATCCTTCGAGTACTGTGTGTGTCAGCATTACCGATCCAGGGATGACACTTATGCACAGAGATTTGATCGTTTGAGGTCGGATCGCTACATGAATAAGGAAATATAAAATAACAACTTTATTATTGCCTCTAGGGCATATTTCCTTCAATATCCCACTTGCACTAGAGTCAATAATCTAGTTCACATCGCCATATGATTAACACCCATAGTTCACATCGCCATGTGACTAACACCCAAAGAGTTTCCAAGAGTCAATAATCTAGTTCACATCACCATGTGATTAACACCCAAAGAGTACTAAGGTGTGATCATGTTTTGCTTGTGAGAGAAGTTCAGTCAACGAGTCTGCGACATTAAGATCCATATGTATTTTGCTAATTTCTATGTCTACAATGCTCTGCATGGTGTTACTCTATCTAATTGCTCCCACTTTCAATACGTATCCAAATTGAGACTTAGAGTCATCCGAATCGGTGTTAAAGCTTGCATTGACGTAACCCTTTACGTCGAACTCTTTATCACCTCCATAACCGATAAATATTTCCCTAGTCCTCTTAGGTAACTAAGGATAATTTTGACCGTTGTCCAGTGATCTTCTACTGGATCACTATTGTACCCCTTTGCCAAACTCATGGCAAGGTACACAATAGGCCTGGTACACAACATGGCATACTTTATAGAACCTATGGCTGAGGCATAGGGAATGACTTTCATTCCCTCTCTATCGTCTGCCATGGTCGGGTTTTGGGTCTTACTCAACTTCACACCTTGTAATACAGGTAAGAACCCTTTCTTATACTAATTCCTTTTTGAACTTCTTCAAAACTTTGCCAAGGTATGTGCTTTGTGAAATTCCTATTAAGCGTCTCGGTCTATCCCTATAGATCTTGATGCCCAATATGTAAGTAGCTTCACTTAGGTCTTTCTTTGAAAAAAATCTTATTCAAGTATCCTTTTATGCTATCCATAAATTCTATATCATTTCCAATCAACAATATGTCATCCACATATAATATCAGAAATGCTACAGAGCTCCCACTCACTTCTTGTAAATACAGGCTTCACCGCAAGTCTGTATAAAACCATATGCTTTGATCACCTCATCAAAGCGTATATTCCAACTCCGAGATGCTTGCACCAGTCCATGGATCGCTGGAGCTTGCACACTTTGTCAGCACCTTTTGGATCGACAAAACCTTCTGGTTGCATTATATAAACTCTTGTTTAAGAAATCCATTAAGGAATGCAGTTTTGACGTCAATTTGCCAGATTTCATAATAATAAAATGCGGCAATTTCTAACACGATTCGGATAGACTTAAGCATCATACGAGTGAGAAAGTCTCATTGTAGCCAACTCCTTGAACTTGTCGAAAACCTTTCGCGACAAATCGAGCTTTGTAGACAGTAACATTACCATCAGCGTCAGTCTTATTCTTGAAGATCCATTTATTTTATATGGCTTGCCGATCATGGGGCAAGTCCACCAAAGTCCATACTTTGTTCTCATACATGGATCCTATCTCAGATTTCATGGCCTCAAGCCATTTATCAGAATCTGGGCTCATCATAGCTTCTTCATAGTTCGTAGGTTTTCCTTGGTCTAATAACATGACATCCAGGACAGGATTACCGTACCACTCTGGTGCCAAACGTGTCCTGGTCGACCTACAAGGTTCAGTAGCAACTTGATCTGGATTTCATGATCATTATCATTTGATTCCTCTCTAGTTGCTGCAGGCATCACGCGAACGGATTTCTCCCATGTGCTACTTTCCAATTCGAGAGAAGGTACAACTACCTCATCAAGTTCTACTTTCCTCCCACTCACTTCTTTCAAGAGAAACTCCTTCTCTAGAAAGGACCCATCCTTAGCAACAAACATCTTGCTAGAAGGTGTACCCAATAGTTTCGTTAGGGTATCCTATGGAGACACACTTCTCCGATTTAGGTTTGAGCTTATTAGGCTAAAGCCTTATGACATAAGGGTCGCATCCCCAAACTTTAAGAAATGATAGCTTAGGTTTCTTGCCAAACCACAGTTCATACGGTCGAAAGATCGAAATCAAATAAAAAATAATTGCAAACAAAACTCCCCCAGGTTTGATGTTAGTTGGAGGCACCCGTTGTTTCGGGAAGCCATGGATTGATAATTGTTGGTTGAGGGGGAGTAAAAATCTTTACCTTTCTGTTTGGGAACCGCCTATAATGTATGTAGTATGGAAGATATTGGGAACTCATGGTCGTTATGTTGACAATGAAAGCATACCTCTCAAAATTATTTTCATCTCTGTTTTTGCTTGAGCTCTGGCACCTCTGCAAATCCCTGCTTCCCTCTGCGAAGGGCCTATCTTTTACTTTTATGCAAGAGTCAGTAGTATTCCTTCTCATTCCAACCTACTCTTTAGTTGGCAAGCATCATGTGATGGAAAAATCTAAGCATATATGGCCATCCAAATATATTTGAGCATGAATTATTATTGTTGACATTACCCTTGATGTAAAAGGTTGGGAGGCGAAACATTAAGACCCTATCTTTCTCTGTGTTGGATGAATACTATTTGTTCTAAAAATATGCTTTGAGTGGTAGCAATCATGGAAGACTAAATGATAGTTGAGTATGTGAAGTTTGCTGAATCAAAGCTCTGACATAGACTCTTCACGAAAATAAGATGAATTCTAATTGTTTGATGACTAATAACACGGTTTGTTAGTTTTCAAGAAAGTTTGTGATCTATACTTTAACATGTGAATAGCTTGTTACTTGATCATGAAAAGTTCTATGAGTTGAGCTACTGTTATGATTGAAATTATCATTGATCAAACTTATGCACCTGCTAGCATTCACACTTCATAAATTATTTCTTTTATCATTTACCTACTCGAGGACGAGCAGGAATTAAGCTTGGGGATCGTCGTCTCCAATGTATCTATAATTTATGAAGTATTCATGCTATTATATTATCCATCTTGGATGTTTTATGGGCTTTACTATGCACTTTTATATTATTTTTGGGACTAACCTATTGACCCGAGCTCAGTGCGATTCTGGCTTTTCCCTTGTTTGATGTTTGAAGAAAAGGAATATCAAACGGAGTCTAAATGGAATGAAACCTTTTGGAGAAGTTATTTTTGGAAGGAAAGCTACCCGATAGACTTGGAGTGCACGTTGGGAAAGAAACGAGGGAGCCACGAGGTAGGGGGGCGCGCCCTCCACCCTCGTGGCTCCCCTTGTAGGACCTTGAAGTATGTCTAGAGGGGGGGGGGTGATTAGACTACTTGACCAATAAAAACTTAACCTTTTCCCAATTTTAGAGTTTGACAGATTTTAGCTACTTTAGGACAAGTCAAGCAATCATCACACAATTCTAGCAAGCATGCAAAGAGTATATAGGCAGCGGAAATTAAAGCATGCAACTTGCAAGAAAGTAAAGGGGAAGGGTTTGGAGAATTCAAACGCAATTGGAGACACGGATGTTTTTGGCTGGTTCGGATAGGTGGTGCTATCCTACTTCCACGTTGATGGAGACTTCAACCCACGAAGGGTAACGGTTGTGCGAGTCCATGGAGGGCTCCACCCACGAAGGGTCCACGAAGAAGCAACCTTGTCTATCCCACCATGGTCGTCGCCCACGAAGGACTTGCCTCACTAGCGGTAGATCTTCACAAAGTAGGCGATCTCCTTGCCCTTACAAACTCCTTGGTTCAACTCCACAATCTTGTCGGAGGCTCCCAAGTGACACCTAGCCAATCTAGGAGACACCACTCTCCAAGAAGTAACAAATGGTGTGTTGATGATGAACTCCTTGCTCTTGTGCTTCAAATGATAGTCTCCCCAACACTCAACTCTCTCTCATAGGTTTTGGATCTGGTGGAAAGAAGATTTGAGTGGAAAGCAACCTGGGAAAGGCTAGAGATCATGGAATATCTTGGCCTCAACACATGAGTAGGTGGTTCTCTCTCAGAAATGGTAAGTTGGAAGTGTAGGTTCGTTCTGATGGCTCTCTTCACGAATGAAGAGGAGGTGGAGGGGTATATATAGCCTCCACACAAAATCTAAGCGTTACACACAATTTACCAAACTCGGTGGGACCGAATTGTTAAACTCGGTCGGACCGATTTAGTAAACCTAGTGACCGTTAGTGATTTTCGGTGGGACTGACTTGCATCTCAGTGAGACCGATTCGGTTAGGATTAGGGCATGACGTAATCTCGGTAAGACCAATTACACAAACTCGGTGAGACCGATTTGGTAATAAGCTTTCCAGAGAGTTGGTCAGGTAAACTTGGTGGGACCGATTTGCTCTTTCGGTGTGACCAAAATGTTACAAAAAGGAAACATAGAGTTTACATTGCAATCTCGGTGGGACCGATCCGCTCTTTCGGTGAGACCGAAAAGTTACGAAAAGGAAACAGAGAGATTACAATCCCATCTTGGTGAGACCGAGATCCCTATCGGTAGAACCGATTTGCCTAGGGTTTGTGGCAGTGGCTATGACTATTGAACTCGGTGGCGCCGGATTGAAAGAATCGGTGTGACCGAATTTGGCTTTGGATTTAGGTCATATGTGGATGTGGGAAAGCAGCTAACGGTTTTGGAGCATATCACTAAGCACATGAAGCAAGAGGCTCATTAAGCAACACCTCATCCCTCCTTGACAGTATTGGCTTTTCCTATAGACTCAATGTGATCATGGATCACTAAAATATAAAATGAAGAGTCTTGAGCTTTTGAGCTTGAGCCAATCCTTTGTCATTAGCATTTTGAGGGGTCCACTTTCATCATCCATGCCATGCCATTCATTGAGCTTTCCTAAAATAGTAGTCTTGAAATAGCATTAGCTCAATGAGCTATATGTTGTTATGAATTACCAAAACCACCTAGGGATAGTTGCACTTTCAATCTCCCCCTTTTTGGTAATTGATGACAACATATAGATCAAAGCTTCGATAAGTGATAATAAGATTTAGAACATCGTCGCTTTGAGAAGTATGTGATAAGCAAGAGCTCCCCCTAAATTTGTGCATATATTACAGTTTGCTTTGGACTGCAAATGCACAAGAGATTAGGCTCATGGGTTACTCTTCCATGTCACATACATCTTGGTGGAGTGCTCAAAATAATAACCAATGAATACATGCACTCATCACCAAGCAAAGTGAATGATCACATAAGATAGATAGGGTAATATCAAGCATGCATAAGTGTAGCTTATGATCAAACACATGATCATCAATGTCTCACAAGCATATCATACTATCTCAACCAAAAGCAAACGAAGTTTGAAAAACCACCAAATAAAGCAAGAGAGAATAAAAGCAACACTCTCTCTCTCGAAACCTATGATCTATACATTTTTCACCCCCTTTGGCTACAAGTTACCAAAAAGTTCCTAGAAAATGCATAGTGCTAGATCGACTCTCAGGCTTGATCTTCTGGTGGTGGTGGAGTCTGGATCACTCCAAGGATGAAGGCTTCTATTGAAGTGGATGGAGCTGGAGCTGAAGTAGATGCTGGAGCTGGTTGGGCTGGTGCTGTAGCTGGAGCTGAGGTGGTGGCTCTGGTGTCTGAAGCTGGCACTGTGGCTGACCTCTGAGCTCGTGGCACTCTGGCAAATGCATCAGTAGTAGTTTTGCCCTTCCTCTCCTGCATGTCATCTTGAAATTGCTCCACTGCAGACTGAATCTCTGTTACTTTTACATCCAAGTCATAGAACTTTTGTTCCATGATTCTCTCTAAGATCTCCTGGTTTTGAGTGAGGGTGGCCAGTCCTTTCTCAATCCTCAGTGTAGATGCAATCAAGTAACCAAGCTGCTCTTGTTTGGTTTTCAAGAAATACTCAAATGCCTCCTCTTGAGTTGGCATCCTGGCAGCTTTCTCCTTCCTTGCCTTCTCCTTCCTTTCTTGTGCTTGAACTGATTGTGGATCATTTTCATTCATGACAACCTCATTGTCCTCAAAGTCTGGATAAAGTGGAAAGTGTTCCTTATCCAACTGATATTTCCCTGTGCCCATCTTTGAGTTTATCAATTCTTGAATCTGAGGTGCATATCCACAGCTCCTCTTCTGATCTGCTGCAATCCTCTTGATTGTTTCAATGATCAGGCTCATGACTTTGAACTTTTGTGGCACATCAAACAAATGCAGCATGTTGATGGCATGCCCTCTGATCATGTTATGGTCACCAGATTTGGGCAACAAAGTGTGCCTCAGAATCCAATTTATGGTTGGCAACCCTGACAGCAGAAAATGAACTGATCCAAACTTGTGAGTCTCTCTTTGCTTTATGCGGAATCTCCTTGTACATGTGAGCCATTGAATTGTGACCCAACTTCTTCTTTGCATAAATTTCAGGTCATCCTCTTCTTCCTTGGGGGCATTAATCAGACTTGCCCATTCTTCTTGATGGTGGTGGTACCTTGTACCTTCAGACATCCAGACAATTCTTCCACCTGGGTAAAAATGTGATGTGGAGTAGAACTGCATGTTAAGCTCATCATTCCAGTTGGTAAACTTCTGTCCAACAAAATCTGCAACTCCACAGGCAATGAAGCTGTCTTGCACTCCAGGATAGTGCTGCTCATTCTCCTTGATGTAAGTCCAGTCAACCCATCTCATGTCACAGACTATGGGCTTCTTGCCCAACAGAATTGTTTCATAGAAGTCCTGCTGTTCCTTTGTGTGGAACCTGTAGTCAACAACAGTTCTTCTCCTTGAAGCATATGGATCTTCCATCCTCCACAGTCTCAGCCCTGAATCCTTCCTGATTCTCATGTCCTCGATACGGGATGGGCATCATTGTGGTCTGGTATCTTGGGCTTGAGTTTCCTCAGAACTTGTCCTTCTTCATCTTCCTCCTCTGCAGCCTCAGGCATAGGAGCCTTGTTTTTCTCAGCAGCTGGAATACTCCTGGTATTCCTCTTTGGAGCTGACTTGGCCTTGGAGGCAGCTTTGGGTGCATTCTTGGGCTTGGATGTGGCAGCCCCTGATCTGATTGCATCTCCCATAAGCTTAGCTGCTTTTGGTGCTGGTGCAACATCCTCTTCTTCATCTTCCATCATGGAAGGTCTCCCTATGACTCTGACTATGGTCTTCTTGACCCTCTCTTTCCTCTTTTTCCCTTCAGCAGCAACTGGCTCTTTGGGTGCAGGCTTTTGAGGAATCTGAGTTGAAGCTCTGGCCTTTGGCATAGGCTGCCTTCCTGCTGGCCTTTTGACTTTCAGGCCTGGCTTGGTGCTCTGAGTTGAGCCATATTCCTTCTTGAGCACTACTTTCTTAGAAGTAGCTTCATCTTCTTCTGCTATGTAATCTTCATCCTCGGAATCTGAGGTTCTTTTCCTCCTTTGCCTAGTTGCAGCTTTTGGCAAATTGCTTGGGGTACTCCTGCTGCCATCATCTGAAGAGCTGGAGGGACTAGTGCCCTCACTCATCTGCACTTGCTCTTCTGGCCTGTTCTGGCTGTCACTCTGATTAGACATACTACAAAAGCTGACTGCTGACCCTGTGAAGAGTTATAGATGAGATAGAAAAGATGAGCATCACAAAATGCAGAGATTTTTGCAAAAGAATGATTCAAAAGTTCAGTTTTAGTTTTCCACAGAAAGCATTTCGGATCAACCTATTTTCAAACTCGGTGATACCGAAGCAGTTTTGGAACCTAAACTGATGATCTCGGTTGGACCGAGTTTCAGTTCGGTGGCACCGAGACTGCTAGGGTTTCACAGAATCTTCAAATCGGTCGCACCGATTAGTAATTCTCGGCCAGACCGAGAGTCACTAGTGCAATGGCATAAGCCAAATCGGTGAGACCGAGTTTTTCAACTCGGTGGGTCCGAGATGGTTTCGACAGAAACCTAACCCTAAAAATTTGAATCGCATCTAATCTATTAACTACTTTGGCTGGACAGGAGTGTTTCAAACATGGCTAGAATCAATAGGAATACAATGTGCTAGGAATCAGACGTGGATAGCACAAAGATCAAGTCCATACCCTAACTTGGCGGTGGACTTGCTACGGCGGCAACGACGGGGATGAAATCCGTTGACGGCGGCGAAGACCAGCGACAGGATGCTGCTTTGGCGGCGAGGAGACGATCCGGAGATCACGATGGCGGAAGCGAGCTGTTCTTGGGCGAAGGGTTTCGGAGAAATTTCCAAACTTTTGCCCGTGGCTATATATAGCCCGTCCCTGTCGGTGTGACCGAGTGGAACAACTCGGTGGCACCGAGATGCATAACTGTGTACAGTTACAGCAAATCGGTAAGACCGAGAAGTTCGAATCGGTTGCATCGAGATTGAAAACTCAGATCAACTTGGTGATCTTGGTAGGACCGAAATGGAAGAATCGGTCAGACCGAGAATCACAAAGAGGTTTTGGAAGTTTAAGTCTATGACGAATCGGGGACTCAAGTGCTCCTCACACTGCAGTGGTTCGAATCTGACTTGATCAAATTTTGTGATGTAGCATGAACAGAGTTTGGGAAGAGAAAAGCATAGATAGCTAGAGAAGGTTCTTAGGCATTCTTGTCCATCCACTTGGCAAAAAGAAAAGAAATCAAACAATCAAAACAACAAGTGGTTGTCCTTGAATGACTAAAATATGCACCAACATGCTCACACAATAAGATGGCAAATGAAATATGTGTCAAAGCATGCACAACCAATACTAGCATCTATCAAGCAATTGGCGATGACTAGGTCATCTATATATGAGTATATTGACTTAGGAGTCAAATGAGAACATTTGATCATAGGTCATACTCATCGTTTGAGCTCAAGTGGGGTTACCACTTTTACATAATGCATTAATATGTTCACACCATTAGAGTTGCTTTAAATCAATCCTTAGAGTTAAGCTCCCCCTAGATGTGAGATCTCCCCTTAGAGAGATGAACTAACCTTGGGTTTTGTCGATGATGACTTCATGTAGGTGTTGAAGATGTGAATGCTCAATGTTGATGTAGATCTTTTGGAGCAATCCTTTGGAGTGAGTTGCACTTTCAACTTACCTACATGGGTTAGTCCCACAAGGAACGAACAAGAATATCCATAGACATAGAGTGATGCACACACAAGATGATGTCCATGAATTCATTAGGTTACCTTGTCCCTTGCCTTACCAACATGAGGGTTTGTGACTCCTTGAACTAGTGCAAGATGTGGAAGTTGATTGCACTTGTTCTTGCCAAAATGATATGAGTGAAGAATGTTGGCGGAGTCACCCTCAAGAACTCTCTAGTTCTTCTTCTTCGGGATCCACATCATCTTGATGGGAATCCTTGGAGTTGTAGTTGTACTTGATGAGGTAGAACTTGACGTAGTCTTGGGGATCCACTTGAATGAGGCTTTAGGTGTTTCTTCAAATGGATCAATCTCTTCTTGAAGCTTGTCCTTGCCTTTGTTCTTGTGGTCTTGTGGTGGAAGATCATCTTGAGCTTGTGTTCCCTTGAAGGAAGTAGGATCATACTTCTCTTGTTGAGGAACAAACTTTGTCTTGGGGTATTGATCTTCTTCCCACTCAACTCCATTGGCGCTGAACTTTCCTTCAAAACCAACACCTTGATTCTTTCGGTGTCTTCCTTGCTTGTGTACAATTTCCTTGAATTGCTTACTCCCGGCAAGACTCTTGTATACACCTTTCTCTATAATTCCCTTCAGTAAGCTATTTTCTTGCTCAAGTGTAATTTGGCTAAGAGAATCATTAGTGGAATCAAGAGAACTACTAGAAGCAACAATATTGGATTTGACATTGTTATTGTTACTACTAGAGAAAGAATCTTTCTTGTTCTTGTTACTAGATTTGACTTGAGGCATGTAAGTAGATAAGAGTAAACGCTTGGCAATATAAGAAGAACTTTTCTTGCGGAGATCATCATTGGTTGCCTTTAAGAACTCATGTTCTTGCTCAAGATTGAGCTTTTCAAAGCGTAACTTCTCATGAGCTCTTAAAAGTTCTCGATGATCTTCGAAGATAGTTTCATGAGCTAACTTAAGAGTGTTTAGTTCTTTAGTTAGACGCTCAATTTTCTCCTTATCATTGTCATTGGTTTCAGCATGATTAATTGACGTTTCATCATAGTATTCATCACTAGAGTTGTCAACAAGTAAATCATCATCACCTAGCAAGTCATCTTCATCAACATCAAAATCAACATACTCGGGGTGTGTTACCTTAAAACCTTTGGCCATGAAGCATCTTCCAATTCCTTCATTTGGTGATTCAAATATGTCGTAGGAGTTGGTTGACACAAGTGCTAGACCGGCAACACCTTCATCTTGAGTGTATTCGGAGTCGGAGTGATAGCTTCTCTCGGAGTGATGGTCGGAGTCGGAGCTGGATACCCATTCACCAACATGAGCTTGATGTCTTCGTTTTGTGTAGCTCTTCGATGACTTATCCTTCCTTTCCGAATCCTTGCTTCTCCGTGAGGATCTTCGTTCATATCGATCATCTCTACTCCTCCTCTCTCTTGGCGGTGATTCTTCTCTTTTGCTTCTTCTTCTTGGAGAATCTTCTCTTCTTTTGTAGGGTGCCGTACACTCATTGGAGTAGTGTCCGGGTCTCCCACAATTGTAGCAATTTCTCTCTCGACTAGACGATCTTTTGTCATGGTAGGATCTTGACTTGGAGCTTCTTTCTTTGCTTCTACTCTTGTAGAATTTGTTGAAGTTCTTCACCATTAAGCTCAATTCTTCATTGAAGGTTTGTTTCTCACTTGATGATGTGGGGGCTTCACTTGAGTTGTAAGCACCGCTTGACTTGTTGTGAAGTTCCTCCTTATCCTTGAGTGACATCTCATGAGCAACAATCCTTCCAATGACTTCCGTTGGCTTGAGATCTTTGTAATTTGGCATCATTTGAATCAATGTGCACACGGTATCATACTTTCCATCCAATGCTCTTAGGATTTTCTTGATGATGAATTTGTCGGTCATTTCTTCACTCCCTAAGCCGGCAATCTCATTTGTGATAAGAGCAAGCCTAGAGTACATTTCAGCGACACCTTCACCATCCTTCATTTTGAACTTGTCAAGCTGACTTTGGAGCACATCCAACTTGGATTCCTTGACGGACTCGGTACCTTCGTGCATATCAATAAAAGTATCCCAAATTTCCTTTGCGTTCTCAAGACGGCTGATTTTGTTGAATTCTTCGGGGCACAATCCGTTGAAGAGGATATCACAAACTTGAGCGTTGTATTGCAGCATCTTCAACTCTTCCGCACTAGCTTCACGGTTCGGTTCTCTCCCATCAAAGAATTCACCTTGCAAACCAATACACACAATAGCCCAAACGGCGGGGTTATGTCCGAGAATATGCATTTTCATCTTATGCTTCCAACTAGCAAAATTAGTATCATCAAAGTAAGGACCTCTACGGTGATAGTTTCCCTCGCTAGACGCCATACTCTCCTAGGTTGTGAAACCAAGGCTATGACCACCAAAAGCTATGGAAATCAAAGAAAATGGAGACCAAAGCTCTGATACCACTTGTAGGACCTTGAAGTATGTATAGAGGGGGGGGGGTGATTAGACTACTTGACCAATAAAAACTTAACCTTTTCCCAATTTTAGAGTTTGGCAGATTTTAGCTACTTTAGGACAAGTCAAGCAATCATCACACAATTCAAGCAAGCATGCAAACAGTATATAGGCAGCGGAAATTAAAGCATGCAACTTGCAAGAAAGTAAAGGGGAAGGGTTTGGAGAATTCAAACGCAATTGGAGACACAGATGTTTTTGGCGTGGTTCGGATAGGTGGTGCTATCCTACTTCCACGTTCATGGAGACTTCAACCCAGGAAGGGTAACGATTGCGCGAGTCCACGGAGGGCTCCACCCACGAAGGGTCCACGAAGAAGCAACCTTGTCTATCCCACCATGGCCGTCGCCCACGAAGGACTTGCCTCACTAGCGGTAGATCTTCACGAAGTAGGCGATCTCCTTGCCCTTACAAACTCCTTGGTTCAACTCCACAATCTTGTCGGAGGCTCCCAAGTGACAACTAGCCAATCTAGGAGACACCACTCTCAAGAAGTAACAAGTGGTGTGTTGATGATGAACTCCTTGCTCTTGTGCTTCAAATGATAGTCTCCCCAACACTCAACTCTCTCTCATAGGTTTTGGATCTGGTGGAAAGAAGATTTGAGTGGAAAGCAACTTGGGAAAGGCTAGAGATCAAGATTCATATGGTAGGAATGGAATATCTTGGCCTCAACACATAAGTAGGTGGTTCTCTCTCGAGAAATGGTAAGTTGGAAGTGTAGGTTCGTTCGATGGCTCTCTTCACGAATGAAGAGGAGGTGGAGGGTATATATAGCCTCCACACAAAATCTAATCGTTACACACAATTTACCAAACTCGGTGGGACCGAATTGTTAAACTCGGTCGGACCGATTTAGTAAACCTAGTGACCGTTAGTGATTTTCGGTGGGACTGACTTGCATCTCAGTGAGACCGATTCGGTTAGGGTTAGGGCATATCATAATCTCGGTAAGACCGATTACACAAACTCGGTGAGACCGATTTGGTAATAAGCTTTCCAGAGAGTTGGTCAGGTAAACTCGGTGGGACCTATTTGCTCTTTCGGTGAGACCGAAATGTTACAAAAAGGAAACAGAGAGTTTACATTGCAATCTCGGTGGGACCGATCCGCTCTTTCGGTGAGACCGAAAAGTTACGAAAAGGAAACAAAGAGATTACAATCCCATCTCGGTGAGACCGAGATCCCTATCAGTAGAACCGATTTTCCTAGGGTTTGTGGCAGTGGCTATGACTATTGAACTCGGTGGCGCCGGATTGAAAGAATCGGTGTGACCGATTTGGCTTTGGATTTAGGTCATATGTGGATGTGGGAAAGCAGCTGAGGGTTTTGGAGCATATCACTAAGCACATGAAGCAAGAGGCTCATTAAGCAACACCTCATCCCTCCTTGATAGTATTGGCTTTTCCTATAGACTCAATGTGATCTTGGATCACTAAAATATAAAATGAAGAGTCTTGAGCTTTTGAGCTTGAGCCAATCCTTTGTCATTAGCATTTTGAGGGGTCCAGTTTCATCATCCATGCCATGCCATCCATTGAGCTTTCCTAAATAGTAGTCTTGAAATAGCATTTGCTCAATGAGCTATATGTTGTTATGAATTACCAAAACCACCTAGGGATAGTTGCACTTTCACCCCTGACGTATTTCTTCCGCCTATATATATCCATATACCCTAAAACGATCGGGGAACAGAATAGATCGGGAGTTCTACCGCCGCAAGCCTCTGTAGCCACCAAAAACCAATCGGGACCACTGTTAAGCACTCACGGGAGGGGGAACCCTCATCCAGTGGCCATCTTCATCATCCCGGCGCTCTCCATGACGAGGAGGGAGTAGTTCACCCTCGGGGCTGAGGGTATGTACCAGTAGCTATGTGTTTGATCTCTCTCTCTCTCTCTCTCTCTCTCTCTCTCGTGTTCTTGATTCGGCACGATCTTGATGTATCGCGAGCTTTGCTATTATAGTTGGATCTTATGTTGCTTCTCCCCCTCTACTCTCTTGTAATGGATTGAGTTTACCCTTTGAAGTTATCTTATCGGATTGAGTCTTTAATGATTTGAGAACACTTGATGTATGTCTTGTCGTATGCGTATACGTGGTGAAAATGGGATATCACGTGATTCACTTGATGTATGTTTTGGTGATCAACTTGCGGGTTCTGCCCATGAACCTATGCATATGGGTTGGCACACGTTTTAAATCTTGATTCTCGGTAGAAACTTTGGGGCACTCTTTGAGGTTCTATGTGTTGGTTGAATAGATGAATCTGAGATTGTGTGATGCATATCATATAATCATACCCACGGATACTTGAGGTGCATTGGAGTATCTAGTTGACATTAGGGTTTTGGTTGATTTGTGTCTTAAGGTGTTATTCTAGTACGAATTCTAGGGCTGTTTGTGACACTTATAGGAATAGCCCAACGGATTGGTTGGAAAGAATAACTTGGAGGTGGTTTCGTCTACCATAATCTCTTCATTTGTTCTCCACTATTAGTGACTTTGGAGTGGCTCTTTGTTGCATGTCGAGGGATAGTTATATGATCCAATTATGTTATTATTGTTGAGAGAACTTGCACTAGTGAAAGTATGAACCCTAGGCCATGTTTCAACGCATTGCAATACCGTTTACGCTCACTTTTATCACTTGTTACCTTGCTGTTTTTATATTTTCAGATTACAAAAACCTATATCTACCATCCATATTGCACTTGTATCACCATCTCTTGGCGAACTAGTGCACCTATACAATTTACCATTGTATTGGGTGAGTTGGGGACACAAGAGACTCTTTGTTATTTGGTTGCAGGGTTGTTTGAGAGAGACCATCTTCATCCTACGCCTCCCATGGATTGATAAACCTTAGGTCATCCACTTGAGGGAAATTTGCTACTGTCCTATAAAGCTCTGCACTTGGAGGCCCAACAACGTCTACAAGAAGAAGGTTGCATAGTAGACATCAATTAACACCCACTTGATTCAAGCGATTGTAGTACCCAGACATTCTGAGCACATGCTTACTGGCTGAGCTATTCTCCTCCATGTTGTAGGCAAAGTACTTGTCAGAGGTTTCATACCTCCCGACACGGGCATGAGTTTGAAATACCAATTTTAGCTCTTGGAACATCTCATATGCTCCGTGGCATTCAAAATGTTTTTGACATCCCGGTTCTAAGCCGAAAAGTATGGTCTGATGTCGCTTGAAGCTACGTTGGTATTTCCCCAAAGAGGAAGGGATGATGCGGCACAACGGTGGTAGGTATTTCCCTCAGATATGAAACCAAGGTAATCAAACCAGTAAGAGAACCAAGCAACACAACAACAGCCCCTGAACACAGATAACAAATCCTCGCAACCCGACGTGTTAAAGGGGTTGTCAATCCCTTCCGGGGTACGAGGCCTCAAGATAGGCAAACGGACGTGAGATAAATTGTAGTATATTGATAGATTGAACGCCAAATAAAATAAACATAAATAAAACACAACAAGGTATTTTTGTATTTTTGGTTTAATAGATCTGAAATTAGATGCAAGAGAAAAGTAGATCGCAAAGGCAAATATATGAGAAAGAAGACCTGTTAGGTTTCACTAGTGGCTTCTCTCGAGAAAAATAGCAAATGGTGGGTGAACAAATTACTGTTGGGCAATTGATAAAACTTGAAATAATCAAGATGATATCCAGGCAATGATCATTATATAGGCATCATGTCCAAGATTAGTAGACCGACTCCTGCCTGCATCTACTACTATTACTCCACACATCGACCACTATCCAACATGCATCTAGTGTATTAAGTTCATGGAGAAACGGAGTAATGCAATAAGAACGATGACATGATGTAGACAAGATCTATCTATGTAGAGATAGACCACATCGTTTTATCCTTAGTAGCAACGATACATACATGTCGGTTCCCTTTCTGCCACTAGGATCAAGCACCGTAAGATCGAACCCACTACAAAGCACCTCTTCCCATTGCAAGATAAATAGATCAAGTTGGCCAAACAAAACCTAAATATCAGAGAAGAAATACGAGGCTATAAGTAATCATGCATATAAGAGATCAAAGAAACTCAAATAACTTTCATGGACATAAAAAAAATATAAGCGATCATAAACTCAAAGTTCATCAGATCCCAACAAACACACCGCAAAAGAGTTACATCATATGGATCTCCAAGAGACCATTGTATTGAGAATTCAGAGAGAGAGAGAGAGAGAGAGAGAGAGAGAGAGATGAAGCCATCTAGCTACTAACTACGGACCCGAAGGTATACAAAGAACTACTCACGTATCATCAGAGAGGCACCAATGGAGGTGGTGAACCCCATCCAAGGTGGTGTCTAGATTGGATCTAGTGGTTCTAGACACCGCAGCGGCTGGATGAATATTTCATCGAATCCCCTAGGGTTTTGGGAATATTGGGGTATCTATAGAGCAAAGAGGCGGTCCGGGTGGCACCCGAGGTGGGCACAACCCACCAGGGCGCGCCTGGGCCTCCTGGCGTGCCCTGGTGGGTTGTACCCCCCTCGGGGCACCCCCCAGGCGCATCCAGGGCCCATTACGTTCCTTCTGGTCCAAATAAAATCTCAATAAAGTTTCATTGCATTTGGACTCCGTCTGATATTGATTTCCTGCGATGTAAAAAACATGCAGAAAACAGCAACTGGCACTTGGCACTATGTCAACAGGTTAGTACCAAAAAATGATATAAAATGACCATAAAACATCCAAGATTGATAATATAACAACATGGAACAATTAAAAAAATTATAGATACGTTGGAGACGTATCAGCATTCCCAAGCTTAACTCCTACTCGTCCTCGAGTAGGTAAGTGATAAAACAGAATTTTTGATGTGGAATGCTGCCTATCATGTCATATCATATTATTTTTCTTTATAGCATGTACATTTGGACTTTTATGTGATTCAAAGCAATAGTATAGGTTTGACATAATAATTTAGATACTCAAGCATATCAACAAGCAACCATGTCTTTCGAAATATCAACGCTAAAATAAGTTATCCCTAATCCATCATGCTCAACAATTGATCCATTCGTGAAACACACTCAAATATTAGCTACACCCAATACTTAAGTACGATCATATTGCCTCCTAGTTGGTGCTTTTATAAGAGAAGATGGAAACTCAAATTCAAAATAAAAATTGCGTAATGTAAAAAAAGGCCCTTCACAGAGGGAAGTAGGGATTTGTAGAGGTGCCAGAGCTCAAAGCGAAAAATTAGAGATAAAAACATTTGGGAGGTGTATCCATCCCACCAACAAAAATGACTTAGAGTTCCCAACACTTTCCATGTTAGATATATCATAGGCGGTTCCCAAACAGAAAATAAAGTTTATTCCTTTTTCCACCATACTTTCACTTTCCATGGCTAGCCATATCCACGGTTGCCCACAGTACCAACACTTTCCAAGGAATTTATTTTTCGATAGCATAAAGTAAATTCATTTTTGTATTTCGGGATTAGGCATCCCTAAAACTTTTGCCTTACTCTCGTGCAATGACAAGTGAATAAACACTCCTCATGAGAATAACACATCCAAAATGGAAAATATTAGCCACCCCTCACCGCTCCGCGAGCGAAACAAACACACAAAAGAGAAGTTTACTTTGAAAATTAGAGATGGCACATGTAAAATTGCTTATAACGGCAAAAGAATACCGCCTATAGGTAGATATAGTGGAGTCATGTGGCAAAACTGGTTTAAAGGATTTTGGATGCACAAGTAGAGATCATACTTAGTGCAAAATGAAGGCTAGCAAAAGATTGAGAAGCGACCAACCAAGAAACCGATAATCTCATAAGCAAGCATTAAGCATAATTAACAATGAATAATGCACCACAAGTAGGATATAATTTCATTGGATGACTATTGACTTTCATGCTTGCATAGGGAATCACACACCTTAACACCAATATTCTTACTAAAGCATAATTACTCATCAACGTAACTCACATATCACATCATCATGTCTCAAAACTATTACTAATAACCAAGTTTATTTTGTCCATTGATCTTCATGAAAGTTTTTATTATATCCTTCATTGATATCTATCACTTTGGGACTAATTTTCATGTGTTGCTTTTCATAAGCTCAAACCAATATAAGTGAAGATCATGAGCATAATTTTTTTCTTTCTCTCAAAATAATTTAAGTGAAGTAAGAGAGAACTTCTCGAAAATTTTACTAACTCTAAAATAAATCTAAGTGAAGCAAGAGAGCATTTCTTCAAAAATACTAAATCACACCGTGCTCAAAAAGATATAAGTGAAGTAGTAGAGCAAGTCCATAGCTCATAAAAATTTAAGTGAAGCATAGAGAGTAATTCTAACAAGTCATGACATAATTTTGGCTCTCTCAAATAGGTGTGTCCAGCAAGGGATCAAGACTTAAAACACAAAATAAAACAAGCAAAGACCCATATCATACAAGACGCTCCAAGAAAAACACATATTATGTGACGAATAAAATATAGCTTCGAGTAAAATACCGATGGTCGTTAGAAGAAAGAGGGGATGCCACTCGGGGGCATCCCCAAGATTGGTTGGTTGCTAAGTTTTGGATAATAGCTTGGGATTCCGGGGCATCCCCAAGCTCAGGCTCTTGTAACCTTTATTCCTTCATCCATCGTAAGATAGCCCAAAACTTGAAAACTTCAATCACACAAATTCAACAAAACCTTCCTGAGATCCGTTAGTATAAGAAAGCAAACCACTACCATAAGTGTTGGGGATATAACTATTGGGTATGACCCGCCCAGGAGAGGCCGGGTCATACCACTGGCGGTTCATAATGACAAGGCCCATGAGGATGTTGAAGATGGCGGTTCACGTAGTAGGCTTATTGAAGGCCCAAGACCCAAAGGCGACTTGAGACATATGTTTTGTCACCATATGTTAACTTGTACATTAAGGAAAGTATATGTTTTGTCACCGAGCCGGACACGTTGTGTATGAGCCGGCCGGGACTCTGTAGGCCGCCGGGCATCAGCCTATGTATATAAAGGGGTGACCCGGCGGCGGTTTAGGGCAAGAAACAAGAGATCGAAAGCTAGGTCAAGCGGATTCGCTCCCTAGTTATCAAAACCTAAGCAATACCACCTCAAATAGTATTAGGCCTTTACCTTCACCGCAAGGGGCCGAACTAGTATAAACTCTCTATGTTCTTTGTCCCGTTTAACCCCTTTAAGCTAACCTAGTTGCGATGGCTCCACGACTAAGTCCTTCTGCTAGAACATCTGCCGTGACAAATTCACGGCAGTTGGCACCCACCGTGGGGCCAGCGCCCGGTGGTTTCGAGTTCTTACAGGGAATCTTCGAAGGGATCAAGGGATACGTTGTGGGATGGATGACCAAGAGTCGTCGCGGTAAGCACTACATCAATGATGCAGGCTGGGGCCCTGAGGCCGGCTCAATTGAGTACGGGTACCGGGTCCCCTTCGGCAGAATCCATGGCTTCATCAGCAAGATCGGTGAACCGGGCCCTGAGCCGGACATCTGCACCGACATCATCGAGAAGGATCAGCATGCATGACCTGCCAGAGTTCAGCCCGCCATGAAGCGTGCCTTTGTTGGTTTCATCCATGGGGTGGAAGTTGAAGAAGGATCTGTGTATGGCAGTGAGACGACCATATATTCTGATGGTGAGTCGTCCACAGGCGAGACTAATTCATTGTATCAACTACAAGACTAATTCATTGTATTCCGAACCCTTATAAACTGCCGAACAGGGTTACGATCTTCATGGCCGGTACACATCCAGCGCTTGGTTCAACAACCGCTGCGGCTATGACCTCCAGTTCAATGGCTACAGCAGCGGCTGGTGCTAGAGGCTCTGCACGCACGCCGGCTCAAGTTCTCACAGAGTTGTTAGAGGCTCTGGTGACTCTGATGGAGGTGGAAGTAACCCCAGACAACCAGGAACAACACAAGGTGGATGTGGCTAAGCTGCAAGATGAGATAGCTCAAGCCAAGGAAGACCTGGCGGCTGAGAACACTAGGATGACTGCAGAGCGGGCTGTTTTGGATGCTCAGGCGCAGCGGATTCAAGCAGATTCCTTCCGGCTCACATTGGATCAGAATGCTTCAAATGTGGTCATGAGAAGGAGACACCGGAGTCATCTACCCCTGGTTTATGAACCGAGGAACCTTTTCAACACGCCTGGCGCGGGGACCAGTGACCCGCCAGCGGTAAACTGGATAGTTGAAGCGCCTGGGACCAGCGCGCCAGTTCAGCCACGCACGATGGGTTCTCCACGTGTAAATAACACCCCGCCTCAACATGTTTCGACGCCTCCGGGTCATTATTCTAACCCGTTGGACAATATGATTGTCGCGACCATGCGATTGGCGGTTCTACTGATAGAGACAAGGAGGGCCAGAGAGCTTCTTCAGACAGCTGTGGCTCAGCAGGCGGCTTATTCTTACAATCGCGAACAGATTCACTCAACCCCTCGTCCAAGCCGGAGTTACAGCAGGCACATTGACTCACCAACGGTTTCAAGCAGTGAATAGCGCTGTAACTAGCCTCGTGGACATGACCCGGCGCGCGGTGGTGCCAATGCTCAGACTCTGGTGGATCAGGGCAGAGCGCGTCGGGAGGCCGAGCTGGCGGCTCAGCAAGCGGTTTATCAACATTCGCCGGCTTATTCGACAACTTCGGTGGAGGCAGGCGTGACCTCTAGAACCTTGGGTGTGCCATGTTTAGTGTCGGATCTGCGTAAAGAGCATTTGCCCAAGGATTTCAAGGGTCCTCGTAAGGTGCCTAATTACACAGCAGATCAACCCCCTGAAGCTTGGGTTGAAAGTTATGAGATGGCAATGGAGCTGCTGGATGTTGGCGATGCTGCATGTGCTAAATATTTCACTATGATGTTGGACAGGACGGCTCGTACTTGGTTGAAAGGGCTACCTGCCAACTCCATTGGATCATGGGCCGAGTTAAAAGCCCGGTTTATCCAGAATTTTAAAGACACGTGCAAGCAGCCTATGTCAATTGTAGATTTGGACTCCTGTGTCTAAGAAGAGGGCGAGTCAACAACCCATTGGGTGTGCCGGGTCTCAGCCATCCTGCACTCATCAGATCGCATAAATGCCGGTTCGGTAGTCCTGATGTTGGAGAAGAATTGTCGTTCCATGCCCCTTAAGTAGAAATTAGTGCGGCTCGAACGCCACTGCAGTGACATGGGGGAGCTAATGGCGGCTTTGATCAAGTATGCCGACTCTGATAGTACCAAGGACCCCATGTCTAATGATGAAAGCCGGGAAAGGGAAACAAGAGCAGTAACACCAAAGGGCGGCAGCATAACCCGGCAAGTCAGGGGGGCAATGTTAGGCGTAAAGCTGATAGTAATTTGGATTTTGTGGCTAACACCAATACACAGAATAATGGTCAGTGTCGCAAGGGAAAGCCACCTCCTCAGTTTGGAGGGCCAAAATTCAATCTTGACGAGATGATGAATCAGCCCTGCTCGAAGCATGGTACACAGGAAAGGCCGACCACTCACCTCTGGAAGGATTGCTTCATTATGAGGGAGTACAGGAATTCAATTTTTTTTCCAGAACAATCATGGGCCGGATGGCGGCTCAGGATCCGGTTCTAACGGTCCGGGTTATGGTGGTGGCGGTTCAAATTCCGGTTTTCAAGGCCAAAGCAATCAGGGTGGTTATAATCAATAGTCTGGTCAGTGGAATCAGCAGCAGCAGTCTGGTTATCAAAGGAACCCAAAGCAGTCGAATAGTGGGCAGTACCACGTTTTCACCACGAGTGTGTGTAAGCGGGATCAAAAGCTCCATAAAAGGGCAGTAAATCCGGTTGAGCCGGCAATTCCCCGTTACTTGCGATGGTCTGAGCACCCTATTCTCTGGAGCCGTGAAGATCAGCCGCCCCGGGTTGATAACCCGGGACACTTGGCTTTGGTGGTGGCACCTCAGGTTGGAGGATACAAATTCACTGAAGTACTCATGGATGGAGGTAGCAGCATCAATATCCTTTATTATGATACTCTCTGTCGTGGAATTGTCACGGCAGATGTCCTAGTAGAAGGACTTAGTCGTGGAGCCATCGCTACTAGGTTAGCTTAAAGGGGTTAAACGGGACAAAGGACACATGAGTTTATACTGGTTCGGCCCCTTGGTGAAGGTAAAGGCCTAGTCCAGTTTGAGGTGGAATTGCTTGGGTTTCGATTACCAGGGAGCGAATACACTTGACCTAGTTCTCGATCTCTTGTTTCTTGTCCTAAGCCACCGCCGGGTCGTCCCTTTATATACACAGGTTGACGCCCGACGACTCACAGAGTCCCGGCCGGCTCATAATCAATGTGTCCGGATCGGTGACTAATTATACTTGCCTTACAATCCAAGTAATACATATATGGTGATTTACACCTATGGGCTTTAAGTCGCCTTTGGGCTTTCGGGCCCTTAGCAAGTCTGCTTCTTGAACCGCCATCTTCAACATCTTCATGGGCTTTGTCTTGATGAACCAGCGTTGGTATAACCCGGCCCCTCCTGGGCGGGTCATACCCAATAGTTATATCCCCAACATTAGGCCCCAGATTGATTTGAACTTGTTCATGTCAATCTTCAACACTTAGGAAAATCCTTGTTCATTTATTCTTGCGAGACCCTGTAACCCGCCGTGACGTCATCTTCTAAGATCGTGGTAACCCGCCGTGACATCACCTGTCATTAATATTACATAAATCCCAAATCTTAATATATCTTCTCTTTTAATAAACCTCCGAAAATCGAGGAGTCTGCACCGTCACATATCCATTTTGAAACCTCCTCGATTACCGCACCTGCCACTTATCTTTCCAGCCTTATAGATAGGGCTAGGGGTCCCTTTCACTTTCCCCCCTTGCCTCCTCGTTTCTGTCTTCCACCTCGCGTCGCCTCAGCGCCCGAGCTCCGCCGCCGTCGTCGACCTTTGCCACTGCCTGAACAACGGCCGCTGAATCAACTTGAACCGACCAGAGTTCGTCCGCGCGCCTCTGCTATTCAACAACCCTGATGAGTTCTCCTTCCTTCTTTTCCCATAGATCCAATTAGGGTTTCCATGAGTTCGTTGAAGTTCATCTTCCTTCTTTGTTGTAGCATTCATTTTTTATTCAAACTGGGTACCTCTCCTGCGCGGTGGTAGCCGTAACACTCATTTTCGCTATTAGTTCATCTCCTTTTGCGTAAAAAAATCTGATCTGGACATATGAACTGCTCAGGTACTGCAATTTAGGTCTAGATTTTTTCCATTATCTGATGCACCATAGATCCAAAATTATGATATCAATCTGTGAAACCTGTTTTTCCAACACTTAGCAATTTTCCCTTTCTTAGATGTGTAAATCAATAATTGTGTGGGCGGCTTAACACAGAAATAGTAACCCGCCAGGTACCATTAGTCCCCTCTTAAGCCGCCAGTAGCTCCTCTTTATGACTTCAATGCCAATCTCTAGTTTAATACCTATGCATGCTTCATTATTGTTTTTCCTGTTAAGTCTTCAACCGGCTTAACCATATAATCTTCAACTAGCATAATCTTTCTTTCAGATCATCGAAAAAATGGCTAAGACATACACCGCTTGCAACTGGGACCAATCTCGGATTACTAAAGAAGAGCTGACTAATTTTGTTGCCACTGGCGCCCTAGCCAAGAAAGATGACATCCACTAGAGGGCCCCTGGTGAAGAAAATCCTCCTAAACCCAAGGATGGAGAAGTGATTGTCTTTGCTGACCATCTGAGTCGGGGGTTCTGCCCACCCGGCTCAAAAAATTTCCGTGATGTGCTTTATTTTTTCCAACTTCACCCTCTAGATATTGGACCCAATTCCGTGTCCAACATTTGCAATTTTCAAGTATTCTGTGAAGCTTACCTTCAAGAGGAACCCACAGTTCATTTATTCAGAGAGTTATACTATTTGAACCATCAGACAGAGTTTGTTGACGGGCCCAACACCGAACTTGGTGGGGTTTCAATTAAAAAGAGAAAAGAAGTTAGCTTTCCCCATGCTATGCCGCCGAGTCATCCCAAAGATTGGAACCAAACTTGGTTCTATTGTCAAGACACATCTCCAACTGGCGAGAATCCTCTGCCGGGTTACCGCGAACACCGGCTTAGCAGCACACACCCACTCCCCACATGGCTCAGTGCGAAGGAACGAGCCAAATACGCGCCATCATTTTCGAAGCACAGAGCCTTTATGGCCAATGGCTTAACTGGCATTGACTTTGTCCGGTGCTGGGTATCCTGGAGTATCTTGCCATTAAGCCGTCGCCCCGGCTTAATGTGCGAATACACTGGCGATGTAAGAGATCCCCAACGCCACTATGACATTCAACTGTCTGATGCAGAAATTACTGAAGCCACCAAGAAATTGCTAAACGAACCCTTAAAAGAGTGCATCAAAATAGGACTTAGTCCTTTCAGCACCTTCAATAAGCCGCCAGCCGTAAGTGTTGCTCACCTTCCGCTCAATTAATATTTTCATTAGTTATGCCTACTCATGATCTTTTTGACCTCAAAAGGATGATTCTCCATTTTGGAAGAAGAAACCGCAAGATAAGTCGGCCAAACCGGCTCGTACCAAAACCAAGGCCACCAAGAGGCCTGCCAAGAAGAAGACCACTGAATCCTCCGAGTTAAACGTTGATGATGACGATGATGATAATGAGTCAGAGGTAGAACTTGACTCTCTTGGCTCCTTTTTTATACATCTCATTGACAATAATTGTTATCAAGACGATGCAGAGGCCAACCGTGCAGGTAATGCAGAGGTAATTATTCTTTCCTCCGGCTCAGAATCTCTGCCAACACAGAAAACCCGACAAGCAAGCCGGAAAGTAAACTTTTCTCACCCTCTAGCTCACTTGGATCCCAACTTTCTTTTGAAGAAGAAGCAACACGAAGCTCGCCACACCACCCGGCATAGTGGCGGCGTGATTACTTCCTCAAGGATGACCAAACACACCGGTTCGCAAACGCCGCCCAAAGCTCTTACATATTTCTGACATACTTTATCCCAAGGCGGGTCATTTCTGACAACCTCTTAACCTGTCTGATTTAAACTATCAGGGGACTTCTCATTCCTCTTCTGGCGAGTCAATGGGAACAAAAATCCCAGCTTTCAAAACTGTACCTGGGTAAGGATATATTTTAATCATTCACACCTTATGCTTGATCATTATACTGACCTCTTTACACTTCTTATTTTCAGGGGCCAAGCCAAGCCCAGAAAGAAGGCAAAGCTGACCAAGCCGGTTGATGACTCCAACCGTCTGAACCATAAAAGCAACAGTCAGAACCTTCTAACCCAATTGTTGAAGCCACCCTTGATGATCCACCACCACAAGATCATGAAGCTTCCATAGGTCATATGGACATTGAGCCGGCTATTTCTAAGCCGCCAAGCCCGATTAAGCCTGTTGAGTAAAAGACCGATGATGTTGTTGTCACTGGGTTTGGATTCACAACTCCGGGTCAACCTACTGTCTTATCTAAGCACAGCGCCAAGGAAGAAATTTATGTTGAAGATAAAGGCAAGTGGAAGGTAGATTTGGATAGCTATGCCCATTTCAGCGCCCAAGACATCCACTCTGGTTAGTTGAACCGCCTTTATACCAGTCGTGACTTTGAAGCCGACTTAGTAAACCTGATGAAAGAGCGCTATGAGGTAAACGCTGCAACTCCTTTTATATGAATATATTTCCCTTAGCCGCCAAGTTTATTGGACATGATAGAATAGAATGTACTGTAAACTTTAATAGTTGCATAGATCAAAGCCAGTAGCCCCCAAGGGCCGGTTCATGCTTTCAACATGAACCGAGACTTATAATACCAACACTTCAACTTTGTATGTGTAGCCCCCAAGGGCTGGCTTAATATGTTAAGCCGGGACTTTAACTAGCAAGAATAAATAATGCATCTGTAGCCCCAAGGGCCGGCTTAACTAGCACGTTAAGCCGGGACTTTAAATAGCAAAAAATCAACTTTGCCTCTGTAGCCCCCAAGGGCCGGCTTAATTAGTGATGAATAAGGAGGGACTAATCATCTTGTTTAAAATGAATCAACCCAATATGCAGTCTTTATAAATCAAATGATATCAATTGTCCGGGTCATAAATATGTCTTGAAACAAAGCAATAGGCATTAGCCCCCAAGTGCCAAGAGTAATACTTGTATTGTGCTTGGGACTTTCAAAAATTTGTGTTAAAAAAGAGCAATATGCATTAGCCCCCAAGTGCCAAGAGTAATACTTGTATTGTGCTTGGGACTTCAAAGAGTTTATCATGATTGCAATCTTATCCGCGTGTGCTTATGGCACAGGCTGAATTGTCTAAAAAAGACTCGCAGCTTAATGATCTTAAGGCCAATACAAAAACTCAACAGTCAGAGACATCCAAGGCCAAGTCAGAACTGAAATCTTCTTCGGAGAATATTGAGCAGATGAAACTAAACTGGAACTCTGATAAAGAGGGTTGGGAAACTTAAAAAGCAGCTCTGTTGAAGAGAGCAGAAGAAGCTGAAGCCATGCTTAAACCGGTGTCTGAGGAGTTATCTGGCTTAAAGCAACACATTAATATTATGTCATCAGCCATCTTCGGTAAGAACATGTCTCCCTTGTATCTGAATAATCATATTATAAACGGCTGCCGGCTTACCCATAACTTTTAATGATATAGGTTCGCGGAGCACAAAGTTGGGTTCAGACACGCGCGTCCGGCTTAAGGCTGTCTACACTCTTGTGGAACCGTTATATACTGGTGCCCAACGAACCATTGCCTCTACGCTGCACAAGAAAACTCCCTCCACACTTATCAAGGATACAATGAAACAGTTATTCATGCTGCCAAAAAGAATTGATGACTTAAAACAGGGAGCTGCCAGAGCCGGCGCCTTGACTGCCTTAAGTCGGGCAAAGGCTTGGAAAGCGGATCTTGACCCGGAGGATTTGGCCAATGGCTGGCCCAGTGTTAAAGAAGATGGATCTGCCTTCCGTGCTGACTATTTTGCAGAGATAGCAAGAGCCATGCGCTCCTTAGCAAGCAAGCTGCCCGAGGAAACTAGTCTATCCACATACCAGGCGGCTTATGATGCTGACAACAAGAGAATTAATGCGCTAGTTCATGAGACAACAGATCTTATCTCGCCGATTCGTAAGCATACCTTCGCTCCTGACATTGATCCATCAAACCTTATTGATGATGAAGCTGTGTTTAGAGTGTTGATTGGTATCAACTGGGCTGCGCCTGACTTCCAGTTGATGGATAAGCAAGGAGCTGAAGATGAAGAAGAGGTGCGGGAAGATCCGGAGGCTTCAACCCGCCAACAGTCATAAGCCGGTTTATTAAGTAGAATACTTTGCTATGTTCACGGCTCTAAAACACTTATTCTTGTTGGGCCATCAGATGCCTTGTAATAGTTAAACTCTTGATCTACCATGCCATCGTGCATGTTTTGTTTTGCATGATACTGCTGATCCACCAGTTGAAGATATGGCACTTATGTTTATGATATAATCATGTAGATCAGTGGTTTATCCTTTTTTTCTTGCACAAAAACAAATCACAAGTGCCCTGGCGGTTTGCCGCGGGGCGGGTCATGACGCCCAGTATAAATCCACTGGTGACCATAGAAATTCATAACCAGGGCAGGGGGTAACATCCCAAATATGAGACATAGTCCGGGCTGCTTGGCCTGACTTGTGAAAACTATATGGTAAGAAAAATGGTTGATATAAATCCAAGATGAATAAAAAATCCAAAAAACACGAGGCTTTCATAGGCCGCCGAGCCAAAAATATCTACTTCAATGAAACTAGCATGATAGCCATTGGAATATTCGTGCTTTCTGTGAGCCGGCTCTCACATGACTCAATTGACATTTTAACCCAGATAAGTTCAGGGTCTTATTAAAATATTGACTTACCGGGAGTATGCGGGGTTGGAGTAGCATCGAGCAACACAGGCCGGTTTAACCAAGTTTCAAGGAAGGCGGCTTAATAGCCTGAGTTTATCCTTGCTTTCCGTAAGACGGCTCTCTCATGACCCAATCAATGTTTTTAAACTTGACAAGTTCAGGGTCTTATTTAAAAGATTGACTGTTAAGTACATAGCAGGTCATTCAGGATTACCTAATGGAGAAGCATCTGGCACACAGGCAGGATAACCCGGATTTTTGGTGAATACACCCGGCGCGCCCCCAGGCCAATCAAAAGGGTGAATATAGTTGTGTTCATTGAACAGGAAGCCACCAAGTGATATATTTGTGAGCTGTGCTCAGCGGGTACCTATGTTTGAGCTGTGCTGTGCATCCAACTCTCTTTGGTCCCTGTAACTTGGGCGTCAAGCCTCTTAAGTGATCATGTGAGATGACAATAAAGACTCAGTTTCGATGAAGAGAAACGACAGAGGCCCTGAATTCTCAGGGATGCCGCCTTTATTATACTTATTATAATATATACATTATCAAACTATGTACATCACAAGAGCCGGTGGCTCAAGTATAGTAAGGCCGAAGATAAGCAATATTCCACGGCCGACGGGTCTCCTCCTCCGATGTGCATGAGTCCTTGTGGTCTCGAACGTCGATAAGATAGTATGACCCATTATTCAGATTCTTGCTGACCACAAAAGGCCCATCCCAAGGTGGGGATAGTTTATGCATATCAGTCTGATCCTGGATAAGTCGGAGCACCAAGTCGCCTTCTTGAAAGGTTCCGGTTTTAACCCGACGGTGTGATAACGGTGCAGATCTTGCTGGTAAATCGCCGAACGAGCCGCCACAAGGTCATGCTCCTAGTCCAATAGGTCAAGTGCATCCTGATGTGCTTTTTCATTACCATCTTCAACATAGGCCGCCACACGAAGCGAATCGTTACGGATGTCACTAGGGAGAACCGCCTCTACTCCGTAAACCATGAAGAAAGGTGTGTAACCCATAGATCCATTGGGGGTAGTATTGATGCTCCATAATATTGGGGGTAACTCCTCCACCCAACAAGTCGGCGTCCTTTGCAAAGGGACCATAAGTCGGGGCTTGATGCCTCGCAAAATCTCTGGATTGTCTCTCTCAGCTTGACCATTTGACTGGGGTGAGCCATTGATGATACATCAAGTCGAATATGCTCTCGTTGACAAAACTCTTTCATATCACCCTTAGACAGATTAGTGCTATTATCAGTTATAATGCTATGGGGAAAGCCAAAATGGAAAATCACCTTTTTGATGAATTGAACCGCCGTCTCTGCGTCACACTTACTAACCGGCTCTGCTTCAACCCACTTTGTAAATTTGTCAACCGCCACCAAAAGGTGGGTCTTTTTATCCTTGGACCTTTTGAAAGGCCCAACCATATCAAGCCCCCGAGTCGCAAATGGCCAAGCAATTGGAATCATCCTCAATTCTTGAGCCGGCACATGAGCTCGTCGTGAGAACTTCTGACCAAATCACATTTACTAACTAAATCCTCAGCATCAACATGAGCCGTCAGCCAATAAAACCCATGACGGGAAGCCTTGGATATGAGAGACTTAGAACCAACATGATGACCACAATCTCCTTCATGAATCTCTTGCAGAATCTCACAACCTTCTTCTGGAGAAACACAATGTTGAAATGCCCCTGTGACACTATGATGATGCAACTCTCCACTGACAATAGTCATTGACATAGATCGCCGACTTAGCTGCCTGGTCAAAGTTTCATCCTCAGGTAACTCGCCTTGGGTCATGTAAGCCAAATACGGAACTGTCCAATCAGGAATAACATGAAGAGCCGCCACCAGTTGTGCTTCCGGGTCAGGAATAGCAAGGTCTTCCTTTGTAGGCAATTTGACTGAAGGGTTGTGAAGAATATCCAGGAAAGTGTTAGGTGGCACAGGCTTACGCTGGGACCCTAACTGGCTTAAAGCATTAGCCGCCTCATTTTTCCTGCGATCAACATGTTCAACTTGATAACCTTTGGAGTGACCCACGATAGCATCAACCTCCCGACGATAAGCCGTCATGAGTGGATCCTTAGAATCCCAAGTGCCAGAAACTTGCTGAGCTGCCAGATCTGAGTCGCTGAAACACCTCACCTGGCTTAAGTTCATCTCCTTAGACATCCGAAGACCGTGGAGTAAGGCCTCATACTCAGCTGCATTGTTAGTACAAGGAAACATCAACCAGAGAACATAAGAAAATTCATCACCTCGTGGGGAAGTCAAGCCAACTCCAGCCCCAGAGCCTTCCAACTGACTAGATCCATCCAAGTGAATAGTCCAATATGTGTTATTCGGCTTTTCCTCAGGCATCTGCAACTCTGTCCAATCATTGATAAAATCCACAAGTGCTTGAGACTTGATGGCCGTGCGTAGCATACACTTCAAACCTGTGATAGGACCACTTGGCTATCCGACCCGTGGCTTCTCTGTTTTGAATAATATCCCCTAAAGGGGCAGAACATAACCACAGTGATAGGATGACCCAGAAAATATAGTTTGAGCTTTCGACTAGCCATCAACACCCCATACACAAGCTTCTGCCAATGAGGATACCTCTGCTTGGACTCAATAAGTACCTCACTGATGTAGTAGACCGGCTGCTGAACCGGATGCTCCTTGCCTGATTCCTTCCTTTCCACCACAATGGCTACACTAATTTCGACTATTGGCAGCCACATATAAAAACAAAGGTTCTTTATCAATGGGGGCAGCAAGAACTGGCGGCTCAGCCAATTGTTTCTTCAAGGCCTCAAACACCTGATTAGCAGCATCACTCCAAACAAAGTGATCTGTCTTCTTCATCATCGGGTAAAGAGGGATGGCCTTCTCACCCAACCGGCTTATGAACTAGCTTAAAGCCGCAATACGACCCGCCAAACATTGAATATCATTGATACATGTCGGCTTAGCCAGCGAGGAAATAGCCTTTATCTTCTCTGGGTTAGCTTCAATACCCCATTTCGAAACCAGAAAACCCAAGAGCTTGCCTGTTGGCACACCAAAAACATACTTTGGCCGGGTTAAGCATCATCTTGTAGAGACGGAGATTGTCAAAGGTCTCCTTTAAATCATCTATCAAGGGCTCCTTCTTCCTGGACTTCACCATAATATCATCCACATAGGCGTGAACATTGCGCCCGATTTGATCATGAAGGCAATTTTGCACACACCGCTGGTAAGTCGCCTGGGCACTCTTAAGCCCAAAAAAGCATAGACACATAACAGGAGGCTCCAAAGGGAGTGATGAAGGCTGTCTTTTCCTGGTCCTTAACTGCCATTTTGATCTAATGATAACCAGGATAGGCATCCAAAAAACTCAAACGCTCACAACCCGCCATAGCATCAATAATCTGATCAATACGGGGGAGAGCAAAGGGATCATCCGGACAAGCCTTGTTTAAGTCCGTATAATCCACACACATGCGCCAAGTGCCGTTTTTCTTAAGCACCAGCACCGGGTTAGCCAACCACTCAGGATGAAAAACTTCAACAATGAACCCAGCCGCCAAGAGCCGGGCTACCTCCTCACCAATAGCTTTATGCCTCTCTTCATTGAAATAGCGAAGGAATTGCTTGACCGGTTTAAACTTAGGATCAATATTGAGAGTGTGCTTAGCGAGTTCCCTCGGTACACCTGGCATGTCTGAAGGCTTCCACGCAAAGATGTCCCGGTTCTCACGGATGAACTCGATGAGCGCGCTTTCCTATTTCGAATCCAGATTAACACTGATGCTGAACTGCTTGGATGAGTCACCAGGAACAAAGTCAACTAACTTAGTGTCATCTGGCGACTTAAACTTCAACAAGGTGTCATGCTCTGTGGTTGGCTTCTTCAAAGATGTCATATCCGCCGGGTCAACATTATCCTTGTAAAATTTCAATTCCTCTGTTGCACAGACAGATTCAGCGTAAGCAGCATCACCTTCTTCACACTCCAAAGCTACCTTACGACTTCCATGCACTGTGATGGTGCCCCTGTGACCCGGCATCTTAACCTGCAAGTAAACATAACAAGGCCTTGCCATGAATTTAGCGTAAGCTGGGCGCCCAAACAGAGCATGATATGGGCTCTTGATTTTAACCACTTCAAAGGTCAACATCTCAGATCTGGAATCATACTCATCTCGAAAGGCAACCTCCAAGGATATTTTACCCCTCAGATATGCCGACTTACCAGGCACTACACCGTGAAAAACAGTGTTTGACGGTTTAATATTTTTGTCGGTCAATCCCATGCGACGGATGGTCTCATAGTAAAGGATATTGGTGTTGCTGCCTCTTTCCATGAGTACCTTGGTAAATTTGTACCCCCCAACCTGAGGCGCTACCACTAGCGCCAAGTGACCCGGATTATCAACCCGGGGTGGGTGATCCTCACGGCTCGAGAGAATCGGGTGTTTAGACCATCGCAAGTAATGAGGCACCGCCGGTTCAATGGTGTTTATTGCCCTTTTATGGAGCTTCTGATCCCACTTACATAAACTCGTGGTGAAGACGTGGTACTGCCCACTATTCAATTGCTTCGGGTTACTCTGATAACCGCATCGTCACGACTCCCCTCATTATTCTGTTGGTTGTAACCACCCTGATTACCTTGGCCTTGAAAGCCGAAATTTGAACCGCCACCTCCATGACCCGTACCATGAGGGCCGGACCCTGAACCGCCATTCGGGCCATGGTTGTGCTGGAAAATATGAGAATCCCCAAACTGTTTCATGATAAAACAGTCCTTCCACAAATGGGCAGATGGCTTTTCATGTGTTCCGTGCTTCGGACATGGCTGATTCATTATTGCCTCGAGGTCGAATTTTGTTCCTCCAGATTGAGCCGGCCTCCCCTTACGATGCTGGTTATTATTCCGTACACCAGTATTGGCCACGAAGTCATCAGCTCTGCGCTTACCGTTGCCACCCTGACTGGCCGGGTTGTGCTGCTGCCCCTTCATACTGCTACTCTTCTTTCCCTTTCCCAACCTTTCATCATCAGACTCGGGGTCCTTGGTACTATCAGAGTCGGCATATTTGACAAGGGCCGCCATGAGCTCCCCCATGTCACTGCAATGGCGCTTAAGCCGCCCAAGCTTCTGTTTGAGAGGGAGGAAACGGCAATTTTTCTCCAACATTAAAACTGCTGAGCCGACGTTGATATTATCGGATGAGTGTATGATAGTCGAGACCCGATGCACCCAGTTGATTGTTGACTTACCCTCACCTTGAACACAAGAAACCAAATCCATGATTGACATTGGCTGCTTGCATGTATCTTTGAAATTTCGAATAAAACGGGCCTTCAGCTCTGCCCACGACCCAATGGAGTTGGCGGGCAACCCCTTCAACCAAGTGCGAGTCGGCCCTTCCAGCATCATGGTGAAATACTTAGCACACGCAGCATCACTAACATCCAGCATCTCCATAGCCATATCATAACTCTCAACCCAAGCTTCAGGGGGCTGATCTGCTGTGTAATTAGGAACCTTACGAGGACTCTTGAAATCCTTGGGTAAACGCTCGTTACGCAAAGCTGACACTAAACATGGTACACCCAAGGTTCTAGAGGTCATGCCTGCCTCCACCAAAGTCGTCGGGTAAGCCGGAGCGTGTTGATGAGCCGCTAGCTCGGCCTCCCGACGCACTTTGCCCTGATCCACCAGAATCTGGGCATTGGCACCACCACGCGTCGGGTCATGTCCACGGGGCTGGTTACGGCGTTGTTCATTACTTGAAACCGCGGGTGAGTCAATGTGCCTGTTGTAACTCCAGGTTGGACGAGGGGTTGAGTGAATCCGCTCACGACAATAAGAATAAGCCGCTTGCTGCTCTAATGCCGTCTGAAGAAGTTCTCTGGCCCTCCGCGTTTCAACCACCGCCGGAGACTCGCCTTCAACAGGTAGAGCCGCCAATCGTGTCGCCGCAACAATCATATTGTCCAAAGGGTTGGAATAATGACTCGACAGCGTCAAAACATGCTGAGGCGGGGTATTATTCACACGTGGAGAACCCATAACTCGTGGCTGAACCGGCACTCCACCCCCAGGCGCTTCAGCCGTCCGGTTTACCACCGGCGGGTCACTGGTCCCTGCACCAGATGTGTTGAAGAGGTTCCTCGGCTCATAAACCGGGGGTAGATGACTCCGCTGTCTCCTCCTCATAACCTAATTTGAAGCATTCTGATCCAACATGAACCGGAAGGACTCTGCCTGAATTCGTTGCGCCTGAGCATCCAGAGAAGCCCGCTCCGTGGCCATCCTGGCGTTTTCTGCGTTCAACTCCTCCTTGGCCTGTGCTATCTCGTCACGCAATTTTGCAACCTCCGCGTTATGCTGAGCTTGATTTTACGGGTTAACCTCCGCTGTTAACAATGTTGTCAGTGTGTCCAACAATTCGGACAAGACCTGAGCCGGCGGGTGCAAAGGGCCTCCTGCACCGGCCGCCGTTGCCGTTGCTGACCCGGAAATCATTGTTGCTGCAGTCGTAGAATTCTGCCCTGGTTGTGTACTGTGGCACCCCGGCTCAGAGCGACCGGTTTACCATGCATTGCCAGCCCAGAGACCATGTCTTCTGGCAACACACAACATCTTGGTACAGAAACAACCACTTTATTCATGCTTGCGGAACAGAGTTTACGTTACAACAGTTGTCGAGGCCAAGCGGCACACCCGGTGCGGCTGAACAATATGTACATTATTTAGTGAACATAAAGGGGCCTTGATCGAACAACTATGTGGCAGCGGAATAACGTCGTGGCGGAAGCTCCATATCACAGGGACACCAATGTGGACATGATCTAGACTCGAACAGCGCTCCTTTCCAATGATACTTTCCTGAAATCTGGCATGACACGCCAGGTCAGTACTTTGAATGTACTTGCAAGCTCACAACAGGCATAATCATAATGGCAAACAATATCATGATAATTAACCAATTATTACTAATGCAACACTATATGTCAACATGTTGTGATCATGCTCGAACGTCCCTCGGGACAACTTACCAACCGTGATCATCCTCGGATCACAAGCAAACCACCAATGTGGTCTTTAACAAGAATAACTCGTGATCCTTACAGCGATCACAACCACGACCATCATCTGGTCCCAAAAACCTCGATGGCCTTTCTGCCATCCATCACCAATGCAAAGTTCATAGCTTAGGGTGCAATTTTTATTAAACGTTGACTCATGGTGGGACCTACTATGAGGTGTCAGTGACTGTGGACTCGGCTATCGATAGATTATACACTCTGCAGAGGTAGCACACTGTACCCACACCACGGAACCCATGGCCTCGCACTCCCATTCGGGTGGACCAACGGCATTCCGACAAAACCCTTCCATTGCCACAACACTCTCCCGGCCACTCCGACCCAATCCCCAACGGGCTGGTCCTGGGTGGCCCCGTGTCTACCAAAGACACCTCGACCACCATCGTGGCCAAAACAATCCCACTCGGGTACTCGGTACCATAATCTCAATCAATGAGCACACAAGATTATGCCTGCTTACCGGGCCAGGGCAAGCACAACATAACCTTCCCTAGTTGGAGGCACCGACCAGAGGCCATGTCAATGGACCGAATCAAGGCCTTCCCAAAAAGGCAAATGTGGTTGCGCTGGGAAAGAAACTCGATTCAGCGGCACCATGACCCAGTCAACGATATATTCAAGTTGAGTTATACTCAGGTTCGACTTTAAAAATGAAAATGACCGGTGTCATAGCATGCCATGAAATGCAAAACTACACATGCATCACATAATAATAAAAATGACCGATGTCATCCATATACACACCAAGCATAAACATCAACAACTCATATTACTTTACTGCTCAAAATGACTCACAACTTAACCAAAATATTTTGCAACAAGTTTTATTAATTTCTCACGCAAGAAAGTAACTCCGATAAATTTCTCATATGCTTAACAACAAGATTTCACTATCAACAATTCTTAATTTCTTTATCAACTAAGTTGGGTTCAAACAGTCTGTAAGACAAGTAAAATGATCTAACAAGTATTTAACATAATATTTTCTAGCAAATTTTTATCAATTTATGTATCCAAGAACAAAGCTTTAAATAATTACTAACATGCATAACAAAATTATTTCTTACATTACCACAAATAAATCTTAACTTGTTTTACCCACTAAACTAATTTTAGTCATACTGTAAATCAAGCATAATAACTAACAAATATTTAACAGAATACAAATAACACAATAATTATTTAAATGCATGGATTAATCATTTCATTCAAGTAAGAAAATCACAAATATTGAAATGACACCATGAAAATGTTGATGTGGCTTGCCTTAGTGCAGATGAGGTTCACAAGCCTTCTGGTGATCCTCAAGACAAGCCTCACCCTCTGAAAATAAATTTAAACACAAAAGGCAAATATCAAGAACACTTCTGAAAATCACCAGAAATTCTAAACAGCTCATAAAAATCTCATCTTTGGTGAGCTGCTAGATTTCCTCTCAAAGAACACAATGCAAAAAGAATCAATTCATTTGGACTTACGGTTAAAAAGTTATAACTGTTTGAAGCTCTCTGGAATATAAATGATTTTGAATTTAAATAAACAACTGAGGGGGGGGTGACGTCAAAGGCGTAAAACCTCAGGGCGCCACCACTCGTGCAGCTTCCTGTGGCGTGAGAGTGGCTGACTAGCGGGCCCCGCTAGTCAGGTGGGGGAAGGGGAGAAAGAAACAGAGAAGTCCGCGGCTTCGCCGGAGCTCTCACCGGCGACGAGGGATTCTTGGCCCAAACGAGAGGGAGGGATTTAGAGAGGGGACGATGGCGCACCTGCCCGTACCCATAGTGTGGCTAGGGGTGGTCGGACGGCGTCGGAAACAAGCTCGCAAGCGGAGGCAGAACGCGGTGGTTGCCGGAGTTGAGGAAGACGGCGAATGGAGGCCACTCCAGGGGCTCCAATCCGTTGAGACGGCCTCACCGGAGAGAGGCGGAAGCCCTGGAGGGGTTGCCCTGACCTGGGAGAGGCTAGAGCTTCCGCAGCGACCAGAGGGGATCGCCGGCGAGCTCGAGCTCGGGGAAGGCGGCCCGAGGCCTGCCCGGCCAGGCTACGGCTTCCTACGCAATAGTGGAGTGTGTGGGAGTGCTGGATGATGCTCGAGGAGGCTGGGGGTGGCCCTATATATAGGCGAGCAGCGAGGGGGGGTTTCGGGCTCTGCCGGTTTACACCTGTCCACGGCGCCCGGTGACGAGCGGCGTCAGTGAGAGGGGGAGAAGGCGACGGAGGTCACACAACTATGGGCGGACGGAGATAAGCACAGGATCGAGAGGATGGCGACGAGCACAGTGCGCTCCGCACTGTTGGGCTGGCCAGACCTTGCCCATGCTTGCTGTGGCAAGCTCCGGCGTCGGCGAGCGCCAGAGGGAGGTTAAGGGCTTAGAGACAAAGATGGTGGCGCGGTTTGGCATGCTCGGGCAGGCGAGGTAAGCGAGCACGCGCGAACAGAGCGCTCGGCGACGCTCAGAGCGTGTCGACACGCATGCCAACACCCCCTGGACGAACGTGGTCACCGCGTGAACTATGACATCAGGCCGATCTAAGCATAAACTTGATGTCTGGCATGTTGTTCGTGGTAGTTTGTAGTGTTACCATGATTTGGTTTGGATCCAGGTGCAGTAGAGAGGATTTTACAAGCCAGGTAAGTTTCTGATCAAAACTTTGAACAGTTACAATGGTCAAACGGCTGAGAGTTTGAGGCTGTGCTTTGGAGGCTAGTTCTAAGTTACTAAGGTAACGATGCACAAGAAAGTTCAGGTCAAATGGAGCAAGTAAAATGGTAGTTGCTGTAGAAACCACCATTTCTGTCCAGAACAGAAAATATTTTCTGTAGCAAAAATATTCCAAAAAGTGATGAAATATTTTTGCTCAGGAAGGTGCCCTAGGGTTCACAGAATATTTGTGAATTATCTCAGATTTTTCTGAGCCATAAAAATTAGGGTTGCTTTGAAGCAAACTGATCTGGCTTAGGGTTTCTGAGAGAAAATGAATATTTTTCATTTAAGAAAAATATTGCAAAGATTATTTTGGGATGGATTAGAACGGAAATGATGGTTTAGGAGAGAAGTGGAGCACTTGGGTGAAAGCCAAGGATGCCCAAGTGTTTTAAGTCCATATGAAAAGATTCAAGAACTCCAAGTTTCAAAAAAATTCAAATGAAAATCAAGCAAATAAGAGAGGGCAAAAACCAGGCTGTCACATGTACCGGCCATGAAAATCGCGACCCTATTCAGCGTTTCATAGGGGTCCGGAATACTATCGCCATCGGAATAGCCCCCAAGTCGGTCGTCTTGCAGTTGATACAACAACTCAGTCTCATCGGTGGATGACTCACCATCAGATAAATGACCGTCTCACCGCCAGACACAGATCTATCCTCAAATTCTACCCCATGGATGAACCCAACGAAGGCGCGTTTCACGGCGGGCTAAACTCGGGCGGATCGTGCACGCTGAGCCGTCTCGATGATGTTGGTGCAGATGTCCGGCTCAGGGCCCGGTTCGCCGATCTTGCCGATGATGACGTGGATTCCGCCGAGGGGACCCGGTACCCGTACTCGATTGAGCCGGCCTCGGGGCCCCAGTTTGCATCGTCGATGTAGAGCTTGCCACGACGACTCTTGGTCATCCGGCCCACAGCGTATCCCTTGATCCCTTCAAAGCTGCCTTGTAAGAACTCGAAACCACCGTGCGCTGGCCCCACGGTGGGCGCCGACTGTCGTGGAATTGTCCTAGCAGAAGGACTTAGTCGTGGAGTCATCGCAACTAGGTTAGCTTAAAGGGGTTAAACGGGACAAAGGACACGGGAATTTATACCGGTTCGGCCCCTTGGTGAAGGTAAAGGCCTAGTCCAATTTGAGGTGGAATTGCTTGGGTTTCGATTACCAGGGAGCGAATACGCTTGACCTAGTTCTTGATCTCTTGTTTCTTGTCCTAAGCCGCCGTTGGGTCGTCCCTTTATATACACAGGTTGACGCCCGGTGACTCACAGAGTCTCAGTCGGCTCATAATCAATGTGTCCGGCTCAGTGACTAATTATACTTGCCTTACAATCCAAGTCATACATATACGGAGGTTTACACCTATGGGCCTTAAGTCGCCTTTGGGCTTTCGGGCCCTTAGCAAGTCTGCTTCATGAACTGCCATCTTCAAAATCTTCATGGGCTTTGTCTTGCTGAACCACCGTTGGTATAACCCGACCCCTCCTCGGCGGGTCATACCCAATAGTATATCGCCAACACTTTCCTTCACATGGGATTAACTGATAAGAATCTTAAGCCGTCGAACACTGTGTTTCATGGTGTGGTGCCTGGTAAGTCGGCATATCTAGTGGGAAAACTATCTTTCGAGGTTGCTTTTGGAGATGAGTATGATTCTAGATCCGAGACTTTGACTTTCGAAGTGGTTAAAATCAAGAGCCCTTATCATGCTCTGTTTGGGCGGCCGGCTTACGCTAAGTTCATGGCAAGGCCTTGTTATGTTTATTTGCAGCTTAAGATGCCGGGTCACAAGGGCACCATCACAGTGCATGGAAGTCGCAAGATAGCCTTGGAGTGTGAAGAAGGCGATGTGGCTTACGCTGAGTCTGTCTGTGCAACAGAGGAATTGAAATTTTACAAGGATAATGTTGACCCGGCGGATATGACATCTTTGAAGAAGTCAACCACGGAGCATGACCCCTTGTTGAAGTTTAAGTTAGAAGATTACACTAAGCTAGTTGACTTTGTTCCTCGCGATTCATCCAAGCAGACCAGCATCAGTGCTAATCTGGATCCAAAATAGGAAAGCACGCTCATCGAGTTCATCCGTGAGAACCGGGACATCTTTGCATGGAAGCCTTCAGACATGCCAGGTGTATCGAGGTAACTCGCTGAGCACACGCTCAACATTGATCCAATGTTTAACCGGTCAAGCAATTCCTTCGTCATTTGAATAAAGAGAGGCACAAGGCTATTGGTGAAGAGGTGGCCCGACTCTTGCCGGCTGGCTTTATCGTTGAAGTTTTTCATCCTGAGTGGTTGGCTAACCCGGTGCTGGTGCTTAAGAAAAACGGCACCAGGCGCATGTGTGTGGATGATACGGACTTAAACAAGGCCTGTCCAGCTGATCCCTTTGCTCTCCCGTGTATTGATCAGATTATTGATGCTACGGCGGGTTGAGAACATTTGAGCTTTTTGGATACTTATTCTGGTTATCATCAGATCAAGATGGCAGTTAAGGACCAGGAGAAGACAGCCTTCATCACTCCCTTTGGACCCTTCTGTTACGTGTCTATGCCTTTTGGGCTCAAGAGTGCCCAGGCGACTTACCAGCGGTGTGTGCAAAATTGCCTTCATGATCAGATTGGGCGCAATGTTCATGCTTATGTGGATGGTATTGTGGTGAAGTCCTGGAAGAAGGAGACCCTGATAGATGATTTGAAGGAGACCTTTGACAATCTCTGGGCCTATAAGATGATGCTTAACCCAGCCAAGTGTGTCTTTGGTGTGCCAGTAGGCAAGCTCTTGGGCTTTCTGGTTTCTGAACGGGGTATTGAAGCTAACCCGGAGAAAATAAGGCTATCACTTCCTTGGCTAAGCCGGCGTGTATTAATGATGTTCAGTGTCTGGCGGGTCGAATTGCGGCCTTAAGATGGTTCATAAGCCAATTAGGTGAGAAGGCTATCCCTCTTTACTAGATGATGAAGAAGACATATCACTTTTTCTAGAGTAACGCTGCTGATTAGGCATTTGAGGCCTTAAAGAAACAGTTAGCTGAACCGCCAGTCATGGCTGCTCCCATTGATAATGAGCCTTTGTTGTTGTATGTGTGAAAGGATCGATATAGTTGACTAGGGTGGGTGATTAGGCAACCAACAATTTTTAGCTTTCCTTTACCAATTTAAACTTTGCACCCAAGTAGGTTGTCTAGATATGCAACTAGGTGAGCAACCTATATGATGCAACAACAACAAGCACACAAGCAAGCAAGGGATATAACACAAATAAGCTAGCACAAGTAAAGGCACGAGATAACCAAGAGTGGAGCCGGTGAAGACGAGGATGTGTTACCGAAGTTCCTTCCTTTTGAGGAAAGTACGTCTCCATTGGAGCGGTGTGGAGGCACAATGCTCCCCAAGAAGCAACTAGGGCCATCGTATTCTCCTCACGCCCTCACACAATGCGAGATGCCGTGATTCCACTATTGGTGCCCTTGGAGGTGGTGACCAGACCTTTACAAACAAGGTTGGGGCAATCTCCACAACTTAATTGGAGGCTCCCAACGACACCACGAAGCTTCGCCACAATGGAATATGGCTCCGTGGTGACCTCAACCGTCTAGGGTGCTCAAATACCCAAGAGTAACAAGATCCGGAAGGGATAAGTGGGGGGAATCAAATTTCTCTTGGTGGAAGTGTAGATCGTGGCCTTCTCAACCAATCCCTAGAAAATCAACAAGTTTGATTAGGGAGAGAGATCGGGCAAAAATGGAGCTTGGGGATGGAAGAGGTAGTCAACTCGGAAAAGAGGAATCCTCTTATATAGTGGAAGAACAAATCCAACCGTTACCCACTAACTCAGCACGCGACGAGCGGTACTACCGCACCTGGCAAGCGGTATTACCGTACGGGACCACAGTACTACCACAGGGTATTGCGGTACTACCGTTGGCGCAGCAGGAGCTAGACCAGCCTATGGCAAGGGCGGTAGAACCGCTGGAGCGGTACTACTGCACCCCCTTGCGGTACTACCGCGAGGCAGGGTTGGTCTAGTCTGGGAAGGCACGGACATATAAAAATACATCCGTAGCAACTTCCGCTGAGTCTCGATCCATGCTCATGTTGCTGTGCCAGGCCAGGGCTCACGGTACTACCGCACCCATGGGGTGGTACTACCGCGTAGGGCGCGGATGTAAAAAATTACATATGCCCCTGCAACCGCTCGAGCGGCAGAGCCTGGCCAGAGGCCACGGTACTACCGCTCCCAAGGAGCGGTACTACCGTGAGTACCTACGGTACTACGGCGCCTATAGCCGGTACTACCGCTAGGCCCTGCGGTACTACTGCTCCGGAGAGCAGTACTACCGCATGCCCCAGATCAGCAACACTAGGAGTCCTTCATTCTACAAAGACACGGAGAGACGGAGGATGCTCCAAAGAGCCAAAGGAAAGGTGGTGGAAAAGGAGCAAACGTGTACGTGTTGATTCCACCCAAACCTTTCCAACGTGGACCCCCTCTTAATAGTACGGCTTTCCTACAACTGAAATCTATCGAAAAGAAACATAGAGAAACGCCGTCTTCAATAAGCTCCGAGGGGCACCAAATCGTCTTGTGCTTAGACATGGTATATCTGAAATGCTCACTGCACACAATTAGTCCGCAAAAGCATTTCCATCAACCAACAAAACTACTAAGGGATAAATATGCCCTAACAATCTCCCCCTTTTTGGTGGATTGATGACAATACGGGATTTGCACAAAGGGATATAAACTGAAACAATGGCAATCCCACCATCTATTAAATATAGACGGGCTCCCCCTAGATGTGTGCACACTAGAGAAGTGGTTTGGACTGCACGTCACACATACTAGGATCAACAGTCCCCCTATATTTTATAGACAAGGCATATCTTGCAATAATGAACCTAACACTAAGCGAGCAGGCAAGATAATAACTATGAGCATAAAGAAACAGGCACAAGATAGCATACGCTCACGGGATACTAAGCATGAAAGACAATAAGATACGCTAGAGTGCATATGTCTTACACCATATGATAGAAACTTTGGACTCACAAGCACAAACCAAACCAAAGCAAACGAGGTTCAACGGAATGAAAGCAAAGTGACAAGAAGAAACACGACAAACGACTCGCAAATCCTACACTCTCTCCCCCTTTGGCATCGAGACACCAAAAAGGCAGAGAGGACACCTACGACACAGGTGGTAGCTCTGGCTGAGATGATCACACGTCGCGCTCCTCGTCGGTCTCGGTAGTGGGAATGGTCTCCTCCTGCTCATCCTCAGAATCAGTCCACTTGTAGCCCTGCTTTCCCATCCAAGCTGCCTCTGGGTTGATGTGCTTCTCAGACCCGCTGGATACCTCCTCGCCAAATGTCCTCAAGATCCACTTTTCGCGCCGGCGACTCTCCTTCTGAGGAACATGAGAACTGTACTTCCCCTTATCCTGCATGCAGAACAGAGACTTCATCTTGTTCTTTAGCTTCTTAGCCCAAGAAGGCTCAGAAGATGAAGGTGAGTAGCCAACAGAGCTGTCCTCATCTTCCTCCTCGATCTCATCCTCATCCACATCCATCTGAGCAGTTGCTGCCTCAGCACGGGTAGTGGTGTTGGCCCACTAGGGCTTGATGCGGAGCTTGACGGGCTCATCACGAGTCTAGTCAGGGGAAAGAAACTCATCATTAGGATAGAGCTTCTCCCAAGTCTTCGTGATCAACAGAAACAGGTAAGGTCCATAAATGGGTACCTTACGGTTGAACACCACAAACCGAAGCTCGCACCACATGATATGTAAGACATCAAGTGGTTGTGTCTGAGAATGACGCGCCTCCTCACAAATGAGCATCATATCCATGAGATAGGTATGCACCTTGTCCTTATCACCAATGCATGGAAAGAGGGAGTTGCGGAAGATCCGGTGCATGATGTCAAGGAATGGGTTCAGCACCCACGTCTTCTTGCCATTGGGAAGCTTCTTCTCAACAAGATACTGCTGGAGCTTGTTTTTGTTAGCGGACTCAGGGTTGGCATGCGGGCGAACATGAACGGGTGTGTTGAGCCCCTCATCAGGCACCTGTAGCAAAGCCATGAACTCCTTCCACTTAGCAGTCATCTGTTGTCCATTGGTCATCCAGGACATGGACCGTTCCTCATCTGTATGGAAGTGGACCAAGGAAAAAATACTGGGCCACAATCTCAGGGTCATAATCCAGATAGAAAGAGATCACGTGCTCAATGGCAAACTGCTCCACGAGGTCCAAAACCTCCCCAAAGTAGTCATGGTGCTTAGCCTCCCTCATGTTATTCATGTCAATCCAGTGCACATCCACGTAGATGTTCTGCTTGGACTTGATCACATCTAGATAGATAAGATTCTGCTGCTTGGTCCAGAACAAATCATTCCCTCTGAAGTTTGCACGGGGACTCACATAGGAGTTGATCCTCCGTCGAGTGATGAACTCAGCAAGTGGTATCTCATCCATGCCTTTGGAGGGCTCCTTCTTCTTGGTAGCGGTTGTCGGTGTCAAAACCGGCGGATCTCGGGTAGGGGGTCCCGAACTGTGCGTCTAAGGCGGATGGTAACAGGAAGCGGGGGACACAATGTTTACCCAGGTTAGGGCCCTCTCGATGGAGGTAATACCCTACTTCCTGCTTGATTGATCTTGATGATATGAGTATTACAAGAGTTGATCTACCACGAGATCATAGAGGCTAAACCCTAGAAGCTAGCCTATGATTATGATTGTTCTTGTCCTCTGGACTAAACCCTCCGGTTTATATTGACACCGGAGGGGCTAGGGTTACATGTAGTCGGTTACAAGGGAGGAGATCTACATATCCGAATTGCCAAGCTTGCCATCCACGCAAAGGAGGGTTCCATCCGGACACGGGGCGAAGTCTTCAATCTTGTATCTTCATAGTCCAACTGTCCGGCCGAAGGATATAGTCCGGCTATCCGAGGACCCCCTAATCCAGGACTCCCGCAGCGGTGGTCTTGGTTCTGCATTGGGGGGTATTGGAGCCCTCTGGAGCTTCATCTTGGTTGCGCAGAAGCTTGGAGCCCGTGTCACGGCTGGGATTGGAACGGCGGACATTGGAACCGGAGCCACCACCTATGACACACAACACAAGAACACGCAAAATAAGCGAGAAGGATCAATGCAAAGGCCACAGCAAAACAAGTGAAACAAGTAGAAATAGCATTGGGTAGTTGCCACGGGCAAGATTTGACACCAACCGTAGTACCGCACTGATGCGTGAAACTAAAATTTTAGTGCCGCTCCAGTCATAGTAGTACCGCGCCAAGATGGCACGGTAGTACGGCGGCGGGAGCGGAAGTAAAATTTTACTTCTGCGCCTCGCACGGTAGTACCGCTCCTGAGGAGCGGTAGTACCGCTCACCGCACGGGAGGTGCGGTAGTACTACAGGAGGTCGGATCCGAAGCATACATGGATCTGAGAACATCCGCGACAATGGAGCGGTACTACGGTTGACCAAATCTACCACTGGGCAACATACCAAATACCATCTCTACGCATTACTACTCTCCTACATCCTACTATTGCAAAGATTTGGCCTAAAATCTCAAGAACAACATGCATCTCCCCAGAAACATAAAGATGAAAGAATGAACCAAAGAGAGATGGATTTGGGGAGAAACCTTGTTCCATGGCGAGAGGGAGTGGTGGGGAATGATCCCACCGGACGGAATGCGAGGACAACGGCCGGAGACGGAGATCCGGCGAGGTTCTCCGGCACCGTTCTTGGGCAGGAGAGAGAGAGAGAGGCGACGTGGGGAAAAGAGTTGAATGGGTATGGGGGAGTTGGAACTCCCCCTACCCGCTCTTAACCCCCACGCGCTCGCGACAACGCGGTAGTACCGCACGTCATCGTGGTAGTACCGCCCGGGCGGAAATACCGCACCATGGGCGGTAGTACCGCTCCCCCGGCGGCAGTAAAAAATTACTGCCGTGCTGGTTGCAGTAGTACCGTGGCCAGCCACAGTAGTACCGTAGACCCAAGAAAATGCATGTTTCGCGAAAGAAAGAAAAAGCAGCCTTTGCAAAGAAACCTTCTAGCAAACGGACACACCAAAGAGCTAAGCCACGAGACAACACAGACTAAACACACAACACAACCTCTCCAAAGAGAGGGCGGTGGCCGGGCCACCTATGTTTGAGTCAATTGGTATGGCACCACAAAGAATTATCCTTGGGCCCATGACCAAGACTCGTCTTTGAAGCACAAGTACCATAAAAATGGCTAATGTGAAAGAGTTGATCAATTTATGCATAATGGGGGGAGGGAGATTTCATTGAGAGAACAACTCTCCCCCTATGTCCATGCCTACACCTAAACAAGACATCAAGATGAGTATGGTGGGGTGTGCAAGGGTTCAAGCAACATTGCTCGAGTCAATGATATTTAGCTCATGCCTTAACTCACGAAATCTTGCTTCATACAAGGGCTTCGTGAAAATATCTGCAAGGTTATCATGAGTGTTGACATAGTTTAGTTCAATCTCCCCTCGCCGAATGTGATCCTGGATGAAGTCATAACGAATCTCAATATGCTTCATCTTGAAGTTTTGAACCGGGTTGAGAGAAACCTTGATGGCACTTTAATTGTCACACCAAAGAGGCACTTTGTCACAAATGACACCGCAATCCTTTAAAGTTTGCCTCATCCATAGAAGTTGTGCACAACAACTACCGGCGACCACATACTCCACTTCGGTGGATGAGAGAGACACACAACTTTGCTTCTTGGAAGACCAACTCACCAAAGAGCAATCAAGGAATTGGCACCCTCCGGAAGTGGAATTCCTATCCACTTTGTCTCCCGCCCAATTGGAGTCCGAATGGCCCATAAGGTTGAAGTTAGATCCTCTTGGATACCATAAGCCAAAGTTTGGGGTATGAGCCAAATATCGAAAGATTCGCTTGACCGCCACAAAGTGGCTTTCCTTAGGTGCGGCTTGAAACCATGCACAAATTTCCATACTCAACATGATATCCGGTCTAGATGCACAAAGGTAAAGCATGGAGCCAATCATGGAGCGATATACCTTTTGATCCATTGCTTTACCATTGGGATCTATGCAAGTTGGCATTTGACGGGCTTTGGAGTGAAAGCCAGCTTGACATCACTGAGCTTGAATCTCTTGAGCATGTCTTGAGTGTATTTGGCTTGGTTGATGAAGGTTCCTTCTCTGCATTGCTTGACTTCGAACCCGAGAAAGAACTTCAACTCTCCCATCGTGGACATCTTGAACTTGGAGGTCATGAGTGCGGCAAATTCCTCATTGAAAGCTTTGTTAGGGGAACCAAAGATAATATCATCAACATAAAGTTGGCACACAAACAACTCCCCTTTGGCATTCTTAGTAAAAAGAGTGGGGTCGATTTTCCCAATTTCAAAACCGCGATCTTGAAACAACTCGGCAAGGTGGTCATACCACGCACATGGGGTTTTCTTAAGGCCATAGAGTGCCTTATCAAGTTGGTACACATGATCGGGAAAATAGGGATCCTCGAACCCAGGGGGTTGCTTGACATACACCAACTCGTTAATAGGACCATTAAGAAAAGCACTCTTCACATCCATTTGTTGCAACTTAATGTTATGATGAGAAGCATAAGCAATCAACAAACAAAGGGATTCAAGGCGAGCAATGGGAGCAAAGGTTTCACCGTAGTCGATACCCTCGACTTGGGAGTAGCCTTATGCTACCAACCGAGCCTTGTTGCGAATGATAATTCCATGAGCATCTTGCTTGTTCTTGAATATACACTTGGTTCCAATGACATTATGGTTCCCCGTTGGCCTTGGCACCAATCTCCACACCTTGTTGTGCTCGAAGTTGTTGAGTTCTTCATGCATGGCATTAAGCCAATCCGGATCTTCGAGCGCCTCATAGACTTGATCGTCTTGAGCATTGTCTTGAGCTAGTTCTTGATCTTGGACTTGCTCGGAGGAGAGAACTTGACCTTGGGCATCACATGGTGGTTCAACACCATCTTGAGGTTGATCTTGCCCTTGGTCTTGTTCATGAGGTTGAGGGCCGTCACTTTGTTCTTCGGAAGAGTGTGGGCCTTGGGTGGATGATGGTTCCACTTTAGTGGAACATTGTCCTTCTCCTTCGGCCACAAGGGGATCCTCAATGGGTAGGATAAAACTAACACCCATTCTTCTTATGGCTTGGGGAGGAATTTCATCACCTACATCACAAGTGCCACTTTGCTCCACTTGGGAGCCGTTATTCTCATCAAACTCCATGTTACACATCTCCTCAATAAGTCTCGTGGACTTATTGAGGAAACGGTAAGCATGAGAGTTTGTAGCATAACCAAAAAATATGCCCTCTTGAGCTCTAGCCTCAAATTTAGACAATTGGACACCTTTCTTGAGAATGAAACACTTACACCCGAACACCAGAAAGTACTTGAGGTTGGGCTTGTTACCGGTGAGTATCTCATATGGAGTCTTGTTCAAGCCTTTGCGGAGATAGAACCAATTGGATGCATGACACGCGGTGTTGATGGCTTCGGCCCAAAAGTTGTATGGAGACTTGAACTCCGCCATCATGGTCCTTGCCACATCCATCAATGTCCGGTTCTTCCTCTCCGCTACACCATTTTGTTGAGTGGTGTATGGTGCGGAATATTGATGCTTGATCCCCTCATCACTAAGAAACTCCTCCAAGGTGTAGTTCTTCAACTCGGTGCCATTGTCACTTCTTATTGATAAGATCTTTGCATTGTGTTGGCGTTGGGCTTCATTTGCAAAGTCAATGACGGTTTGTTGAGTCTCACTCTTCCTCTTGAAGAAGTATACCCAAGTGTATCTTGAATAATCATCCACAATCACAAAGCAATACTTTCTACCCCCAAGACTATCAAAGGATGGAGGCCCAAAGAGATCCAAGTGAAGGAGCTCCAAAGGCCTCTTCGAGTAAATGATAGTCGTGGGAGGGTGAGCCTTTTCATGTAGCTTTCCTTCGATACAAGCACTGCAAGCACGATATTTAGCAAAGTTAACAATTGTTAGTCAACGGACATGGTCACCCTTGAGAAGACTTTGCAAAGATCTCATATTGACATGGGCTAAACAGCGATGCCAAAGCCATCCCACGTCAACTTTAGCCATTAGGCATGTCGCAGTCTTAGTGGGTCACTCCGAGAAGTTAATCACATAAAGACCGTTCTCGACATGCCCAACAAAGGCTACTTTAAGAGTCTTGCTCACCAAGAGGGCCACAGTATCAATATCAAAGAAGGTAGCAAAGCCCATAAGTGCAAGTTGACGAACGGAAAGTAAGTTGTATGCAAGGGAATCTACAAGCATGACTTTCTCGATCGTGAGATCATGAGAAATGACAACCTTGCCAAGACCCAATAACTTCGAAGACGAGGCATCACCCCACTCGACATTGGTGGCCATAGATGGAATCTTGTGCATGTCCACCATCAAGTCCTTGCTTCCGGTCATATGATTAGTAGCTCCACTATCGAGCAACCATGATCCCCCACCGGAAGCAAACACCTACTGTCACAGCCCCAGTTCTGGCCTTGCCTGTCTTGCATTAGCCTCGATGCATCATGTCTAAATTTTTATGGAACTTTGAAATGGGGGCTGATAAACCCTCGAAGCAAATGAAATTCAACTAGGGTCCAAATAAAATCATTTTCACTGAACCCAAAATGCCCTTCTAAAATGTTCATCATCTTTGCCTTGGTCTAGAACCTCTGACAAAAATGGTGCACATTTTACTAGGACAACAGAAGGTCACCGAATTAAATCATATAATACTTGCAATTGGGCATTTAAATGCTATAGAATATTTTAAATGCCCAAATATTCATGAACTGAAATGTTTACTGTAGGATATATCCCCAACAGTGGTCATGAGAAGTTTCATGAATTTTGGGATTGTTTTAATATTTTAAATAAAGCCACAAAGTTGCAGAATAATAGAAAACATGAAATAATAAAAAGAAAGGAACTTACCTAGCAAATCCCACCTGGCCTGGTACTGTAGCAGCCCAGCTAGGCAAAGCCAGCCCAGCACACCAGGGGCTCCTCCCTGTCGTCTTCCACCTCCCCGCCAAGCGAGGAGGGCGTGGGTCGCCGCCGTGCACACGCCGCCTGCCACCTCCTGCTTGCCGCATCCCTCTGGAACCCCGGACGACGCCACGCACGCTGCCTGCCCAACCCTCTCACCCTCGCCCACTTTCCCCTCTCCCCCGCAAGAACACGAGCGCAACCGAGCGAGATCGTCGCCGCCGCTCGCCGTAGCCATGGCCACCACCTCTTCCACGCCCCCTGGAGCTGCCCACGAGCTCCCCTCGTTCCTCTCTTCCTCCTCACCGAGCCTCCCGACGCCGGAAGCCCTGAAAACGTCGCCGGCATCGTCGTGTTCACCATCGGGCACCGGAGATCGTCGTCACCGATTCGTCGTCCACAGGGCTTCCCCGAGCACGCTGGCCATCCCTACGGCACCGCTGTGAGCCCCCGAGCGTTTTCCCCCTCTCCCCGCAGTCAATCCCCTCCTCTAGCCAGCCTAGCCACCTGAGCCGAGAGCTCCGTGTCGCCGGCGACGGCGCTGCCGTGGCCAGAGCCTGAACTAGCCGCTCCCGCACATGTTGTCGTCCTCCTCACCCCTCCAGGAGCCTGTAGCCACCACCAGATCCTTCACACGTGCCCTACAGCCACCGCCCGAGCTCACCCGAGCTTCGGCCGCCGTCGCGAGCTCGTCTCTGGCGAGTACAGCGCACCCCAGCCGCTGCTGCCTACTCCGTTGGATGCGGACGAACATGGGCTCCCTCCTGGTGGTCGCACTTCACCTAACCGCAACCCCTAGCGAAATGGTCGCCGCCGGCCAGGGTTCGGCGATGATGGCGTGGCTCCGTCATTAGAGGCTAATCCCTTAATTAGCCACCTCACAACAACTGACAGTGGGCCCTACCACAAGGTCAAACCCAATCAGCGCTAGTTTTGACCGAGATTAGTCCCCGTGTCACTGACGTGTGGTCCCCACACGTCAGGTTTGACCTAGACAGCCCGTTGACTCACCGACATCAGCATGTGGTCATCTTGGCCTTGATAACATTTTCTGGGATTTTAAATAAATCAGAAATGATTTATTTATTTCAGAAAATAGCCAAAACTTCTAAAATTCATAGAAAATCAACCGTAAATCCAAATGAAATAAATTATATATGAAAAATTATAAGAAAAATGCAATCTATCTATTTATGCTACCTTCATGCATGTTAAACCAACTTATACCCACTGTATAAGTGAAAACATGATAATGGCATTTTAAATGCTAAATATGGAGTTTGCATATGAACCCTTGGTCCATATGGACTTCATTTAAATTGTTGCTAGCTGCATTAGCTCAAATCACATCATATTGCCATGTCACATTCATGCATCATATTGTCGCATTGCATTGATTGTGTTTCCTCTCTGTTGCCGGTAACCGTTCCCCCTGCGTAGACGTGGTTCCGACGATGAGTTCGATGACACCGATGAAGAGCTATACTATCTTCGGAAGTGTCAAGCAAGCAAAACCCCCTTGTTCATTCTGATACAATCCCACTCTCTCGCTCCTGCTCTCTTTTACTGCATTAGGACAACACCGTTTCAACTGTTACATGTTGCGATAGCTGAACCCCTTTCCTCTGCATGACCTGTCATTGCCACAGTAAATAGATGAAACCCACTAGCATGAGTAGGAGTTGTTTGAGCCCTGATGTGCCTACTCAGTCATGCTTGTTTGTCATGCCTGCTATTGCATAGAGTTGTGTCAGGTCTGATTCATCAGGGATGAATTGGAAAGTTGTGAACATGTCCTACTGTTGAGAGCTAAGTGTGTGAATGCGATTTGGTAAAGGTAGCGTGAGAGGCCATGTAGGAGTACATGGTGGGTTGTCTCATTGCAGCCCTCGGGAGCGTAGTTACGTGTTTGTGATCCATGAACAGTTACTACCACACATTGGAATGCTTAAGTGCCCTTATTAATCAACCTGATCTCTATCCAGGAGTTGCAACTAGTTTCTGGTGTTTGTAGGTTGTGTTAGTAGTCTACCACCGGTGGCACCTTGCATGTGGGCTTGGGACAGACTAGGCACCGTGGCTCGGTGTACCAAGCGTAGATCCATCCGTCGAGGTGGGCTTGGGAACCCTGCACACATCGTTTGGGGCCGTGAGCGACACCCCGACCGGATCTCCTTGCGGATGGAACCTGAATAGGCGATAAACCTGGACTAGAGACTTGCATGGTTAGTCATGTCGTGGATGACTCCCTAACCAGGCTTCCGCTTGAAGGTTGCCGAGATACACGACGTGTACATGGTGGTAAGTGGCGAGAGCGTGTGTGAACAAGTACACCCCTGCAGGGTTAACATCATCTATTCGAATAGCCGTGTCCATGAAAAAGGACTTCTGGGTTGCCTGTACAGTTCATAGACAAGTGAAAGTGGATACTCTAAAACTCGCAAGATAAGCGTGAGTGCTATGGATGGCCTTCTCGTAGGGAGACGGGAGCGGATCCATAGCGTTGTATTGATATGGTGAATATGTGGACTCGTGTGCGCCACCCCAAAAGAGTTACTTGCAGTCGTAGATTAGGATAGCCACCGAGTCCAAGCTGGCTTGCTGTAGTTAAACTCCACCACCCCGTTTGTTGATGTGAGTCTTGCTGGGTACATTTGTCCTCACGTTTGCTTATTTTATGTTTTGCAGAGAGAATTCAGTCTCGCTAGTAGTTCCGCGTGGACTTCGACGATTAGCTTATTACCTCAGCAATGATCTTGTACCCTTGGGGGGTCTTGTAGATAGTCAGGCTTCTGAGCCTTCTTCATTTGTAGTTGTCTGTACTCAGGCAAGTTAAGCTTCCGCATGTTCTTGTTGCTTGTATGCTCTGTATGTTGGGTCATGAGACCCATGTTTGTAATACTTGGCTCCTCAGAGCCTAATGAATAAATACTTTGAGTCGTAGAGTTTTGTTGTGATGCCATGTTGTATTTACACATATCGAGCATATTGTGTGTATGATTGAAATGCTTGGTATGTGTGGGATCCGACAACCTAGTTGTTTATCCTTGGTAGCCTCTCTTATGGGGAAATGTAGTCTTGTGCTTCCATGAGCCATAGTAGTCCGCTTCTGGCCCGGTTCACCGGAGTCCTGCTAGCCCAAAGACTACTACTCGGAACACTTGATCTGGCCGGCATGTGATTCACTTTGTTCACGTGGTTCTGTCCTTCGGGAAATGTCACGCAGATGACATTCGAGTCCTGCCTAGCCTGCTACAGCCCGTTCACTGGAGTCCTGTTAGCCCAGTGCTACAGCCCGGATTCGCACGCTGCTGACCGACATGCTCGATGTTAATTCATGTATGCCTGTCCCCGTAAGTTAGTGCCACTTTGGGTTCACGACTAGTCATGTCGGCCCGGGTTCTCTGTCATATGGATGCTAGCGACACTATCATATACGTGAGACAAAAGGCGCAAACGGTCCCGGGCCATGGTAAGGCGACACCCGTGGGAATACCGTGCGTGAGGCTGCAAAGTGATATGAGGTGTTACCGGCTAGATCGACGTGACTTGGAATCAGGGTCCTGACAGCTTTGGTATCAGAGCCTGACTGCCTGTAGGATTACCAAGCCAAACTGGTCGAAGTAGTGTCTAGAAATGCTTTAGTTATATAAGGGAATTGATTGTGGAAAGGAACATAAGGCTCTTTTTACTTCTTTACCTTATGCTCTTCTGATCCGAGTCAACTTCTTCTTTTCTACGGGGATTAAGAACTAGGCTTCTCAACTTTCTATCAGGATCACGTGTTACTAATCCGTAGACTTATAGGATTGATGGATTCAAGCCTCAGTTCAGTTCCTACTACTTCAGTATGTTCATAGCTGGCCTTAGAACCTTGATATTCTGATTATCGAGTGGTTATGCCACCATTTTTGTAGGATGTCTCGATCTTTTTGAGCATTTACAACCGTTATGCTGTCCGCGTCATCCCAGGTTTCCAAACAATCTGATGCATTTGCAAAATCCTTCTCCTCTGTTTCCGCGTCCCTTTGGGCCAGATTAAGCACACTAACCGTCTGTTGAGGTACTCCATTGCCTCCACGTGTATGTTGAAGCCATTATTATTATTTTTTTGACTGTACACAGTAGGGCAAACCCCACTGCAATTTTTTATTAATATTAAAAGAATAAAAAGAGAGTACAAACATACAAGGCTTGAGATAAGCCCCAGAGAAGGAAAACTAGCCTAAAAAAGGCTAGAAAAATAGAATAAAAAACTAAATAAACTAAAAAGACTAATTACAGGACAAGGGAGTCCAACCAGGAAAAGAAAGTAGCTGAAAACTTCTCCTTAATTCTGAATTTGAGCAGGTGTAGTTCTGAGAGGAAGATGAACTTCCATCTGTCAATGCTGGTTGGAATGTTATTGAAAATCTTATCATTCCTGACAATCCAAATGGCCCAAGATGCAATGATAATGATCTCCATGGAAAAAGGTTGATGAATGTTGCTCCTTAAGTCTGGAATGGCTTCCATGATGGAGAGGTTCCTTTGTCTGTTAGGGCAGAGAATATCCCAGCAAGCAGAAGCAAAAGGGCAGGTCCAAAAGAGGTGTTGAAGCGTTTCTTCCTGCTGGCAGTTGAGAGTAGCACAATTATAGTTGTTAAGATGAAAAGTTGTCCTTCAAAGCAGATACCTTGTATTGAGTCTATCATGAAGAAGTCTCCAAAAGAAGACCTTGTGTTTTGGCTGAGCAGAACATTTCCAAATCCAGTTGAACTGTGCTGGCATAATTTTTACACGTATCAAAATTTTGTATGCTTTAGCCACTGAAAAAATATTATTACCCCACATATAACTCCAAGTATCCAAGTGCTCATTGGATGCAGATCTTCTGAGGGTGTCACAAATCTCTTCCATCAGCTCAAATTCCAGGAGTCAGTGGTAGGTGAAATAAATCTTCCAAAATATTCGAACATAAGAACATTTTGCACTGAAAGGTTGTGATCTCTGACAAAGGAGTAAAGATGAGGGAATAATTGATTCAAGCAAGTAGTGTGCCAGAGGTCAGACCAAAACAGAGCAGATTTACCATCACCTATTGTGCATCTTGCCATGGATTTGTAACTATCAATGAGCCTCAAGTTACATTTCCACCGAAAGACCCTTCCCATTTTGTCCCGGTAGGATGCCATTGTCATAATAAGCCTCCCAAATGAGATTGACCCATGGGATGTTTTCTCTATTGTAGAACTTGTGGAGGTTTTTGAGCAGCAGGGCTTGGTTTTGAACAAAGATGTTCATAACACCAAGGCCACCCTGAATTTTGGGCCTACAAACAGTGGACCAAGCTACCAAAGCTGGTGCATGATCCTCCAAATCTGGTCCCTCCAAAGACAATGCCTCAAGTATTTGTTAGCCTGGTTTTTGATAGTTATAGGAACATCAAGACAACCCATGAAGTATATAATAAGTGAATTTAGCACTGACTTGACCAGCAGTAACCTTCCAGCAAGAGTCATAAAAGAAGATAGGCCCACCAGTTTTTTGCAATTCGGCTCACTAAAGGCAAACACTGTTCCACTGTTGGCTTTTGAAGCCCTAAAGGCATGCCCAGGTAAGTGAAGGGGAATGATCCTTTCAAACAATTTAATGTACCAGTCAAAATTTCCATTTTTTCATCACTCACATTGATTGGTATCAGATTTGATTTGCTATAGTTGACCTTTAATCCAGTAGCATCTGCAAATGTGTGAAGAAGGGCTTTAAGACAATGGAGTTGTGGGGCATCAGCTTGCATGAGAATCAGGGTATCATCTGCATACTGAACTATGGGAAAATCTGGACATGACTGTACTTGCAAAGGTGGAGTGAGAAGACCCAAGTTCATTGCTCTGTTCATGATTGACTGAAGGAGGTCTGCAGCCAGCACAAACAGAAGGGGAGAGAGAGAGGATCCCCTTGTCTTACGCCTCTCAGGCAATAAAACTTTTTCCCAGGAATGCCATTGAGAAGCACTTGTGATGAAGCAGAAGTAAATAGCATTTTAATCCATCCAATCCATCTTTCTCCAAAACCCTTTGCTCTGAGGATATCAATGATTGTAGAATGTTCAATGAGGTCAAATGCCTTTTCAAAATCTAGTTTCAGCACAACAATTTCCTCCTTTGACTTGTGGCATTGATGTAGGTACTCATAAGCCCAACCAAGACAGTCATGCATAGATCTTTCCTTAAGGAAGCCATACTGATTTATATGAACCATTTTGAGGATCACTTTCTGTAATCTGTTTGCAAGCAATTTGGTGATGAGTTTGAGGCAGCAATTAAGTAAAGATATAGGTCTGAAATCATTAGTAGTGCTGGGAGATGGCCCCTTGGGAACTAGAGTTATGAAAGAAGTGTTGATGCTCTCTAGAGAAATTTGCCCAGCATAGAACTCATGTATCAGTCTAGTGACATCAGGTTTTATAATATCCCAACAGCTCTTAAAAAACTCATTGTTAAATCCATCAGGTCCAGGAGACTTGTCTGGAGGCAATTGCTTGACAACTTCATTGATTTCTTCCTCAGTGAAAGGAATTTCCAGCTGTTCAAAGTCAGAAGGACTAGCTTGATGTTGCAGTAGAGAAGGCAAATGAAAGTGCATGGTGGTTTGCTGTGACCTTCCTAATCTGCTCTTGAAGGCATTCCACAGCAGGGCAACTTTCCCTGCATGGTCTGTTATTTCCACTTTATCCTCATTTTTTAGCATAGCAATGTGATTATGCCTGTGATTTATAGAAGCCTTTGTATGAAAAAATTTGGTGTTTTCATCACCAAACTTAACCCCCTTGATCTTACCTCTCTCCTTCCAATAGATTTTTTGGTTCTTCAGTAATATGAGCAATTGTTCTTTTAGAATCACCCTGCAATTCCACTCAAAATCTCCCAAGTCTCTGAATTCTTCAAACAAGTCAAACAAGAAAATAGCCTCATTAATTGCAGTAATTTTGGATTTCAGGCAAGACAGGTTTTTGGCCCAAAGTTTGAGAGCCCTTCTAAGGTTTTTGAACTTGGCATTTAGGCTTTTTGCTGCATCAAGATTACCCACAGGAATATTCCAGGCTGCAGATACAACCTCTTTAAAGTCTGAGTGCTTTAACCAGTAGTTTTCAAATCTGAAGACCCTGGCCTTTGGAATAGAAGTCCCAATTTTGATTACACATGGAAGATGATCTGAGATAGGCCTGGAAAGAGGCATAGCAACTGTATCAGGATAAGCAGTCATCCAAGAGGCAGAGGTGAAGAACCAATCCAGCTTTTCCAACAAAGGACTCTGTTGCATGTTACTCCAGCTGTATTTTCTGCCATGTAGAGGGAGCTCAATTAAACCCAGATTACTGATGGCTTCATTAAAGAGAAGCATTTCATTAACATCCCCACCAGGTCCGTTTCTATCAGTAGGAGCCCTAATAAAGTTGAAATCTCCAACTAGAATCCAATTTGTGTCCAGAGGCATATGTATGTTGGAAAACCAATTAATAAATTCAAGTTTGTCTGCTTGCACACAAGGCCCATATATGTTGGTGAGGACCTGTGATTGATTGCACAAAAGACTAGTGAAACTAATTGAGAGAGAGAATCTATTCTGGAAGATGACCTCTCCCTCAAACAGTGAGCCATTCCATGTGATTAGAAGACCTCCAGAAGCACCAATTGAGGGCAGGAAGGAAAATTTATTGAGCCTGTTGGGACAAAAGTTCTTAATGTAAGCAGCATCAAAATGCTCCCTCTTGGTTTCTTGAAGAAACAGAATAGCACAGGCACTTTCCTCAATTTTTTGCCCTAGAACAAGCCATTTATCAGGTGAGTTAATCCCTCTGATGTTCCAGTTTAGTATATCCCAGCTTCTGTTGTGACTATTCATGGAAACATTTTAAGAGAGAAACCAGGGACCAAGCACCACCACTTGGCCAGCACTCATGGAAATCAGTCCAACAAGGTATCAGTGAAAGCAAATTCAGCAGATACAGCAACCACATCATCCACAGCATATCAGAATAGGTAACTACCCAGGTGGAGTTAAAGTAGCAAAGTGCATTGACAGAAGAACATGAAGTATTACAGCAAGTCCAAAAGGCCCATAAGGTGAAGTTACAACAAAAAGGAACATTCATACAGTTCATGACTTTAAACCCTTTTCTCTCCTCAACAAAAGCACCTAATGTGATCATCTAAACACTTTTGGGGTTGTCCTGCCTGTCCTCATTGGATGGGAGCATCCCAGCCAAGTCCTCTCCCACCCTTCTCTTGGGCTTCTTAGAGAGCTTTCCCTCCAACTCCTGATCAGCCACCTTGCAAAATGAGGTTGTGAGATTCTTAACCACTGATTTCTGAACAACTGGTGGAGCAACATTACATGGCAGACACTTATTATTAGAGCAAGAACCTCTTTTAAACCCAGCATTATCTTTTTTAATTCTATCACTCCTCCTTACCTCTGTTTCTACAAGAGGTGTCTTTCCTCCCCTTCTTTTCTTAGAATTTTCAGCCCCAAAAGGTTGAAGAAGGGCCAAGGAGTCCAAGTCCTGCTGGTTGGAAGAATCTCCTTCATTTTCCTTGTTTGTATCCTGCTGGTGAGTTTGAGCCATGAGCTGCTTGCAAGTAGGAGCCTTAGTAGCAATACATTTATCAGGAATGTGAAAGATATAAGAATTTTCAGTGCCCTCTACTTCAGCAAGTAATTCCCATAAAGGAGATTTAAGCATATTGAGTGTCCAGTGAAACTTGTCTGGTGTCATTAGAAGGTGCACAATAAAATTGAACCAACTTACTAGGACTTGAACATAAAGTGAAGGAACATCCTCTAGAGGTTTTTGAGCAAAATTCTCCTTCCAAATCCCCAGACCTTCTTCTGACAGAATAGTATCTTTATTAGCTAGAGCCTTTAGCTAAATAGATTTCAAACCAAGTAAGGAGGGTGCAAACTCAAAGTGTTCCTCCAGTTGGGCAATCCGATTACCTTTTTGCTAGCATTTTGAACCCCAAGAGGATCCAAAAGGTGTGGATTCACTGATGGAGAACTAACACCTGCTTCCTCATCCAAATTAACAGCTTTTAACTGAAAGTGTTCCTTGTCATGGCTTGCTGCTTCCTTATCAGCAGGTAAACCACTGCTAGGGTCCAGATACAGGTCCTGAAGCACAGCAGGGCTCAGTCCAATAACTGGCTCAGAAAGTTGGTTCACTTCCTCCAAGATTGGCTGAAACTGGGTGTCCACCTCTGGAACATCAGGAATTAAAACTTCCTGAGGAACTTCTAAAGCAAGAGGGGCCTGAGGAACTGGGATTGCAGGGACATCTTGCTCCTCCTCTTGGTAGTCCAGCATCAAAAGCTCAAGAGCATTGCCCTAAATTTGCTGCAGAGGTGGAAGTTGATTCACTTCCTCACTTGCATGAGAAGAAAAACCTTCAGACAATGAGACAGTTGTTGTGATGCTGCTGTGACCCTCCAATGGTGGTGGTGAGAAGCCATTATTATGACCCTAGGTGTCTTAGAGAACCACCTAGTGATCCATCCATGTTTTGTATCCCCAGTGTGATGATTCTGGCCATTATTCTCGAAAGCATCCCGTGATGCCATTTAGTTAGTAGGTATTTTATTTCTGGGTCCTTAAACCCAAGATTCATTCTACTTACCTCCTGTTGATAGTGTTTGTTCGTTCCTTTAGGATGTTAGTAACCTTTGCGATAGTCCTCGAGGTCCGTGGTATTTCCTTCTTCCAAATACCATGAACCATTAAGGCAGAAGTTCTTTGAACCAAAAGCTCACAATCAGAGTACTCTTGAGGAGTTCTCCATTCATAATTGTGATTCTACCAGTTCTACCTTTCTGCATGGGTTATCTGGAAGAAACATGTTGAACCTGGTTCGGCATATTAATCTATGCATCGACAACTCAGAAAGATATATGTCCCCTTGAGTTGTCCCTCTTCATTTGTATTCCAACCATCATCTATCAGTTGATAGTCAGGAGTAATTGTGCATCCGTGCTGTCGATGCTTATTATTCTTGTGGTCCGTCAAGCCATTCTAGTTCAGAATGACTAGGAGAAACAAACTCCAGTACCTCATCCATTTCTAGGATTGGGTCAAAGCAGTTGTATTCCGCATATCAAATGCAATCAAGCTTTTGGTCTATTCTACCCTGAAGTATTACCCACTTTATGTCAGGAATGTCATGAGAATTGGACCTTCTCTTACAAATTCTTGACGTAGTGATACTTCTCGCCATCATTATTCATTCCTCGGTGTTGTGTTGTCGCAACCGGAATGCCGACAAGTGAATTGTGATGTGTGAAATCAATACTCTTAGCAACCCCGTTGCTTGGTAGTTAAAGGACAATACTTTCATTCTTAGTGTGCTGGTTATTGAATTATCATTCTAAGACTGATCGTGCTACCTAGTCCATTTTTCCTGGTGCACTCTTCGATCAATGAGTTAGGATTGTGTCAGTCCCTCGCTCTCTTGATCATATCGTCTTGCCCTGAAAGGCGAGATTTTTATCGAGCCTAGTAACATATCGGTGGTTCGTGATTTTCTGAATATCTTCTCGGAAGTATCACCAGGTTGCTCCCTGACCGTTATGTTGAGCTCGTGATCAAGTTGGTTTCCTATAAACCACCCCTTCTCCAAGAATCTGTGTTGGATACCCCGGAGCTAGTTGGTTGAGCTAAACAACAACTTGGAGAGTTGGAAGATAAAAGCTTTGTCTAACTTAGTTCATCATTAAGGGATATCTTGGTGTGTGTGTGTGTGTGTGTGTTAAAGAAAGATGATATCTTCATCGATTGACCCTCTTGATGAGTTGTTGGATCTATTATCTTACCAATCTTTGATTTGAGTATGGGCTATCGTCAAATCAAATCAGAACCAACGATGCTCGTAATGTTGACTTACTCGTGGTTGATCCCTCGAGCATACCCCATTACATCTTTTGGTCTGACCAATACTATCCCCGTGTTCACATAATGGTGGATTTCCAGTGATATGGAAATTCCGATGAGTTGTTGTTGAGCCCATCAGCAGCATCTTGTCTCCTCCATGATTCATGTTGAACATTGAGCTAGTGTTGGAAACTTTGTAAGCATGGCCTTCGTGTTCCGCTCATGAGGTATATGTTTGATGTAAGTAGTGACTGCCTCTAAGTTCACGTGCATTTGATGCAAGTTGCCGTCGTGAATTCGAGAAAGTTTTTTTTTGCCTCCTCTGGAATCATCCCAAGTTAGTCATGCACATGCGCGAAGTATTCTGTGGTTTGGAGACTTGCAACCCCCATTCCATATGTATTCTTAGCACACCAAGCCACTGATTGATTTGTTCAGGAAAAAGGAGTCTGTTGTGCTAATCCTAGGTTTTGCACATGACTTCGTTATCCCCAATGATGGTTCCCAACCTGAACTCGGTAGTGTTTAGTTGTAAGACTACTATGTGGTCATGCTTGTCTCGGACATCGTGTTCACATGTATGTAGCAGAACCAGCTCATGTTTTGGACCTTGCTATCAAAGTTCATCTCCCGAGAGTCTCGCAACATTATCTCGTCGGTTTGTGTTGCAAACTTTCTTTCAGACATGCTGAGTCTGAAGTATCCTATCACCAACTGGATCTGAATCTCAGGCAGATATGATGGTTGGAACCTTCCCAACATTTGCATTTTTTCCTAGCTTGCACCGCCATTGTGCCAATTTCCCATGGGCTGCCCCACTCAGTAATTACTGTTTAGGATTATCTTCAAAAGTGGTCCTACCACAGATTCCATCCATTTTCGATGATAAGCAAAATCATCCATTGCGTTGTCTTCAATAAGGTAGTCCACATCATCCATTCTAGTATGAGTATGCTATCCCTTCGAACTCTTTCAACAATCGATTGTGATTTGCCTTAGGCTGGTAGAGAGAGTTTCAATCATTTCCGTATCCAAAGTAATCCTTTTTGCCACTTAAGAGAATAATCCAACGAGTCACCTTCCCTACGTGCCCTATTATGGAATCATGACAATATAACTCCTCGCTACTCCAAAACTAGTGCACCATCTTTTCAAGCGTGGGATTGTTGCCTACCAAATTGAACCTTCATCGTCTGTTTCTTCCATCACCCCGATGTGTGTTTTGTGTAGGTGTTCTATGTCTCATTTCATGAGTTGATCTTCAGTTGCTCGATCTTCGAGAAGACCAATTCTTCTGGAGTTTCCTTTCTTCTCGTTGTCATGTTGAATGGAGTTCTCAGAGCAAGACGTCGAAACAAAGATGATGATCGAATAAACGTTCTTATGAATGCAACCTGGACCGTGAAGATTATGTTAGTTTGCGTTCCCCCTTCTTCTTGCCCTATGCTTGAATCTCGGGACGAGATTCTTGTTTAGTGGGGGTGAGCTGTCACAGCCCCAGTTCTGGCCTTGCCTGTCTTGCATTTGCCTCCATGCATTTCTAAATTTTTATGGAACTTTGAAATGTGGGCTGATAAACCCTAGCAGCAAATGAAATTCAACTAGGGTCCAAATAAAATCATTTTCACTGAACCCAAAATGCCCTTCTAAAATGTTCATAATCTTTGACTTGGTCCAGAACCTCTGACAAAAATGGTTCACATTTTACTAGGACAACAGAGGGTCACTGAACTAAATTATATAATACTTGCATTTGGGCATTTAAATGCTATAGAATATTTTAAATGCCCAAATATTCATGAACTGAAATGTTTACTGTAGGATATATCCCCAACAGTGGTCATGAGAAGTTTCATGAAATTTGGGATAGTTTTAAAATTTTATATAAATCCACAAAGTTGCGTAATAATAGAAAACATGAATTAATAAAAGAAAGGAACTTACAGCAAAGCCCACCGGCCCGGCATCAGAGCAGCCCAGCCAGGCAAAGCCAGCCAAGCCCACCAAGGGCTCCTCCCTGTCGTCTTCCACCTCCTGCCAGTGGGCAGGAGGGCATGTGGCCGCCGTGCATGCACACGCGCCCCGGCCAATCCTTCTTGCCGCCTCCCTCTGGACCCCCGGACGACGCCACGCACGCCGCGTGCCCAACCCTCTCACCCTCGCCCACTTTCCCCTCTCTCCCGCTAGAACACGAGCCCAACAGAGCGAGCTCATCACCGCCGCTCGCCGTAGCCATGTCCACCACCTCTCCCACGCCCCTGGAGCTGCCCACGAGCTCCGCATCGTTCCTCTCTTCCTCCTCACCGAGCCTCCCGACACCGGAAGCCCCGAAAACGTCGCCGACATCGTCGTGTTCACCGTCGGGCACTGGAGATCATCGCCGCCGATTCGTCGTCCATAGGGCTTCCCCAAGCACGCTGGCCATCCCTACGGCACCGCTGTGAGCCCCCGAGCGTTTTCCCCCTCTCCCCATAGTCAATCCCCTCCTCTAGCCAGCCTAGCCACCCGAGCCGAGAGCTCCGTGTCGTCGGCCATGGCCCCGCCGTGGCTAGAGCCCGAACCAGCTGCTCCCGCATTCGTCGTCGTCCTCCTCACCCCTCTAGGAGCCCGTAGCCACCACCAGATCCCTCCCACGTGCGCTACAGCCACCGCCCAAGCTCACCAGAGCTTCGGCCGCCGTCGCGAGCTCGTCTCCCATGATCTGGCGACCCGACCGCTGCTGCCTACTCCGTTGGATGCGGACGAGCATGGGCTCCCTCCCAGTGCTCGCACTGCAACTAACCGCAGCCCCTAGCGCCGCCCAGCTGCAGCTCCGCCGTGCGGAATGGTCGCCACCGGCCAGGGTCCAGCGATGATGACGTGGCTCCGTCATTAGAGGCTAATCCCTTAATTAGCCACCTCACAACCACTGACAGTGGGCCCTACCACAGGGTCAAACCCAATCAGTGCTGGTTTTGACCGGGATTAGTCCCCGTGTCACTGACGTGTGGTCCCCACACGTCAGGTTTGACCTAGACAGCCCCGTTGACCCGCTGACATCAGCATGTGGTCATGCTGACGCAGTAACATTTTCTGGGATTTTAAATAAATCAGAAATGATTTATTTATTTCAGAAAATAGCCAAAACTTCTAAAATTCATAGAAAATCAACCGTAACTCCAAATGAAATAAATTATATATGAAAAATTATCAGAAAAATGCAATCTATCCATTTATGCTACTTTCATGCATGTTAAACCAACTTATACCCACTATATAAGTGAAAACATGATAATGCCATTTAAATGCTAAATATGGAGTTTGCATATGAACCCTTGGTCCATATGGACTTCATTTAAATTGTTGCTAGCTACATTAGCTCAAATCACATCATATTGCCATGTCACATTCATGCATCATATTGTCGCATTGCATTGATTATGTTTCCTCTGTGTTGCCGGTAATCGTTCCCCCTGCGTAGACGTGGTTCCGACGATGAGTTCGATGACACCGATGAAGAGCTGTACTATCTTCGGAAGTGTCAGGCAAGCAAAAACCCCTTGTTCATTCCGATACAATCCCAGTGTCTCGCTCTTGCTCTCTTTTACTGCATTAGGACAACACCGTTTCAACAGTTACATGCTGCGGTAGCTGAACCCCTTTCCTCTGCATGACCTGGCATTGCCACAGTAAATAGATGAAACCCACTAGCATGAGTAGGAGTTGTTTGAGCCTGATGTGCCTACTCATTCATGCTTGTTTGTCATGCCTGCTATTGCATAGAGTTGTGTCAGGTCTGATTCATCGGGGATGAATTGGAAAGTTGTGAACATGTCCTACTGTTGAGAGCTAAGTGTGTGAGCATAATTTGGTAAAGGTAGCGGTGAGAGGCCATGTAGGAGTACATGGTGGGTTGTCTCATTGCAGCCGTCCTCAGGAACTGAGTTCTGTGTTTGTGATCCATGAACAGTTACTACCACACATTGGAATGCTTAAGTGCCCCTCTCGACTTATTAATCAACCTGATCTTTGTCCAGGAGTTGCAACTAGTTTCTAGTGTTTGTAGGTTGTGTTAGTAGTCTACCAGGTGGCGCGCGGTACAGGTGGGCTTGGGACAGACTAGGCACCATGGCACGGTGTACCAAGCGTAGATCCATCCGTCGAGGTGGGCTTGGGAACCCTGCACACATCGTTTGGGGCCGTGAGCGACACCCCGGCTGGATCTCCTTGCGGATGGAACCCGAATAGGCGATAAACCTGGACTAGACACTTGCATGGTTAGTCAGGTCGTGGCCGACTCCCTCACCAGGCTTCCGCTTGAAGGTTGCCGTGATACACGACGTGTACATGGTGGTAAGTGGCGAGAGCGTGTGTGAAGAAGTACACCCTTGCAGGGTTAACATCATCTATTCGAATAGCCGTGTCCGCGGAAAAGGACTTCTGGGTTGCCTGTACAGTTCATAGACAAGTGAAAGTGGATACTCTAAAACTCGCTAGATAAGCATGAGTGCTATGGATGGCCTTCTCGTAGGGAGACGGGAGCGGATCCATAGTGGTGTATTGATATGGTGAATATGTGGACTCGTGTGCGCCACCCCAAAAGAGTTACTTGCAGTCGTAGATTAGGATAGCCACCGAGTCAAAGATGGCTTGCTGCAGTTAAACTCCACCACCCCTTTGTTGATACCGATGCATATGTAGATAGTTCTGATGTAAGTCTTGCTTTAGATGCAGTTGTACTCACGTTTGCTTATTTTATGTTTTGCAGAGAGACTTCAGTCTCGCTAGTAGTTCCGCGTGGACTTCGATGTTTAGCTTGTTACCTCAGCTACGATCTTGTACCATTGGGAGGGTCTTGTAGATAGTCAGGCTTCTGAGCCTTCTTCATTTGTAGTTGTCTGTACTCAGGCAAGTTAAGCTTCTGCATGTGCTTGTTGCTTGTATGCTCTGTATGTTGGGTCATGAGACCCATGTTTGTAATACTTGGCTCCTCGGAGCCTAATGAATAAATACTTTGAGTCGTAGAGATTTGTTGTGATGCCATGTTGTATTTACACATATCGAGCATATTGTATGTATGATTGAAATGCTTGGTATGTGTGGGATCCGACAACCTAATTTTTTATCCTTGGTAGCCTCCCTTATGGGGTAATGTAGTCTTGTGCTTCCATGAGCCATAGTAGTCCGCTACAGCCCAGTTCACCGGACTCCTGCTAGCCCAGCACTACTGCTCCGGAACACTTGACTGGCCGGCATGTGATTCACTTCGTTCCTGTGTCTGTCCCTTCGGGGAAATGTCACGCGGTGACATTCGGAGTCTTGCCTAGCCTGCTAGAGCCCGGTTAACCGGAGTCCTGTTAGCCCAGTGCTACAGCCCGGATTCGCACGCTGCTGACCGACATGCTCGATGTTGATTCATATATGCCTGTCCCCGCAAGTTAGTGCCACTTTGGGTTCACGACTAGTCATGTCGGCCCGGGTTCTCTGTCATATGGATGCTAGCGACACTATCATATAAGTGAGCGAAAAGGCGCAAGCGGTCCCGGGCCATGGTAAGGCGACACCCGTGGGAATACCATGCGTGAGGCCACAAAGTGATATGAGGTGTTACCGGCTAGATTGATGTGACTTGGAATCGGGGTCCTGATACCTACAAGAGATCAATGCTTGGTGAGGGAGTCCCGGACTAGGGGGTGTCCGGACAGCCGGACTATCGTCACGGCCAGACTCCAAGACTATGAAGATACAAGATTGAAGACTTCGTCCCGTGTCCGGATGGGACTTTCCTTGGCGTGGAAGGCAAGCTTGGCGATACGGATATGTAGATCTCCTACCATTGTAACCGACTCTGTGTAACCCTAACCTATCCGGTGTCTATATAAACCGGAGGGTTTTAGTCCGTAGGACGAACAACAATCATACCATAGGCTAGCTTCTAGGGTTTTGCCTCCTTGATCTCGTGGTAGATCTACTCTTGTACTACCCATATCATCAATATTAATCAAGCATGAGTAGGGTATTACCTCAATCGAGAGGGCCCGAACCTGGGTAAAAACATCGTGTCCCTTGTCTACTGTTACCATCCGCCTAGACGCACAGTTCAGGACCGCCTACCCGAGATCCGCCGGTTTTGACACCGACATTGGTGATTTCATTGAGAGTTCCTCCGTGTCGCCACCGATAGGCCCGATGGCTCCTTCGATCATCAACAACGACGCGGTCCAGGGTGAGACTTTTCTCCCGGACAGATTTTTGTGTTCGGCGGCTTTGCCTTTGCGGGCCAATTCGCTTGGCCATCTGGAGCAGATCGAAGCTACGCCTCGCCATCAGGTCAGATTTGGAAGTTTGAACTATACGGCCGATATCCGCGGAGACTTGATCTTCGACGGATTCGAGCCACGCCCAAGCATGCCGCCGTCTCGATGGGCATGATCTAGCTCTGCTGAGCGAGCGATTGCCACGGAGGCCGCATCGATATCCGCTCAACCCTTAATCCGGAGCCGGATTCCCGGTCGAGGACAAGTGGTTGGACACCGCCTCGGGGCTACAATCTCACGGCGATCGAGCGAACTCCATCCTGTCGCTGCGAAGACCTCGACTCCGTGGTGCGGACTCCTCTCCGGACTCCGAACCCTCCGCGCCCACCGCCAATCGAACCGATTGGCGCCCGGTCATGAAGTTCACCGCCGCGGACATCTTTCAGCACTCGCCCTTTGGCGACATCCTGAATTCACTAAAGTATCTCTCTTTATCCGGAGAGCCCTGGCTGGACTACGGTCAGGAAGGTTGGGATGCGGACGATGAAGAAATTCAATGCCCACCCACCACCCACTTCAGAGCCAATCGCCGAAAGCTTACACGACGTGCTCGATTTCGACTCCGAAGACATCGACGGTATGGACGACGATATAGGAGACAACAATGAGCCAGCACCTATAGGATGCCCGACAACCACCTCATCTCATGATGTATACATGGTGGATACACCTAAAGGAAATGAAGACGAGGAACAACGGGACGCTACGAAGGATAAATCCCTCGAAAAGCAGTCAAAACAGCAACGTAAACGCCGAACAAAGTCCCGCCTCAACAAAGACCCAGCCATAGAGCAGGGCGAACCGGTGGACAACGAACAAGCTATCGAGCAATCGTCCGAACAAGACAACTTGGATAAACAATCTGTCCCCGGTGAAGACAACAGTCCGGACGATCTGACGCCGGACAAACTATTGGAGCAAAATGACCTCCAGAAAAGGCTCGTCGCCACTGCGCGTAGCCTGAAAAAGCAGAAGCGGAAGCTCAAAACAGCGGAAGATGCACTCAGGATCAGATGGAGCAAAGTATTCAGCACCGTAGACACGACAGCCGCCGAACAAAGAGCTACCCGAAAAGAAAGCTACTGTCCGAAATTGATGAGGAGGCCTTAAAGCCCCCACAATTAAAAAGTAAGAAGGCCACCCGGTCGGATGGACGACCTCACGGCAAAAAGAGAGCGGCGAATGGTGCCGCACACAAGCCAATATGCGATCCGCATAAGGATTCACATTAAAAGGATGGCCCAGTTAGGTCCATCTATGGGCCAAGAAAGCATGCTCGTCAAAGCAACGCAATACGCCAAAATTCCGAAGATCATGGCACACCCAAATATAGGGGCGCCACACACCCCCTATGTTTCACTGATGAGGTGCTAGATCATGAATTTCCAAATGATTCAAACCCGTAAACATAGAGGCATCTGACGGAACAATGCACCACAGGTCTGGATTGAGGATTACATCCTCCACATACACATGGCTAGAGGAGATGATCTGCACGCCATAATCTACTTACCCCTGAAACTCAAAGGGCCAGCTAGGCATTGGCTGAAGAGCTTCCCCGAAAATCCCATTGGAAGCTGGGAAGAGCTCGAGGATGCTTTTCGGGCAAATTTTCAGGGGACTTATGTCCGCCCTCACGGATCTGACGATCTAAGTCACATAACTCAACAGCCGGAGAGTCAGCCCGAAATCCTGGAACAGGTTCCTTACTAAAAGAACCAAATAGTCGATCGTCCGGACGCCGAAGCCTTAGCAGCTTTCAAACACAATGTCCGAGACGAATGGCTCGCCAGACACCTCGACCAAGAAAAGCCAAGAACAATGGCCGCATTAACAAGCCTCATGACCCGCTTTTGCGCAGGAGAGGATAGCTGGCTAGCAAGATGCAGCACCAGCGACCCAAGTACATCCGAAATCAGGGATGGAAATGGGAAACCACGGCGCAACAAGGACCAGCGCCGGATTAAAAGGAACAGTCCAAAGGGCACGGCAGTCAACGCCGGATTCAAAAGCTCATGACAGAACAACAAAAAACTGCCCCTTAAGGACAATAGCGATGAGCTAGCCAAGTTCAACAAAATCTTGGACAAGATATGTCAAATCCACAGTACTCCTGGGAGGCCTGCTAACCATACCCACAGAAATTGTTGGGTCTTCAAACAGTCCGGCAGACTGAACGCCGAATGTAAGGGGCTCGACACACCAAGTGAAGATGACGACGAGCACCACAAGCAGAGCCCGGAAAACAAAAGACTTTCCCACAAGAGGTTAAAACAGTAAACTCACTTCACGTGATCAAAGGGAAAATGCAGCAGCGCCCACTAAAAGGCGCCCGCATTAATCGGTTGTCAAAACCAATCACCTTCGATCGTCAGGACTATTCCGAAAATATCTAGAACGCATGATGGACTGCCTTGATATTGGATCCTATAATCGACGGATTCCAATTTACACAAGTCCTCATGGATGGCAGCAGTGACATAAACCTGATATATCAGGACTCAATCCGCAGGATGGGGATAAACCCAACCAAAATTCGCCGTAGCAACACCTCCTTTAAAGGAGTAATGCCAGCCCATATGCCCATTGTGCGAGCTCCATACTGCTAGAAGTTGTGTTCGGTTCATCCCGCAACTTCCGTCGCGAAAGGTTACTCTTCCATATCGCCCCGTTTAAAAGTAGCCATCAAGCACTATTGGGACGCTAAGCTTTCGCCCGCTTTAACGCAATACCGCATCATGCATCTCTAACACTTAAAATGCCCGGTCCACGCGGCATCATCTCGTTAAAAGGAAGTATTAAGTGTTACTCGAGCACGGAAGAACGGGAGACTGCCTTGATAGCCCCACGCCTATCCTGCTCGCTAGGCAAAGAACCTGAATTGGTCATTCAAACTCGGACACGGCTAGATGAGTCCGGCGCCTACTAGCTGCATACCCCCATACGAGGGGCTGCATGCATGTATAACAAGAGACAATAAAGCTCAATTTTATTCACTTCTTGAACCGTACTGCTTATTTCATATTAAGTACATCTTTCACACAATCCTTTTTCTTTTAAACTAAGTTCCTCTCTTTTACAGATGAACAACGTGCTACACCCGTCCGGGATACGGCACAACGGAGACACAGGCGCAGACGTGCAGTAGGGACCCGTTGCAAGGATTCTTTTCAGATTAAGACCCTGCGTAAACCTTTTTTCACTGTCTCTTGTTGATATACATCCCCGGTTCCTTACTATAACCGAGGAGGAGGGTGGCGTTTGGCATTAGCCGCACCAGAATTTTTATGCGCGTGCACTGGACACGGGGGCTTAGGGCATTATTCTGCCCATTTTCATAAAGACCGAATACCTTAGGGAGTATTCGGCGTCTCGAAAGTTAGGCCTTATATGCATCAGCTCGAATCATGTCTTTGGTCAAATGCTTTGGGTTGCCCGGCTCGTGTTTTGCCGCCTTACGTTCCGTTTTCACATTAACGCGGCACCAGGAGAACTACTGCGATTGTGCCCCGGTTCGGCCGGGCGAGCACCTCAGTAGAGAAAGCCGGAAACTGACTGTCATGATATAGTGAGAGACTGGTCAACCACTCGATGACTCTCTGGAATGTTTAGGATTCCTCCGCATTAACGAAGGACTGGTTTTCGGTCAGGCACATACGCACCCCGAGTTTGGGAGAGTGCGGTGCCCCAGGGCTATATAGTAGCCCCACCTCTCGAACTCCTATGGCTAAGTGAAAGTGATAAAGCATTATAGTCTGGTTGCCTGGTTTGCTACGCTTATCACCTCCTTAACAGGACCAAGACGTTGGATTAAGTGTGAAAGCGCTTTCTTTGCAAACACCCCGCACTATGTGCGTGGGAAAAGCCAAGGACTGCCATCTTTCAGGTTATATATACATATACATAAACGGCCGCACAGGGAGTAGTTTACTACTTGAACGCACAAGTATAAAAAGCTCTTATATTATATTGAAACATTGTTTTCACAAATCATACATGTCATATAAACATAATATCCTTCAAGCATTGCGTCTCTATTAAACGAGCGCCCGACAGGACTTCTTCAAAGTAGTGCTCGGCAGGTACTCGACTTCTGTTCGAATCTTGGGATGCAACGTCGGCGGCCTTCATCTCTGCCCAGTATGTCCTGACACGGGCCAGAGCCATCTGCGCTCCCTCAATACACGCCGATTGCTTCATTGCGTCGATACGCGGTACCGCACCAAGGAACTGCTGCACTAAACCAAAATAGCTCTTCGGCTGGGGTCCGCCCGACCATAAGTGAGTCAAGACATGCTTCATGGCAAATCCGGACAATCGATTCAGCTCGGCCTATTCGGCCAACCGATCGGTCAGCGGCAGTGGACGCTCCGGACTATGGAATTGCGACCAATATAGCTCTTCCCTTTTGTGCCCCTTTTGGCCCCGGAAGTGCTCAACCGCGTCCGCAGCGCTCGCCGCCAAGTCCAGATAAGCATCCTCTGAACTCCACAACTTATCCAACTGAGCATACTTTGGATCCGTATACTTCCACCGCAGTAGAAACGGTTTTCCAGCTGCAATTGCCCCGGCCTGACTCAGCTCCTCCTTGGCAGCTCTCAAAGCCGACTGGGCATTCTTGGATTCGGCGGCGGCCTTTTTCAGGCCCTCTTGTTCCACTTGACGTTCTTTTTCAAGAACCTCACAACGATCGGCAGTATTCCTCAACTTTCTGGCCATATCGGCCATTTCCTCCTTGCTTCGGTAGTGAGCAGCCCGTTCGGCTTCTAGCTCTTCGGCCGCCTTCAAGGCGGCCGCATTACTAATTCTGGCTTGCTCTTTCGCTCGGGCGAGCTCCGCCTGCAGCTCCTCCACGACAACGGCACCATCTGCATTAAGCATACAATTAGTGAGACATGGGCGTCAAGCTCCCTTACAAGGTGTCCGCATAGAAGTCGCATACCTTGTGACTCGTCAAACCGTTTATTGACCAGCGCGATGTCCGCATCCGCCTCGTCAAGTTGCCGCCTTAGTTCGGCATATTCATCAGTCCGGCTGGCCTCCGGACGCCCCGCCACCTGTTTAGGAGCGGCGATATGTTATAACTGAGATTCGATCCTCGGCACATTGTCAATTTTGACAACATACCGAGTCTCTGGGGCTACTATCTATACAGGGCGCATTTTATATGCATAATCGCCGAAGGTACATTATTTTTGCGTACCTTTTAAACCCGTCAAGAAGCTTCGACGGCTTCAGGTAATCCGCTCTCCGCGGATGCAATTCTTTCAATCACCGTACCCATTAGAGCACGGTGATCTTACGAGACAGCCGCTAGCCCGAGCAGATCCTTCACTCCTCCGACCGCACACCACTTGGCGCTGCACCTTCCGCCCCGCCGACTTGGGGAATCTCCGCGACGACACCTCCGGGTCGCCCGCTTCACATGAGGGTGCGACAGTGGAGGCGTTGGCTCTCCATCATCTCCGGAAGAAGATCCTCAAGACGAGATCTGCTGAGAAGGGCTGAGGTCCGAACTACAAGGTACAATTTCGGTTATCTTCATAAATAAATATAGGGATGTTCCTTATTTAGAAGACCCCTTCTTTTTACTTACGGCTCACTGGAGGGCTAATCCCCTTGGGGAAATAGTGCGGCTGGGTTACTTCCCAGCGCCGGACTCTCTGATGAAGATTCCTTTCCCCTCTTTGAGGCATTGACCTCCGGATCTTCTGAAGCTGTCCTCTTCTCTCCTCGAAGGATGGGACCTTTAATCCCTCCTTCTTTGACAGCCTCCTTCGTAAAGGCAGTTGCTTCCCCGCTCCCCCCCCTTCGCCTTGTTCAAAGGGCGCGACCTTCAACATCTTGGTCAGCATGGGATTCGGCGTGGTCTCTGGGAGGGGAGCCGGACACCTTATCAACTTTGCCTTGGTATCCACTCCTGTTCAAGAAACGGCTCCTTTAAAGAGCATATATATATATGATAAATGAATGAACAGCTTATCTGGTTACAGGACTACTTACTTGAGTATCTGGGCGATAGTAGCTTAGTCCTGCATCCTCAGTCAGGTCCGGACACTTCTCTTGTGATCCGAAGAACAGTTTATACATCTCCACGGGCGTCGTGCCCATAAAATTTTGGAGAGCTCGTGGTCCCTCCGGATTGCATTCCCACAAAGTGAGGGGGGCGACGCCAGGTGGCTGAAGACACCGGATCACCATAACCTGCGCCACTGCAACCAGATTGATCCCTCTTTCCTGGAGGTCTCTAATACGGCCCTGTAGCAAGGGAACGTCCTTGGACGGCCCCCAGTCGAGCCCCTTGTTGACCCATGACGCCAGCCGCTGTGGTGGACCTGAGAGGAAGGCAAGGAGCGCCACCCATTTGGTGCCCCTGGGAGCGGTAATATAAAACCACTCCCGTTACCACAAACCAAGCTCCTCTTGAAAAGAGCCCTCGGGCCACGGAGCATCAGCACATTTGCTTATGACCGCCCCTCCGCACTCTGCTTGTTGCCCCTCGATCATCTTTGGCTCCACCTTGAAGGTCTTGAGCCACAATCCAAAGTGGGGGGTAATATGGAGGTTGGACTCCGGATTCAAGTCATGGAAATCAAGCCCATAATAAAACATGAGCCTCCGCACAAAGGGATCCGTCGGGAAGCCTAAACCCCGAAGGAAGTGGGGCCTTGAACACCACGCTCGCCGGGCTCAGGAGTGGGAATGACCTGCCTCGAGCAGTTAGCCTATGCGAGATCTCGCCGGTTAGATACTGGCGTCGCGCATCTTTAGCGCATCTTCATCTGTGACGGAGGAAGACATCCATCGGCCGTGCTGGTCGGAGCCGGACATCGTTGAAAGTACGAAGCGCCTGAATCTGAAGCTTTGGGTGTTGGAACTCGAAGTGCGAGGCGAACTCGATGGAGGGTGTAAAAAGAAGAGGGCCTTGGTCTCATTATAAAGAGGTAGAATGCCAAGAGCCCACCCCGTGGTCGATTAGGACTCGCCTTTGATAGAGGAGGCGGGCCAACGGGCACGGTTGGGTTACCCACGTCCGTATTAATGAGAATCCCGGAATAAGGGGGCACGATCTATGCTTTGATAAGACGTGCCAAGGAAACCGCCTCGCTAAACACGCTGAAATGGAAAAGTAAAAAACGATTCATATAAAGGCCTGGCCGTGGTGTGATGTCACGCCGCGGAATACGTCAGCAGATCTGTGCAAAAATTATTCTCTCTACGGTGTTATGTGGAACTTGTTTTGCAGAGCCGGACACAATCCTTGTGTTCAAAACCTTCTATGAAGTATTCGGAGGAGGAACCCGCCTTGCAATGCCGAAGACAATATGCGCGCCGGACTCATCGTCATTGAAGCCTGGTTCAGGGGCTACTGAGGGAGTCCCGGACTAGGGGGTGTCCGGACAGCCGGACTATCGTCACGGCCGGACTCCAAGACTATGAAGATACAGGATTGAAGACTTCGTCCCGTGTACGGATGGAACTTTCCTTGGCGTGGAAGGCAAGCTTGGCGATACGGATATGTAGATCTCCTACCATTGTAACCGACTCTGTGTAACCCTAACCTATCCAGTGTCTATATAAACCGGAGGGTTTTAGTCCATAGGACGAACAACAATCATACCATAGGCTAGCTTCTAGGGTTTAGCCTCCTTGATCTCGTGGTAGATCTACTCTTGTAGTACCCATATCATCAATATTAATCAAGCAGGAGTAGGGTATTACCTCCATCGAGAGGGCCCGAACCTGGGTAAAAACATCGTGTCCCTTGTCTCCTGTTACCATCCGCCTAGACGCACAGTTCGGGACCCCCTACCCGAGATCCGCCGGTTTTGACACAGACACTTGGTTTTAGGTACCCATTTTGTAATGGGTCCTTTGATGTTAGTAACAAGGGTCTTAGGAACCCAAATAGACCATTCAATGTACTCATAAGGAGAACCAACAAATTTGGTATAGACATGCCCATCACTAGCACGACACAACACATAAGAAGGGTTAAAGTCGCCGGCTTTGTTGGAAGGGGTGGCATTGCCCTTCTTGACACCACCACCCTTCACATTGTTATTCTTCTCCTTGGAAGCACACTCTCCCTCCTTCAAAAAAGTTTGCTTGAGAGGAGGAGGTCATTCGGTCTTGTCATTCTTCTTCTTGTTCTTGGACATGGGTGCGAACCCAATCCCTTCCTTGGCCACAACTTCCTTTTGATTGCTCAAAAGGTCGTTGAGGTTCTTCTCACCCTGTATGCACGACACAAGGCCTTTCTCAAGTTGCTCCTTCAACTTTGCATTCTCCTCAACAAGATGCACATGTTCACAACAAGGGTTAGTAGCATTTGCATTATCAATTAAAACCGTATGAGGAGAAGTGGCTTTCTCCTTGGTTAGCTTCACTTGGAGTTGATCATGAGACTCTTTAAGACAAGAATGAGTACCCTTCAAGGCCTTGTGAGCCTTGTCAAGTATATCAAACTCCTCCTTGAGTCTAGCAAGATCAACCCCAAGTTTGGCCTTTTCAGAATTTAGCACACGAGATACAACAAGAGCATGATCAAGATCTTTCTTTAATTTAGCATGATCATCGTTGTATGACTCCTCAAGAGCCAAACGATGACCATGCTCTTCCTCAAGAGCGTTAGAGAGATCCGATATCTCATCGGCATAGTCACGACTATGCCCTTCCATCTTAGAGATGGTTTGTTCGTGAGCCTCAATCAAGTCATTGGCTTCACCAAGTTGTTCCAAGAGAGCAACAAAGTGCTTCTTGGATTTACCCTTGAGCTTACTCATAGAAGACTCAAATTCATTTTCCTCCCCATTAGACCCCTCATTTTCATCAACGCAATCCATCAAAGAAGGATTAGTAATGACGGTAGTTTTGATGTTGGGGGTTACCTTGTTGGTGGCTTTGGCCATGAGGCACTTGGCGGTGATGTTCTCATTGGGTGAGTCGAAGAGAGACACCCTAGGAGTTGTCGCAATGGCAATGGAGGCCATGGCAACCGACTCACCATCTTCATCATCATCATCATCCTCATTGTACTCTTCTTATGTCACCAACCCCTTGGGAGGAGTCTTCTTGGTGAAGTTGCTCTTGTTGGGGAAACACTTGGCCTTGTCTTTTCGGATGAGTTTGCCACCATTGTCTTCCGTCTTCTCATATGGGCATTCCGCAACAAAGTGGCTCACATTGCCACAATTATAGCAAGTCCTCACACGTTGCTTGCCCTTCGTGCCACTTGAGTTGCTCTTGTTGTAGTTGGGCCTTGTGTTCTTCTTGCTCCAAAATTGCCTTCAAGCGAGAGCCATGTGCTCATGATAAGCATACTTTGTTTCTTCGGGGTTGCTCTCCTCTTCTTCCTCTTCATCCTCTTCTTCCACACTAACTTTGGCCTTCAAAGCAAGGTTGGGATTCTTAGCTCTTTGAGAACGCAACACCGCATTGTCGGCGGTCTTGTCCAAGATCCTCATTGCCACAAACTCATCCAACACTTAACCTGAGGACAAGGTGTGGAAGTACGGCCTTTGACGGATGATGGAGGACATGGCCTTGTGGTAAGTCATCATGGCTTTGAGGAACTTGCGCTTGATCCAATTGTCATCCGTATCCTTGCTCCCATGATCTCGTAGTGAGACCGCGAGAGTGGTTAGCCTCCGGTAAAGCTCACGAGGTTCTTCATCTTCATTCATTGCAAACTCATCGGCTTCATCTTGCACCACTTCATAGTTGGAGCGTTGAATGCTTGCGCTTCCCTTGTAAAGGGAGACAACATGGTGCCATGCTTCCTTGGCCATGGTGAAAGGCCGGAGATGTGCAAGATCTTCAGAAGGAATTGCATCTTGGATGATGAAGAGAGCATTCTTGTTGAATTGCTGATCCGCGGCTTCTCTAGGGGTGAAGTTGCTTGGGTCATGCGGATAGAAACCTTGCCCAATGATTCTCCAAAGATTAGTATTAACATGATTTAAATGACGTTTAAAGCGATAAACCCAAGCATCAAAATCCTCATTTTTCACAATCTTAGTAGGAGGGCCGGCATGATTTAAATGAGTGGAGGGGATGGGTCCTCCATAAGTAAGAGGAGGTTCTACATGGGCAAAGACGCCACTACCATTTCTACCACTAGACAAAGGAACTTTCTCACTAGTAGCTTCCCCCTTGTTGGAGTTAGCATCCGTCACCTTGTTAGTGGGATCGACCACTTCCAACGGTGTGGTGGATAATTTGAGACCATCAAGAAAGTTCTTGAGCATGCCTTTGACCTCGGCTCTCATGGAAGTTTTCAATGTGTCCAAAGCCACATTGAACTCTTCGCGTGAGACCGAGGTTTCCTCATCGGCCGTAGACGAGGACGGAATCACACCAGGTGCTCCTCCTCACCATCTACGGAGTCAACCTGGCTCTGATACCAATTGAAAGGATCGATATAGTTGACTAGAGGGGGGTGAATAGGCAACTAACAATTTTTAGCTTTTCCTTACCAATTTAAACTTTGCATCAAAGTGGGTTGTCTAGATATGCAACTAGGTGAGCAACCTATATGACGAAACAACAACAAGCGCACAAGAAAGCAAGGGATATAACACAAATAAGCTAGCACAAGTAAAGGCACGAGATAACCACGAGTGGAGCCGGTGAAGACGAGGATGTGTTACCGAAGTTCCTTCCTTTTGAGGGAAGTACGTCTCCGTTGGAGCGGCGTGGAGGCACAATGCTCCCCAAGAAGCCACTAGGGCCACCGTATTCTCCTCACTCCCTCACACAATGCGAGATGTCATGATTCACTATTGGTGCCCTTGGAGGCGGCGACCGGACCTTTACAAACAAGGTTGGGGCAATCTCCACAACTTAATTGGAGGCTCCCAACGACACCACGAAGCTTCAGCACAATGGAATATGGCTCTGCGGTGACCTCAACCGTCTAGGGTGCTCAAACACCCAATAGTAACAAGATCCACAAGGGATTAGTGGGGGAATCAAATTTCTCTCGGTGGAAGTGCAGATCGTGGCCTTCTCAACCAATCCCTAGAAAATCAACAAGTTTGATTGGCTTGGGAGAGAGATCGGGCGAAAATGGTGCTTAGAGCAACAATGGAGCTTGGGGATGGAAGAGGTAGTCAACTCGAAGAAGAGGACTCCCCTTATATTGTGGAAGAACAAATCCAACCGTTATCCACTAACTCAGCACGGGACGAGCAGTACTACCGCACTTGGCAAGCGGTACTACCGCACGGGACCACTGTACTACCGCAGGGTACTGCGGTACGACCGCTGGCGCACCAGGAGCTAGACCAGCCTGTGGCAAGGGAGGTAGAGCCGATGGAGCGGTACTACCGCACCCCCTTGCGGTACTATCGCGTGGCAGGGTTGGTCTAGTCTGGGAAGGCACGAACATATAAAAATACATCCGTAGCAACTTCTGTTGAGTCTCGATCCATGAAAAAATCCAACACGGTACTACCGCAAGCCTGGAGCGGTACTACCGCGTAGGGCACGGATGTAAAAAATTACATCTGCCCCTACTTCCGCTCATGGTGTTGTGCCAGGCCAGGGCTCACGGTACTACCGCACCCATGGGGCGGTACTACCGCACCCATGGGGCGGTACTACCGCGTAGGGCGCGGATGTAAAAAATTACATCCACCCCTACAACCGCTCGAGCAGCTGAGCCTGGCCAGAGGCCACGGTACTACCGCTCCCAAGGAGCGGTACTATTGTGAGTACCTGCGGTGCTACCGCGCCTACGGCTGGTACTACCGCAAGGCCCTGCGGTACTACCGTTCCGAAGAGCAGTACTATCGCATGCCCCAGATCAGCAACACTATGAGTCCTTCATTTTCCAAAGACATGGAGAGACGGAGGATGCTCCGAAGAGCCAAAGGAAAGGTGGTGCAAAAGGAGCAAACGTGTACATGTTGATTTCGGCCAAAGCTTTAAAACGCGGACCCCCTCTTAATAGTACTGTCGGATTTCGGGGTCATGCAAAACCCTTGAGGTTCGAACACTAGGGTGCGCATGAAGATTTCCCCCTACCAAATCACGCCCCCAGCCTCACCGCGATCTCAAAGCCTAGCTCGACGAACTCGCAACACAAGAGACACGACATTTATACTTGTTCGGGCCACCGTTGTGGTGTAATACCCTACTCCAGTGTGGTGTGGTGGATTGCCTCTTGGGATGAGGATGAACGGTACAAGGGAAGAACAGCCTCCTGAGGCGAGGTGTTCTTGTGCTTGGTGAGCTGGTCAAGGTTTCGATCCCTTGCTATGGAGGTGGCTAGTCCTATTTATAGAGGCTTGGTCCTCTTCCCAAATATTGAGCGGGAAGGGATGCCACAACTGCCAATTTGAAGAGGGACAGCTAGTACAAGCTATCCTGACTAAAGGTGGTTGTCGCCTGCCAAAGGCTCTAGTGGTGACGCCGTCTTGGGCTCCACGGTGACCTCCATCCTGCCGTCCCGCTGGTCTTGGTCTCGTTGCACCGATATGGAAACCTTTGCCTGATGCCTCGGAACTCCTCGCCTGCGCTTGCCTCCTTAGCACCAAAGAGGAAACGAGGACACTATGCACGCTTGCGCCCGCCTGGCGCCCGCCTAGCCTTGGTCGTCATGGCTTACGTCATTGGAACCTCGCGAGGTTCGCCTTACCTTGATCTCTCCGTCCCTTGCGAGCCAGCTTGGTGAGGCTGCCCCTGAGGAGGTCTGGTGTCGTCCGCCTCGCGAGGCTTAGCCCCTCGTGAGGGTCTTGAGCGTTTGTTGGTGAAGACGGGCCATACTGGGCCGCGGGTGGAGCCACGCCGTGGGCCGCAGGCAGGCAAGACAGGGGACCCCCTTCCCATAACACCGATAGTAGCCCCCGGGCCCAAGGCGCGCTCGGACTTGGCTTCGAGGCGAAGCCAAAGGGCAAGTGCGGAGCGCCGCGGGCCCCAACAACCTGCGGCCTTGGTCGACGCGTGGCGATTGATGGGACGTGGGCGTCTCCACTTCCCAACGCTGCCTTGGCAACTGCCCGACTTGACGAGTCCCTGCTGCCTGCAAAAAGGGTTATCATTACCTGCGATCATGGAGGCCGACGATTGGCCTCCCTCTGGCTATAAATGAGGAAGGGGGAAGAGCCCCCGTCACTCATCTCTTCCTGCTCTGCTCGCTTCTTCTTCCTTGCTCCATTGCTAGCAGCGACACCATGGCGCTGATCCGAAGACTCTCAGCCGCGGAGAAGGGGAAAACTCCCCGCGACGAGCCCGAGCCGCTCCCGCCGAAGAAGAGGTCGGTTCACCGTCGTGACATAGTCGTGAGGCAGGAGGTGAAGAGGCCTTGGTATGAGCGGCCACCTCTTAGGTATCCGCTGCCTTTATACGCCGAAGCCGAGGGCTCGGGAGGAAGAGGCGGCGAGCGGCGCCACCCACGCTACGGCCGTGGTCGCCGCGCCACGGTGGCGCATGTCGTCGCCCTCGGGACCCACACCATGGACTCCTGCTGTGGGCGGCGATGCCCCCGTGCACTTGGATCCTCTTTCCCTAATTCTTTGCCACCGAGATGCCGCCGAGGGGGCCCCTCGAGCTATGGCTTCAGCACGCCGACTGCGACGCCCCGGCGACCGGAGCGGAAGTGGAAGGCGTCTCCCCGAGCAAGATCTTCATGACCCGCGGCTGGGGCGAGGTTGCCCGGGTTTGCCGCACGGAAGGCACCCTCGCCATCCATTTCAGGTACGACGGTGCCTCCACGATGTTCTTCAAGGTCTTCGACGCGGAAGGCTGACGCTTGGAGTGCTGCCCCGGAAAGGGCCGCCTGAATGGTGCCGCGGCAGAAGCTGGGCCTGCCGCCCACCTCGCCAGCGACGCATCCAACAGCATTGCCGATGCTTGGGAGTCCAGCGACTCTCCCGAGCCCTACGAGACTCCAGAGACGAGCGACGACAGCTACGTTCCCCCGAGCTCTCGCCGCGCCCGGAGCAAGGCTGCAGTGTCCTGCCGTCGCCGTCGCTGATCTGGATGGGGTTGGCGCCGGCCTCCCATGGCCCACTGTTGATGATGACATCCGCTGTACCGGCGTGTGTAGATAGGGCTCCTTGAATTTCCTTTCTTTTGTTCCCTGTGAGGAATCGAAACGAATCCCGTGGGGGCGTGTAAAGAACCTGTAATGTCTTTTTGTTGGCATTATCCTTATTATGAAATTGTGCGAGCTCATGTCCCGCTTCGGCTCAGTCTCCCCTTTCTATCCTCGCGACAGCTTGGTGCTCTACGCTGATAGGTCCCGGTCCCCAGGTAGGCTGCAGCCGTCGCTGGTATGCCAGGTCGCGATGCCGTGGTCAAGGCCAGTAGGTGAGCGGCCCGAGGTCCAGTAAGAGCTCCTGAGACGCGATGCTTGGGAGGTCTCCTTTAGCGCGCAAGCGGCCACCAAGAGGTAAGAAGGGGAGGCAACATTGCCGTGGCAGGGCTGCAGCAAGTGAGAATCCCGTGTGGTAGTGATTGGTTGGTCCGAGTGCGAAACTTATCTTGGTAGTCTGGAGTCGTTTCCTTGCGTTGCGCCAGACTCGTGCGTTGGCGGCCGTGGCGCAGCTAGGTTAGGCCCGTGCGTGTTTCCCCTTCTTTCCCACACTCTCCTTCATGCTCTACGTCCTCAGGTCCCAGCCCTCGAGCGAGCTCAGCCGCGGCTGGTATGCCAGGTCGCGATGCCGTGGTCAAGGCCAGGGAGTGAGGGCTGGAGAGCCAATAGGAGCTCCTGAGTCGCGATGCTCAGGAGCCCCCCTTTTAACGCGCAAGCGAATCGCATGGGAGAAGATGGGGCCCGCGGTACCGCCCGCCACTGTCCTCGGGAGGTTCCTGAAAGTCAGCGCGAGGAGGGGCACAGATTGCCATTATAATTGTCGGCCGGCCACTGGTAGCTCCGTGAGAGAATGAAGGCACTGAGGGCCTGTTGAGGTGACGCGCGCGGGGTGTGCCGCGGGCCAGAGCTCGACCGCTCAGATTTGTCGACATTGCAGGGACGGACCCAAGCACAAGCGCCGTGCCAGCGTGAGCAGCTCCCGTGGTAGGTGACAATCAAGAAGGCGATAACCATAGATAGATTATGCATGGAAGGCGAGCTAGCTTAGGTAAATGCAAGAACGATACATGCCACTGGGCTGGGCCCGAGTGGCTTGGGGATGATGCAGCCCGAGGGGCGCCCCCAACAGAGTAAGCTAAAGATGTAAAGGGATACATGCCACATGGACGGACCCACGTGGCATGGGAATGATGTAGCCCGAGGGGCGCTCCCAGCTAAATAAACTTGGAAGATGTCACATGGTTCTGTTGTTGAAGGAATGTTGGTGCAGCTGAAGACGCGTGGTGGAGGGGTTGCTCCTTAAGAGCCACCGGGACCCTGAGCCTCGGGAGGATCTGGGGGTCCGGGCGGTTCCTTGAAGACCGCCTCCATCTCCTCCAGGACGGCATGGTGCCTGGCCTCCTGAGCCGCCAGGATGCTCTGCAGGTTGCGCTAGAAGGCGGACGCCACGCTCGGCAGGCCGAAGGGCATGCGAACGTAGCTGTGAGGTGGGCCCTCACAACATCCCACGTGAGAAGGCTAGAAAAGCTCCTGAGATGCGGCCCTGTTGAGCCCTGGGATGTCGATGCAGACGCACAGCCCGCCATCCTCGTCTGGATGGGGGGCCACGCCAGGTGAGCGGCGGTCGCCACGCATGGCTCTTGCATCCTGCAGTTCCTGAGTGGTCTTGGCAATGAATTCCTGAGCGTCGGGCACTCCTCACCCAGTGTCCTCCTGAGGGAAACATACTGCGAAGCACGCCTACATGTGGTGCCTGAGCGCCTCCCTCGTGATGTTGGCAAGGTCGGAAGCCCTCCAGAAGAGAGCCCCCGAGCCCTGCCCAAGGAGGGCAGTGGGCGCGCCTTCCTATGCGAGGGAGGGAGGCGCCCCAGGCGCAGGCGCCGATCCTGACGTGGCACCACTTGCGGTGCCGCTCTCCTGAGGCCCTCTGCGGAGTAGCTGCTTCTTCTTCTAGGGGACGACCTCAAGAGGGTACTGTGCTGCATTGTTGTCGGGGTCTTCAAATGATGCTGCTTGGAAGGCGCGCTCGAGGGAGCACACCGCATCTCTTTCTTCGCAGGGGACTGTGATGATCCAGCCGCTTCCTGGCATCTTGAGGACATTGTAACCGTGGTGTGTCACTGCCATGAACTTGGCCAGGGCCGGATACCCGAGGATGGCATTGTATGGCAGACGGATGTGGGCGATGTCGAAGTCGATGAGCTCGGTGCGGTAATTGTCGCGCTGTCCGAAGGTGACAGGGAGGCGGACCTGCCCTATCGGCGTGGTGGAACCGTTGGTCACTCGTGAGAAGGGCTTGGTAGGCTGAAGCTGATCGTAGGGCACTTGAAGGCTGTCGAACATCTCGACGGACAGGACGTTAAGCCCTACGCCGCCGTCAATGAGGGTCTTGGTGACTTGTATGTTGCCGATGATGGGTGAGCAAAGCATCGGGAGGGCGCCAGCGGTGGCCGCGCACTTGAGCTGATCTGCTGAACTGAAGGTGATGGTGCACTTGGACCACCTAAGCGGGCGTGTGGCCTCGAGCCTGGGGAGGACTGCGTTCACCTCGCGAGCAAACTGCTTGAAGATTCACTGAGAGGTTGGGGCTTGAGCTCCGCCCAAGATGCAGGCGATAGCTCGCGGCTCCTGGAAGCCCCCAGCCCCCTTGTCCTGATGGTGGTTGTCATTCCTTCTTGGTGGTGGCGGCAGCGGAGGAAGACCAGCGTTGCCCTGGGGGCGGTCCTCGCGAGGCTGATCCCTCCAGGCGCGCTCACGAGGCTGGTCTTGCCAGCGGTCCTCATGAGGCCGGGCACGCCACCCCTGGCGAGGGCCACGGTCGTCCCAGCGTCCTCCGCCATGTCCTCCTCCTCGGCCGTAGCCCCGGTCGTTGCGCTCGGGGCATCGACCGAGGCTTCCATCTCGAATGGCCCTGAGCTCTTAACAGTCGTTGGTGTTGTGGCTGTGAACGTTGTGGACGGCGCAGAATCGTCGAATGCTCTTGGATGACTCGGGCTGATCCTAGCCGCGCTTTGTGTCCAGCTCCGCCATGAGTACGACCACTCCCTTGCGCTTCACATCCTTGGCCTTGGCTTTCTTCTCCTCCAGGTCGGCAGCTGGGAGCTCGAGGAGGGAAAGGCGCCCTTCCTCAGCCCTTGCGCACTTGGTCTCCATGTCGAAGAACTCCAAGGACGTGCACAACTCCTCGTGGATGGAGAGCTCCTCCTTCATCTTGACATCGCGGACGCCATCGGAAAACATGGAGATGGTGGCCTCATCCGTCACCTTGGGGATCTTGAGGCGAACGTTGTTGAAGCACTGGATGTACTTCTGGAGGGTCTCTCCTGGCTGCTGCTTGACGCGACGCAGGTCACCCGCGGCCGGAGGGCGGTTGTGAGTGCCCTGGGAGTTGGCGACGAAGCGGTCGCGCATCTCGTTCCAGGAGGAGATGGAGCCTGGAGGCAGGTTCAGGAGCCATGAGAGGGCACCATCCTTCAGAGCCATGGGGAACTAGTTCACCATGACTTTTTTGTCTCCGCTGGCCGCCTCGATGCTCAGCTCGTAGAGCTGCAGGAACTCCGCGGGGTCGGGGGTGCCGTCGTAGCGTGGAGGCAGGTCTGGCTTGAACTTGCCCGGCCATGCGAAGCTACACAGCTCAGGGGTGAAGGTGCGGAAGCCCGCGGTGGCCACCGGGACCCTTTGCTGATGTGGAGCCTGCCCTTGATGTCTGCACACCACCACCGCAGGCGGCACGTGGTCTTGTCGTAGTGGTGCTGGGAGCGCTGGAGCATTTTCTTGCGGACGAGGAACTTCTTGGAAGCTTCCTTCTTCGCGCACGGGTGCCCGACGCGGTGGGTTGCACCGGGGGGCCGCACGCCTTTGCGCCAGGACGCCGTCTTGGTGCAGAGATAGTGGTGGTGGTGCTCCATGAGCCACGTCGCCCGCAGCTGGCGGAGGGCGAGGCTGCGAGAGGGATGGCGCGGGGGAGCCCCCTGCGGCGCTGACGAGCTCGGCGATGTGGTCCAGCCAGTCCTCGTAGAGGTCGTCGATGGGGCGGTAGCGCAGGAGTTCGCGTGCCATGAGCAGCGCGGCCTGCGCGTCCGTGGGAGCGCGACGAGCGTGAGACGACGAGCCGGCCGGGGTCAGCGACGGAGTGGCGGTGCGGCCGTCCCGCCGCACCGAGGGGTGCAGCGAGGACGCTTGCTGCTCGTTTCCCGCCAGGCCAGTGGCAGCGTCGGCGGCAGGCGACGGAGAACGACGGGGAGGCCCGCCGACGGGAGCAGTCTGAGCTACGCGGGCGGCGAGGGCGGCCCGACGCTCAGCGCGAGCTCGGCGAGCGTCCGCCATGGATGCGACGAAGCGGCGGGACGCGAATCGACAGAAGGAAAGCATCGGCGCACCCCTACCTGGCGCGCCAAATGTCGGATTTCGGGTTCCGGCAAAACCCTTGAGGTTCGAACACTAGGGTGCGCATGAAGATTTCCCCCTACCAAATCACGCCCTCAGCCTCACCGTGATCTCAAAGCCTAGCTCGACAAACTCGCAACACAAGAGACACGAGATTTATACTGGTTCGGGCCACCGTTGTGGTGTAATACCCTACTCCAGTGTGGTGTGGTGGATTGCCTCTTAGGCTGAGGATGAACAATACAAGGGAAAGAACTTCCTCCTGAGGCAAGGTGTTCTTGTGCTTGGTGAGCTGGTCAAGGTTTCGATCCCTTGCTATGGAGGTGGCTAGTCCTATTTATAGAGGCCTGGTCCTCTTCCCAAATATTGAGCGGCAAGGGATGCCACAACGACCAATTTGAAGGGGGACAACTAGTACAAGCTATCCTGACTAAAGGTGGTCTTCGCCTGCCAAAGGCTCTGGTGGTGACGCCGTCTTGGGCTCCACGGTGACCACCGTCCTGCTGTCACGCTGGTCTTGGTCTCGTTGCACCGATATGGAAACCTTTGCCTGATGCCTCAGTACTCCTTGCCCGCGCTTGCCTCCTTAGCACCAAAGAGGAAATGAGGACACTGTGCGCGCTAGCGCCCGCCTAGCCTTGGTCGTCATGGCTTACGTCATTGGAACCTCGCGAGGTTTGCCTTTCCTTGATCTCTCTGCCCCTCGCAAGCCAGCTTGGTGAGGCTGCCCCTTAGGAGGTCTTGTGTCGTCCGCCTCGCAAGGCTTGGCCCCTCGCGAGGGTCTTGAGCGTTTGTTGGTGAAGACAGGCCGTACTGGGCCGCGGGTGGAGCCACGCCGTGGGCCGCAGGCAGGCAAGTCTGGGGACCCCCGTTCCCAGAACACCGACAACTACGGCTTTCCTATGACTCAAATCCACCGAAAAGAAACGTAGAGAAACACCATCTTCAATAAGCTCCGACGGGCACCAAATCGTCTTGTGCTTAGACATGGTATATCTGAAAATGCTCACTGCACACGATTAGTCCGCAAAAGCATTGTCATCAATCACCAAAACTACTAAGGGATAAATATGCCCTAACAATGTGGCTACCAATAGCCGAGCTGTTAGTGTAGCTATTGTGGTGGAAAGGAAGGAATCAGGCAAAGAGCATCCGGTTCAAAGGCTGGTTTACTACATCAGTGAAGTGCTCATTGAATCCAAGCAGAGGTATCCACATTGGAAGAAGCTTGTATATGGGGTGTTCATGGCTAGTCGCAAGCTGAAGCAATATTTTCTGGGTCATCCCATCACTGTGGTAAGTTCTGCTCCTTTAGGGGATATTATTCAAAACAGAGAAGCCACAGGTCGGGTAGCCAAGTGGGCCATTGAGCTTGGACCCCATGGTTTGAAGTATATGCCTCGCATATGCGTCGGTTTGAAACACTATGATAAATTCTTCAAATATCCGAATTCACTTTTTATAATGAAGTATATATGATCTCTATTCGTCTTTTACACCCACACAACCCTCTTATCTTTGTAGCTAGCGCTAACTTTCTCTTGTGCATGCACACGCCCGCATCCCTCTCACCGTCCCTCAGCATTCTCTAGCTCCATCGTGCAAATTCATCGTTTCACTTTAGGTCGTTCACCAACGGTGTGTGTAGGCCCCCAGCTCCTTCTTTACGGCACACATCAATCGATATGCCTCTCTAGCCAGGTGTGCCTAGCACAAACACAAGCTTCCCCTCTTCTCTTGTCACCGTCCATGCCTCACTCCCACCACTCTTTTCATCGTTCTCGCATCAAGACACTCCTCCCCACTCGATATAGTATGCCTCTCGTACCACCTCCTACATGGATCCCTCTTTCTCTATCCTTCTCCTCGTGCCTCCTTTGCTTCTAACACACACATGCATGTATACCGATCGATCTCCCAACATATACCTGGATCGACTTTAACTACCCCCCCATCGATTGACGTACCTCACAAGTTATGTCTCTCCTTTCTCTAACAAAGGGCGATTGATCTTCCTATGTAGTTATGTCTACTTACCACAGCCACATCGTCCCCCCTCATCATTCGTGCATGCCTCCCGACCTGCCTCTCACACGCACGCGTACGCATAACAAGCAGCCATCTCCTCTCTTATTGATATTATGGGCGTGCCCTCCGCTTGTCTAGCAAGCCTAACCCACCATTTGTTAGAAGCAACTCCACTACCACCCCTCCAACACTCTAGCTCTGTCTCTCTCCCAACCTTATTCCTCTCCTCGCACATATGCATGGATGCCGATCGATCTCCCTTAATACATGAGGCAGATCGATCTCCTTAATACATGACGAGGCCTCTCTCCTCCTCCACACATATACCGCCATTGTACCTCTATAGTTAATTGGGCCTCCTCTTCCCCCACCACACACCGATAGTCGAGTGCTGCAGGTAGGTATCCATGCCAAAGAGACAAACCGCACATGTCCCCTCTCACGCTCCAAAGAGGGCCAGCCACTCTATATCTTTGACATGGGCACACACAAATTCGATGGCACTCTTTATCGATCGCGCGCGCACACACACACACATCATCCCTCTTTTCGATTCTATGGACACCTCAAGCCGGTGATACCTCCACTCTCTTCTCGTGGATCGCCCCCTCTATATATATGTTATATCCAGGACTCTATTTCACACACATTGCATATGTTACATTTTTTGATTGAACCCCCCCCCCCCCCCAAAAAAAACTCTCAAGAACCCACACACTATATCTCTCTAGGTTTGTATCTCTCTCACACAACCCCACATAGGTGGTGTATGTATACAAGAAGAGAATAGGTGCACCATGCACGTACTCACGCTTCGTGCCCAGCCACACCCGCGCGAGTACACGGTGGAGCTCATTTCTTTACGAAATGGCAGCCCATGTGCTAATTTGAACGCATGTAGCGGTTGTTTACCTAGGGAGGTCGTGTACCACTCCTGCACGAAACAAAGTTCGACTTGACACATTGCCGCATTATTTTTAAATAAAGTTATAGCGCTCAATGGCACGTACACAGAGTATAAAACGATTTTTATAGAGAAAAAGGTAGTCCGCTCACTATATACAATGGAGCCTTGCGTGCCTGGTTTGTCGCTCTTTAGAGTATCTCACACAAGGCTGCGGTGGCCTCTCTCTCTCTCTCACCGTTGGTTACTGATCCGGCCACATCCCGTCCGCCGGAGGAAAGGGAGTGCGGTGGCCTCTCTCTCTCTCACCATTGGTCACTGATCCGGCCGCATCCCATCCGCCGGGGGAAAGGGAGTGCGGTGGCCTCTCTCTCTCACCGTTGGTCACTGATCCGGCCGCATCCTATCCACCGGGGGAAAGGGAGGAAGTGCATCGTTTCTCCGTTCGACGGCGGCGAGGCAGCACGTCCCGATCTGCGGTACACGCCATTCTCTTTGACCAAGCTCCGGCGCGGCAGGGCCTACGCCACCTGCTCACAGATTCCGCCTGCCGCCGCTCACCTAGTTACATCCCGACGACCTCCAGGTATCCCTCCGCCTTGCTCCATCGCCTGCCTTCCCATGTCGCTACATGTGGATCTTCCATAGTTCTTTGCTCAAACGTAGCTCGCCCAAAGGTACTTTCCATATTGCATTCTCGTCCTCGCACCGTTTTAGACAAATACAACCGTGTTGTTATCTTCCTTAGGGCAAGGAATATGCTTCTTTTTTTCGTCGCATGTGTCATCAACTGTTATTGGCCAGTAATTGTTTCCTTTCTACCTCTTTTTTGCAAACAGGGCTATCCATTTCACCTCGTTGCTATTGCGACCTTTTGGTGGACTGCACAAATCACTTTTTTCTTAAGAGTGTTTTGTGCAGTTGTACTAAAATGTCACATGGGCAACGTCTCTACATTTCAAAGGCGATCGCACAAAGGGAGATTGGTTTTGCTCTATCCTCCTCATCCAACTCCGAGGCTAATCTTCTCCAACTAGTTAGTCTTAAGAGAGACCGCAAAGGTGACCGGCTTCTATTTATGTGTTTATTGTTTCATCACAGTCCTCTATTATTGTAATCACACTTAATATCTTTGGAACAGGACGCCAGCTCTATTTTAGTGGAACTGCACAAAATGATCGGAATGTTGCATGCTCCAGATAGCTACTTTTTCCCAACATGCCTTGTTGATTTAGACAGAAATGGGGGACGTTGCTGCCAATGAAAGCATGGATCAATTTTAATTTAACACCTTCTCACAACTCGTCTTCAGTTGTGATGTAATTATTAGCTCGACCGCTAATAATTGACATGCATTAGCAAGGAAGTTAGTTTTTTATTGTTTCCGAAAGAGAATTGATGGCAAGACACGCGAAACAGAAGCTGAAAGCTCACACCATTGTACAATTTCATGTCTCGCTGGAAAATTATTTGTATAGTATGTCAATTATGTAAACAAATGATGGAAGCTTGATAGCATTGCCAGAAGCCTCTTCATCATCCGGGTCCATGTGCCATGCACAAAATTATACTCCTTCGTTCCTAAATATTTGTCTTTTTACAAATTTCAAACGGGCATATTTTAGAGTGTAGTTCACTCATTTTTCTTCGTATGTGTACTCCCTCCGTTCCTAAATATTCTATTCGTCTTTCTAGAGATTTCAACAAGTGACTACATACGGAGCAAAATGAGAGAATCTACACTCTAAAATATGTATATACATCCGTATGTGCCAGTCCATTTGAAATCTCGAAAAAGACAAATATTTGAGTAGTCACTCATTGAAATCTCTAGAAAGAAAAATATACTCCAGAGTATATTTAAGAACCCAGGGGGAAGTGCACAACCACGTGGGAGACTCAGCCTGGTCGTTGCACCGCATTAATAGAGTAATGAGCAGTCAAATCATAAGCCCCACCTTTCCCACTGTAAGTTTCTCTGAAGAAGCAACCATCAATACGCTCTTCTTTGAATCCGCTCATACTCCATCCATCATCGCTTATACAAGGCTTTAAAAAAAAGAAAAAGATCTGTGGGACCAAGGAGAATAGCGATCGGCCTGAAAAATAGCATTGGTAGTTATAGCACGCGCCTATTACTAGAGGGAATAATGCGTACACACATGCATGCAAAGTGCTTCCGCCTGCCACACACACATGCATGCACTTACTCCACTCAGTAATTGTAGTACGTAGTACATGGAGAGAAAATTATGGACTTGATTATGTTACCACGCCTCTAATTAATTGAGAATTAAACCAAACGCTGCCTAAAGTCTCTCTAGTGGTGGAAATGCATTGAGAGAAATGCATCATAATGAAGCGCTACCAGAACTGTGGACGGAGGGAGGAGTAGTATGAAGGTTCAAAACCAAGTACGCCAGATGGCTACCGGTCAACGCACCTCCTCTTGGCATATCACTGACATGTGGGACAGGAGTGTGAGCAAACCGATCTCAATTGACGGCAAAGAGCCAACCCACCGTTCCTTGAGAGAGACGAGGAGCGAGAACACACAAACGGGTTCGCATGGAGGCAAAGATATATTCGAGCATGGTTGGTTGATCGATATCATTCATTACATGTTCGGCTGCCGTTTTCCGCCCTTCTCCGGAATAAACGTATACTTTATTAGAGATAAGAAAATAAGAGTACATACGCTCCACCATGCGGTTCTAGTAGTAGTACTACTCGTACTACTGCGCTTGGCTCTTCGCCTCTTCGTGAAGTCGTACAATGATGGTACTCCGCATTTTGGGTACTACAGTGTATGCCTCTGACAATCTGACCGAATGGACTGATGCATGTCCACCGAGGGTAGGTTGCATTAGTCAAAATGCATAAGCGAGCTTCACCTTGTCCTGCAAGCTTCTCCTTGTTCTGCGAGTTGACGGGACACACCAAAAAGTAGTGCTAGTCCATACTCCCTCCTTTCTGGTAAATGAGAGAGCTTTATTCATATATAAGAATTCTTAGGAGGATCAGCCAAGACACTGGTCACTAGGAAGCGAGGGACCCCGCAAAAAAAGAAGTAGGAAGCGAGGTGTTTCATCAAGCCAGCTCTCGGCCACATTCAAAGTGCAGCAAGCACAGTTCGCACGAAGATGCGCCGCAAGGTTTGCTGACCTGTTTACATGCTGAACAACAAAAAAAGAGGAAATATTACCGAGCGCTACTATTTGTAACAGGATATGAGCCAGAATTAAGCGAGAATTGTGGCGAGTGTGCCATGCAATCAACTTCCATTATCACATGCGAGAACCCTCGAAGAGAACCAAATGTGTTGAAGATTGCTTTATCACATTTTAAAATTATAATAAGAGTGCAGACACTCCTCCATCCAGTTCCTAGTACTAGTATAGTACTTACGTACTTTATAGACTATATTAGTAGTACTAGTACTAGTAAACTTTGCGCTTGGCTGTTCGCCTATTCGGGAAGTCGAACAATAGTAGCACTAGTAGTATAGTGTATGCTTCTGGCAATCTGACACCGAATTAACTGTTGCACGTCCACCACCTGAGCGAGGGGGAGCTTGCATTAGTAAAAAAATTCTCCTTGTCCTGCGAGCCACCGCGCGCAAGTAATGCTAGTCCATACTGCCTCCTCTCCGGTTAATATGGATTAATTTCAAACGAGATAAATACACTGTCTGTCAATGTATATTTGTAAAAATACGGTCAGTGTACTTCATAATACACTCATTGCGCTCAACATATATATTTTCCGGTGTTTATACGGTCACTAGCTCACCCTGACTGAGTATGTGTGTGCATGCACGTGTAGGTTGAGCACTTAGTGTGACCGTGTGTGTTCCGTCGTGTGCTCGGACATGCATGCATTAGGGCGTCGCGCGCGTTTTTGCGTCCATGTGTACGTGTGACTGTTGCATACACGTAGGGGGAGTACGTGTAGGGGCCACTAAGGAGCAGTCAAATCACACAGTAAGTTAGTCGGAAGAAGCAACCATCATTTCACTCTTGAATGACACGTACGCAATATAAAATGGTTGATATGGAGAGAAAAAGAAACCAATATATATACACTAGTAGGAGCCTAAGCTACAAGCCTGCTTGCTAAGGTTGCTCTCTTCACAAGCATAGAACGACGGGCCCGATCCTCAAATTGGGAAGGGAACAATGTTCTGCGTGAGACGTGGTCGACATCGGCGAGGAGAAAACCCACGGTCGGTGCGTCCCAATCGGAGGTCATCGCGGTATGGGCCTATGCCGCGTCCCAACCGCCTCTTCTAGCTACAGCCCGACGTCCTGTGTAGTCCATCTTCCTTTTGGAGCCGGCTTGCTCCACCGCCGTAGCTCCATCTCCATGTCGATCTTTCTCTACTTCTACCGGCTTCTACTTGTGATGAGTTTATGTCTCATGAACTAGTGCCGCATTTATTATTCTAATCACACTTCTTCAATATCTTTGCCATCAGGGATGCTCAGGTCAATTTTTGTGGAACTGCACAAAAGCATCGTATGATCCGAGGGTGCCAGTCATCTTTCCTTTGATAGGTTCTACCTGGCCAGGGAATTAAATTATGTTTAGGGTTTAGGGTTTAAGTCGTAGTGACCCCATCAGTAGTTTTTCTTTCGTACACGCTCTCATAACTTTTTTCTTTAGTTGTGAAGTAAATATTGGCTATGATTTGTGAATCATTGAGATGCATCAGCATGCATGTTAGTTTTCCTTTGTATTTGATGGAATGTTGTAACGGGGCAACCTTGGAATAGGAATGAAAATGGAGTGGAAAGTTTCTGTTTTTCCGGAGAAAAAATGGAAACGGAGAGAAACCAACGTTTCGTTTCGTTGGATCGCGCCATCAAGCAAAACCAACGTTTAAATCACGTATGTCATGTTCGTGTCTCACCCTCCTCCATGGCTCGACCCCACACGGTCGCTCGGCATGCCACTCACCGCAAATCGAGTATACGATAACTTTCCCGCCTGCTTGTCGATGGATCGCGCCATGGAGTACTACTAGCACTACTAGAAGAGATTGACGAGTTGGGGGAGGACAGCTAGCTGTAGCACGGACTCCCAAGAAAATTTTACATGCATGTTGTAGCCGGCTATTGCGACCTTAGAACACGGAGCAGCCACGTGCACCCGGAAGCGGCGCGGGTGACGCTCTCTCGGCCAGCGCGCCTCTTCAATGCCGGCGCCAGTGAGAGGTCGCGTCCGCTCTGGCCGGGCATGAATGCGGCACTGACCATTTCGGGCGGGAAGCACGCTGGGTGATGAAGAGGGTTCGGGTTGGTCAGACCGGCCGTGGCAATGATGGGACGTCGCAAACAAGAGATGTTGTACGTTAATATTGTTGCATATATAATTAACAACGTAAATAATGTGCCGCTTGGACAAATATGATTGGAGATGGAGATGGAAATGGAATTTTACGTAAACACGGATATGCATGTCTATGTCTATGTGTGTGTGCGCGACGACTCTCGCGACCTGGAAGCGGGGGCGTGTTTTTGATCGAGTTTTATTTCTTGGTACCTTAGAACATTAGTTTGTCTAATTCACATCTAGATGTTATTTAAGGATATCACATCTAAGCTCCCACAAGTATATAATGTAGCAACAAGAAACAAAAAAAACTAGGACAAAAAAATAGACCACAAACAGAGTGGACATCGACTTAGATGTGACATAACTATGTCACATCTAGATGTGTCCTAGGCGCACCCTTAAAAATTGTCCGCCAGCTTTTTGTTTCTTTTTCCGAACGCTGCGTATTCTATTTAAGACCACTGCTATGGAGAGATTTTTTCACTCCATTATAGCCTCTTGTTTGATAGAGTTTCTCGTCTCTCGCTCTCTCACCCTCTCCATATCAAAACAAGATGACAAAGGTGTCCACTCTATCTCTCTCCTCACCGGTGGTCACAGATCCGGCCGAATGCCCGAATCCCGTCCTCACAAGCGGGAGGTGAGGAGGTGCAACATTGACGTTGTTGCTTGCCGGGCGACGGGAGGGAGCCGATGCGCACTGCCTCTCGAGCCGAGCGCTGGCGCTGGACGTAGATCCTCCGCGCCTTATTCGCCGTTGGCCGTGGTGGGGCAGATCCCGCCCGCCCGCCTAAACGGTACATCTCGCCCACCTGAGGTATAACTTCTTGTACTGGTCCAGCTCCCTGTGTCGCCATGGCAGGTTTTCTTCTATGCGACTACTCCCGGCTCCCCATGCATAGTAGCTAGGGTTCGTCGGCTGGTCCAACATCACCTACTAGTACTATTATAGAGGAAATGCCACTCAAAAGTTGTCCCGATTTATGCCTCGGTGGAGGTATACATGTTGTTTCGACAAAAAGTACATGGTGGTTGTGCGGTCATTGTCCATATGGTGGTAGTACTATCACTGGTTAAATGAAGAAATGCTTTTTTCTCGGGTATCCTGGTTTAGTTTCCATCAAGATATAATTATGATGCTTCGCTTGTTGGTGTACTTTTCATTAACCCTTTTTTATATTTTTGGAAACAGCGATGCGTGTCTCCATACCCGGGCATGTATTCCTCAATTTTAGTGGAACTGCACAAAATTGGATGGCCATTGTTGTTCCGCCTCACTGTCCTCTGCCACGTGGTTCTTCCTTCCTCGAGCTTGATTACGGAGAAGAAACAGACCACAGTGAGGATTTGTCGAACTTCATAGGTGCCTCACCCAAACTTGATGCCAAATGCATGATGCATCACCACGATGACCTATCGATGCTCATGGTTGCGCCTCGTGGTTGCGTCGGCTGGTGAAGCTGATCGATTTTCAATGAAAAATAAGCTGTCTTCCATCAGTGCTCTTTGCTTGTTACGCACAAAGATGATATCCTTCGTCAGTTTACCTTGGTTGCGTTGGAGACGCAGTCGCCTTTCACGTTGGTGCAATTTTCTCACACAATTGGCTATGAACCAAATGTTTCCTCGAAGAAGGATCGGCGTTGGTACTAAGAGCATAAGTTTTGTATTGATTTCTAAGCCTTCTCACAACTTTGTCTCCAGCTCCCTGTAATTTTATTTGTCCAGCTATTAACTTTGATTTAAAAAATGGTGTGGACTAAAAACCGAATGGACGTAGTAGCCCTCCATTTTTATTTACTCCAAGATATTAGATTTGACTGAAGTCAAACTTTATAATAGTCTCAAACCTTTCCGATAATTGAAATTAAAATTCTTTATTTGTACACACTCTCACACATTTCCGATAATTTGGCTCATTTGTGGTTGTTCACTTAAGGGAGGGTAGTGTACCAACGTGAAGGACAGGAAGTGTGACCAGGACGCGTGGGCGTGGATCGTTAGTTCATCGGAAGTAGTACTAGTTTTCTTCACTGTACATTAAATAAAGAGTTTTGTTTTGTACTTACACAATTTAAAACGATTGTTATGGAGAGAATAAGAAAACCACTCCACTAGTATATATTACTCATATACACAAGAGTACTATATGGAAGCGGCTTGACTTAGTGCACCTGCCTTTGGGTTTATGATAGGTGGGCCCAAAATGTGGCTGGCTCACCTGTCATACAGTCAAAAGCAGGTGCAGTGAAGGCACCGGAGCTCAGTCCGTACTACAGTAGTATATATATAAGCTGGATCCTCAGCGCCTGTATGCTAGGGTTTGCACTCTCCACACGCCGCCAAGACTACATATATGTTACACGCTGGAGGCTCTGCGTTCATTTGCTAGGGTTTGCTATATTCATAGTCTCTCACCCTCTCTTCACCAGATCTAAACAAGGCTACATTGGCCTCTTGTCTCTCTCTCCCCCCTCACATCTGGTGAAGGAGGCGCCCAGATCCCGTCGACCGGAAGGGGAGGAGGTGCAGCTGCTCACTCTCTCGCCTTGGTGAGGGAGGCAATCCACCGCTGCTGCGCTTGTTCTCTTTCACCCAACGCCTGTAAGGGAGGGCCACCGACCCTTCTTCCTCGCCGCTGCATATAGTGTGGGCAGATCCGGCCTCCTGCCGCACGCCTTGCCACATCCCGATGACCCTAAGGTATAAGTTTCTTTGAAACCGTCGTTGCTCTAGCTGCATGTGGATCTTTTTCGATCTGTAGTCGAATCTAGGTCTTGGTTCAAAGAGGAAAGAAGGGTGCGGTGGGCTGGAGCAAGAATCTAGGACGTGGTTCAATGAGGAAATGAGGGGCGGAAAGTAGTATAGACTGGCTATCCAGCCGCTTTGTAGGTCGAAAAGGGAAAAAGGGGGTAACCTAGTACACACATAGAACCGATCTCTTTGTTGAAAAGGAAAAGAAACTGGGGGTCCTAGGTTTGTGCAGGACTAGATTTGCTGCCCTCACTTAGGAAAAAGGTTCAAAGAGAACAAATATGGGACCAACGCATATATGCCGCTTGGCTGCATACTCTGCATCACCCATTTATACGCGTGGACGAACATGGTGCTGGCATGTCCCATACAGCTATTTTGCTGTTGTTAATCTAAGAATGCCACCGAACAATTGAAGCAATGCCACTGTTAGAAGTAAATTACATTTTTTAACGAATGTTGTTTCAAGAGAATGTCTCTGTTAATATGAATCAATGCAATCGTTTTAGAAATGCTACTATCCTACTTTGTTTTTCATCCAAGATAAGTTAGATGCTTCTTTCTGTCACCGTTTGTTTCATCCTCCTTTATCGGCAAGTAATTGTTTCCTTTTTTTCCTCTGTTAAAACAGGGGTATCGATTCAACTTGTTGCTATTGCGACATTTTGCTTCGCTACTCGAAACACTTATGTTTTAAGAGTGTTTTGTGCAGTTCAACTTGAATGTCGCACCGGTGACTTTGCTTAATTTTTGTGGAACTGCACAAAAGGAGATCGAGATTTGTTTCCACTCTTCGTGTCGAGTTGTTTCAAATCTTGGTCTCATCCACATGATGTGCAGTGTGCTTTGAGATGTTGTGCTAGTTGTTTTGGTATTGTTTTAAATAAATGTTGAATTGAAGCTATTGTATTGCTGTCTTTTCCCATTAAGTAGTGAACAAAAATGGGACCAACCCAGACATGATGCTTGTTGCTTTGTTACAACAAATTCAGCATCACCCCTTTATAAGCCAGTAATTTATCCCCTCTCGTAATTAACTACTGAATCTTATTTCAAAACAGCAACACTTGTTAGGGATTGGCGGGATTACCATTTTGTGGCGCATGTTTCATCCTCCTTTATTAGCCAGTAATTGATTCCTTTTTTGCCTCTGGTTAAACAGGGATATCCATTCAACTTGTTGCTATTGCTACATTTTGCTTCGCTACGCGAAACACTTTGCTTGATTTCAGTGCAACTGCACAAAATGAGATTCGATTTCCTATTCGTGTTGGCAGATTCATATTTTATCTTGGTCTTCTCATGAAAGGTTAGTACATGCCTTCATCCACATGATTGTGTAGTGTGCTTTGAGATGTTGTGATACTTGTATTGGTACTGTTTTAAATAAATGTTGAATTGAAGCTATTGTATTGCTGTCTTTTCCCATTAAGTAGTGAACAAAAATGGGACCAACCTGGACATGATGCTTGTTGCTTTGTTACAACAAACTCGTGATCACCCCTTTATAAGTAGATGGAAGCACATCTTGTTGTTGCGCCACTCTCCCTGGAACTGTTTATGCTTTTCGTTAATCTAATGTCATTTGGTAAAATTAAGCAATGCCACTCTCGTAATTAATTAACTACTGAATCTTAGTTCAAAATTGCAACACTTGTTAGGAATGGTACTATCCTCGCTTTGTAGTTCTTTCTACATGTTTAACCAAGGTATTGTTAAGATAATGTCTCTCGTTAAAATGAATCAGTCGCATTGTTTTAGGAATGATACTTTTCTGCTTTTTCGTTCTTTATACATGTTGAAACAAGGCATTGTTAAGATAATGTCTCAGTTAATATTAATGAATCACACTGATTGAGAATTGCTAATCTCCTGCTTTGTTTCCCATTAAGATAAGGTAGATCAGTAGATGTTTTTCTTCTGGGAGTACAAGTCATCAACCGTTATTTCTTAGTAATTGTTTCCCTTATATCTTTTGTTGCTTACAGGGATATCACAATTAAAGCTCGGTTTTATTCCGACTTCGATTTTAGTTCAACTGCACAAAAGGAGCCAATGTTTCCAAGGCAAACTGCTGCATTACTGGGTCCAATTGGTCGTTCCACTTTGCAAAAAGAAGCAGTCACTGTTTGCGCTACATTACAGAAGGAATTACCGAGAATCTTTACAGAGTATTAGGCCTTCCACTATGTAGGCCAAAATAGGTGCCAATTTCACCTTTTCTTACTTTCGCACCGAATCCCTCCATTGCTACAGCCGGTGCCATAAATATTAGACATCGGTGACATGACTAGTCTGTAGAGACCATTGGCAATTTAACAACACGTGGAGTGCCCTGGGCAAAAAGTGCCCAAACAAGTACAAGAAGCGACATGACTCCCCGATCGTAGGCATTACATATTTTGAATGGGAAAAGCTTGTCAAAGTTTAATCATTGATGTTAGCAAGAAGCTTACAGTGACTCCACGATCATAGGCATTACATATTTTGAATGGGAAAAGCTTGTCAAAGTTTAATCATTGATGTTAGCAAGAAGACGTTAGTTTAATATATTGGAATTGGAAAACCTTGTCAAAATTTGCTCATTGGTGTTAGCGGAAGACATGCATTTGATATTTTTGAGTGGGACGCCTTCTCGTGAGCAGCGTCGAGTGTTTTTCCTATTCCTGTGTTCAGTTTAGAAGTAAATAGTTACTCTGCTGAGATATTCCTGTGTTAAGAGTTTGTTCTGAATATTGTCTATGTAATGCCAGGCCTTGTTTTGATTGCAAAGTTGAGCTTGGAATGTTGTGGCATGCGGCATCACGAGCTGTTCACCGTGGCTCCTGAGAATAATGTTTCGTATTGTTTTGCATGTCGATCTAATGCCAGTGATTTGCTTGTTAAGAAGATCATCCTCTTCTGTTGTTTCCGTGCGTAAGAAGTTCATCGTTTGATGTAACCAGTGACTTATAAGTCACGCCTGTTTGGTTGTCACCTGACACACCTTCCCACACCAATCAACATCATGCAGGTGGTGGGACCCACGCAAAAGGGGATGACTTATAAGTTTTAAGTTGGGGTGGAGCAACTTATGACTTATAAGTTGAGGTGACTTATAAGTCGGGTGCTTTGGCAAAATAAGTCACTTTTTTCACTTTTCGACTTATAAGTTGGTGACTTATTTGGAACCAAACAGGCCCTCATTCATAGCCTATACGACATGTCGGGTAGGTTAGACGTGAAACCATATGATCTTCTGACCAACTCATGATATTAGGCCGTGATTGGATCGTCATTTTCCAACCAAAACCGCTTGTGAAACTGACGCTTGTAAATTAAAGCAGATGGTCTCGGGCGAAGGCGCTTGGTTGGTCGATTTCGACTAGTAAAATATCGGAAGTACTTCACACATGATAAAAACGCCAAACGACACTCGGACAATTGCTAATCTAGCCGTTAGCTGCTGTTTTAGCCTTGCCCATGGATGGCATGATACGCACGTCGTGCATGTATCGTCTGGTAATGTCGTCCATATAGCAGTGCTCGTAAAATATACACTGGTCTCTCAAATTACACGAGTAACCCGCCGGTTTACTTACGGACCTCGGGCCTTCCGATGACGAGTAAATTACACTTGTATGTTAATACAGTGTTTGAAATAAACCAGAGCTCCCAAGCGCGGCCTTACCATTTCATGCCGCCTCGGTTTCTCGAAGGTGCTCATAGGTGTCTCGATGATCCCGGCTTCTGAATGAGCAGCGGCACCGTATCGAGACCTTCATAGGGCTCGCGAGGCCCTCTCCGCTGTCCTTCGAAGTTGTTGCGCCGCCGTGGCGCCGAGCATTGTTAACATGGTCAACGAACATGAGGATTCAGGAGATGACTTTATTTTGACTGGATGGCACTAGGGACCCACTAGGGCCATAGCCGTACGTACGCAAGTGCCTCCTTATTATGTACAACTATTTTTGTTTTGCTTTCTCATGGTTTCCTGACATCACGGTCCCACACCATTGTCAACCTATGTAGTCAATATAAACGAGAGAATTGCACAAGGTGCGGCCGACAGCTGGGACCAAGCAACTCGAGCAGTATTTGTGTTTTCGAGGCGTGAGCAATGCAGAGTTTTTCTTGGCGATGATTTCGTTGTTGCAGAGGAGAGCAGGGTATTAACTGGGCGGGTTGTGGCCCGTCTAGCCCAGGCTAGATATCCAGCCCAGATACTACTTTTTTCAAGATGAAAATGGCTAGCGCAGCTATACGTCTTTTTGAGGAATACCCAGGCAAGGTCAACTTGTTATTCTCCACTCATTGGCTGCAAATCTTTCCTAGGAGGGATGCATTAGGCTTAACAGGAAAATGGGCTTTAAAAATAATAAATGGGATGTAATTATAAAAACTGGGCAGTAACTATAAAAAAATGCACCAAACACGAAATTAGTTTATAAAATATTATTTATGGATTTTGAAAATATCTTAAATTTTCATTGTTGCACGCGCAATGTTTCGTTGGATTTTTACATAATAGAAATTTATATTTAATCTGACTAGAAATTTCGGGATAAAAATATTTCGGATCCCATCAAAATGTGGGAAATTTTATTGAATTTTGTCTTCAACGGTTGGTTGAAATTATTAATCGTTGTCCTAGCTAGAAAATGGGCTGTACTTTTAACAAACTGTAAATGGGCTATTGTAAATTCCATTAGAATTCAAAAATGGGCCGTACATTCTTACAAAACGCAAATGGGCTATAAGTTCTCTGCCACACACTTGTGGGCCTACTAAGTGACACGTCCCCTAAAAAAATAAGTTGTCACGTATGCAAGGCTTTGTCAACTTATTATAGTGAACACACGGTTCTAGCAGAAGGGTCGTTGGATGTCTATCCAACGGATGTCGTGGCTTCTTCTTCAACCTCGGATATTCTTAGCTTCGCCGCCCAAAAATGATTCCTCCCCGACATCCGGGTGCACCGTTTCGGAGGTCGACTGTGGGCCTACTAAGTTGGAGCATACCAAGGGCTTTGTCAACTTAGTCAATATAAACGATTCTAGCTTCAGCGACCGTACGATGTCCATCCAACGGCCGTAGTGCTTCTTCAACCTCTGGTCTTCTTGGTCCAGCCGCCCAAAGCAGCGCCGGTCGTGCCGCCTGCTCCTGCCTCCCATGGCCGGCTGTGCTGCCGTGGAGGCCTCACCGCCCCCATACTACTCCCACTACTGGCCAGGCCATCCCTCCACTCACCCACACCCCCTGTTATTCTGAGGCGACGGCAGCCTCACACTGCAGCTGAACCAGTGAACCCTTGTACTCCTCTCCGCGCGGGCTTCCACTGCTGCGTCTTCCCCGGCTCCGCGCCGTCCCCTTCCTAGGCGTCGCCGTCGTCCACCGCCCTGGTGCTCTCGGCGTGGCGTGGTCAGTGTGGTCAACGACCGACTTCCATCGGAAAAGTACTGTACGTGGAGAGGCTGACAGCTGGGTCCACGGCGGCCGCAAGGAAGTGCCTCCTTATTACGCGCAAAATAATTATTCCTCCACCTGACAGCAGGGACCCACCGGACGGGCCACCTTATTTCGCGAAAAAAACGTTTCCCCCCTGACTGCTGGGACCCACCGGACGGGCCACCGTATTTCGTGAAAAAAATGTTCCCCCCGCTGTCAGCTCGGACCCACCGGAAGTGCCTCTTTATTACGCACAAAAAAATGAATACTCCCCCTGCTAGCTGGGACTCACCTTGGTGGGAGGCTGACTTGTGGGCCTACTAAGTTGATGGGGACGTAGGGCTTTGTCAACTTAGTCAATATGAACGATTCTAGCTCCAGTGACCGTACGATGTCCATCCAACGGCTGTAGTGCTTCTTCAACCTCTGGTCTTATTGCTCCAGCTGCCCAAAGCAGCGCCCGGTCGTGGCCGCTTTGCTCCCGCCTCCGTGGCGGGCTGGGTCAGGTCATGGAGGCCTCACCGCCCCCTACTATTCCCACCTTAGGCCAGGCCCTAGGGCGACGGCAGCCTCACACCGCAGCTGAATGAGTGAATACTCATACTCCTCTCCGCATGGGTATCCACTGCCGCGTCTTCACCGGCTCCGTGTCGTCCCCTTCCTAGGCCTCGCCGTCGTCCACCGCCCTGGTGCTCTCGGCGAGGCATGGTCAACATGGTCAAGGAACGACTTCCATCGAAACATGGACTGTACGTCGAGTGGCTGACAGCTGGGTCCACGGCTGCAGCAAGGAAGTGCCTCCTTATTAAGCGGAAAATAATGATTCCTCCACCTGACAGCAGGGACCCACCGGACGGGCCACCATATTTCGCGAAAAAAACGCTTTCTCCCCGATTGCCGGGACCCACCAGCTACATCTTCGCACGCAAGGAAGTGCGTCCGCAAAAACGATTCGCCCGACCATCGGGACCCACCAGCTACATCTTCGCAGGCAAGGAAGTGCCCGATACCGGGACCCACCTGGTCGAAGCGTGCACGTAGCATTGTCATTCCGGTCGCGAACGGTAATGCATACATACTGGTCGATGTAGAGGCTCGCACGTGTCGTAGTAGAGGCGCACACGTGTCGATGTAGAGGCGCGCACGTAGCATGTACACGTACGTACATCGGCGAGGGTGCAAGAAAGAAAATACAGCCACGTACGTACATACGGGAAGGGTCTCGAACGCCTACTCGCGCATACGTGCATGGCTGGGTCGGAACGGAGAAACAGCGTCGTCATCGTGTTCACGGGGAGCCAACCGGCTAGGTCGGAACGGAATGCGTGGTCGTGTTCATCGGGAGGGCTTGGACGGAACAGGCGATGGAAACGAGGCTGGCGCATCGCGACAACGGAGGAAACGGACCTCCTCACGCTCGAACGGGGTCCTGTTGATCGGGAGGGTGTGGCGATCAGAAACGGAGGAAACGGACCTCCTACGGTCGAAACGGGAGTCCTGTTGATCGGGAGGGGTGTGGCGTACCGCAAAATGGAGGAAACGGACCTCCTAAGGTCGAAAAGGGGGTCCTGTTGATCGGGAGGGGTGTGGCGTACCGCAAAACGGACAAAACGGACTTGTGTTGGAGCGCTACGGTCGAAACAGGGGTCCTGTTCATCGGGAGGGGTGTGGCGTACCGCAAAACGGGACTCCACGGGATACTGTTCATCTCCACCGTCGACCTCGTCGAGCCTCCACGGGCTACCGTCGACCTCCTCCATCCTCCACCGTGCGCTACTCCACCGGCTACTGTTCAACCACCCCCCACCATCTACTGTTCATCCAGCCCTCCACCGTCTACTGTTCATCCAACCCTCCACACCACGGGGTCCTATTCAACCACCCCTCCACGACCACCCCTCCACCGCTTCATCGCTCATCCAGCCCTCCACACCACGGGTCATGTTCATCCAGAGGCAACGCCACCGCCATCGTTCATGCAAACCCCCGCAACGCCATCGCTCATCCAATCGATCGGCTTGATTAGCAGCAGATGGCGAAGAATTGCTCCATCGGGTTCGATTAACACCCATCGATCGATCGCTTCGGGTTCAAGAACGCTGTAGCCTGCAGTGCAATCGCCTTTCTGGTTCGATTAGAGCCCAACGCCTCGCTTCGGGTTGATTAGAGCCAACGCCTCGCACGTGTACGAGAGAAACGCGCATCGCTCGGCCCCCGACCTCCCACCGTAACCGGCAACTCCCCAAAATTTTCCTCCCCCTCGCTTCTACCACGGTTTTTTCCGTCATGGATGTATCTTTTTTTTGTAGTGGGAGCATCAATACCACCCCCAACAGATCTACGGGTTACATGCCTTTCTTCATGGTTTACGGAGCAGAGGTGGTTCTCCCTAGTGACATCCATCATGATTCGCCTCGTGTGGCGGCTTATGTTGAAGCTGATAATGAAAAAGCACGACAGGATGAACTTGACCTGTTGGATGAGGAACGTGACCTTGCGGTGGCTCGTTCGGCGATTTACCAGCAAGATCTGCGCCATTAGCACAGCCGTCAGGTTAAAACTAGAACCTTTCAAGAAGGTGACTTAGTGCTCCGGCTTATCCAGGATCAGACTGATATGCACAAACTACCCCCGCCTTGGGAAGGGCCCTTTGTGGTCAGCAAAAATCTGAACAACGGGTCATACTACCTTATCGATGTTCGGGCCCACAAGGACTCACGCACGTCAGAGGAGGAGACCCGCCGACCGTGGAATATTGCTCATCTTCGGCCTTATTCCACCTGAGCCACCGGCTCTTGTGATATACATATTTTGACAATGTATATATTATGATGAATATAATAAAGCCGGCATCCCTGATAATTCAGGGCCTCTTTCGTTTCATTTTGAGAATAATGAGTCTTTATTGTCACTTCATATGGTCACTTGGGGGCTTGCTGCTCATCGAGCATAGCTATGACTACCCTTTTGATTCGGCTTGTACGCCATGATTACAAAATACTTGGGGGCTTCTTGCTCATTGAGCATAGCTATGATTACCCTGTTGATCCGGCTTGTACGCATGGAATGAAATATTACTTGGGGGCTCTTTGTTCAATGGACAAGAGTTTTTATGACCCTTGTAATAGGCTTGGAAGCCAGGTGTATTCACCTAAAAACCTGGGTTAACCTACCTTTTTAAGTCTGCCACTCCGCCCAGATTGACTGGAATGACTCGCGGTACTTTTGACAAGTCAATCTTATACAGACCCTGAACTTGTCAAAGTTAAAACGACGATTGTTCATGTGAGGGCCGACTTATAAGGTTGAATGAAGGTTTAACTCAGTGGCTGTGCGGCCCTTGAAAAGCACTTGACTTGAAGGCTTGGCATCCTGTGAAAGCCTTGTTTTGCCTTTTTAATTTCTATTTGATTTGAACATTTTTTGAGATTCATCTTTTGTGATATATTTGAAAACCAATGAGAGTATGTTGCCTTATGGTTCATGTATGAAACTATCCGGCGTTTGTTAACCCGGCCTGGCTTTGGACTATAAGTCGCTAGTGTATGATGATTTTATATGCTTAGAAACGTTGTGCTCTAAGTTTTGGGATATTACCCCTTGCTGCATACGGTGTTGTAAGTCGACAGTACAAATCAATTGAACAGGGCATTCTACGCTCAATCTTTTGGGTTGTAACCCTTATTGCACCGGTATGATAAGCCGGCAGTGTGAGCAAATATCACAGGTATGATATTTTGTTATGATTATATAAGGTTATGATTAAACCGGCCCTGGTTATGGACTATTTGTCACCAGTGGTTTTTTATATGGGATATTGTGACCCGCTCTGGGGTAAACCGCCAAGGCACTTATGATCTGTCTATGTGTAGGAAAAATAAAATCTGCTCTACATACTTGATGATATCATAAGCATAAGTGGCAGATCTTCAACTGGCGGATCAATAGTGTTATGCAAAAACAAAACATGCACGATGGCATGGTAGATCAAGAGTTTAACTAGCCTATTACAAGGCATCTGATGGCCCAATGAGGATAAGTGTTTTGAGATGTCAACACATCCAAGTATTATGCCTCATAAACTGGCTCATGGCTATTGGCGAGTTGAAGCCTTCGGGTCATCTTGCGCCTCTTCTTCATCTTCAGCTCCTTGATTATCCATCAGCTGGAAGTCAGGCATAGCCCAGTTGATACAGTCAATGCTTTAAACACAGCTTCATCATCAATAAGGTTTGATGTATCAATGTCAGGAGCGAAGGTGTGCTTACGAATCAGCGGGGTGAGATCCTTTGGCTGGTGAACCAGCGCTTTCACTTTCTTGTTTTCAGCGTCGTAAGCTGCCTGGTATGTGGATAGATTGGTTTCGTCAGCCAACTTACTTGCTAAGGGACGCATTGCTCTTGCTATTTCAGCAAAATCATCAGCACTGAAGGCAGATCTGTCCTCTTTAATGCTGGGGCAGCCATTAGCTAAATCCTCTAGATCAAGATCTGCTTGCCATGCCTTTGCCCAGCTTAAGGCAGTCAAGGCGCCGGCTCTGGCAGCTCCCCGATTTAAGTCATCAATCCTGTGGGGAGCACGGATAACTTCTCCAGGGTGTCTTTGATAAGTGTTGAGGGAGATTTCTTGTGCAGAACAACAGCAATGGTCCGTTGGGCACCAGTATATAATTGTTCTACAAGAGTGTAGACAGCTTTAAGCCGGATGTGCATATCTGAGCCCAAATTAGCCCTCCGAGAACCTATATCAGTAAAGTTATGGGTAAGCCGGCAGCTGTTTATAATATGATTATTAAGGTGCAATGGAGACATGTTCTTCTTCTTACCGAAGATGGCTGACGACATGATATTGATTTGTTGCTTTAAGCCAAACAACTCGTCAGTCACCGGCTTAAGAGCGGCTTCAGCATCCTCTGCTCTTTTCAGTAGAGCTGCCTTTTCAGTCTCCTAGCCTTATTTCTCAGCATTGAAGTTTTGCTTAAGTTGTTCAATGTTCTCTAAAGCCGTTTTTAACTCTGATTTGGCCTTGGATGTCTCAGCTTGCTGAGTTTTAAAGTTGGCCTTCAAATCATTCAGATGTGCATCCTTCTCAACCAGTTCAGCCTGTGACATAAGCAAACAGGGAAGGCATTATGATCATGATTATTTACAAAGACCCTCGCACAATACAAGTATTATCCTTGGCATTTGGGGGCTAATGTCTATTGCTTTTTAGAACTTTTTTGAAGTCCCAAGCACAATACAATTATTATACTTGGCACTTGGGGGCTAATGCCTATTGCTATTTTCAAAGAAGGATTTATCTGCTGACCCGGACAAATGATATGACCCGGCTTTACAAGATTACAAGTTGGAATATTGGTTTTCAAACAGGATGATTAGTTTGGTTCATTCATGACTGATTAAACCAACCCTTGGGGGCTGGATCCAAAGTTCCTTGCTGCTATTTCAAGTCCCGGTTTAACTAGATGATTTAAGCCGGGCCTTGGGGGCTACTAGTGATGTGGTGCAATTTTTATGGCAATAGGAAAGTCAACAGCATATTCAATCCTATCATATCCTATAGACTTGGCGGCTGGTACACAGGTAATTATGAAAGAGAATGGTGATTGGATTACCTCATAGCGTTCCTTCATCAGATTGACTAAGCCGGCTTCAATATCACGGCTGGTGTAGAGACGGTTAAAAAACCCAGAATGGATGTCTTGGGCACTTAACTGGGCATAGCTTTCTAAGTCTACCTTCCACTTGCCCTTATCGTCAGTGGAAATTTCTTCCTTGGCGCTGTGCTTGGATAAGACAGTGGGGTTACCCGGTGTTGTGTAACCAAACCCGGTGACGACAAGATCGTCAGTCTTCCCTTCAGCGGGCTTAGCTGGGCTTGGCAGTTTGGAAATCACCGACTCAACATCCATATGGTCTATGGAGGCTTCATGGTTGTCAGGACCCCGATCCTAAGTCACACCAACCTAGCATGTAACACATCATATCACCTTGCAGCCTCACGCACGGTGTTCCCATAGGTGCCACCTTAACTGGCCCGGGATCGTTTGCGCCTTTTGGCTCACGTATATGATAGTGTCGCTAGCATCCACATGACAGAGAACCCGTGCCGACATGACTAGTCGTGAATCCAAAGTGCCACTAACTTACAGGGACAGTCATACATGACCTAGCAACGAACGTGTAGGTCATCAACGTATGAACCCAAGTCGTAGCAAGCTACAAGGACTTAAAGGAACAACGCGTGACATTTCCCCGAGGGGACAGACACATGAACAGAGAAGGACACATGCCAGCCAGCCTAAGTGTTCTGGAGCAGTAGCAAGCTACCCTGGCTCAGTGGAAGCACTAGGAGACATTTCCCGGTAAGAGAGACTACCAAGAATAAACAACTAGGTTGTCTGATCCCACACATACCAAGCATTTCAAAATCATACACACAATATGCTCGATATGTGAAAATACAACATGGCATCACAACAAAACTCTATGACTCAAAGTATTTATTCTTTAGGCTCCGAGGATCCAGATATTACAAACATGGGTCTGCTGACCCAGCATTCAAGTCATACAAATAAGCACATGAGGAAGCTTAACTTGTCTGAGTACAGACAACTACAAATGAAAATGGCTGAGAAGCCTGACTATCTACAGGACCCTCCAGAGGGTACAAGATCGTAGCTGAGGTAACAAGCTAAATATCGAAGTCCACGCGGAACTACTAGCGAGACTGAAGTCTTTCTACAAAACATAAATTAAGCAAAGGTGAGTACAAATGTACCCAGCAAGACTTACATCAGAACTATCTACATATTTCAGGGCCCAACGTGTGGTATTAGCTGTTCATGGATCACAAACATAGAACTCAGTTCCTGAGGACAGTTTCAATGAAACAACCCACCATGTACTCCTACATGGCCTCTCACCGCTACCTTTACCAAATTGTGTTCACACACTTAGCTCTCAACAGTAGGACATGTTCACCACATTCCAATTCATCCCCGATGAATCAGACCTGACTCAACTCTAAGCATTAGCAAGCATGACAACAAGCATGAATGAGTAGGCACATCAGGGCTCAAGCAACTCCTACTCATGCTAGTGGGTTTCATCTATTTACTGTGGCAATGACAGGTCATGCAGAGGAAAGGGGTTCAACTACCGCAGCATGTAACAGTTGAATCGTTGTTGTCCTAATGCAGTAAAAGAGAGCAGAAGAGAGAGAGAGTGGGGTTGTATCAGAATGAACAAGGGGGTTTTGCTTGCCTGGCACTTCTGAAGATAGTATAGTTCTTCATCGGTGTCATCGATCTCATCGTCAGAGCCACGTCTACTGAGAGGGGACAAACATCGGCAAACAAAGAAGAAACACAATCAATGCAATGCAACAGTATGATGCATGATCATGACATGTCAATATGCTGTGATTTGAGCTAATGCAACTAGCAACATGTTAAATGGAGTTGGTTTGAATCCAAGATTCAAATTCAAACTCCATATGTGGATATTCAAATGCCATTTATATGATTGGTCCTAAACAGAAGCTATAAGTTGCTCTAACATGCATGAAAATGGTACAGATGGATAGATTGGATTTTTCTGATCATTTTTCATATATAAATCTTTTCATTTGGAGGTACTGATTAATTTATATGATTTTTTGAAGTTTAGGCAAATTTCTGAAAATAAATAAATCATTTAGATTTACTTAAATTCCAGAAACATTTATGATGTCATCACCGCGTCACGGTGACGTCAGCCAGTCAATAGGGTCGGTCCAGGTCAAACCTGACCAGTGGGTCCCACTGGTCGGGCCTCACAAAGGTCGGGCTCGAGTCACACATTGTGGGACGGTCCACGCCACGCCAAGAAAGTCAATGCTGATGTGTGGGTCCCACAGGGTTATGAACTAATCTAAACAGAAAATTAAATTAAGCTAAACAGGCACAGGGCCCACATGGCAGTGGCACTAGGGGTGTTTAGCCGGGTCATTAGTGCTAGCTAATCCGGCGCCACATCAGCAGTTGACGCCGGCGACCAAAAGCACGGCGGTGGCATGCCGGAGTTGTGCTAGAGGCATCGGCTTGGCGTGCTGAGGGCACCATGGCATAGCCCTTGTTGTCCCGCATCGAGCAGTAGTGGATTTGGTTGTGGGGGTTGCTGGAATCGGCGCCGACGACGAGGTTTGCGCGAGCGCGGTGCTGCACCACGGAAGGGAGCTAGCTGGGTGAGTTTTAGGTTCGTAGCAACGCGGGGAGCAAGTACGCAGGCACGGACGCGAGGTTTGTCTTCTGGAACGACGGCGACGACATGGATGCCAGCGATGAGCTCACAGCCATGGTTGGGAGCGAGGCTAGCGAGTGGGAACGAGAGAGGGAGAAGAGGGGTTCGACGCTGGAGCTCACAGGGATTCCAGCGGAGCAAACGACATGGATGGGGAAGCTCTGGACGATGTGAATCGGACGACAGCGGCTGTCGGGGCAGACGACGAAGATGGCGATGTTGCGGTCGACTGTGGCCTTCTCCGGTCGCCTGCGTCGTCGTGAATATTAAGAAGAGTCCGGAAATGGGATGTGACCCATCAGTGAAGCCTGGGGTGCGCGGTGGCTAAGGTGAACGGCGACGGTGCTCTCGGGTGCTCACGGCGGTTGCGCAGGAGAGAGAGCAGAGGATGGGGAGGAGGTCCAGGGAGAGAGGGGAGAGGGCTGGAGAGCTGCATGGCGGAGCCAGAGACATCCAGGGCGTCGGGGACGCAGGCAGCCAGGCAGGAGGTGGCGGGGCGCGTGCCGGCAGGTGGTGGCCACGCGCCTATGTCCTTTTGTCAAAGGAAGAAGAAAGACCGGGAAGCCCCTGGTGGGCTGGGCCAGAACAGGAGCTGGGTCGGCTCTGCTGCAGGTAAGAAGCCCAGGCGAGTCCTCTCTCTCTTCTTTTTTTTGTTTTTTTTTCTATTTCCTATATTCTATTTTGAATTAGTAAAAATACTAATTCATTTTTTAAACTTCTAAGACAAATTGTGGGCACTATTTGGATTACTCCAAAAGCTCACAAATGATTCCAGAATATTTGGAGCATTTAATATATTTATAGAATTCAAATGCCCCAATTCAAATATAATATGGGTTAATTCAAATGCCCATAAATGTCCAAGAAATTTTCTCATCATTTTTGGCAAAGGCTTTCACCTTTATCAGAAATCATGAACATTTTCAAAGGCATTTTGGGTTCATTGAAAAAGATTTTATTTGAACCTTTTGAGTTCTTTCTGGTGCTAGGGTTTGATCAATCCCCATTTCAACTTTAAATAAAATTTAAACATGATAGAACATGCAAATCTAACCCAAGTGCATTACTGAACTAGGGTTGTGACAACTCACCCCCGCTAAACAAGAATCTCGTCCCGAGATTCAAGACGTGAGGTAAGAAGACACAGGGGACACAAAGCTAACACAATCTTTACAATCCAGGTTGCACTTCATAAGAATGTTGATTCCATCATCATCTTTGTCTCGACGTCTTGCTTTGAGAACTACATTCAACATGACCACGAGAATAAAGGAAAACTCTAGAAGAATTGATCTTCTCAAGGATCGAGCAACTGATGATCAACTCATGGAGTGAGACATTGGAAACATCTCTCGAGCTGAGATACGAAGCATACATCCAGAGGGATGGAGTGAAACAGGTGATGAAGATTCACTAGGTAGGAAACAATTCCGCACTTAATAAGGCGGTGAACGGCTGTCAACATAGCGAGGAGTTGAGTTGCCATGATACCATAACGAGACATCTTAGAGGAGGTGACTCGTTGAATTATTCCCTTAAGTGGCAAAAAGAATTACTTTTGATCCATAGATCATTGAAACTCTTCATACCAGCCTAAGGCAATTAACAATTGATCGTTTGAAGGAATTCAAAAGAATGGCATACTCAGTTTGGGAAGGAAACTAGAGTTATAAGACAACTCGGCAAACAGAAGGCACATTCCAATACATACCGAGGGTATAACCCAGTGGCTAAGCGTGCTTTCAAGAACTTTAGTATCTCCATATTCATCAAGGTTTTACCAACATCTGTGCCAAGATTATGGTGACACCTCGTACTACCATGATGAATAACGATGGAGGATGCAGGTGCAAAGGAAGACAACACTTTCTCAGATTTCACCTTAGCGAGGCCAAGGAAACAAAATCTTGATGATCGACCGAGAGACATTTAGCACTCCGCTTCTAATGTTCCCCTTGAGGTGCTAGCGTAACCCATTTATAGATATGGTTTGGTATCTAGATCATCAAGTAAAAGGTCGGACTTCGGGAGCACAAGAATCCATAAGGAACAACTACTGGGGTAAAACCTACAAAATCCTTATGGGGAGGTGGCCAACATCCTCAATCAAGACATTACAATAATAGGTCTTCCAGCTGGGTGTGTTGGCCATGACTTCCACCTTACCGGTTTAGAAAGACCAACATTATAATTCCTGGGAAATGGTCCAACCATCATATCTGCCCGAGATTCAGATCTGGTTGGTGTCAGGATATTCCAGACTCAACAAGTCCAGAAATAAAAATGAAAGTTTGCAACACAAATCGATGAGATGGCTTTGGGAGATTCTCAAGGAATGAACTACGATAGCAAGCTTCAAAACATGAGCTGGTTCTGCTACATACATGTGAACACGCTGTCCAAGACAAGCATGACCACGTAGTAGTCTTACAACAAAACACTATCGAGTTCTGGTTGGGAACCATCAATGAGGATATCGAAGTCCTTTCATAAGTCCGGATTAGCTCTTATGAAGGAACTCCTTCTCCTTGAACAAATCAGTCAGTGGCTTGGTGTACTAGGAGATACATATGGAATGGAGGTAGCGAGCCTGTCAAACCATAGCATACTTCACACATTCATGACTGACTTGGGATGGTACCAGAGTAAACAAAAACAATCTTTGTCGAACTCACGATGGCAACTTGCACCAAATGCACGAGAATCAGAGAAAGTCACTTCTTTCATCCAACATATGCTTCATGAATGGGACATGAAGGTAATGCTTTTAGAAGTTTCCAGCACTAGCTAGATGTTCAATGCGAATCATGGAGGAGATAAAAATGTTGCTGATGGGCTCAACAACAAGTCATCAAGATTCCCATGAATATGGAATTCCACAACTATGTGAACAAGGCGATATCATTGGTCAGAACAAAATATATAACGGAGTATGCTCGAGGAAAAACCACGAGTAAGACAACATTGTGATCATTGTTGGTTCTGATCTGATTTGAGGATAGCCCACACTCAAATCAAAGTTTTGATAAGACAATAGGTCCAACAACTGATCACAGGGACCAATCGATGAAGATATCATCTTTCTGCAACACACACAAATATATCCCTTCAAATGAACTAAGCTAGGCAAGCTTTTATCTTCAACCTCTCCTAGTTGTTGTTTAGCTTAACCAACTAGCTCAGGGGTATCCAACACAGATTCTTGGAGAAGGAGTGGTTTACAAGAAACCAACTTGCCCACGAACTCAACATAGCGGTCAGGTGACAACCTGGTAACACTTCCGAGAGTATTATTCGGAAAATCACGAACCACCGATATGTTATTAAGCTCGAGAACAACCTTGCTTTTCAGGGCAAGACGATGTGATCAAGAGAGTGATGGATTTACACAATCCTATCTCATTGATCGGAGAGTGCACCAGAAATAAGGACTAGGTAGCACGATCAATCTTAGGGTAATGATTCAATAACCAACATGCTAAGAATGAGATTATTATCCATTAACTACCAAGCAACGAAGTTGCTAGGAGTATTGATTTCACACATCATGATTCACTTGTCGGCATTCCAGTTACGACAACACGGGACCGAGGAATTAAAAATGATGGCAAGAAGTATCACTGCGTTAAGAATTTATGGGAGATGGTGCAATTCTCATGACAATCCTGACATAAAGGGGGTAATACTCCGAGGTAGAACAGAACAAAAGTTGGATTGGCATTTTGATCTGCGGAATACAACTACTTTGACCAGTCCAAGAAATGGATGAGGTGCTGGAGTTTGTTTCTCCTAGTCATTCCAGAATAGAATGGCTTGACAGACCACAAGAATAATAGGCATCAATAACACGAATGCACAACTAGTCCTGACTATCAATTGATAGACAAAGGTCAGAAAACAACTAAAGAGGGACAACTCAAAGGAACATATGATTTTCTGAGTCGTGGGTGCATAGATTAGCATGTCAAACGAGTTCAACATATTTCTTCCGGATAACCCATGCAGAGAGGTAGAACTGGCAGAGTCACAACATAGAATCAAGAACTCGTCAAGAGCACTCTGGTTGTGATCTTTCGGTTCGACGAGGAACTTCTGCCATAAGTAGTTCATGGTATTTGGAAGAGGAAAATACCATGGACCTCGAGGACTATCCCAAAGGTTACTAATATCCTAAATGAACTAGAAAACACTATCTACATCAAGTAAGTAGGGTGAATCCCGGTTCAAAAACCCAGGAATAGAATGCCTACTAACTAAATGGCATCACGGGATGCTTTCGAGAACAATGGCCAGAATCATCACACTGTGAACAAAAAACATGGCTGGATTACTAGGTGGTTCTCTAAGATGCCTAGGGTCATAGTAATGGCTTCAACATATATGCCAAGGCAATGAAGTACCTCGGCACACTGGTTAGTGTGGTTAATCTGACACAAAGGAACTTCGGAGAGGTAAGAAGGAATTTGTAAATGCGTCAGATTGTTTTGAAACCAGGGATGACTCGGATAGCATAACGGTTGTAAATGCTCAAAAAGATTTGATACATCCTACAAAATGGTGGCATAACCACTTAGCATCACAATATCAAGGTTCTGAGGCCAGCTATGAACACACGAAAGTGGTAGGAACTGACCTGAGGCTTGAGTCCAATAATCTTATAAGTCTACAGATTAGTAACACGTGATCCTGATAGAGAGAAGAGAAAGCCAAGTTCCTTAACCCCGTAGGAAAGATAGGATGACTCGTATCAGAAGGGCATAAGGTAAACGAGTAAAAAGAGCCTTACGTTCCCATCCACAGTCAATTCCGTATATAACTAAAGAATTTTCTAGACTCAACTTCGACCAGTTTGGATTGGTAGTCCTACAGGTAGTCAGGATTTGATACAAAGTTGTAAGGACCCCGATCCTAAGTCACACCGACCTAGCATGTAACACATCATATCACCTTGCGACCTCACGCACGGTATTCCCACGGGTGCCACCTTACCTGGCCCGGGACCGTTTGTGCCTTTTGGCTCACGTATATGATAGTGTTGCTAGCATCCATATGACAGAGAACCCAGGCCGACATGACTATCGTGAATCCAAAGTGCCACTAACTTACAGGGACAGGCATACATGACCCAGAACGAACGTGTAGGTCATCAACGTATGAACCCAAGTCGTAGCAAGCTACAAGGACTTAAAGGAACAATGTGTGACATTACCCCGAAGGGACAGACACATGAACAAAGAAGGACACATGCCGGCCAGCCTAAGTGTTTTGGAGCAGTAGCAAGCTACCCTGGCTCAGTGGAAGCACTAGGAGACATTTCCCGGTAAGAGAGGCCACCAAGAATAAACAACTAGGTTGTCGGATCCCACACATACCAAGCATTTCAAAATCATACACACAATATGCTCGATATGTGCAAATACAACATGGCATCACAATAAAACTCTACAACTCAAAGTATTTATTCATTAGGCGCGAGGAGCCAGATATTACAAACATGGGTCTGATGACCCAGCATTCAAGTCATACAAGCAATAAGCACATGCGGAAGCTTAACTTGTCTGAGTACAGACAACTGCAAATGAAAATGGCTAAGAAGCCTGACTATCTACAAGACCCTCCAGAGGGCACAAGATCGTAGCTGAGGTAACAAGCTAAGCGTCAAAGTCCGTGCGGAACTACTAGCGAGACCGAGGTCTCTCTGCAAAACATAAATTAAGCAAAGGTGAGTACAAATGTACCCAACAAGACTTACATCAGAACTATCTACATATGCACCAGTATCAACAAAAGGATGGTGGGGTTTAACTGCAGCAAGCCAGGTTTGACTGAGTGGCTAACCTGAACTACGACTGCAAGCAACTATTTTGAGGTGGCGCACACGAGTCCACATATTCGCCATATCAATACACCACTATGGATCCGCTCCCGTCTCCCTACGATAACGCCATCCATAGCACTCACACTTACCTTGCGCATTTTAGAGTATCCACTTTCACTTGTCTATGAACTGTATAGGCAACACAGAGGTCCTTTACCGCGGACCCGGCTATTTGAATAGATCATTTATAACCCTGCAGGGGTGTACTCTTCACACATGTTTCCACCACTTAGTGTGCTCGGCGTTGCTCGGGAACGGGGGTACCTGCACTTGCTTGCTCATGACTGCGGCGTGGCTCAAGGAGTGGCCCAAGACGGCCCATCTTCACCAACACAAGCTCAAGAGCCTCGCGAGGGGCTGAGCTGGGCGGATTTAAAGGAGGCCTCCTCGGGCATGGCCTCGTCGGTGGGCTCGCAAGGAGGCGGAGAGATCAAGGCGGGTACCTCACGAGGTGCCCATGACGTAAGCCATGACGACCAACGGCGCCAAAGGCGCCGACTGCCAAGGTGTCCTCATTTCCTCTTTGGTGCAAAGGAGGCAAGCGCAGGCGAGGAAATCAAGCAAAGGCAACCATTTCGGTGCAGCAAGACCAAGACCAGCCCAATGGCAGGAAGGAAGTCATCGTGGAGCCCAAGCCGGCGTCATCGTCAGAGCCTTTGACATGCGAGGACCAACTTTAGTCAGGATAAGTGTACTAGATGTTCCCCTTCAAAATGGCCAATTGTTGGCGCCCTTCCCGCTCAATATTTGGGAAGAGGCCCAGGGCCTCTGCCTATAAATAGGACTAGGCACCCACAGGGTAGAGGCATCTCAAAAACAAACAGAGAGAGAGGTCGAACCCCCTAGTGAGAGAGAGAGAGAGAGGATCGGATCGAGTGACACCTCGAAGAGACAGAGAGAAGCGACTGAACTCCTCCTAGCAATTCATCGCACCAGCCAAGAACAGACCCTCGCAAGGCTGTTCTTCCTTGTACTGTTCATCATCCGCCCAGAGGCAATCCACCACACCACAAACTAGAGTAGGGTATTACACCACAACGGTGGCCCGAACTAGTATAAACCATGTGTCCCTTGTATTGTTCATTGTTCGTAGCTTAGATCCTTGAGAGGCGACGAGGTGTAGGTAGGCTGGAGGTGTGATCTCCGCGCGCACCCCAGAGTTTGAACCTAGAGGGTCTGCCGGAACCCGAAATCCGACATTTGGCGCGCCAGGTAGGGGTGCGCCGGAATACGCCTTCTGCCGCCTCGCGTCCCGCGCAATTATCATGTCTGGCGACCCAACGGGCAACCCTGATCCCTGGGCGGCCTGGCCCGCCCACACCGAACCGCTTGCCTCGGGCGACCTCAACCCCACGTCCCAGGCAGCCCGTGGTCCGCAGGGCGCTGCGGGCCGCGGGCGACGCGGTCAAGCAACGTCAACCCTCACACCGCGGCAGGCGCGGTCGGCGGCGAGAGCCTCAAACCACGCCGCGGCCACGACGCCGTACACTCGACGGGAGCAGGCAAACTCAAGGGCCGCGCTCATGGTGGCCCGAGAGCTACTGCAATGCAGGCTACTGGAAGGCAGCCGCGACGTGCTGCTGGAGCGGGTGGCGGAGCTCCTGGGCTACGCCGCATCGGGGGCTCACCCCTTCTGCACCCAACTACCACCTCAGGCTTAGGGCGAGCCACGCGGAGGCCCCGCGTGCTCCCGCGCAGCTCCGAGCGGACTCCAAGGCAACACCAACGTCAACTAGGCCGTCAGCACCAGACTAACGGCGGTGCTGCCTCTGCCCCCGGCCAACGAAGGAGGACTCGCCACAGCCCATGGCTTCGGCGGGCCGCCGCGCTACCATCCTCAGGTGGGCGCCTCAAGCAGGACTACGTGGCACATGGGGCACTACGGTGAAGCCTCCGGGATGGCGGCCCCGGAGGACTATGTACCCCACATGATGGATCAAGGGCACGCACAGGAAGACGAACATGGCTCGCTCCTCGGCCCAAGCTGGGGGGACGAGGCACCCGAGCTGAGCTCTTCCAGGAACCTTGGAAAAGCCCCGTCGACCGCGCTGGAGGTAGCGACTATCGGGTACCGTTAATTCCTCAGGAGCAGGCATACGCTAACCATGGATCGCAGGAGGTACAGGTCGTCGCGACGGATGGATGCCCCAATCCTGCGGTCCCCTACCTCTCAGGAGGAGGGCGCCGGGGGCTGCAGGAGAGGGGCCGAGATCCAGCATCATCACCGCGGAGTTCGGAGCAAGGCGTCCTCAGGAGGTAGGCCCTCTGCCGGGGAGGTGCCTCAGGGCCTGCCCCCGGCAGAGGACCCATGGTCGTCGGGGGAACCGCTGGCGACCGCTCTACCCTGTCGGCGGCGTCCTGGTTTCCGGTCGTCGTCGATGGCACTAGAGTGTGGCGCAAGGCGGGATCCTCGTCTGGCGATATGAAGCAAGGCCGGTACCTGTGAAGAAGGCCTAGTGCCTGTGAAGCTCGCCGCCCCGTGACACTCTCACGTAATAATAAGTGGGGCTGTACACGCCCCGGGGTCTCAGGGGTGCCGGCCTCAGGCCCTGGGGCTCCCTCCCATGCCAGTAGCAGCACTTAGCTCCGCGCTGGTGAGAAGACGTCCAAGACTAGACTAGGTGTCGGACGCGGCCTTTTTCTTCTTTTCTTGCTTTTTCCCCTTTGGCTGTCGCTTTTCCCCCGTTTGGATTTAAGTTGGATTTGCGCCTGAGATTTGCGTGTGTTCGGGGAAGGGGTGTTTAGTCTCGTTCGAGCAATGTCTCGCGTCTTGGTTACCACTTTGCCTCAGCTGCCTCCCCTCGTGAGCCCCTCGCGAGCCGGGCCAGGCCTAGCTTGCATGCAGCCCAGGCTGCCGCCGCCGCGCCCTCTCAGGAGGCATTCATTACAGGTTCAATAGGCGTGCTCATGAAACACTCAGCTCACCACAGCCCTCCGCAGGCTATCTCGGGGCCCACGCGGGTCGAAGGTAAACAAGCCAGCCAGCTCGTCGCTAAGCCAGTTGATCGGCGCAGGCGTACGAGTCGCATCTACTAATACGCTAAATGCAAGGTTTTTACATGAGGGGCTTCCCCTCCCAAAATGCTCTTACAACCTTCAGGGCAAAGCCCGAGTTCTATCTGCGCAGGGTAAGAAAACAGGAATGACACGCGACCAATCGGATAAATCCCCCAATGCATCCTCAAGGGCACCTCCAGAGTCGTCGCTGGCCTCGCTGGCCTCGCCGTCGCTCTCCGTGTCGCCGTCAGCGACGTCGGGGCCGTTCACCACGCCGCCTTCATCAGCAGCCACAACCACGCCGTCGTTGTCAGTAGCAAAGGCCCTGACAAGGGCATCCATGTTGTCTTCCACCCAATGCGCCAGGTCGTCCCGACCGGCCTAGGGCACCGGGGCTATGGCGGCATCAAAATCAAAGTCGGGATCCAAGTTCTGAAGATGGCTGAAGACGCGAGAAAAGGCGCGCCCGAGCAGGGCACGGCTCCTCTCCTCCACCAACCTGTTGGCCCTGCCCGACCGCGCCTCCAGCTGCGTCACCACATCGGTGAAGAACTGGAGATTACCGGCGTAGTTGACCGCGTGAGGCTCCCCCACGGCTGCCTCGCAGATGTTGCCCAAGGCCGTGTTAGCTCTTTCTCGGAGCGTGGAGAGCACGGGGCCATGCTCGTGCTCCAGGATCCGCCGCTGGCGTATCTCGTCCTCGTTTTGCCGTGCAACGGCCTCAGCCTCGTCCTCCCGTTGACGGAGAAGAAGCGCCTCGGCGCGGGAGGTAGTCAGCTCCTCCTGTGTCGTGACAAGGGCAGCGCGGGAAGCATCGGCCCGCCACGTCACTTCATCCAGCTTGGCTCTCAGGGCGGCGGTCCGGCCTTCCGCTTCGGCCCTGATCAACCCCAGCCTCTCTTCGAACTCGCGCTCGAGGTTCAGGCGGGCCGCCGCCACCCGGCGATCAACCTCTTCAAGGACTCGGACCTCGCGCGCAGCGACATCGTCCTCCGCCTGCGCCACCAAGCCCTCCCTCGTCTCCGACTGCTCAAGGTCACGGGCGCGTTCGGCAGCTTCCAGCGTCTGTGCCTCCTCATGCTTCTGGAGCTCTATCTGGTCGACCGAAGCCCCCTTCATCGATGCAAGGGCCGTCTCACGCAGCTCCACCTGCCGCTCCAAGGAGTGGCACCAGGCCTGGAGCTCCCGCGCCCGCTCCTCCGCCACCTCACACCGACGGACAGCCTCTCGGGCCTCCTCAACGACCCGGGAGCGGGCCTCCCAAGAAGCCGCCAGCAACGCCTCGGCTTCCTCATTGTCGAGGTCACGCTGGTGGTGCGCAAGGGCAGCGGCCACCTTCAGCTTGCGCCTCTCTTCAGCCAGGCGCAGGCCCTCAGCTTCAAGGCGCGCGTCTTCATCAGCGAGCTCTGCACCAAGCAGGCTCACCGCGTCGACCGCCCTTCGGAGAAACCCTTGGTCAAGAACACGACGCTCCCAGGTGCGCTCGAGCACGTCTCCCGCGCCGTCCTCCGCCCCAGGCGTGCACGGGGATCCGTGAATCAGCATTCCTCCTCTAGTCAGGGGGCTGGGGGCTGGCACCCTCGTGATGGCCGGGCGTGCCTCGCTAGGAGCCCGGCCTGGAGCCAGCCCATCCCCAAGTGAACAGCGCAGGGCCGACCTCAGCCAATCATCGTCCAAGACCAATCGGGAAGCCCAAGGCAGGCTAGCCATGCCACGGAAAGGCTCGCGAAGGAGGGTCATGAGGTGCGCAGAGCCATGATGCAGCACAGGAGGGCTCATCTCTCCAACCGGCCGCACCACGAGGGCAGTGCTTGAGCTAGTAGCACTTGGAGACGGTGGAGAGGGCGACGCCTGGGGGGATGGCTCCTCGGCCATCTCCGCGAGATCAGCAGGAAGGGCCCTGCAGAACAGAGATCAGCCGAAGTAACGGAGAAGTGAGGGATTAATAAAGGAGAAGGCTTACTCATCAATGGCGAAATACTTCCTGCGCTTCAGCAGGCGGCAAGGATAATCATCACCCAAGGCCTCCCTTTTTCTTTGAAGGGCCTCGAAGTCCACGCGAAAGCGGCCCAGACGCTCAGCACAGGGGTCAGCCTGTAGCAAGGAAGAAGCACCAAGGCAACCAGCGTCAGGGGCGCCGTCCTGGCGCACGCCGCCAGTCGCCTCGTCAAGGAGGGTGGCCGGGGCCTCTTCTACGGGGGCAGCAAGCCGCGGTTCAGCGCCTTCAGTCGCCGCAGGGTGAGGCCACGGGGGCTGCCGCCCCAGAGGTGCTGCCTGGCATCGTTATCCCTGCAGAGGCCCCCTCAGCCTCCGGTGGCCCTTGCCTCCCTGCTCCGCCACTCGAGGAGGGACCACCGTGGGCAATCGTAAGGGCAACCACCACGACTGGGTTCTCACGAGGTCCCGTGAGGCCTGCGGGGCGCAATCCCCATTCATCGAAGCAGGGCATCTGCTTCACGAAATCGCCCCTGTTCGAGCAAAGGTACAGCAGGGCACCCCCCTGCCGGATGCCACCAGGAGAAGGGTCCCCAGTTAGGATCCTGAGAACCTTCCTCAGCACTTCAGGCGCCAGGTCCTCCTCTTGGAGCCTCATGCGGTCTTCATGCCCGCTGAATGCCCACACCCGACGGGAATGGCGCTGGAGAGGGGCAATGCGGCGTAGTAGAAACTCCTTCACCACCTTGGGCGCCGTCACGCCGAGCGCCCTCAGGAACGCGAAGCGACGCCAGACAAAGACGAGTCGGGAGCTCGTAAGTGTCTCCTGGCCCCAGCCCGAATTGGGGATCGCAGGTGATTTTGGCTCTGAAAGCAGGGGGCTGGGTAACCCGACATCCACATACAGCCACCGCTCGCGAAACCCAGGCGCGGGCGGAGGAAGGCTGAAGTCAATCCCTGAAGCCGCTGTTTCTGGTGTGGCAATGAGGCTCACGCATCCCGAGCATTGTGCGGGGTCGCTGAGGCGCAAAGAGAAGAAGTGGGGCAACAAGGCAATTGAAGGAGGAATGCCCATCATCACCTCACAAACAAAAGCGAAGACAGCCAGAAGAGTAATGGATTCGGGACCCAAGTGCATCATGTGGATCTGGTAATGGGAAAGCACAACATTGAAGAAATTGGAGAAGGGAGGAACCAGTCCCTCCCACAGGGCGTCAGCGAAATACCGGGCCTCGGTGACTATTCTATCAATAGAGAAGTGAGACGCGAGCCAGACCGTCGTCCTCCCGCACTCATTGAAGATGGTGGCGATAGCAGAGCTGACCTTGTCCAAGCCCTCTCGGTTGAGGATGGTCGATCGATCGACAGTAGGAGCCGTCAGCGACGGCGAGCGAGGCAGAGGCACAGTCTTTTTTCCTTTCCCCTTCTTCGTCGGAGCCATGGCGGCAAGAAGGGGGAGGATTTGGATTAGATTGGAAGATGAGACTGGAGCTCGAGAGGAGGAAGAACAGGAGTTGCTCGAGCAGTGAGAAGGGGGATAATTGTGTGCAACCACGGGTCCGCCTAGCTGGGCGCAAAATAAGGAGGCGTGGGGAAACAGGGACGCCCACGTCCAATCAACTGTCACGCGGCGCCCGAGGCCGCAGGCTGTTACAGCCCGTGGCGCTTCGCACTTGCCCCGTCGCTTCTTTGCTGAGCCAAGTCCAGGCGCGCCTTGGGCCCGGGGACTCTTGCTGCGTTACGGGAATGGGGTACAGACTTGCTCGCTCATGCCTGCGGCGTGGCTCAACGCGTGGCCCAGTACGGCCCATCTTCACCAACACAAGCTCAAGACCCTCGCGAGGGGCCAGGCCTTGCGGGGCGGACGATAGGAGGCCTCCTCAGGCACGGCCTCGTCAGGCTGGCTCGCGAGGAGGCGGAGAGATCAAGGCGGGGTACCTCATGAGGTGCCCATGACGTAAGCCATGATTTACCAAGGGCGCCAAAGGCGCCAACCTGCTTGATGTCCTCATTTCCTCTTTGGTGCAAAGGAGGCAAGCGCAGGCGAGGGAATCAAGCAAAGGCAACCATTTCGGTGCAGCAAGACCAAGACCAGCCCAACGGCAGGAAGGAAGTCATCGTGGAGCCCAAGCCGGCGTCATCGCCGAGCCTTTGACAAAGAGGACCAACTTTAGTCAGGATAAGTGTACTAGATGTTCCCCTTCAAAATGGCCAATTGTTGGCGCCCTTCTCGCTCAATATTTGGGAAGAGGCCCAGGGCCTCTGCCTATAAATAGGACTAGCCACCCACAGGGTAGAGGCATCTAAAAAACAAACAGAGAGAGAGAGGTCGAACCTCCTAGTGAGAGAGAGAGAGAGGATCGGATCGAGTGACACCTCGAAGAGACAGAGAGAAGCGACTGAACTCCTCCTAGCAGTTCATCGCACCAGCCAAGAACAGAGCCTCGCGAGGCTGTTCTTCCTTGTACTGTTCATCATCCGCCCCAGAGGCAATCCACCACACCACAAACTAGAGTAGGGTATTACACCACAACGGTGGCCCGAACTAGTATAAAACCTGTGTCCCTTGTATTGTTCATTGTTCGTAGCTTAGATCCTTGCGAGGCGATGAGGTGTAGGTAGGCTGGAGGTGTGATCTCCGCGCACACCCCAGAGTTCAAACCTAGAGGGTCTGCCGGAACCCGAAATCCGACAGTGTCTGCACACGACATGTGCTCAGCAGACTTCAAGCGAAAGCCGACGTGGGTGTTGACCACGACCTGACTAACCATACAATTCCCTAGTCCAGGTTTATTGCCTATTCAGGTTCCATCTGCAAGGAGTCCGGCCGAGGTTTCCATTACGACCCCGAACGATGTGTGCAGGGTTCCCGAGGCACCAAACGGGCGCCCCAGTACACCGTGCCACGTGCCTACCGCATCACAGCCCACCCCTCGGGTCAGCGCTGCGCACGACATCCAGCATACTACAAACACCAGAAACTACTTGCAACTCTTGGACAGAGGACAGGTGGGGTTAATAAGTCGAGTGGGGTCATATTTCAGGGCCCAACGTGTGGTAGTAGTTGTTCATCGATCACAAACACAGAACTCGGTTCCTGAGGATGGTTTCAATGAGACAACCTACCATGTACTCCTACATGGCCTCTCACCACTACCTTTACCAAATCATGTTCACACACTTAGCTCTCAACAGTAGGACATGTTCACCACATTCCAATTCATCCCCAATGAATTAGACCTGACTCAACTCTAAGCAGTAGCAGGCATGACAACAAGCATGAACGAGAAGGCACATCAGGGCTCAAGCAACTCCTACTCATGCTAGTGGGTTTCATCTATTTACTGTGGCAATGACAGGTTATGCAGAGGAAAGGGGTTCAACTACCGCAACATGTAACAGTTGAATCGTTGTTGTCCTAATGCAGTAAAAGAGAGCAAAAGCGAGAGTGGGATTGTATCGGAATGAACAAGGGGGTTTTGCTTGCCTGGTACTTCTGAAGATAGTATAGTTCTTCATCGGTGTCATCGATCTCATCATCGGAGCCACGTCTACTGAGAGGGGACAAACACTAGCAAACAAAGAAGAAACACAATCAATGCAATGCAACAGTATGATGCATGATCATGACATGTCAATATGTTGTGATTTGAGCTAATGCAACTAGCAACAGGTTAAATGGAGTCATACTTGGGCCGAACGAAAAAATTTCTGTCATACTTGGTGGTGGGGTCCTACTTCTATGACAAAAATCATGACAGAAAACGGGCTTTTCCTCCTGGGCGGGCCGGAGACGCAGCTGCATGACATTCTTTGGGCCGTCCATGATGGAAAAAACCGTGGTAGATGTTGGGGAACGCAGTAATTTCAAAAATTTTCCTACGCACACACAGGACCATGGTGATGGCATAGCAACGAGAGGGGAGAGTGTTGTCTACGTACCCTCGTAGACCGTAAGCGGAAGCGATCACAACGTAGAGGAAGTAGTCGTACTTTCTCCTCGCGATCCTGCCGATCCCAGCCGTTACTCCGGCACCTCCGAGTCGATGATGACGTAGAGGAAGTAGTCGACGTTCTCCTCACGATCCAGCCGATCACAGCGCCGCATTCGGCGCCTCCGAAGTTCTTGGCACACGCTCAGCTCGATGACGCTCCACGGGCTTCGATCCGGCAAAGCTCCGGGAGGGGAGTTCCACAAGACGACGGGCGTGGTGACGATCTTGATGTTTCACCGTCGCAGGGCTTCGCCTAAGCACCGCTACAATATGACCGAGGTGGAATATGGTGGAGGGGCACCGCACACGGCTAAGGAACGATCTCAAGGATCAACTTGTGTGTCCTAGGGTGCCCCCTCCCCGTATATAAAGGAGGGAGGGAGGAGGTGGCCGCCCAAGGGGAGGCGCACCAGGAGGAAACCTACTCCAAGTAGGTTTCCCTCTCTTTCCTTATCTTATTTGGAGGGAAGGAAAGAGTACTAGTAGTTAGGAAGTAGTACTAGTAGTAGGAATAGGAAGAGGGGAAGGAGAAAGGAAGGGGGCCGGCCTCCCCAATTCGGATTGGGCTTGGGGCGCGCCTCCCTGCTCCTTCTCCCTTCTTCCTACATGGGCCCAATAAGGCCCATATACCTCCCGGGGTTCAGGTAACCTCCCGGAGCTCCAAACTTCTCCGGAACCTTTCCGGTGTCCAAATATATCCGTCCAATATATCATTCTTTATGTCTCGACCATTTCGAGACTCCTCGTCATGTCCGTGATCATATCCGGGACTCGGAACAACCTTCGGTACATCAAAATACACAAACTCATAATATAACCGTCATCGAAACCTTAAGCGTGGCGGACCCTACGGTTCGAGAACAATGTAGACATGACCGAGACACAACTCCGGTCAATAACCAATAGCGGGACACGGATGCCCATATTGGTTCCTACATATTCTACGAAGATCTTTATCGGTCAGACCGCATAACAACATATCGTTGTTCCTTTTGTCATCGGTATGTTACTTGCCCGAGATTCGATCGGGTATCCAATACCTAGTTCAATCTCGTCACCGCAAGTCTCTTTACTCGCTCTGTAATGCATCATTCCGTAACTAACTCATTAGCTACATTGCTTGCAAGGCTTATAGTGATGTGCATTACCGAGAGGGCCCAGAGATACCTCTCCGACAATCGGAGTGACAAAACCTAATCTCGAAATACGCCAACCCAACATGTACCTTTGGAGACACCTGTAGTACTCCTTTATAATCACCCGATTACGTTGTGACGTTTGGTAGCACCAAAGTGTTCCTCCGTAAACGGGAGTTGCATAATCTCATAGTTACAGGAACATGTATAAGTCATGAAGAAAGCAATAGCAACATACTAAGCGATCAAGTGCTAGGCTAACGGAATGGGTCATGTCAATCAGATCATTCTCCTAATGATGTGATCCCGTTAATCAAATGACAACTCATGTCTATGGTTAGGAAACATAACCATCTTCGATTAACGAGCTAGTCAAGTAGAGGCATACTAGTGACACTGCTTGTCTATATATTCACACATGTATTATGTTTCCGTTAATACAATTCTAGCATGAATAATAAACATTTATCATGATGTAAGGAAATAAATAATAACTTTATTATTGCCTCTAGGGCATATTTCCTTCAGTCTCCCACTTGCACTAGAGTCAATAATCTAGTTCACATCGCCATGTGATTTAACAGCAATAGTTCACATCACCATGTGATTAACACCCATAGTTCACATCGATATGTGATCAACACCCAAAGGGTTTACTAGAGTCGATAATCTAGTTCACATCGCTATGTGATTAACACCCAAAGAGTACTAAGGTGTGATCATGTTTTGCTTGTGAGATATTTTTAGTCAACGGGTCTCATCACATTCAGATCCGTAAGTATTTTTGTAATTTCTATGTCAACAATGCTCGCAAGGAGCTATTCTAGCTAATTTCTCCCACTTTCAATATGTATCTAGATCGAGACTTAGAGTCATCCAGATCGGTGTCAAAACTTGCATCGGCGTAACCCTTTACGACGAACCTTTTGTCACTTCCATAATCGAGAAACATATCCTTATTCCACTAAGGATAATTTTGACCGCTGTCCATCGATCTACTCCTAGATCACTATTGTACTCCTTGCCAAACTTCGGTGTAGGGTATACAATGGATCTGGTACACAGCATGGCATACTTTATAGAACCTATGGCCAAGGCATAGGGAATGACTTTCATTCTCTTTCTATCTTCTCGTGGTTGGGTTTTGAGTCTTACTCAATTTGACACCTTGTAACACGTGCAAGAACTCTTTCTTTGACTGTTCCATTTTGAACTACTTCAAAATCCTATCAAGGTATGTACTCATTGAAAAAACTTATCAAGCGTCTTGATCTATCTCTATAGATCTTGATGCTCAATATGTAAGCAGCTTCACCGAGGTCTTTGTTTGAAAAACTCCTTTCAAACACTCCTTTATGCTTTGCAGAATAATTCTACATTATTTCCGATCTACAATATGTCATTCACATATACTTATCGTAAATCTTTGTAGTGCTCCCACTCACTTTCTAGTAAATACAGGCTTCCTTGTAAGTGCAGTATAAACTATATGCTTTGATCAACTTATCAAAGCGTATATTCCAACTCCGAGATGCTTGCACCAGTCCATAGATGGATCGCTGGAGCTTGCACACTTTGTTAGCTCCCTTTGGATCGATAAAACCTTCCGGTTGCATCATATACAACTCTTCCTCCAGAAACCCATTCAGGAATGCAGTTTTTACATCCATTTGCCAAATTTCATAAATTGTGGCAATTGCTAGCATGATTCGGACAGACTTAAGCATCGCCAGCTTGAGAAAATCTCATTGTAGTTAACACCTTGAACTTGTCAAAACCTTTTTGCGACAAGTCGAGCTTTGTAGATAGTAACACTACTATCGGTGTCCGTCTTCCTCTTGAAGATCCATTTATTTAACATGGCTTGCTGATCATCGAGCAAGTCAATCAAAGTCCATACTTTGTTCTCATACATGGATCCTATCTCAGATTTCATGGCCTCAAGCCATTTCGCGGAATCTGGGCTCATCATCGCTTCCTCATAGTTCGTAGGTTCATCATGGTCTAGTAACATGACTTCCGAACATGATTACCGTACCACTCTGGTGCGGATCTTACTCTGGAAGACCCACGAGGTTTGGTAGCAACTTGATCTGAAGTTTCATGATCATCATCATTAACTTCCTCACTAATTGGTGTAGGAATCACTAGAACTGATTTACGTGATGAACTACTTTCCAATAAGGGAGAAGGTACAATTACCTTATCAAGTTTCTACTTTCCTCCCACTCACTTCTTTCGAGAGAAACTTCTTCTCTAGAAAGGATCCATCTTAGCAACGAAAAACTTGCCTTCGGATCTGTGATATAAGGTGTACCCAATAGTTACATTTGGGTATTCTATGAAGACGCACTTCTCCGATTTGGGTTTGAGCTTATCGTGAAAACTTTTTCACATAAGCATCACAACCCCAAACTTTTAAGAAACGACGACTTAGGTTTCTTGTTAAACCATAGTTCATATGGTGTCGTCTCAACGGATTTAGATGGTGCCCTATTAAACATGAATGCAGCTGTCTCTAATGCATAACCCCAAAACGATAGTGGTAAATTGATAAGAGACATCATAGATCGCACCATATCCAATAAAGTGCGGTTATTTACTTTCGGACACACCATTATGTTGTGGTGTTCCATATGGCGTGAGTTGCGAAACTATTTCACATTGTTTCAAATGAAGACCAAACTTCGTAACTCAAATATTTATCTCCACGATCAGATCGCAGAAACTTTATTTTCTTGTTACGATGATTTTCCACTTCACTCTGAAATTCTTTGAACTTTTCAATTATTTCAGACTTATGTTTCATCAAGTAGATATACCCATATCTGCTCAAATCATTTTGTGAAGGTCGAAAATAACGATACTTGCCACGAGCATCAACACTCATTGAATCGCATACATCGGTATGTATTATTTCCAATAAGTCAAGAGCTTGTTCCATTGTTCCGAGAACGGAGTTTTAGTCATCTTGCCCAAAAGGCACGGTTCATAAGCATCAAATGATTCATAGTCAAGTGATTCCAAAAGTCCATCAAAGATGGAGTTTTCTTCAAGCGTTTTTACACCAATATGACCTAAACGGCAGTGCCACAAATAAGTTGCACTATCATTATTAACTTTGCATCTTTTGGTTTCAATATTATGAATATGTGTATCACTATGATCGAGATCCAATGAACCATTTTCATTGGGTGTGTAACCATATAAGGTTTTATTCATGTAAAATGTAACAACAATTTATTCTCTTACTTAAATGAATAACCGTATTGCAATAAACATGATCAAATCATATTTATGCTCAACACCAAATAACACTTATTTAGGTTCCACACTAATCCCGAAAGTATAGGGAGTGTGCGATGATGATCATATCAATCTTGGAACTACTTCCAACACTCATCGTCACTTCCCCTTCAACTAGTTTCGCTTCATTCTGTAACTCCTGCTTTCAAGTTACTACTCTTAGCAACTATACGGATTATCAAATACCGAGGGGTTGCTATGAACACTAGTAAAATACACATCAATAATCTGTATATCAAATATACCTTTGTTCACTTTGCCATCCTTCTTATCCACCAAATATTCAGGGGTAGTTCCGCTTCCAAAGGACCAGTTCCATTGCAGCAAAAGTACTTAGTCTCGGGCTTAGGTCCAGACTTGGGCTTCTTCACTCGAGCAGCAACTTGCTTGCCATTCCTTTTGAAGTTCCCTTCTTCCCTTTGCCCTTTTCCTTGAGACTAGTGGTCTTGTCAATCATCAACACTTGATGCTCTTTCTTGATTTCTACCTTCGTTGATTTCAACATCACGAAGAGCTCGGGAATCGCTTTTCGTCATCCTCAGCATACTATAGTTCATCACGAAGTTCTAGTAACTTAGTGATGGTGACTAGAGAATTCTGCCAATCACTATCTTATCCGGAAGATTAACTCCCACTTGATTCAAGCGATTGAAGTATTCGCACAATTTGAGCACATGCTCACTAGTTGAGCGATTCTCCTCCATCTTTTACCTATAGAACTTGTTTGAGACTTCATATCTCTCAACTCGGGTATTTGCTTGAAATATTAACTTCAATTCCTGGAACATCTCATATGGTCCATGACGCTCAAAACGCCTTTGAAGTCCCGATTCTAAGCCGTTAAGTATGGTGCACTAAACTATCAAGTAGTCATCATATTGAGCTAGCCAAACGCTCATAACGTCGCATCCGCTCTCGCAATAGGTCTGTCACCTAGCGGTGCATTAAGGACATAATTCTTAGGCAGCATTGAGGATAAACCTCAGATCATGGATCCAATCCGCATCATTGCTACTAACATTTTCAACACAATTTTCTCTAGGAACATATGAAAATAAACATATGAAAGCAACAACGCGAGCTATTGATCTACAACATAATTTGCAAAATACTACCAGGACTAAGTTTATGATAAATTTAAGTTCAATTAATCATATTACTTAAGAACTCCCACTTAGACAGACATCTCTCTAGTCATCTAAGTGATCACGTGATCCAAATCAACTAAACCATAACCGATCATCACGTGAGATGGAGTAGTTTTCAATGGTGAACATCACTATGTTGATCATATCTACTATATGATTCACGCCGACCTTTCGGTCTCCGTGCTCGAGGCCATATCTGCATATGCTAGGCTCGTCAAGTTTAACTCGAGTATTCCGCGTGTGCAAAACTGGCTTGCACCCGTTGTAGATGGACGAGAGCTTATCACACCCGATCATCACGTGGTGTCCGGGCACGATTTAACTTTAGCAACGGTGCATACTCAGGAGAACACTTCTTGATAATTAGTGAGAGATCATCTTAAAATGCTACCACAATCAAAGCAAGAATAAGATGTATAATAGATAAACATCACATGCAATCAAAATATGTGACATGATATGGCCATGATCATCTTGCGCCTTTGATCTCCATCTCCAAAGTACTTGTCATGATCTCTATCGTCACCGGCACGACACCATGATCTTCATCATTTTGATCTATATCAATGTGTCATCACATGGTTGTCTCGCCAACTATTGCTCTTGCAACTATTGCTATCGCATAGCGATAAAGTAAAGCAATTATTTGGCACTTGCATCTTATGCAACAAAGAGACAACCATAGGGCTTCGCCGATTGCCGATAACTTCAACAAAACATGATCATCTTATACAACAACTTATATCTCATCACGTCTTGACCATATCACATCACAACATGCCCTGCAAAAACAAGTTAGACGCCCTCTACTTTGTTGTTGCAGATTTTACGTGGCTGCTACGGGCTTAGCAAGAACCGTTCTCACCTACGCATCAAAACCACAACGATAGTTTGTCAAATAGACTCCGCTTTTAACCTTCGCAAGGATCGGGCGTAGTCACACTCGGTTCAACTAAAGTGAGAGAGACAGACACCCGCCAGCCACCTTTAAGCACGAATGCTCGTGAACGGTGAAACCAGTCTCGCCAGAAGCGTCACGCGTAATGTCGGTCCGGGCCGCTTCATCTCACAATACTGCTGAACCAAAGTATGACATGCTGGTAGGTAGTATGACTTGTATCGCCCACAACTCACTTGTGTTCTACTCGTGCAAAACATCAAACCATAAAACCTAGGCTCGGATGCCACCTGTTGGGGAACGCAGTAATTTCAAAAATTTCCTACGCACACACGTGACCATGGTGATGGCATAGCAACGAGAGGGAGAGTGTTGTCTACGTACCCTCGAGACCGTGGCGGAAGCGATCACAACGTAGAGGAAGTAGTCGTACTTTCTCCTCGCGATCCTGCCGATCCCAAATACCGCATTCGGCACCTCCGATTCGATGATGACGAGAGGAAGTAGTCAGACGTTCTCCTCACGATCCAGCCGATCACAGCGCCGTTACTCCGGCGCCTCCGAGTTCTTGGCACACGCTCAGCTCGATGACGCTCCACGGGCTTCGATCCAGCAAAGCTCCGGGAGGGGAGTTCCACAAGACGACGGCGTGGTGATGATCCTGATGTTTCACTGCCGCAGGCTTCGCCTAAGCACCGCTACGATATGACCGAGGTGGAATATGGTGGAGGGGGCACCGCACACGGCTAAGGAACGATCTCAAGGATCAACTTGTGTGTCCTAGGGTGCCCCCTCCCCGTATATAAAGGAGGGAGGGAGGAGGTGGCCGCCCAAGGGGAGGCGCACCAAGGAGGGGGAAACCTACTCCAAGTAGGTTTCCTCTCTTTCCTTATCTTATTTGGAGGGAAGGAAAGAGTACTAGTAGTTAGGAAGTAGTACTAGTAGTAGGAATAGGAAGAGGGGAAGGAGAAAGGAAAGGGGGGCCCCTCCCCAATTCGGATTGGGCTTGGGCGCGCCTCCCTTGCTCCTTCTCCCTTCTTCCTACATGGGCCCAATAAGGCCCATATACCTCCCGGGGTTTCGGTAACCTCCCGAGCTCCAAACTTCTCCGAACCTTTCCGTGTCCAAATATATCCGTCCAATATATCATTCTTTATGTCTCGACCATTTCGAGACTCCTCGTCATGTCCGTGATCATATCCGGGACTCCGAACAACCTTCCGTACATCAAAATACACAAACTCATAATATAACCGTCATCGAAACCTTAAGCGTGCGGACCCTACGGTTCGAGAACAATGTAGACATGACCGAGACACATCTCCGGTCAATAACCAATAGCGGGACCTGGATGCCCATATTGGTTCCTACATATTCTTATAAGATCTTTATCGGTCAGACCGCATAAAAACATACGTTGTTCCTTTTGTCATAGGTATGTTAATTGCCCGAGATTCGATCGTCGGTATCCAATACCTAGTTCAATCTCGCCACCGCAAGTCTCTTTACTCGCTCTGTAATGCATCATTCCGTAACTAACTCATTAGCTACATTGCTTGCAAGGCTTATAGTGATGTGCATTACCGAGAGGCCCAGAGATACCTCTCCGACAATCGGAGTGACAAAACCTAATCTCGAAATACGCCAACCCAACATGTACCTTTGGAGACACCTGTAGTACTCCTTTATAATCACCCGATTACGTTGTGACGCTTTGGTAGCACCAAAGTGTTCCTCCGTAAACGGGAGTTGCATAATCTCATAGTTACAGGAACATGTATAAGTCATGAAGAAAGCAATAGCAACATACTAAACGATCAAGTGCTAGGCTAACGGAATGGGTCATGTCAATCGATCATTCTCCTAATGATGTGATCCCGTTAATCAAATGACAACTCATGTCTATGGTTAGGAAACATAACCATCTTCGATTAACGAGCTAGTCAAGTAGAGGCATACTAGTGACACTCTGTTTGTCTATATATTCACACATGTATTATGTTTCCGGTTAATACAATTCTAGCATGAATAATAAACATTTATCATGATGTAAGGAAATAAATAATAACTTTATTATTGCCTCTAGGGCATATTTCCTTCAGTAGAAGCGAGGGTGAGGAAAATATCGGGGTGTTCCCGGTTACGGTGGGTGGTCGGGGCCGAGCGATGCGCGTTTCTCTCGTACATGCACGTGCGTGGGTGCGAGGCGTTGGGCTCTAACTGAACCCGAGCGAGGCATTGAGCTCTAACTGAACCCGGCGACAGTAATCGCAGGCTACGCTATCGAACTCGAGCGATTGATCGATGGCTGTTAACTAAACCCGATCGAGCGATTCCTTCACTACTGCTGCTAACTGAAGCCGATCGATGCCGCCTCTGGATGAACAGTGAGCATTGCTGGGGGGTTTGGATGAACACTTCCTGGTGGGGGTGGATGAACAGGACCAAGTGGTGTTGCCTCTGGATGAACAGTGAGTGTTGCTGGGGGGTTTGGATGAATAGTTCCCGGTGGGGGTGGATGAACAGGAGCCCATGGTGTTGCCTCTGGATGAACAGGACCCACATCGATCGAGCCGGTTGGGGCTGGATGAACAGGACCCCGTGGAGGGCTGGATGAACAGGACCACCCCGTGGAGGGCAGGATGAACAGTAGACGGTGGAGGGATGGATGAACAGTAGCCCGTGGAGGGGTGGTTGAATAGGAGCCCGTGGAGAGGGCTGGTTGAACAGTAGCCGGTGGAGTAGCGCGCGGTGGAGGCTGGATGAACAGGAGCCCGTGGATGAACAACACAGTGGAGGCTGGAGGAGGTCGACGGTGGATGAACAGTAGCCCGTGGAGGCTGGAGGGGGTCGACGGTGGAGATGAACAGTATCCCGTGGAGTCCCGTTTTGCGGTACGCCACACCGCTCCCGATGAACAAGGACCCCGTTTCGACCGTAGTGCTCCCACACAAGTCTGTTTCCTCCGTTTTGCAGTACGCCACACCCCTCCCGATCAACAGGACCCTCGTTTCGACCGTAGGAGGTCCGTTTCCTCCATTTTGCGGTACGCCAGACCCCTCCCAATGAACAGGATCCCGTTTCAAACGTGGCCGGTAGAACACAAGGCCGTTTCCTCCGTTCTGCGGTACGTCAGGCTCGTTACCACCGGTTGTTCCGTCCAAGCCGGTTGGCTCCCACGCGTTCCGTTGCCTCCCGATGAACACGACGCATTCCGTTGCCTCCCCATGAACACGACGACGACACAGTTTCTCCGTTCCGACCTAGCCATGTACACGAGCCCTGGCCGTACGTACGCGCGAGTAGGCGTTCGAGACCCCACCCGTATGTATGTACGTGGCCGTATTTACTTTCTTGCACCCTGGCCGTTGTACGTACGTGTACATGCTACGTGCGCACCTCTACTATGACACATGCGCGCTTCTACATCGACCAATATGTACGTACACGTTAGCGACCATAATGACAACACTACGTATGCCTGGACCAAGTGGGTCCCGACTATCAGACACTTCCTTTTGTGCAAAGATGTAGTTGGTGGGTCCCAGCAGTCAGGGGGGCGCATCATTTTTTTTGCCCGGACGCACTTCCTTGTGTGCGAAGATATAGCTGGTGGGTCCCAGCAGTCAGGGGGGAACGTTTTTTTCGTGAAATACGGTGGCCCATTCGGTGGGTCCCTGCTGTCAGGTGGAGGAATAATTATTTTGCGCGTAATAAGGAGGCACTTCCTTGCTGCGGCCATGGACCCGGTATCGACCTCTCCACGCATAAAGATTTCTTCGATGGAAGTCGTTCCTTGACCACGTTGACCACGCCACACCGAGAGCACCAGGCGCGGTGAACGATGGCGAGGCCCAGGAAGGGGACGACGCGGAGCCGGGGAAGACGCGACAGAGGAAGCCCGCGCGGAGAGGAGTACGAGGGTTCAGTGGTTCCGCTATGGTGTGAGGCTGCCGTCGCCGCAGGGCCTGGCCAGCGATGGGAATAGTAGGGCGGTGAGGCCTCCGCGGCAGCACAGCCGGCCACGGGAGATAGGACCATGCGGCATGACCAGTGCTGCTTTGGGCGGCTGGAGCAAGAAGACCAGAGGTTGAAGAAGCACTACGGCCGTTGGACGGACATCGTACGGTCATTGGAGCTAGAATCGTTCATATTGACTAAGTTGACAAAGCACTCTGTCCCCGTCAATTTAATAGGCCTACAAGTCAGCCACCCACCAAGGTGGGTCCCAACTAGCAGGGGGAGTATTCATTTTTTGTGCGTAATAAGGCGGCACTTCCGGTGGGTCCGAGCTGACAGCGGAGGGAACTTTTTTTTGCGAAATACGGTGGCCCGTCCGGTGGGTCCCAGCAGTCGGGGGAAATGTTTTTTTGCCAAGTACGGTGGCCCGTTCGGTGGGACCCTGCTGTCAGGTGGAGGAATAATTATTTTCCGCGCAATAAGGAGGCACGTCCTTGCGGCTGCCGTGGACCCAGCTGTCAGCCTCTCCACGTACAGTACTCTTCTGATGGAAGTCGTTCCTTGACCACGTTGACCACGCCGCACCGAGAGCACCAGGGCGGTGGACGACGGCGAGGCCTAGGAAGGGGACGACTCGGAGCCGGGGAAGATGCGGCAGTGGATGCCCACGCCTAGAGGAGTATGAGGGTTCACTGGTTCGCTGCGGTGTGAGGCTTCCGTCGCCGCAGAATAACAGGGGGTGTGGGTGAGCAGAGGGATTGCCTGGCCAGCAATGGGAGTAGTAGGGGTGGTGAGGCCTCCGCCGCATCGCAGCCGGCCACGGGAGGCAGGAGCACGAGGCACGACCGGCGCTGGTTTGGGTGGCTGGAGCAAGAAGACCAGAGGTTGAAGAAGCACTACGGCCATTGGATGGACACCGTATGGTCACTGGAGCTAGATCGTGCATATTGACTAAGTTGACAAAGCCCTCCGTCCCCGTCAACTTAGTAGGCCCACAAGTCAGCCTGCCACTATACTGGGTCCCAGCTAGCATGGGGAGTATTTGTTTTTTTGTGCGTAATAAGGACGCACTTCCTTGCGTGTGAAGATATAGCTGGTGGGTCCGAGCTATCAGCGGCAGTAACATTTTTTTCACGAAATACAGAGGCACTTTCGGTGGGTCCCAGATGTCAGGTGGAGGAATCATTATTTTGCGTGTAATAAGGAGGCATTTCCTTGCGTGCGGTCCTGGACCCAGCTGTCAGCCTCTCCATGTACAATCCACTTCATATGCATGTCGGTCATTGACCACGTTGACCAGGCCGCGCTGAGAGCACCAGGGTGGTGGATGACGGCGAGAACTAGGAAGGGAATGACACGGAGGCAGGGAAGACTCGGCAGTTGTTTCCCACGCGGAGGGGAGTACGACTGTACGAGGGTTTACTGGTTCGTCTGCCGTCGCCGGAGAATAACAGCAGGTGTGGGTGAGTAGAGGGATGGCTAGGCCAGCGATGGGAGTACGGTGGGGCGGTGAGGCCTGCGCGGCAGCACAACCAGCCACGGGGAGGAGGGAGCAGGCAGTCCCGCCGGTGCTTGTTTGAGCGGCTGGAGCAGGAAGAGCAGAGATTGAAGAAGCACGACGGCCGTTGGATGGACATCCAACAGTCCATCGCTAAAGGCGTCAACCTTTTTTTTTAGGAAAGCCTCAAATCTGTGAAAAACAGCATACAACCCATCTGCCATTATTTCTAATAATTTACAGCCCATTTGCTAATTCTTAAGGTTTTTTTTGGAGCCCATATTCTTTTTGTTAGCATTACATCCCACATTGTGGCCACGGTTAAAAATTTATACGAAATTTTGCATATTTCGGTGCGGTCCGAACTGTTTTTAATCCCGAAATTTCGAGACACATTCAAACTAATTTTAAAAATAAATGTATATCAATATAAAATTCAACAAATTGTCCATGCAAAAATTAATGCAATTTAAAATCTCGGAATGAAAAAAGAAATTTGAAACTAATTGCCGGTTTGATGTGTTTTAAAAATGTACATCCCATTTCTTATTACTAATAGGCCATTTTCTTGTCCAGCCGAATGAAGCTCTCCTCGTCTTGAAAGATTTGCAGCCCAACAGGCCTGACAAAGCGACTTACTTGGCAGATCCCAAAAAACCGGGCTAGCCATTTTCGTAAAAGAAAAAACTACGGGCTGGTCTGCGTGGTAAACATAAAAGAGAAGGCTGTCTAGACAGGCCGAGTGCCCCGACAAAGACGCTTGACACTCGCCTGGCCTCAAAAACAAATTAGATAAATGCCACTCCAATTATGGCGATTCATAAAATTCCTTCGCAATTTTCAAACTTTGAAAAATGCCACTACAATTTTGCAAACTTTGGAAAACGCCATCGCAATTTGCAAACTTTGAAAACGCCACACCAGACTTCGAAAAAAGCCACTGGAAATGGCATGAAATGGCATTATTCAAAGTTTGGAAATTGTAGTGGCATTTCTCAGAAACACCAGATTTGGAGTGGCATTTATCAAATTAACCCAAAAAAATAACTGGGCGAGCCGCTGGGTCGCTGGTGTCAGCCGCTCGTTGTGCAATTCTCATTTATTGACTACGTTGACAATGGCATGGGACCCAGATGTCAGAAATCCATTAGGAGGAGCCATTTTTTATTGGCTTGAAATATTCAGGCACTTGCTTGCGTACTGCCATGACCTTGGCGGGTCCCTGCTGTCATCCTCTCCACGTACAATCATCTCCCGATTGTGTACGCGTCAACTTGGTAGGCCCACAAGTCAGCCTCTAAACCCGTGGAGGACAAATACAACCCATTTAAAAAATAACAGCCCATTCCATACGTTCAAACGGAAAGTTCAACATTCAGAGCAAAGTAACAGGTCCGATCCACATATAGAGTCTCGAACTTCCACGTTGACAACCATCATAGCCAAGTTAACTATCTACTCCCACTAATACTCTAGTAGCGCATAAGTACTAACTTACTCTTAGCTAACTAGACGATGCCGCCGCCATCTGCGGTACATACTAAACGCCGGTACCGGCGTCCTCCGCCGCCTTGGACTTGCTGGAGGTGCGATAGGGCGCGTTGTTTCGCTGCTGGCCCTTCTTTCCATGCCGGCGTGGTCCACCGAAGCTTCGGCTTCTAAGCGAGAAACCCACTTGACGAGCTGGTAGTAAAAATCAGCGTCGTGAATGCGTGCATGCCCGACAGCCTCCAGGGCTATTTGCCGGGCGCCAGCCTCCAGGTAGTCGGCCTAGTTGCTTGCGCTCTGCTCGCGAGTCAGAGCGTCGGTGCGCTGCTGCTCCATGTCCCGCTGGCGGCGCAAATCAGCGATACGCTGCTCCTCCGCCAAGCGGTCGTGCTCCAAACACTCCTGCTCCTCCGCCAGGCGGTCGCGCTCCAACAAGTCCTCGATCTTCGCAATGCCATCTAAAGACCGATAGAATGCCTCCTCCCTCCGTCTGCCTTCCGGTGAAAAACCGAACACTATTTCCAGCGGTGACCGCCTCCGGCCTCGCCTATCGCGGACGGGCGGGGGCATGGCGGACGTGGCGAGAGCGAGGATAAGTGGCGAGCGACGTTGGGCCGGTGGGGGCTTATGAGGATAGGGCGAGTTGGGTCACGGTGCCACCATAGAAGGCCGAGAAACAGTAGTTATAGGCAGAAGGTAGCGCGATGTTCATCGGAATTCAATGCATAATTAAGCAGGCACGGCTTAGCGTGCCAGCTTGCCATGGAAAACTAGAGAAACTGAAATTCCGACTGTGCCATCCCGTCCCGTACGTGCTGGGTCGCACGCCGGCATGACGGTCAAATGAGTGCACTCGAATCATCTCCCTCCTTGTCAATAATGATTCCACGAATTTAAAAGGCCCGCAACAATTAAAGTGCATCTTTTTTGCATCAGTTAGCTGCCTTAATTACGGCCGGCTGCATGCAGGCACACAAAATGCCTCGCAGCCAGTACGCGGAGCAGCATGCAACGAGTCACAGTCGAGGGCATTAGTTGATGAACTTTAGCTGGGAGATAAGGCATTTGCAAACGTTTTCGCTGGCAGTTTCTTCAGATTCGCATGGCATTTTCTTCAGAGCAGCTTGTCAGTTTCTTCAGAGGTAGGCATTTTTATTCTAAAAACTGCCACTTCGGATCTTGTGTCGCAACTAAAACTACCAGGAGCGCATTAGTAGGCTAGCTAGTGATCGATCAGTAACTTGTAAACACTGAGCAAACAGATATAAGGAACTGTTAATGCATCTCAATGATTCACAGATCATATACAAATATGTAGCTCCAACAAAGAAAGATCAGCCACAACTAAAACCAACTAGTACGATTCCCATACATAAGATCAATATGTTAAAGCATCTCAATGATTCACAGATCATATACAAATATGTAGCTCCAAAAGCAAAGATCTAGAAAAACATATGTTCTTCCTACTAACATGAATGCTTCTCTTGGCCAACATTCAAAGACAGAGTGAAAGACAAATTTGTTTGTGAAGTCTACAATTCCTCTTGCAAACGTAAGTGGTTTCACCAACAAATTTGGAACCATGAGAATGAACCACACATGATGGAGGAACATCCACAGCAATATGATTTGGTCTTCTCTCAATCACACGGCGAGACTATTTTCGGAATACAAACTTTAACTAGGCAAAATGATGCCCATTGTATAATCAGACCAAAGCAATGAAGCACCTAGTGTTGGCCAATAAATAGTACAGTACTAATTTTCTGCAGTCCATGAAGTGACTATCCAATCTTTCCGTGTCTATTTTCAAATGGCACTGCATGCAGTGACTATACTATTCTCTTGTGCAGTTCAACCAAAATTGCGGTCACTTTGTGTGTTTGCCAAATAGCAACGGGCAGACATCTCTATCTGCACAAATATCAAGCAGCTAGTAAACATATACCCCACCTTCTATTTTCGGTTTAAACATGTCTCTTCCGCTTAGCATCTGTCATGTTTTGCACTGGACAATTTGATACACTCATGTTTTGCCCTGGACAATTTCATACTGAATTGATTTGCTGGTTCAGAGCAGAAATATAGCGCCTATTCTTCATCAGACCAAGGATATCCATGTTCGCAGTGATGGAAGAGGTGAAATCGATACAACCGAAATTTTGAGCATCCAATCATTGAATCCTGTCCTGCACCTCCAATGTAGGTCCACCCTGCCAATAAATTCACATGCAAACCACTAGTATTACTATCTAATGACAGTACAAAAAGAGTAGCAAGATAGTAGCAAACCATGTACCTTCTTAATGAACAGCTCATAGTGCCACCAATTGGATATAAAGGCGTGGAGGAAACATGCTCCTAATGTTGAACCAGTTAGAATTTTTGTGCAGTTCCACTAAAATCGAGCATCCCTGTTTGCATAGATATTGAAAGTGTGATTACTATAAAAGTGGCACTAGTTGAAGCATAGACTCACAAATATAAGCATTCCAATTTCTTAATGGGAAAAGGTAGCAAGACTGTTTCTAACCAATTGTTTGAAGGAATAAATAAGGCAACAACGGCTGATGTCAGAAAGGCATATATAGTTCTTTCTGAAAGAATGATCGATTCCTGACGTTTCCTCTTCTTTTAAGCATATTTTGTTCAGTTCAACTAAAACAAAATACCATCACCACCTTGACAATTCAGTGACATTGTACAAAAGGAAATGACTTAACATTACATCATGATGTCAGGTATGTAGTCGACAGGCATTCAAGACAAACTTACAGACCTCCTCTGATAACATAATGAACATTAATTTTAACAAAGGTGTGACTAGCTTTACCGGGATAATTTGAGTGAACTCTACACCCTCTGTTCCTTAATACAAGACGTTTTTGCGGTTCATTTTGAAGTACCCAAACGTCTAGTATTTAGAAAAACAGGTAGTAGTTTTCTTGAGCACATATCTGGGAAAGCTTGCCACACTTTATTTATGTCCATATGCTAATGCAACACCATTCGAAATTTCGAATACTACAAATATACACTAATCCAGTGGCTAGTGCAACAGTAGAGTAGTTATTTTATTATAGGGTATAGTACAATGGTTTTACTGAACAAATTTCAATAAACTCTGGCACTGGAAGATTTCTATAACAATTAACAATACAAAATGTAAAGGTAACACGCTTTGACATTGGTATACTAGCTGTGCATGAGCATTAAACCAAATACAAAAGTCTGAAGGTAACTAGCATTATTAACTAATGACAGTATACAAAAATTGCAAACCATGTACCCCAAGGTAAATATCATTTCGAACTCGGGGGGACCTTAAAAATTGCTATCCCAATCTTGATAATCGATCAAACATAAAAACTTGATCGAACGAGTCAAGAGAACAGCCGGAGGAGGAGGTGCCCACTCTTGACCTTTCCTCTTGTCTTCATAATTTTTTGTGCAGTTTAACCAAAATAAAATGACATCGGTTGCCTTGGCATTTCGGTGACACTGCATAAAAAAAATTAACTTATCTCATGAAAGTGAGGTATGTAATCTATAAGCATTAACAAAGGCAAAAATCTGAAGGTAGTAACAAGTTTCATCGTTGGTATATATCAGCAACAAAGATTAGAATGCCTTAGCTGAAAATCTTTAATACATCCACAATCAACGCCTAACCCTGAAATAATCCAAAGGACATTAAATGGCATTGCTTAAATTTATCGGTGGCATTAGACTGAGTGCGGCATTAGTTAAATGTGGCATCACTTTAGCAGTAGCATTGCTTGACTTGACTGCTGGCGTTATACTAACAGCAAAAAAGTGACGATAAGAGCATGGGAGTCCCATACGGACAATGGGCGCACCAGTACGATGTACCTCCACGGACGCATAGAGTGGTGAGGGAGGTATGGTTTCCCAGAGCAACAAATATCCAGGCAGCATATGTTGATTACGTCCCATTTTTGTTCTGTTTAGCCACCTTTTTCCTATGTGAGGGCAATAAACCGATCGACCTGGTCATTCTCTATTGCATTGTCATGCCTTTCTACCCTTCTTCAACCAAGAGACACAAGACTCGTTCCTTAGCTACTGATTTCCCTTTTCAACCTAGATGAGGGTTCGATGCCTACTCTCTTGGACAGTATAGCCTCCCTTCCTTTCCTTATTCAACCCAGACATGGATTAGTCTGCATGAAGTAGGGTTTCCATTAATAGTGCAAATTAAGGTTTTCGTCTGCGTGACCAGCAGAGTAGAGGATAGCAAATTGGGAAGATGGTGGAGTGGAAAAACATCCACATGCAACGACGTGGCAGATGGGGCAATAGAACAAGGGTATGGTTCAAAAAGGGGTAGCATACCTGAGGGTCGGCGGGAAGTGGCTTCGCTCATGGTCGTCGTCCTCCGCACGCATTACGACAGCGAGCTTGGGGACGAAGGCCATCCCGCGCGGGCTCTAGGTCTGAGAGGACGGCCTTGTTGTCAGTGCGTGACCTCGCTCGCCGACGACGAGTGCGTCAACGCTGCACGTCGTTTTCTTCCCCGGCGGATCTATGACCACCGGTGAGGAGGGAGAGAGAGGTTGTCTTTTTTAGATCTGGAGAGAGGGTGATAGTGTGAGAAGCAAGTGGGCAGCCCTTAGCAAGAAAGCTCTGAAGCTCCAGCCTATATATCTTTTTTATATACTGGTAGTAGAGGTGGAGTAGTGGTAGAGTAGTTTATATTTTCTCTGCAAACAGTACCAGTTAGTCGTGCTTCAAAACTGAACGGCACTCCATTAAAAAAATAAAGGTCGATAACTAATGCGGCACCTCGGGCCAACGCGGCCAGATCGAATTTTGCACGAGAAATTACACACCATGTTTCGTTGACATGTGGTCCCGTTCCAACATGTCAGTGAGACGACGGTGAGTCCTTTTGTACAATTTTCGAAAGGCCGTGTAGGCCGGGGCGCCTCTTCGTGTACCGTGGCAAACTGGCAACTGTCCACCGACTCTTCGCCTTTCCCTCTCAATTTGGAACTGTTGTCGCATGCTCTTCCTCCCTCCTGCATTTGCCTTCACCCTTCCTTTTGCCATTGTTCGATCGTCTTCTCCATGGATGGAACAAGCCGGAAAGGACCCCGTTATTCTTGTCCCGATCTGAAAGATGACGTGGTGGGGGAACTCATTGCTTGGTGCGACGTCATCACCTCGGCTAGCATGGCAGGTTCGTTCAAGAACATTCTCGACTCAACTAATAACATCATTACAAGGAACCCAAGGGTCCAAGAGCGGTTTGATCTCCCTTATCTTCTGTGCTATAAGCATGTTCACATGGGCACGGACGACGGAGGCCTCGCCTTGTGCAAGTTGATGCTGCTTGATAACAATACGTGTGATGTCAAGATGCCATCGCTTCAGGGTAAGTCCTGGGCTGGCGCAAATGGAGATTGGGTTGTTTATATTGGGTACAATTGCGAGTGGGAACTTGTGAATGTGTACACTCGTCAGCGGATTCCACTTCCAAAAATCTCCGAGTGCCCTGAGGTTGAGCACAGAGATGATCTATGTACGTTCAAATACGATCATGGTGACTGTCGTCTACGGAATATAGCAATTTCTCGAGTTCCCAACCGCTCTTGGAATTACAAGAACTATCAAGGTTTTGCTATCTTCGACAAGCTTGTTGCCGTCGTTACTGATTCCATGGTTCATCCATGGATATTGCTCAAAAATCAGTTTCTGTACACGGATGAGTATTGTGATTATACCTGGCCATGGGAAGCCCGGCCCGGCCCGACGCTGCCCCCGGGCAGGGCTCGGGCCTAGATTTTGAGCCCGAAGGTCGGGCCGGGCCGGGCCCGGGCCCATAGTTTTTTGTGTTTTTCTGAAGGTTGGACCGGGCCGGCCCGAAGCCCGACGGGCTTTTATGTGTTCGGGCCGGGCTCGGGCCCAAAAAACAGGCCCGATGGCCGGGCCGGGCCGGGCCGGGATCGAGCCTGGGTTTTTTGCATCGGGCTTGGCTAGGCCCGGCCCGGCCCGAGGTATGGCCAGGTATAACTGTGATGCAATTGAATACGAGGATCTTGTGTTTGCTGCCACCACTCATGGCACTGTTTTTGCATGGGATCCTCGTAGTTTCGGTACGATTGTCTTCCACCGTAATTATAATTGTTTCAGCCACATGCATGCGGGTTAGCAAGTTGCCCTTTACTAATTAACCTTCTTCTTGTGTTTCCAAGGTCCTGTGAACATTCCACCACCTATACTTGAAAAAATTTATAACCAAGGGGGAGATGACGAAGGTGATGATCACGAGCATGAGGACGAGCAAAATTTATATACTCAGTGGCGCCTGGCAACTAATTCCGATGGATCACCTCTTCTTGTCTGTATACAATGCACTGTGATTGTTACTACTGAGGTAGCAGGTGTTGTCTCCCATGGTCGACCTCTCCGGACCTATTCCAACACCCGTTGCAGGGTATTCGGGATGGATACTAGTGTGCTAGCGCCAACACCTTCTCCCTGGTACTGTATTGGTAGTCTTGGAGCAAACTCGCTCTTCCTTGGACCAAACTATCCAATGATGGTTAAAGGCGATCCAGCTGCTGTTGACACAGTGTTACTACCATTTGTGAGAAGCAACTGTATCTATACCTCGGACATTGCAGTGGTTCCCTACCCTGCTCCTGATATATGCCGCTTCAGCCTAGATGATCAGTCATGTGTTGCTCTCGATATTGACAATAGCTGGCCCTTCCCAGAGCACCTATGGTTCAAAGCAAGCATTTCCAATGCCAAGGATTGGTTGAGTTGAAGTTCATTTCATTGCTTGTTATTTGTTGTGTGATGAAAACTTCAGTATTTGCTGGAATGTTTTGTTGGAAATAATCTATAATCCAATATGTATCATCATTGTCGTTGTGTGTTGATGACTTGTTGTATGTAATGAATGGTACATTTGCAAATGCGTGTCATAGACTCAATTTATGAATGGTTTTCGAGTCACTTCTTGGAGTGTGAGTACCGTAGTAGTATAGCCAGCATCCGATTAGTATATGAAGTTGCCACATCACATAGAGCCAACCTAAAATTGGAGTACCAGATCTGAGATGCTACGTGTACCGGATGAATGACTCCAAGTTCGATCACCGTGATGCTAGGTGCGAGCCGAGGAACACTGTTGGAGAGACCCCCCTCATAATTTTCCTACATTGGTTGTTTGATTCATAGGATAGAATGTTATAGGATTTTTTTCCTATGTAATCATGTTTTAATTGGCAATCTAGCATCCACTCCAACTTTTGTTTCACTTCCTTTGATCCTACGAAGAGAGTACTTGCTCTAAATGATGTGCCGCTGCAAGAGCCGCCTATATTAATTAACCATGCTCTAAAAAGGTGGACCAGCTTTGGCTGTAGTAGTACCGCATTAGGTTAGTAGGTGACCTTGCGCTTGGCTCTTCTCCTCTTCCGGAAGTCGAACAATAATGATGGTACTGTACTACTTATGGCAATCTGACACCAAATGAACTGCTGCACGTCCACCGCTTGTAAGCAAAAGTTTCTCCTCATGCTGCGAGCCACCGCGCACGCGTTGGCGAGGGAGAAGGTGTAGTAAGCAAGCTTCTCGTCGTTCTGCGAATTTTTGGGACACATCAAAGTTACGTATTTATTAGTACTCTCTTTAAAAAGGGCCGGCCATGTCCATGGCTACCATCCCGTGCTCTGTCATTGAGTACGTGCACTATTCACGTGCCATCGAGGAGAAAAAAATATTGCGTAGTACTAGGTGCCATCAAGTGCACGACTCAATCGACGACCTTGCATATCTCCATTTTCTTGCATGACACGCCACCTTGATGCTAGAAGTCCCGCGTGTCATGGAGGCATATAGTATGATTTTGTAAAATGGAGGCATATAGATGTCCCGCGTGTCGGCAACAGGATGAACAAACCTCATGTCTTAAATGAAATAGTGGAAGAACATAGATTCCCGACGACCGAGAAGGAGCTACAAACCTCGGGTTGGAGCGTCTGCACTCATAATATTTTATATTATTCAGCAATATAAAATCAACCAAATCTCTCCACGTTCCTATACCATTCTATAGTATGAGAATAACTTTGAACGTAAGCCATTGATTCACTCTATCCAATGGTCATAGTTGGAAAATCCAAACAAAACTAAGCATTGGATCAACTCTTTTTTTGAGATCAACTCTTTTAGCACTTAGATTGTTGCCGCCTGTCCACCTAGCCCACCTATATATCCGCTCACGTGTGATGACCACATGAGCTATCCACTCAGATTGTATGTTAAAAAATAAAGGTCGATAACTAATGCGGCACATCGGGCCAACGCGGCCAGGTCGCATTTTGCACGAGAAATTACACACCATGTTTCGTTGACATGTGGTCCCGTTTCAACATGTCAGTGAGAAGACGGTGAGTCCTTTTGTACAATTTCCGAAAGGACGTGTAGGCTGGGGCACCTCTTCGTGTATCGTGGCAAACTGGCAACCGTCCATCGACTCTTCACCTTTCCCTCTCGATTTGGAACTGTTGTCGCACGCTCTTCCTCCCTGCTCCATTTGCCTTCACCCTTCCTTCTGCCATTGTTCGATCGTCTTCTCCATGGAGGGAACAAGCCGGAAATGACCCTGTTATTCTTGCCCCGATCTGAAAGATGACGTGGTGGGGGAACTCATTGATCGGCGCGACGTCATCACCTCGGCTAGCATGGCAGGTTCGTTCAAGAACATTCTCGACTCAACTAATAACATCATTACAAGGAACCCAAGGGTCCAGGAGTGGTTTGATCTCCCCTATCTTCTTCGCTGTGACCCTGCTGACTGGCGCGGGGACGAGGGAAGCCTCGCCTTGTGCAAGTTGATGCTGCTTGATAATGATATATATGATGTTAAGATGCCATCGCTTGAGGGCAAGGCTTGGGCAGGCACAAATGGAGATTGGGTTGTTTATATTGGGTACAATTGCGAGTGGGAACTTGTGGATGTGTACACTCGTCAGCAGATTCCACCTCCAAAAATCTCCGAGTGCCCTGAGGTTGAGCACACGGATGATCTACGTACGTTCAAATATGATCATGGTGACTGTCGTCTACGGAAGATAGCAATTTCTCGAGTTCCCAACCACTCTTGGAATTATAAGAACTATCAAGTTGCTGCTATCTTCGACAAGCTTGTTGCCATCCTTCGTGGTTTGACAGGATGGATATTGCTCAAAAATCAGTTTCTATACATGGATGTGTACTGTGATGCAATTGAATACGAGGGTCTTGTGTTTGCTGCCACCACTGTGGGTAATTGTTTTTGCATGGGATCCTCGTAGTTTCGCACGCTTTGTCTTCCACCATAATTATAATTGTTTCATCCACATGCATGCGAGTTAGCAAGTTTCCCTTCTCTACTAATTAACCTTCTTCTTGTGTTTCCAAGGTCCTGTGAACATTCCATCGCCTATACTTGAAAATTTTTATAACCAAGGGGGAGATGAAGATGGTGATGATCACGGGCATGAGGACGAGGAGGGCCCATATACTCAGTGGCGCCTGGCAACTTCCGATAGATCACCCCTTCTTGTCTGTATACAGCCCACTGCTGATGTTACTACTGAGGGAGCAGGTGTTGTCTCCCATGGTCGCACCCTCCGGACCTATTCCAACACCCGTTGCATGGTATTCGGGATGGATACTAGTGTGCTAGCGTCAACACCTTCTCCCTGGTACAGTATTGGTAGTCTTGGAGCAAACTCGCTCTTCCTTGGACAAAACTATCCAATGATGGTGAAAGGCGATCCAACTGCTGTTGACACAACGTTACTACAATTTATGAGAAGCAATTGTATCTATACGTCGGACATTGCGGTGGTTCCCTACCCTGGTCATGATATAGTAGGCCGCTTCAGCCTGGATGATCAGTCTTGCGTTGGTCTCGAGATTGACAAGTAGATGGCTTCTTCCCAGAGAATCGCCAGGTTCAAGGCAAGCGTTTCCAATGCCGAGGATTGGTTGAGTTGAAGTTCATTTCATTTCTTGTTATTTGTTGTGTGATGAAAACTTTAGTATTTATAATGTATCCTCGTTGTCGTTGTGGGTTGATGACCTGTTGTATGTAATAAAATGATATGCCTATGATAAACTTACTAAATTTATGAATGTATTTCGAGTCGCTTCTCTGAGTGGGTGCTGCGACGAGGCAAAAAAATATTTTCCAAATACATAATTGTACGTGCATTGCAACAGGTTATCGGATGAGGACAATCAGCAATAGTACACTATTTGTACTAGCTTCACATGATGCACTATCTCTACGTCTACGTACGTAATACAACAAGTTTTAAACTTGAGACCAACCACCAATCCTCACAAAGAACACTTTTTAACCTAGCACAGACTCCAGGAAATTTGGCCACAGTGTGAGGTGGGCCATATGTTAATGTGTTCGCTCTACGTAACGAGCACCTCGAATCCTCGATACTACTACTATAAGTAGTAGGAGTAGTAGGGTGGCATGGGCCAGAACAAGCATTCACGTCCAGGAGTACGACACACGCCACCAGCATGACTTCCATCTGACACCATATTTCTTGGACTCCGTGCTACAACAATCTTGTCAGAGTAATGGGCCACGCGTAGCCTAACCCGAGTCCCTGAAGACATCGGGGCCGGCTGCGCCCCTGAAGACATCAAGGTCAAGCGCCGCCTTCTAATGGCCGACTGGCCAAACGGCCGGCCGCTAGAAGACGGCCAAGCTCCGGAAGACAGCATCAAGACGGGCCGACTCCTAACAGGCGGCCTCCAGAGAGGCCGGCTCCTAGCAGTCGGCCCACGGGGCTCTCAAAGTCTGCGCCCCCATTAAGAAGACAAGACCGGGTGTGGCTACAGTGTAGCCCATCCCCTCCTCCTCCTCAGATCCGGCCAGGCGTACAAAGGTTCGTGACAAAGTGAGATCTCTCGCCCGACGCGGCATCAGGCACTCCTCGACGTTACCATCGGGCGTGAGCCCTGCCCCACGATAGCTCCGGTACGGCCTGCAGGCGGCGGGCCCTACCAGGCAGCGAGAGCCCGGAAGGCGGCGGAGGCCCGGCCATTTGGACCTGAGGGAAGGCGGCTTCCAGCAGGTGGCCCGTTCTTCCCTTGGGGCCCGTGCACCATTAACCAGATGAGACACAGCAGTGTAGCAAAGGTGATCTCCATCAGGCGGCGGATGTAGCCACGCTCCCCTCGCCAAGCCTGCGTCATTAGCATCATGGCGACAGTGATCAGCAGCCAGCAAGAGCCGTGAGCGGCGGGAGCGGCCTGTCGGCTCCGTACCAGAACAGTCGGCGGGGCCCACCAGGCGGCGGGCCCCAGTAGCCGGCAAAGAAGCCGGCGACCAGAGACACTGACAGCCGGGTCCTACGCCCGGCCAGATTACCAATGTACCCTGGGGGTAGGTCTATATAAACCCCCCAGGGCACCCATGCAAAGGGTTCCGAATCTGTTAGAACTAGACTCATACCAAGAGGAAGGAGAGAGCGAGCCTGCCTTCTTCTACCTCTAGCATACAGCTCGAGGAGCACCTTTGTATCCACTAGGGCCTTAGTGATCATGCGGAGACCCCGCAGAGCAGGACTAGGGGTGTTATCTCCTAGCTAGGAGAGCCCCGAACATGGGTAAAGTGCGCCGGCGTTCGTGTCTACACCTCATCCCGCTTCCAGGCACCGGCGACGTTCTACTCGCTCCCACCATGATAAGCCATCCATTGGCATATGTCACACCCAACCCCCGACATTTGGTGCCCACCATGGGGCGAGGTGCACCGTCTCCCGGAGACCTATTCTGGACGGGAAACTTGTTCCTCCCTGGTGAGAGCAGCCAGCCCGGCACGCCAGATGGCGTCTGCGCCGATGCGCTCCATGGCACGGAGGTCGCCTGCGTGGCGAGCTGCCTCGCCGATCTCGTCGGCGAGATTTGCCTCTCCGATGAGCCCGCGTCTAATGTGGGCACAGAGGGCCCCAAGAGCCGCCTTGTTAGCCTCCTCGATCAGTTCCACATCACCAGCGAGCCCGCTGTATACTGGGAGTCAGTTGGCTCCATCGACCCGATGTTGGTCGACTCCGACACGGCGTCGCTTGACGCGTTCCCCACCAACGTGGTGGTCTATGACGAACTGCTTCCTCGCGCGGACAGCGGCGGCAGCACCGTCACGGAGGTGCTCGTCATCAGCCACGGCGAGCAGTCTGGCGCTGCAAGACCTGACTGCACCCATCCCGAAAGACGCTGACGCTGAGACGCTGGAGGCACGCCGTGTCCAGCTCGTCGAAAGCGCCAACCGGCTGGCCAGCATGAGACGCCTTTTGGAGGCCGACCGGCGGGAGATGGACCGTGCCGTCGGTGGAACGCCAGCTCCTGGTGGGCCTAGTGGCATTGACCTGATCCGGCAGCATGGTGCGACCATCGCCAGCATGTTCGGGACAGATCGTCCCGTCTACGCCACGCCCGCAGAGAACATACGAGCTGCCCAGGCGGGAGCAGACGAGCTAGACAAGCTCGAGGGCGACGAGCGTCGCCACATGACGGAGCGCGTCAGCAGCTCCTTGAAGCGGCTGCTGAGTAGCAAGAGGCCGGGTGCCGCACTGAAGCGCCCAACCGGCGAAACGATGACCCGCCTCCTCGCCGAGACTAAGGCGCGACATACCAGACGCCGACTGGTGGCGTCCGCGGTAGAAGAGACACGAAGCTGGCTGCCGGCCGCAGCCGGACTCGCATCACCATCGAGCGCGACCAAGACGGCCGCACAAGAGCAGTGGAACGGCGGGACGACTGTCCGCCTCCTCCCCCGTGCAGGGAGAGGCACGCTTCCCTACCGCCTGTTGCAGGGAGAGTCGGAGAGAACGATGCCCGCCACCGGAACGACCGCCTCAACCGATCCCTGGCACTAGATGAAGAAGACAAGCTGGGTCCGCCTTGCTTTGGCCCTCGCATCCGAGATGAGCCCTTCCCCAAAGGGTTCACACTCCCGAGAGATACGCCCAAGTACACCAGCTCCGTGAAGCCGGAAGACTGGCTGGTCAACTACTCCACAGCCGTCAGCATCACTGATGGGAACAAGCGCGTTGCCGTGAAGTATGTTCCGCTCATGCTCCAGGGACAGCCCGGACATGGCTGAACATCTTGAAGCCCCGCAGCATCAACAGCTAGGTTGATTTCACCGAAGCCTTCATCCGCAACTTCACTAGCACGTACAAGCAGCCGCCCAAGCCTCGCCAGCTCTCCTTATGCGTCCAAGGCCCCAACGAGTCGACTCGCGACTACCTCATGCGCTAGGCCGAGCTGCGCAACTCCTGCAAGGGCGTGCACGAGGTGCAGGCCATCGAGTACTTTACTGCTGGGTGCCGAGAGGGCACCCTCCTCAAGCACCGACTTCTCTGCGACGAGCCGGCGACCGTCGATGAACTGTTGATCATAGCCGACAAACACGCCATGGCCGACTCCTCCATGAAGGTGGAGATCCAAGTTGATGCATCTGGCAAGGTGGCTCCCCTAGCTCCTCGGACCCCGGCTGGTGACACCAGTCGGCGACAGCAACATAATGACCATAAGCACAAGGCCACGCAGCCGGCTTCCACAAGCCGGCAGGTGGCGACAGTTGAAGACCAACAGCCGGAAGGGCAACCACCTACCAAACGCCAGAAGGGCGGAAAGCCTAACTGGTTGCCCGCCTTCTCGTACGAGCATACTCTTGATGCACCCTGCAAGTTCCACAGCGGCGCGAAGCCGTCCAACCACACCACTCGGAAGTGCCACTGGCTCACCAGGATCACCAAGGGTGATAGACTCATGCCTCCTCCGCCAGCCGGCCCGCTGCCTCCTCCTCCCCAACAGCCGGCGGTCCGGCCAGTTGGCGCAATACAAGATGAATACCCTGAAGAGCATGGAGCTTATGTCATGTTCACCAGCGTGGCCGACGATAGGCACAGCAGACGGCAACGACAACAAGAAGTAAATGAAGTAGCATTAGAGACCCCCGAGTTCATGCATTGGTCTGAGAAACCCATCAGCTGGAGCAGAGCCGACCACCCGGAAGTGATGCCCAATCCCGGTTCCTATGCTCTGGTGTTGGATGCCAACTTTGCCACGGAGAAGAGGGAAGCTTGCTTCTCCCGAGTTCGGATAGATGGCGGCAGCAGTATCAACATCCTGTACAAAGATACTATGGAGAAGTTGAGAATCAAGCAGAGACATCTTCAGCCCAGCCGGACTGTATTCCATGGCATAGTTCCTGACCTTCCCTGCTCACCAATTGGCAAGACTCAAACTAATGTCCTCTTTGGAGACATAGAACACTTCCGCCAAGAGCCAGTCTGGTTTGAGGTGGTGGACCTTGAGAGCCCTTACCACGCACTGCTTGGCCGGCCTGCTCTGGCCAAGTTCATGGCGGTCCCCCACTATGCTTACCTCAAGATGAAGATGGCGAGCTCCAAGGGAATCCTGACCATAGCAGGGGACTACAAGAAGTCATCCGCATGCGCAGCAGACAGCAATCGGCTAGCCGAGTCCCTCGTGATCGCGGTTGAGAAGCGGCTCCTTGACCGGGTTGTGGCGATGGCAGGCAAGCAGCCAGAAATGTCACCCAGTCCCAAGGAGTCGGAAGCCGAGGGCTAGTTCAAACCGGCAAAAGAAACAAAGAAGATACCCTTGGACCCGGAGCACCTGGAGAGGCACACTATCATAGGTGCGAACCTTGACAGCAAATAGGAAAGCGAGCTCATTGATTTCCTCCGTGAGAATTGGGACATGTTTGCATGGTCTCCCAAGGACATGCTGGGTGTTCGGACGGATTTCGCCTAGTACAAACTACATGTCCGGCCTGATGCCAAGCCAGTTAGGCAGCCCTTGCGCTGCCTATCAGAAGAGAAGAGAAGAGTTGTTGGGGAAGAGATAGCCCGGCTTCTAGCAGCCGGCTTCATCATGGAGATGTTCTTCCCATAATGGTTAGCCAATCCCGTCCTTGTGCTGAAGAAGAATAGCAGTGGCGCATGTGTATTGATTATACCAGCCTCAACAAAGCTTGCCCCAAAGATCCATTTGCTTTGCCATGAATCGACCAAGTAATTGACTCCACAGCCGGATGCGAGCTGTTGAGATTTTTGGATGCATACTCAGGGTATCATAAGATCAAGCTAAACCCAGCCGACAGGCTGAAGACCGCCTTCATCACGCCATTCGGAGCCTTATGCTACCTGACCATGACGTTTGGCTTGAGAAATGTAGGCGCCATGTTTCAGCGTTGCATGCAGAAGTGTCTCCTCAAGAAACTCGGCAGAAACGCCCACGTCTATGTGGATGACGTTGTGGTGAAGACGGAGAAGCATGGAACGCTGCTAGAAGACCTCAAGGAGACTTTTGAAAACCTGCACTGATTTCAGATCAAGCTCAACCCGGAGAAATGCGTCTTTGGAGTGCCAGCCGGCCAGCTTCTTGGCTTTCTGGTCTTAGAGCGTGGTATAGAGTGCAACCCTGTGAAGATCAAGGCCATCGAGAAGATGGAGGTGCCCACCCGACTACTGGACATGCAAAAATTCACCGGCTGCTTGGCATCCATCAGCCGTTTCATCAGTCGGCTGGGCGAGAAGGCTCTTCCCCTATACCAGCTCATGAAGAAGACCACTTTTTCGAGTGGAACGACAAGGCGGATGAAGCTTTTATCAAGCTCAAAAAGATGTTGACCACCCCGCCGGTCCTAGCGGCTCCGACTCCTAAGGAGCCCATGTTCCTCTACATCGCCGCCACTAGCCGGGTGGTCAGCACAGTCATAGTCGTGGAACGCAAAGAAGAAGGCAAAGCACTACTAGTCCAGAGGCCGGTGTATTACCTGAGTGAAGTGTTGTCTGCCTCCAAGCAGAACTACCCCCACTATCAGAATATGTGCTACGGCATGCACTTTGCCGCCAAGAAGCTGAAGCCATACTTTCAAGAGCAGCCAATCATCGTGGTCCGTGACCGCTCCACTTGCCGAGATCATTGGAAGCCGAGATGCTTCAGGCCGAGTGGCCAAGCGGGCCATAGATTTGGCCCCCTACACCATCTACTACCAGCCTCGCACCGCCATCAAATCACAAGCACTGGCCGACTTCCTCATCGACTGGGCCGAAATCCAGTACCTGCCGCCAACGCCAGACTCCACCCATTGGCGGATGCACTTTGATGGTTCCAAGATGCTCACCGGTCTGGGAGCCGGCATCGTCCTCACCTCTCCCAAAGGCGACAAACTCACATATGTGCTACAAATCCACTTTGCTGCCTCCAACAACGTTGCTGAATACGAAGCACTCATTCACGGGCTCCAGCTTGCCAAGGTACTCGGCATTCGCCGGATCCTGCGCTATGGTGATTCCGACTTGGTGGTCCAGCAGTCGTCAGGCGACTGGGACGCCAAGGACGCAAATATGGCCAGCTACCGCTTCCTCAGCCAGCAACTCAGTGGATACTTTGAAGGGTGTGAGTTCCTCCATGTGCCAAGAAATGACAACGAGCAAGCTGATGCTCTGGCACGGATCGGCTCCACCCGGCAAGCAATACCAGCCGGCGTCGCCCTGCAACGACTCCTTAAGACGTCTGTCAAGCCGTCACCAGAATCAGACACCATCTTCGTGCCGGCTCCTCCCGAAGCAGTCAGATCCGACTTGAGAGCCCCAGCAGCCGGCACAGGGAATTCGGCAGGCAACCCGGGGACTGCAGCAGCCGCACCTAGCCCGAGGACTTCAGAACCCGGCTCGGGGACTGCAACAGTCAGCCCGGGGACTTCATCGACTCAGCAAGCGGTAGCTGACTCCAACCCACCACCTCCCGGCCCAACCGCCCTTGTGCAAATTGCAGTCCTGACAGTCGAAGAAATAACAACACCTTCATGGGCTCAGCCCATCCTCAACTTTCTGGTAAACAAAGAGCTGCCGACCGATGAGATCTCGGCCCGGCAAGTGCAACGCCGGGCAGCAGCGTACACCATTGTCAACAGAGAAATTGTGAGATGCAGCGTCACTCGTGTTTACCAGCGCTGTGTGGAGCCGGAGCAAGGCCAAGTATTCCTCAAAGATATCCACCAAGGAGAGTGTGGTTACCATGCGGCTTCAAGAGCACTTGTGGCCAAAGCTTTCCGCCATGGTTTTTTCTGGCCGACTGCTCTAGAAGACGCCAAAGACATGGTCCAGAAATGTAAAGGGTGCCAGAAGTTCCGCTCCAAGCCACATCTGCCAGCTTCTGCACTCAAGACTATCCCCATTGCCTGGCCCTTTGCCGTCTGGGGCCTGGACATGGTGGGACCATTCAAAACAGCACGCGGTGGCATGACTCATCTGCTTGTCGCGGTGGACAAGTTCACAAAGTGTATAGAAACAAAGCCAATTAAGAAGTTGAATGGTCCGACTGCTGTGACTTTCATCTCCGACATCACCATCCAGTATGGCATACCACACAACATCATCACCGACAACGGCACAAACTTTGCCAAAGGTGCCTTGGACCATTTCTGCGCGACGCAGGGCATCCGACTGGACTTAGTGTCCGTTGCCCATACGAAGTCAAACGGCCAAGTGGAGCAAGCAAACGGCCTCATTTTTTCCGGCATCAAGCCCCAACTTGTCGAACCACTGGAGCGTTCGGCCGGTTGTTGGCTCGACGAACTGCCGGCCTTCCTCTCGAGTCTGCGCATAACTCCGTACAAGTCAACCGGCTTCACACCTTTCTTCCTCGTCTACGGTGCTGAAGCCGTCATCCCGAAGGACATAGAATTCGACTCCCCTCAAGTCGCCATGTACACCGAAGAGGAGGCCAAATAAGCACGAGAAGACGGCGTCAATCTGCTGGAAGAGGGCCGGCTGTTGGCACTCAGTCGGTCCGCCATCTACCAGTAGAGCCTGTGCCGGTACTACAATCGGAAGGTCAAGCCAAGATCCTTCCAAGAGGGAGACCTTGTGCTCGAGTTGATCCAGCGAACAGCCGGCCAACACAAGCTCTCGGCACCTTGGGAAGGCCCCTTCATCATCAGCAAGGTGTTGGGCAATGACTCCTACTACCTGATCGATGCCAAGAAGCCTCGAGCACGCAAAAGAGACGACCCTGGCAAGGAACCGGAGCGGCTATGGAATGTAGACCTCCTTCGAAGGTTTTACAGTTGATGCAGTATGTACCACGCCAACTTTTGTATTAAGTACGCAGACTCCGGGTCCCCCGAGAAGAGCTCGGGGACTGCCCTCTTTTATCTATATGATAAGTATTATGCCTATGAATGTGTTATTTCATTTGTCCGCCTGGCACCGGGTTCGACCAGTCGACCCGGGGGCTCGCCGCCTTGTACTATGTAATGCTTCCTGTAGCCGGACAAGTAATGTGTTGGCACTTAGGCCTTCTCCTGCTAAAGCGGCAGCTCGCAGAGCGGCTGTCCGGCAGGCAGGAGTCAAAGGCAGGAAAGGGTGCCCACATGGAAAATGGCTAAGGACCAAAAAGCATGCACATAGTTCAAGCCGGCTTCCCGCTTCGCCGACCGGCTGCTGAGCAACCGGCCGGCCGGCTTCTACTTAACTTGCTAAACGCTCTAATCGGCTAAGTACTTGCCTTCCCAAAAGTGGCCAAGTACTTGACCCAGCCACAGTCTGTAGAGCGGCTGTTCGGCTGGCAAGACGACAACTGAGGGAAGGCAGCAAAGGAAAAAGGCCAAAGAGCAGAAAGCAAGAAGAGCTAGAACTCGGCAAAAATATTTACATATCAAAAGGCCCCTAGCCAACATTCAACAGAAGTTTGAAATACATCCCGCGGGTGGAATTGTGCGAAGTCAACGAAGTTTGTCGAGACTGATAAGAGGTAATAAAAGATAAATTGGCAGCCTAGGGAGCAGCAGACGGGTTTGGCGGAACGGTGGAGTCGGTGGTGCCGGTTGGTGGAGCGGCCGGCTGGTCAGTCTCCGCTTGGTCACCTTCAGCAGCAGTTGGCTCGCTCGGGTGTGGCTCATTGCTGGAGGCGCGGTCAAGCTGAGGCTGGCCGTCCGCTTCAACCTCTGGTGCCTCCTCTTCACTTTCCTCATCCTCCTCATCTTCTCCCTCGTTGTTGGAGTCGATCACTTCGGCTGAGTCCTCGCCATCCTCCGGGTTCAGCCCGAACCATTCTGGTGACACCTCGGTGCCGTTCTCAGTCAGCTCCGGGATGAAGACGTTGGTGTTGGTGTACTCGGCGATCGCCATCGCCCGCTTGACAAGTTCACCTTCCACCGCCACCAGCTCCTCCTGGGCCTCTTGTCAAAACGTGGTCAACTGGGCTAGATTTAGCCCAGGGTACCACGCCTTGATGAACTCCAAGGCCCGGCGCGCTCCAGCCCGGGCCAAGGAGCCCTTCCAGGCCTCAAGATAGCCGGCCGCCACCTCCAGCCATTCGGCAGTCCGGCTGGGATTGTGCAGAGCTGGCATGTCCGGCCATAGGGCAGAGATGGCCTGCGCCCGATCTTGTTGAAGGCGGCGCGACATCCGATGAGCGAACGAAGCGAACTGGATCTTTGAGAAGTTGTTCGCTGTGGGTCCGGGGGGCGTTGGCAGCAATCTGCGCACCTTCTGCCCTTCGCTCTTCGCGGTCAGCCTCAATGGCATGATTGGCAGTGTCAGAGTGACCAGGGAAGAAGTCTGCCCAAAATGAAAGGAAAAGAGCCAAAGTTAGGAGCAAGAAGCCGGCTCGATCAGCAGCCGGCGGCTCGAAGAAAGAAAAAAGAGGAAAGCTCACCATCAACCATGTCTTCAATTTTGCCGAAGCCTGCAGTCAGCAAAGCCTCCTTATCGGTCCAGGCGGAGCGTTCGGTCTCGAACTCAGCAAGGAGAGCGGTCTTCTTTTCCTTCGCCTCCTTCGGGGGTTTCTTGAGAAGTTCCGCCTGCTCTGCCAGCTGCGTGGTCAGCTGGTCAAGCTCCTGGGTCAGCTTGTCGCACTCCACCTCCTTGGCACGCAAGGCGGTATTGGCTTCACCCAGCTGCTGCTGCAGGACGGCGTTGGCCTCTGCAATAGGGGAGAAAGAAAAAGGTGTCAGCAGCCAACAGAGAAGAAGTACAGTCGCTAGGGAGATCCGGCCCGACTGCTTAGCAGTCGGCCCGAATTTCGGGGACTACAGCCCGCGGGTGCGCTAGCGCGCCCCTGCAGAGAAAGAAGTTATCAATGTCAACAAAGAAAAAGAACAGTTGCCGGGGAGATCCGGCCCGACTGCTCAGCAGTCGGCCCGAATCTCGGGGACTACAGCCCGCGGGTGCACCAGCGTGCCCCCACAGAGAAAGAAAACGAAGACTTACTCCGGCTTTCTAACAAGTCGGCAGCCCACCGGTCCAGCTCTCGAATGTTAGAGTTGAAGGTGACTGCGCGGAGGTTGTGATAATCCTATAATGAAGATAGCAGATGAAGTTAGTACTCGGAGCTCACCAATTAAAGTTCCGAGCCGCTGCTTTCGGCGGCCGAAACTTCGGGGACTACACTCGATTAGTGCTAAGCGCGCCTCACGTAGAAGTATAATAAATGCAAAAATTAAAGATGAAGAAGCAAGGAGTATACCCGGATGGCTGCTTGCGACTCCAAGAACGCCTGGTTGCACCGCTTCAGGGCATCGGGTTCGGCTCGAAGTTTGCCCTGGACGTCCAGGATCGCCTGGTTAAAAGGGCCCGTCCCGCCTCCCTGCACCCAGTCTGCGGGCACGGCACTGGTCGCCTCGGTGTCCGGGATCGAAGAGCTCGCGGCACCGACTTCCAGCGGGCGTGGTGCCGAATCCGCCTTTGCAAACCGGCGGCGCGGCGGTGTGCGGATATCGGGAGTCGGGCCCGTCAACATCTCACCTTCGGCTGGTGGCACCGGCAGGTCTGCCGGCTGCTCGTCTTGTGCCTCTCCAGATGGTGGTGGCGGGGGCACGATCACGTCCGGCGTGACGACATCGCCGCCGTCCCTCTCCATGATCGGGTGCTCATCGCTGGCTCCCCCAGTCAGCACCACGAACTCTGGTGGTGGCGGCGTGGAGTTTAGGGGGACGACAAATAACGCCGACTGACGGCGCGCGGGTTCTCCGGCCTGCTCCTCCGCCGCGCCAGCAGCTTCGGCCTCTGCCAGCTTCTTCAAAGTGGCGGCCTCCGCCTTGTCTGCCTCCACCTTCTCCAGGCGGGCGTCTTCCTGCTCCTCGCGCACCTCTGGCGTGTTTCGCTCCCGCGCCTCCCGGAGGTCGGGGACCGGATCAATTCGCCGGGTGGTGGTGGAGGTCTCCGCCGACCCAATGACGGAGGCGGCGGCCGACTTCTCAAGAGAGAGTGGGGCCCTAAGTCAAGGAAACGAAGCAAAGAAAGTTCAGAGAGAATCGACAAGGAAGAAAAATCACAAGAAAAGATACTTACGCCGACACCATGGGAGGCGCCTTCGGCAGCTTCTGAAATTTGGCCGCCTTCGTGGTGGCCTCATTCCGCCTGGTCGCGGCGGTCGGATTCTTGGCCTTCTTCGGCGCACTGCCGAACAAGGCGGCACCCTGTTTACGCTTTCGCGTGCCGCCTCGAGCAGTCGGTTCGGCGGAGGGGCCTGCGTCCGCCCTGCCGGCGCCTCGTGCAGGGCGCGGCTCGTCTTCCTCATTGTCATCGTCAGGCCAAGTCTCGATGCCGCCCTCTTCGGAGCCGCCAGCTCCATAGACGCCGCCTGTGGCGTCGTCCTCCAAGGCGTCCGCCCCCAGGTCGGGGTCGTCCACGTCGCTCACAGCTCGGTCCGGTGCATAGGGGCCACCCGCCCCCACGAAGGCTGCTATTGCTTCAGACATGTCGATCTGTTTCAAATGGGCGAGAGGCCGACTGTTCAAGTCCGCAAGACGGAATCAAGGTGAAGTATGGAGGAAGGGAAAGTTTGAAGAGCTTACGACTGGTGGCCGATCTGCGCGGGAGTACGGCTGCATGACGAACTGCCAGGGCACCTCCAGCTTGAGGTCGGAGATCTCGTTCACCAGGTTCGCCACCTCAGCAGCCGCCATCTCCTTGGTACTCAGCCGATGGGTCGCGGTGCCCGCTTATCCGGCTGATCAAGTGAGGCCAGCCTTGGAGCGGGAGAACCCAGCGCGCGACGAAGGCGGCCAGCAAGTCGGACACCTTGAGGCCTTCGGCTTCGGTCAGCACACGGAGTCGGTTGATGGCGGCAGCGCCGTCTACTAACACCGGCTTCGGCTTGTAGGGCCTGAGGCTCAGTCGGAGGGATGGCTTCATAGGCCGGCAGGTTGATGAAGTCGATTGCCGGGTCGACGTTCTCCACGTAGAAGTAAGATTGTTGCCACATCTTGACCGACTGTGGTAGCTTGATGGAGGGGAAGGCGTTCCTTGGAGATGGACGGCGCACCGCGACGAAGGCGCCGCCTTGGGCTGCCACCTCCCGGACGGAGGTGCCCAGCTTGGTATAGAAGAACGCTCCCCACAGCTCGATGGTAGGGAGGATGCCGAGGTAGCCTTCGCACATCGTGACGAAGGCGGATAGCAACATCACGGTGTTGGGTGTGATGTGATGAGGCTGGAGATGGTAGAACTCGAGGAACGAGCGGAGAAAGCCACTAAGGCCGAAGCCGCGGATGAAGTGCGAGCGGAAGATGACCCGCTCGCCCTCCGCCGGCGCCGGTGAGATCTCCCCCGCAGGAGACACGCGCGCCTTCACGTAGCCTGTGCCGGGAAGGCGCCGCGTGTCGCGGAGGAAGGTGATGTGGTCTTCATTGACGTTTGACCAGTCCCAGTCTCCTCCCCGCCCGCGCGCCATGAAATGCTCGGCGAGGCGAATGGCGCGGCGGGGGAGCTGAGGATTGGTGCGGGGCCAAGAGGACTCGAGACGGAGGAGCTCGACGAAGACGAGCAGCGGCAGCACTCCGGCGTGGCTCAGGGGCGCTGCGGCGAGAGGAGGAAGAAGGAGACGAGAATGGGGAAGGAGGGCGCGCGTGCTCCGCCGCTTCCCCTCCTCCCCCTACTTATAGCCCGCGGTCTATGAAGCCGAGGGGGCGGGGCGTGGGATCGTGGGATTAACAGCGCCCACGACCCCACGTCCCCGCATTTACCGCACGAGTTACCGCACGCAGTAACTCCGCGAAGAAGCTCAACCGGCCGCCTCGGCCCCAGCGGATCCGCTCGCGCGCCGAGGCCCGGTAGTGGCGGGCCCAGCCTGCCATCGCGTCCCATCGCGCGCGTGGGCTGGCAGGCTAGCCCTGCTGCTTGACACCACGTGGCATGCCCGCGACGGGCGGCGGGCCTGGAAGCTTAGCTAACACGCCACCCATTTCCCGACGTTGCGCTCGAAGTTTCAGACGAATCCGACTGGACGTGGTAGACCTCCACCTGGCGGCTAGCCAGGAGTCGGATGAAGCTTCTGCCCGGAGCACCCAGAGAAGGAAACTGTTGAGGCTCACCAGCTTCGGGGACTACTATCGGAATAATGGACCACGGGTAGCCTAACCCGAGTCCCTGAACCTTTCAAGACATCGGAGCCAGCTGCGCCCCTCAAGACATCAAGATGAAGCGTCGCCTTCTGATGGCCGACTGGCCGAACGGCCAGCTTCCAAAAGACGGCATCAAGACGGGCCGACTCCTAACAGGTGGCCTGCAGAGAGGCCAGCTCCTAGTAGTCAGCCCACGGCGCCCTCAAAGCCTGCGCCCCCCATTAAGAAGTCAAGACCGGGTGTGGATACAGTGTAGCCCACCCCCCCGTATCCGGGGCCAGGCGTGGCCACAGTGCTCCGTACAGGCGGAGATCTCCACCCAGCGCGGCACTGTGGGCACTCCCCCCTGACGTCACTACTGGCAGGAGGAGCCATGCCCCCACGATGGCTTGTCGGCACGTCCTGCAGGCGGCGGGCCCTACCTTGGCAGCGAGAGCCCGGAAGGCGGCGGAGGCCCGGCCTGTCGGACCTGAGGGAAGGCGGCTTCTAGCAGGCGGCCCGTTCTTCCCTTGGGGCCCGTGCACCATTAACCAGATGAGACACGGCGTGGCTACAGTGATCTCCCACCAGGCGGCGCGACTGTAGCCATGCTTCCCTGACCAAGCCTGTGCCATTAGCATCACGGCTACAGTAATCAGCAGCCGGCAAGACCCACGAGCGGCGGGAGTGGCCTGTCGGCTCCGTACCAGACCAGTTGGTGGGGCCCACCAGGCGGCGGGCCCCAGCAGCCGGCGGAGAAGCCGGCGACCAGAGACACTGATAGCCAGGTCCTATGCCCGGCCAGATTACCAATGCACCCATGGGGGGTAGGTCTATATAAACCCCCCAGGGCACCCATGCAAAGGGTTCCGAATCTGTTAGAACTAGACTCATACCTAGAGGAAGGAGAGAGCGAGCCTGCCTTCTTCTACCTCTAGCATACAGCTCGAGGAGCACCATTGTATCCACTAGTGCCTTAGTGATCATGCGGAGACCCCGCAGAGCAGGACTAGGGGTGTTATCTCCTAGGAGAGCCCCGAACCTGGGTAAAGTGCGCCGACGTTCGTGTCTACGCCTCATCCCGCTTCCAGGCACCGGCGACGTTCTACTCGCTCCCACCATGATAAGCCATCCATTGGCATATGTCGCACCCAACCCCCGACAAATCTCTTCAACCTCGTCGTTTCTCTAACTCAGCCATCGCGCCGCGAGCGAGGTGGGGGTTTGCCGGTAGTCGGTTTCCTCAACTGCGGTCCCACTTGTAAGGCCAACTCCAACGCACGACCCCAAACGGACCTCCGTTTTTCCCGGATTCTGTGCGTTTGGTTTGGGCAATGGGGTCGTGTCCGGGCCATTTCTCGGATGCGGCGGTCGTCTTGTGAGCAGCGACCGCATCCCGACCGCGTACATTTTTTCTTTGCAAACACATATCTTTTTTCATCATTGATTTGTTTGGTACATGGAAATATATCACCAAAATTTTGACTAGAAAAGCAAGACCAAAGAAAACAAGAACCACAAGAATACATTTTATAAGATATCCAACTTCCATAACTGCTCCTGTAAGTTGGATTAGTGCCTTCTCGATGCATTCATTGTTGATCTGCGGAGGCTCGATCTTGCATGCTTCTTTCTTCTTCGAGTATAAAGAAGTAGACGTGTCTAGCCTCTATTCTATCAACTAGTGCACTAGTCTCATCTCTAGCCTCTATGCTAGCTAAAAGTGCTAGAACATCTACTAAATTGGACTCTATCAATATATCGTTGTACTCTTCTTCCCAATACCAAAACTTGCATCCATTCTACACAATAAAATTTTAAGTTAGCACAACTAGTCTAATCCGAGAGCACAACCGAAGATTTGGTCGAGTTCTTCCTCCTTTTGCCGATATGTGGGACATCCAGCATCTAGGTCATGTCATGCAAGAAAATAGAGTGGTAGTTGAAGCCACGTGATGTGCATCTTGGGCTAAACTGCGAATAGAATGTTAATACTCTTGAGTAACTCCAAAAGCGGCCACCAAAGATCTTTATTGTATTTGTTTTTCATCACCAGCACGTCGAGGTGAAAGATGTGCAGGTTCAGTGGGTCCTGTTGCGTTTTCACTAACATGTGGGACCGCATATGAGCAAACAGACGATGGTCTCCGCGCGTCTACTGGCTGGCTGAGAAGAGAGATAGAGGAGGGCTGAGCACGGACTCCAGGAAATTTGTTCTACGTAACCAGCACCTCGATATAGTGGGGTGCCATGGGCAATAACTAGCATTCATGTCTAACGTTACGGCACACGCCACCCACACGAGTCCCATCCGACACCAACTTTCATGGAGTCCGTGCTACAGCCATCTCTTCTCCCTCCTGTTTTCTCAGCCATCGCACGATGGGCGGGGTGGGGGTTTGCCGATAGTCGGTTTGCTCAACTGCGGTCCCACTTGTAAGTGAAAATGCAACACAACACGCATTCCCCCTTGAGCGGCGTGCCGGACCAACCGTGTGGGGGTGCGACGCGAACACGGCAGCCTTTTCCTTTTGAACTTGTAACTTGTAAAATTTGGTTCCGCTCCATGGTGCGATCGATAGATAGAAATAACAATTTCCCTAGAGTAATGAGAAGTTTGGTTCTGGCGCGGTTCATGCATGGAGTACATAGGAAAATTAGGTTGATGCGAAAGGTAAGATATTTACTAGTAGTACCATATACTAAAACATGGATTTGATGGAAAGATAAAGATACATACGGATCCATCAACGACATCCTCACGCCCTAGTGCATCAGGTCACCAATCGACGTGTGAGGACTAGCGGCGTTGGCGGCAAGCTCAATGTCCTTCTGAACAATGCCGTCCAAGGTTGCCCTATGGTCCAAGAAGGCCAGCGTCCTATTGTCCTCCTCTTGCATGTAGTAGTCCTTGTGTACGATTTGCACGTAGATGTGGGTGATTATGTCGATGGTGCCTTGCTGCGCCAGGCGCTGCGAGGCGAGCGCGACCTTGAGGTGGACATTTTCCAGCGCGACGGCGGGCAGTCGCAGGGCCACCAGTGCGTCACAGAGGTTGTCACCATAGAGGCCGTTGAGGGTGGCAGGCATCGGAGAGCCTGGGCGCGTGGGCTGGAGGCGTACATCATGGTCATCCACGAGCTTCTTGACGACGGTGAACTTGTCAAGGAAGCCGACGAGGACCTCGTCGAACAAGGAGACAAAGTTGCCGTCCAAGCGGCCCCTCGCCCTGGCGGCCTCAAGCACTACCTGGAGACGTTCCTCAGTCCCGGGCCGCAGGCCGGTGTCGTGGACCATCTGGCACAGCCGACTGATGCTCGCGCTCATCGCCTCCATGGGTCTAGCTTCTAGTCAACTGATCTTGCGATTGGAGTGATCACTCTTGCCCTTGGGTGTGTAGGTGCGTAGGATTTCGTAGATTGGACTGGCGGGAGCCTATATGTGAGAAGTGCAGACTGTGTTAAATTCACGTGTGTGTTGGCCATCTACTCCTCGCTTTTTGCATTCCTCGCTTTGGCTGTATGACAGGTTGGCCAGCCACCCGTTGGGCCCACGTGTCATACACCCAAAGGCAGGTGCAGTAAGTCAATGAAGCTGCGTCCCCCTCTGTGCCCGTGCATGCTTTCAATGACTTGAGACTACCAAACATCACATGCAGTGGTTAGTTCATTGCATGTAATCCTATTAAGTAGCAAAAAGACATTAAGTTATCTCGCCGATAGGAATAAAACAATACACCATGTATTTATTTACAGAGGGAGTAGTACATTTTTTGTGACATGCATTACTAGATATTGCTAGTCAAATACTAAATCCAGATGGACGTGGTAGTACTACTAAATCAAGACGGTGGTGCTAGTAGTAGTAGTAGTAGTAGTAGTAGTACCAATGTAGTAGCACTGTACTACCCGTTGGTCAAATTATTACGTGCTGCTCCTCACAGTGAAGTGACAAGACCCTACGCCGGAGATGACACCTGAGTATAGGTGCCGTGTTCGGCATACCATAGTTAGCCTCACTGTCTATAGTCACTATCATCATGGCTGTAGACCTAGCCTGCTTACACTAGCCGTGTTCGACATAATTTCCCGTGCGTAGATGCCCGTGCATTGCACGAAACACCAAGATTGGGGGGTGGATGGCGCCGGCAGTGGCCATCGCGCCTGATTTTTCCATGGCCTTCTAGATGTTGTGGGGAGGAGATGAGGCTGATTGTGAGAGACAAGGAGTTGTTTGTAAATAGGGAACAAGTGCGGGCATCTTTTTGCAAAACTAGAGAAGTTTGGTTTTTATGCGTCAGATCGGAGTCCCAGTTGATTCGCCAAAGGAGGAATGAGAAGTCCCCTGATAGTTTGAATCAGACAGGTTAAGAGGTTGTCGAAAATGACCCGCCTTGGGATAAAGTGTATCAAAAATCTGTAAGACCTCTGGGCGGCGTTTGCGAATCGGCGTGTTTGGTAAGCCGGATGATGTAATCACACCACCACTATGTCGGGTGGTGCGGCGAGCTTGGTGTTGTTGTTTCTTCAAAAAAAAGTTGGGATCCAAGTGAGCTAAAGGGTGAGAAAAGCTTACTTTCCGGCTTCCTTGTCGGGATTTCTGTGTTGGCAGAGGTTCTAAGCCAGAGGAAAGAATAATTACCTCTATGTCATCTGCACGGCTGGCTTCTGCATCATCCTCATCAAATTCATTGTCAATAAGATGTATAAAAAATGAGCCAAGAGAGTCAATTTCTACCTCCGACTCATCATCAACCTTGTCATTGTCCAAGTTTAAATCAGCGAACTCAGTGGTTTTCTTCTTGGCAGGCCTTTTGGTGGCTTTGGTTTTGGTACGAGCCGGTTTGGCTGGTTTATCTTGTGGTTTCTTCTTCCAAAATGGAGAATCGGCCTGTTAAGGTCAAAAAGATCATAAGTGGGCATAATTACTGAAAATGTTGTTGAGCGGAAGGTGTGCAAAACTTACGGCTGGCGGCTTGTTGAAGGTGCAGAAAGGACTAAGCCATTTTTTACTGCATTCCTTTACAGGTTCGTTCAGCAATTTCTTGGTGGCTTCAGTAATTTCTGCGTCAGACAGTTGAATGTTGCAGTGGCGCTGGGGATCTTTTAAATCGCCGGTATATTCGCACATTAAGCCGGGGCGATGACTTAATGGCAAGATACTCCAGGACACCCAGCACCGGACAAGGTCGACGCTGGTTAAGCCATTGGCCATAAAGGCTCTGAGCTTTGAAAAAGTTGGCGCATATTTGGCCCGCTCCTTCGTGTTAATCTGTGGGGGGAGTGGATGTGTGTTGCTAAGCCGGTGGTCACGGTAACCCGGCAGGGGATTTTCATCTGCTGGAGATGTGTTCTGACAGTAGAACCAATTTTGGTTCCAATCCTAGGGGAAGATGTCATGGCGGGTTACAATATCTCGCAAGAGTATATGAGGAAGGATTTTTTCTAAGTATTGAAGATTGATATGAACAAGTTCACATCAACCTGGGGCCTAAAGTTGGGGATATAATTATTGGGTATGACCCGCCCAGGAGGGGCCGGGTCATACCACTGGCGGTTCATAATGACAAGGCCCATGAAGATGTTGAAGATGGCAGTTCACGTAGCAGGCTCATTGAAGGCCCAAGACCCAAAGGCGACTTGAGACCCACGGGTGTAAACCGCCATATGTTAACTTGTACATTAAGGAAAGTAGATGTTTTGTCACCGAGCCGGACACGTTGTGTATGAGCCGGCCGGGACTCTGTAGGCTGCTGGGCATCAGCCTATGTATATAAAGGGGTGACCCGGCAGCGGTTTAGGTCAAGAAATAAGAGATCGAAAGCTAGGTCGAGCGGATTCGCTCCTGTGTAATCGAAACCTAAGGAATACCACCTCAAACTGGATTAGGCCTTTACCTTCACCGCAAGGGGCCGAACCAGTGTAAACTCTCTGTGTCCTTTGTTCCGTTTAACCCCTTTAAGCTAACCTAGTTGCGATGGCTCCACGACTAACTCCTTCTGCTAGGACATCTGCCGTAACAAATCCACGACAATAAGTACTATATCAAACCAATTCAAATTTTGTTTTTGCATTATATCTACTGTATTCCAACTTTTCTATGGCAAAAATTCATCAAACCATAGGGCCATCAAAATAAGCACACAACACAAAGAAAACAGAATCTGTCAAAAGCAGAACGATGCAGAGTAATCTGACTATTTCGAATACTTCTGTAACTCCAAAAATTCTGAAAAATTAGGAAGACCAGGGTAATTTGTATATTAATCTTCTGCAAAAAGAATCAGAGAAAAATCACTTTTCTGTGATTTATGAAAATTATTTTCTTGAGTGCATAAGTTTCTGTTTTTCAGCAAGATCAAACAACTATCACACAAGAAGATCCTAAAGGCTTTACTTGGAACAAACACTAATTAAAACACAAAAAACACAATCATAATAGTAGCATAATTGTGCAAACACTCAAGAACAGAAAGCAAAAAGCAAAAATAAATTTTATTCATTGGGTTGCCTCCAAACAAGCGCTATAGTTTTACGCCCTTGGCTAGGCATAATATTTCAACGATGCTCACACGAAAGATGAGAATTGACACACAAAGAGAGCATCATGAAACATATGGCTAACAAATTTAAGTCTAACATGCTTCCTATGCATAGGAATCATATAAGCAAACAAATTATCAAGACAAGAAATATGTAGCATATGTAAAGGAGAAGAAAGAAACAATCGCAATCTCAACATAACGAGAGGTAATTTAGTAACATGAAAATTTCTACAACCTCCATCATAACAATAACATCATAATCAAATTCAATAATATAGCTATCATAAAAAAATTCTCTTCATGATCCACATGCATGCAAAGTTGACACTCTTCCAAAATAGTGGGATTATCATCAAATAAAGTTATGACCTCTCCAAGCCCACTTTTAACAAAAAATTCATAAGACTGAACACTCTCCAAATATGTGGGATTACTTTTAGCTAAAGTTGACACTCTTCCAAACCCACTTTTAATATTATCGCAACCATATTCACCATGAGGCTCGAATAAATTCTCAAGATCATAAGAATCATTATCACCCCAATCATGATCATTGCAATAAGTAGTGGACATGACATAACAAGCATCCCCAAGCTTGGGGTTTTCCATGTTATTAGCACAGTTGTCATTAATAGAACTTACAATAACATCATTGCAATCATGCTTTTCATCCAAAGAGCTATCATGAATCACTTTATAATTTTCTTCTTTTAACACTTCATCACAATTTTGAGATTCATAAATCTCAAGCAAAACTTCATAAAGATAATCTAGTGAACTCAATTCACTAGCAATAGGTTCATCATAATTGGATCTCTTGAAAAGATTAGCAAGTGTATGAGGATCCATATCAATAGATTTTTAGCAAGCAAGGATGAAAGCAAAATATAAGACACATGGAAACACAAGCAAACATAAGATCTGACGAGAAAAAGGCGAACGAAAAGGAGGGCGAATGAAACAACAAATTTTTGTGAAGTGGGGGAGAGGAAAATGAGAGGCAAATGGCAAATTGCGAGGAGATGATATTTGTTCTTAGGAACCTGGTATATGTTGAAGATCCTCCCCGGCAACGGCGCCAGAAATTCCTTTTGATGTCGCTTGAAGCTACGTCGGTATTTCCCCAAAGAGGAAGGGATGATGCAGCACAACGGGGGTAGGTATTTCCCTCAGATATGAAACCATGGTTATCGAACCAGTGGGAGAACCAAGCAACACAACGTAAACAGCCCCTGCACACAGATAACAAATCCACGCAACCCGACGTGTTAAAGGGGTTGTCAATCCCTTCCGGGGTATGGCGCCTCAAGATAGGAAAACAGACGTGAGATAAATTGTAGTAGATTGATAGATCGAATGCCAAATAAAATAAATAGAAATAAAATGCAGCAAGGTATTATTGTATTTTTGGTTTGATAGATCTAAAAATGAATGCAAGAGGATAGTAGATCTCAAAGGCAAATATATGAGAAGGAAGACCCGCGGGCCGTAAGTTTCACTAGTGGCTTCTCTCAAGAAAAATAGCAAACAGTGGGTGAACAAATTACTGTTGGGAAATTTATAGAACTTCATATAATCATGATGATATCCAGGAAACGATCATTATATAGGCATCACGTCCAAGATTAGTAGACCGACTCCTGCCTGCATCTACTACTATTACTCCACACATCGACCACTATCCAGCATGCATCTAGTGTATTAAGTTCATGGAGAAACGGAGTAATGCAATAAGAATGATGACATGATGTAGACAAGATCTATCTATGTAGATATAGACCCCATCATTTTATCCTTAGTAGCAACGATACATACGTGTCGGTTCCCTTTCTGTCACTGGGATCAAGCACCGTAAGATCGAACCAACTACAAAGCACCTCTTCCCATTGCAAGATAAATAGATCAAGTTGGCCAAACAAAACCCAAATATCGGAGAAGAAATATGAGGCTATAAGTAATCATGCATATAAGAGATCAAAGAAACTCAAATAACTTTCATGGATATAAAAAGATATAACTGATCATAAACTCGAAGTTCATCATATCCCAACAAACACACCGCAAAAGAGTTACATCATATGGATCTCCAAGAGACCATTGTATTAAGAATTCAGAGAGAGAGAGATGATGCCATCTAGCTACTAACTACGGACCCGAAGGTCTACAAAGAACTACTCACGCATCATCGGAGAGGAACCAATGGAGGAGGTGAACCCCATCCGACATGGTGTCTAGATTGGATCTGGTGGTTCTGGACTCTGCGGCGGTTGGATGAATATTTCGTCGACTCCCCTAGGGTTTTGGGAATATTGGGGTATTTATAGAGCAAACAGGCGGTCCGGGGGCACCCGAGGTGGGCACAACCCACCAAGGCGCGCCTGGGCCTCCTGGCATGCCCTGGTGGGTTGTGCCCCCTCGGGGCACCTCCCAGGCGCAGCCAGGGCCCATTACATTTCTTTTGGTCCAAAAAAATCTCCATAAAGTTTCGTTGCATTTGGACTCCGTCTGATATTGATTTCCTGCGATGTAAAAAACATGCAGAAAAATAGCAACTGGCACTTGGCACTATGTCAATAGGTTAGTACCAAAAAATGATATAAAATGACTATAAAATGATTATAAAACATCCAAGATTGATAATATAACAGCATGGAACAATCAAAAATTATAGATACATTTGAGACGTATCACGGTGCACTAAACTATTAAGTAGTCATCATATCGAGCTTGCCAAACGTTCATAACGTCTGCATCTGCTCCTGCAATAGGTCTGTCACCTAGCGGTGCATCAAGGACATAATTCTTCTGTGCAGCAATGAGGATAATCCTCAGATCATGGACCCAGTCCGTGTTATTGCTACTATCATCTTTCAACTGAGTTTTCTCTAGGAACATATAAAAAATAGGGGAGCTATATCGCAAGCTATTGATCTACAACATAGATATGCAAAAACTATTAAGACTAAATTCATGATAAATTTAGGTTCAATTAATCAAATTACTAATGAACTCACACTTAAATTAACATCCCGCAAGTTATTTAAGTGATACATGATCCAAATCAACTAACCCATGTCCGATCATCACGTGAGATGGGGTAGTCATCAATGCTGAACATCTCTATGTTAATCATATCTACTATATGACTCACGTTGACCTTTCGGTCTCTAGTGTTCTGAGACCATGTCTGTACATGCTAGGCTCTTCATGTTCAACCTAAGTATTCCGCGTGTGTAAATCTGGCTTACACCTGTTGTATGTGAGCGTAGAGTCTATCACACCCGATCATCACGTGGTGCTTTGAAACGACGAACTTTGGCAACGGTGCATACTCAGTGAGAACACTTTTATGTTGAAATTTAGTGAAGGGATCATGTTATAATGCTACCGCCGTTCTAAGCAAAATAAGATGCATAAAAGATAAACATCACATGCAATCAAAATATGTGACATGATATGGCCATCATCATCTTGTGCTTTTGATCTCCATCTCCAAAGCATCGTCATGATCTCCATCTTCACCATCTTGACACCTTGATCTCCATCATTGTGTTGGGTCGTCTCACCAACTATTGCTAACGCATAGCAATAAAGTAAAGCAATTACATTGTGTTTGCCTTCACACAATAAAGAGACAACCCTAAGGCTCCTATAGGTTGTCGATATTACAAAACAGGATCAACTCATACAACAACGCATATCACATCACGTCTTGACCATATCACATCACAACATGCTCTGCAAAAACAAGTTAGCCGTCCTCTACTTTGTTTCTGCAAGTTTTACATGGCTGCTACGGGCTTCTAGCAAGAACCATTCTTACCTACGGCAAAAACCACAACGGTGATTTATCAAAATTTGTTGTTTTAACCTTCTTCAAGGACCAGTCGCAGTCAAATTCTATTCAACTAAAGTAGGAGAAACAAACGCTTGCCAGCCACCTTTATGCAAAGCTAGTTGCATGTCTGTCGGTGGAACCGGTCTCATGTGCGTGGACATGTAAGGTTGGTCTGGGCCACTTCATACCACAATACCGCCGAATCAAAATAAGACGTTGGTTGTAAGCAATATGCATGACTATCACCGCCCACAACTCTTTGTGTTCTACTCGTGCATATCATCTACGCATAGACCTAGCTCTGATACCACTATCGGGTAACATTGCATGGAAAACAAAAAATTTCTACGCACACGCAAGATATGTCTATGGAGATGCATAGCAACGAGGGGGAGAGTGTGTCTATGTACCCTCGTAGACCGTAAGCGGAAGCGTTTGACAACACGGTTGATGTAGTCGAACATTCTTTGTGATCCAACCAATTGAGTACCGAACATACGGCACCTCCGCGTTCAGCACACAGCTCATTGACGTCCACGCCTTCTTGATCCAGCAAGACGGCGAGGTAGTGGATGAGTTCTGGCAGCACGACAGCGTGGTGACGGTGATGGTGAAGTTATCCCACAGGGCTTCGCCTAAGCACTATGAAAATATGACCGGGGGTGCAAACGGTGGAGGGGGGCGCTGCACACGGCTAAGACAATGTTGTGTGTTGTGCTAGGCGCCCCCTCCCACATATATATAGGTGGGGAGTCAAGGGTGCAGCCAGGAGGCGCCCCCAAGTAGGTTGAATCCAACTTGGGATCTTCCCCAAGTGGCGCCCCCTTCCCTATTTGGAGTGCCGGAGGAAGGAAGGAGGAGGTGGCGCCCCCACCTTTCTTTTCACTCCTGAGGAGGGAAAGGCAGGAGGGGCCACCCTCCCCTTTCCTTCCCCTAGGGCCGGCCAGCCAAGGGAAGGGGTGCACTAGCCCCTTTGTGGGCTGGTCTGTCCCCCCTTTGGCCCATAAGGCCCATACACTTGCCGGGGGTTCCCGGAACCCCTTCCAGTGACCCGATGAGTACCCAGTGCACTCCGAAACTGTTTGGTGTCCGAATACCATCATCCTATATATCATATGGGTCATCCAAAGAAATCGTTTGTGTTGAAGGGATGTACAAATCCTGCGTGCCAGATTTTCTCTTGGCTTAGCGGCAAAGGAACCATAGCTCTCACTTTGCATACCGTCTACAATTTGAAGAACTTGCGATGAAGAGATGAACAAATCCTGCGCAGCAATTTTCCCTTGGCATGGGAAGACCATAGCTCTCGCTTTGCATACGGGTGTTCTATAAAATGTTTGCGGCGAAGAACTGCACAAATCCTGCTCGGCACATTTTCCCTTGGATTACTGGGAAGCTGTCGGTTTGCATACGGGTGTTCTATCTAAAACGTTTGTGGTGCAGAGCTGCACAAATCCTGCTCGGCACATTTTCCCTTGGCTTACTAGGGAAGTTGCCGGTTTGCATACGGGTGTTCTATCAAAAACGTTTGTGATGAGTGTGTTAAATTTAAAAACCATTGACGTTTTTAAAAAAATCATTTGATAAGTCTATACATTCAAAGAGAGAAATGCAAGTTTGTTCAAACCATATGTTTCATTCATTCACTCTGCGACTTTATATTCATACGATCAAGATACGGTATTAAAACCAAAAAAACTAATTCCGGCGGCGGCGAAGGCGGCGTGCCGCGCCAGCGTTGTCGTTGTTGTTCTCCGGGATGCCGTTGTTGAAATCTTCAAGGTAGCAAAGAATGTTCTTCACTTGGAAATCAAACATCATGTCGTCGCGCGATCGACGGGTGGGGCGCGGGAGGACGGCAACTCGCGGCACTACGAGGTAGCATCCGATGTTGGCGTCCCATGACGCTGAGGGGGGAGCCCGCACGGGCACGAGCGCGGCGGGTGTAGGCAAACACACAGGGGACGACGCCGTGGTGGGTGCAGGGGCGCGCACGGGTACAGGCACGGGCGTTGGCACTAGCATGTATACGAGCTCGCGCGGGTCCGCAGGGACCTTGCTGACGCCCGCGTCTTCCAGCTCTACGATAGTGCTCAGCGACCAACCCATCAATGCTACGGGGATGGTCACTGGCGCGGGTGCGGGGATGGGAGTTGGGATGGGCACGGGGGCAACAACCACCGCGACCGACTCGTTCAGGGCCATGTCCATGAGGCCCCATTCCTCCTTATTCTCTATCTCGTCCGGCTCGGAGTCGACTTCACCAAACTGGAAGACTAGTGGCACATGATCCTTCTACGCCATGGCGTTCCTGGAGGTCTGTGGGAGGGGAATGGGAGGCGAATAGTAAGCCGCCCATATTAAACAACGACTCGAGCGCCATTAATGGAGAGGATGCGAGCAAGGCGGGAGGCCATGGAAGTCAAAGGGCTCGCTTCCCAGTGAGCCTGCATAGCGTACAACTTGCACGCTTCCCGATGAGCCTGCGCACTAGAGGACAACTTGCACGCCTCCCAGTCATCTTACGCAGCGGATTGCGCTCCCACGCCTCCCGTCTTCTCAAGTAGTTGTCTGCACGGCACCTCCTAGCCATTAAAAATGTGATGCGTGGCATCACGTGAATGGTTAAGAGAACACCCACGACTTAAATTATACAAACATTTGAGATGATAATATGGCAGCTATTTGTTTCAAAATGCATTTGTTGGTTCTTGATTGAGTGTGCCTTCTCTCAAATTGGACATGAAAAATACCACAGAATGTTGGGTGCCATTCCATGATAGCATGCCAAGTTTCATGAAATTCAGAAGAGTTTTGGATTTACCAGAATTTAAAAACAAAGTATCTCAAAGTTTTGCCGGCAAGCAATGGTGCCCTGGTGTTTGAAATTCATTCTCATTTCTTGCATGGGACCTAAGCATGCACCCAAGGACACACATTTTGATTTTTCAACCCATTTTTCTACACAGGAGCATGTGCCTGTAGTTCAAATTTGAATTATGCACATAAAATGCATAGAAAACCAGTTAATGTATAAAAATGTCCAAATGAACCCCGAAAAATTCCAAAATTTAACAGGACACTCCCGTTGCTCTATGTTGCCACTAGGAAAAACTTCGAAAGCAAGAAGAGGCAATGAATATCGTTTCATCCATGAACGAGGCACATTCCCTACCGGAACCATGAGGCTTGTTGTTTGAAGCTCTGGTTTGTGAGAAGCTTATACCCAAACCTGCCCCAAATAAAAAAATCACCACAGTATGTTGATGTCGTTCCATGATAGCATGCCAAGTTTCATGAATTTCAGACAAGTTTTGGATTTACTAGAATTTTAAAACCATATCTCTCAATGTTTGGGGCCAAGCGACAGTGCCGAAGTGTTTGACATTCATTCTCATATCTTGCATGGGACCTAAGCATCCAACCAAGGACACACATTTGATTTTTAAACCCATTTATATGCACTAGAGCATGTGCCTATAGTTCAAATTTGAATTATGCACATAAATGCATAGAAAACTTAGTTAATGTATAAAAATGTCAAAACGAACCCTGAAAAATTCCAAAATTTAACACAACACTCTTGTTGTTCTATGTTGACATTAGAAAAAAATTGAAAGCAAGAAGAGGCAACGAATATCGTTTCGTCTACAAAGGTGACATGTTCCCTACCGGAACCATGAGGCTTGTTCCAAGAAGCTCTGGTTTGTGAGAAGCTTATATCCAAACCTGCCCCAAATGGGACAATTTTTCACCACAGCATGTTGATACCATTCCATGATAGCATGCCAAGTTTCATGATTTTCAGACGAGTTTTGGATTTACTAGAATTTTAAAACCATGTATCTCAATGTTTGCAGCCAAGCGATGGTGCCGAGGTGTTTGACATTCATTCTCATTTCATGCATGGGACCTAAGCATGCAACCAAGGACACACATTTTATTTTCAACCCACTTTTATGCACTAGAGCATGTGCCTATTGTTCAAATTTCAATTATGCACATACATGCCTAGAAAACTCAGTTAATGTATAAAAATGTCCAAACGAACCCCGAAAAATTCCAAAATTTAACACGACACTCCTGTTGTTCTATGTTGACACCAAAAAAAGTTTGAAAGCAAGAAGAGGCAATGAATATGGTCTCGTCCACAAAGGTGACATGTTCCCTACCGGAACCACGAGGCTTCTTGTGAGAAACTCTATTTGTGAGAAGATTATACCAAAACCTACCACAAATGGGACAATTTTTTACCACAACATGTTGATGCCATTCCATGATAGCATGCCAAGGTTCATGAATTTTAGACGGGTTTTGGATTTACTAGAATTTCATAACCAAGTATCTCTTTCCCTAAAAAACAAAACCAAGTATCTCAACGTTTGCCGGCGAGCCACGGTGCCGAGGTGTTTGAAATTCATCCACATTTCTTTCATGGGACATAAGCATCAATCCATGGACATATATATGATTTTACAACCCATTTTGTTGCACCGAAGTATGTGCATGTAGTTTAATTTTGAATTGTGCACCTGAAATGCCTAAAAAAACCAAGTTAATGTATAAAAATGTCCAAACGAACCCTGAATAATTCCATTTTTTTACGACACACCTATAGTTGCATGTTCACTGTAGATAAAAGTTATAGAATTCAAATACCCCCTTTGTTGATGTGACCCAATTATGTATTTCAAATCAAGACGAAAAATCAAGTTGATCGCACACAGTTTATTGTCACCAACCGTGTGTGATGCAGTACAAAATATCTTGGAGACATCGAAGTAGTAGGTATATGGCTTACGCGAGAAGGTGCGTCGGCTACATTCCACAGCCGGCGCATCAAGCACACTAGCTCGCTCCCCAAATATCATTTCACTGTTCAATCATCGCCTGTGAAAGATTGGGGACGTGGACCCGCGTCTTGAGGGCCACTTCGGCGGCCCACTCCGGCGAGAGCGCGGACGCAGCCGCCATGCGCGTGCTAACAAGCTGCGTGAATGCGGTCGCAATCTGCGGCCGAGCGGCCAAGGTAGCCCAAACGGCTGATATTGCTGCTCAGGTGGCGGCAGCAACATCTGTGTCGGGGAGAGCAACTGGCGAGAGCGGCGGAGTAGTTTTCTGCTCCGCGGCGGCGGCCTAAGCCCTGATGGCGGCCGCCCACGACCATGTCAAGGCACCCACGCCTAGCTTGTGGCAGTCCCCGCACAAATTGAACGAAACTTCTCCAACAACGTTGACAACCCCCGACCGAAGAATTGGCAATCGCCAAGAGCGTTTGACCAGCTGTCCGTTTCTTCGCGGCATACCTTGCCACGACGAAGCCCGTCGAAGGCCAGATCGCAGCCTCCCACACCTAGCTTGTGGTGGCCATTTCCAAAGAGATGGCGGACGCAGATGGTGAGATGCTTGTCGAGTTTGGTGCGATGGATGCCATGGAGTCCCTTCCCCAGGAGATCGTCGGGCGCGAGCTGGACATGGAGGAGGCAGTGGAGATCGACGAGCGCCAGCCGGAGTAGTACTATTTGTTTAATTTAGAGCGTCGGTCATTAATTTGTTAGAGTAATGTTTAGGTTAGCTAGCTCTATTTAATTGCTAAACTTGCTCGATTAAGAAGTGTGGGTCTGCTGTAGGCTGCTTTGTGTACCCAAATTATGCAATGACTTGGATCACCACTGTAACCAGGGAAATACGAACCAAAATTTGCATGTTCAAACTCATCACACACAGGGTAAGCTATATGAATCATTTGTGATGTTCACATATCGTACACAATGCTGAATAGGGAACCGTGTCTGATGACACTTTGCGCGCCAGTTTTATCGCTGCACCGAGCCAAATTTTTTGGTTTCCTCAGAAACATCTACTTCCCCGCCCCTCCCCCTTACCAAAAGCCACATTACCCCTTTTTCCGCCTTCCTTTCGAAGTTCAAACCTTTACTCCTTGCTTGCAGCGTTGCCTCCTCACCGGCGACCCTCCTTCACGCTGCCCGGCCTCGTCGATCCAGGCAGGTAATCCACACCTGACCCCCATCCTCCTCCACCTTCTATAGCACACATGCCCCTACCGCTGGCGCGACACCTTCCACCCAAATCATCGACCCCTACCCCAAATAAGCGCCGCCCTAAGCCATGGTGCATGTAGTATAGCCAGGAGCTCAAGGAGCATTTGGCAGTGGAGAAGCAAATCGTGGCCGCACCCAAAGATGAGGTCGCGATGGCTGCCATTCGTGCCGACCCCCGGATCTTGGAGGAGCACCTCGCCGTCAAGGCCACCGTCGACCCCTCTCACCCCGACACTGCGGCGTGGTTGGCTGCTTTAAACGACAGTTCGTGGCATTTTCTCAAGGCCACCATCGGTGCCTTCGATGAAGACTGTGAGGTGTTTTCTCAGCATGCCTGTGCTTACCTCAACTCGAGAGCCAGCAGGTTGGTGCCCGGAGTGGCTCAGGCAACTCACCGCTATGAGGAGGGCACCCACGATGTGGAGGCCTCACCCTCTTCCATGTCCAAGGAGCCATCATCATCGATATCTCCGACGATGAGGAGTAGCTTGTCTTATTAGCTCACTATAAGGACCTATGTTCATTTAGCTAGCTATGCCGGTTAAGCATGCCCGGTTTACCCATTGCATGTGTTTCTCCTTCCTTTCCTTAAAAAATTCTAGTGAATTATCCTATGTACTTTTACCATTCATGTGTTACATATGTTCTATATGTCATGCAATGTGTAGCTCACTTATTAATTGTTTGGTTAATTTGTTGTCGTGTTCAATTAACTGTTTGGTTCAATTCTGCAATGTGATGTTCAATTCTTCTAGGTGCAATTTTGTATTGTCTTCCATGTGAGAAATAAATCGAATTTGGCTGTACAAAATACATGAGAAACAAGTACAATTGCCATATTTCCAAGTTGTCAAGCATGCTTGGTTTGGTTAACTTTCTAATCTTCTAGTATCTTATATATTGTGAATGTGGTGCTCAGTTAATGTTTGGTTCATTTGTTGTGGTGTTTAGTTAACTGTTTGGTTCAGTTATGCAATGTGATGTTCAATTGTTGTGGGTGCATTTTTTTATTGTCTACCATGTGAGAAATAAATCAAATTTGGTTGTACTAAATTCATGAGAAACAAATACAATTGCAATATTTCCAAGTTGTTAAGCATGCTTGGTTTGGTTAACTGTATGATCTTCTATTAGGAGTATGTTATATTGTGTAATGTGGTGCTCAGTTAATGTTTGGTTAATTCATTGTGGTGTTTAGTTAACTGCTTGGGTCAATTTTGCAATGCGATGTACAATTTTTGAGGTTACAATTTTGTATTTTTATGCATGTGAGAAATAAATAGAACTTGGCTACACTTAATACATGAGAAACATATACAATTTCTATATTTCCTAGTTCTTAATCATGCTTGGTTTGGATAAATGGATTTTCCATGTGGCTCGAATTAATCTGATGAATCTGCAATGTGTTTATTTTTTATCAACATATTTTACTGATAGATTGCCAACCCTCACTTAACCTAATCACTAACTACCTTATGTGTGTTGCAGGGAAACAATGGGAAGCACTGAGGTTTACAATCGAAGTTTGCACATGCATGGTCCTTTGTCTAATAGCACATTATTGTGCAATTGTAGGGACCATTATAATATTTAGGTTTTTAACAATTTGGTCTTGCACATGTAGGTCCTGCTGTCAGAGGTTTTGACCCACTGTTCGACCCTTTTTGCGTATGGGGAAATGAGTTGTCTATGAATATCAGCCAAGTCAAGAAACTCAGAAAGATTGTTAGGATAAAGAAATTAGCGACAAAAACAACAAGATCTTTGTCTGCACAATGAAGAAGACATCAGTTCACTACAAGATGGTACTAACTATTATACCTTGTCTCTTTTATTCCTTTGCACCATTTCAAATCTAGAGAAGATATTTATGCATATCCTTGTTTTCAGGACTTTCCAAAGCACTTCACTGAAGATTACCTCTCAAACCACCTGTATGGTCAGGAGGTGAGGAAGGTATTCATACAACACCCATGGTACAATATTGAAGTCTTCCTGAAGCTGACGAAGGATGGACGGTCAATCATCCACAGGAACTGGCTTAATATTCGCCTTCCGCTTCAGCAGTTTTCCAGATGAGATTCATCTGTCTATGTATCGTCTATGATGCTAATTTCAAAAGGTTATAGATGTTGCATGTGAAACTTGGTGCTGGTGCAGTTGTGTAATGGGTAGCTAGCTATATGCCTATATGGTGTAACTGAGTGCTAAAGCTATATGATGTTGTACTCTGATGTATTTCAATTTTGAAATCCTGCTTCTTTAATACAAAAATGAAATATTGTGTGCTTAATTTGAAATGTCAAGTTTATAAATGGATTATTAATAACAGGCCAATTAGTCTGCTAATTGGGTTTTTCTATGGCAAACGGTTATTGAGAAAACACCGTGGTCGATGACTCAGAAAATGCACACATTTTCTAGGAAGAAAACATGTTGGATCAATGAACAATCACACACGACTTCATCTTGAAAACTGTTTCTGTTAGGCCACCTTGTGCAAACGTTTTCCACATAAAAAGTGTGTGTGATGGAAACCTATGCCACACAGTTTCTTCTACGCACCATGTGTGATGCATTCAATAACGCAGACGATAAAATTGTTATCGTCTACAATGGCAATGCTATCACAAATGATTTAATGGGGGAAATTGTGTGTGATGTATGTGTGAATGGAAACGTTTCCCTGGATTGACTGTGTTGGATGTACATACGAACGAAAACGTACTTCTTCGATTGACTGTGTGGGACGTAAATACGAACGAAAATGTATTATTTGGCTTGACTGTGTGGAATGTACAAACGAACGGAAACGTTTGTCTGGGATTGAATGCTTGGGATGTACTTACGAACGGAACCGACTGGGCCTGTATAATTGTATTTGATCGCTCGCCCGTCGCACACGAACTCATTTTGCCCAGCGAGTGCGACCGGAGTGTCTATCCCTGACGGTTTCTGGGTCGTGTGGGAAGGACCCCCCCTATCTCCATGTTGGTGTACAAAAGTAGGGGTCCTTTTTGCACCCCTTTACCTGTGCACGGGCAGTAGCAGCCGCGGGACAAAAGAGGAAGCAAAGTCACAAGACTACCAGAGTCGTGCTCAAAACCAGAAGCATGAAGAGCAGAGGGGCGACTGAGACTCCACCAGCAAGGCCCTTGCCGGGGCGGCCTTCACGGCCCCGGCAAGAGCCTTGCTGGAGCAACTTGCCCAACACCAACGGGGCCGCCACCCTTGAGTCTAAAAGTTCCGACGCCATCAACCACATTGGAACAAGGCTCGGGAGGCACCTCCATGGTGGCATGCAAATCTTTGTGAAGACAAAGGGCCTATGAGGCCTAGGTAGGAACCAGAAAACAAGACAACAGCAAGGCTCCTTGCCGAGGACGCCCACGAGGCCCCGATAAGACTCTTGCTGAGGGCGCCCACAAGGCCCCAGCAAGACCCTTGCTGGGAATATCAGCAAGACCGCGACAAGGCCTTGCCGCCCTGTCGCCGCCCCAGCTCAGCGGCCAACCCACCAACTAAAGCAGGTACCCACGTGGCAGTATGTGGCTCCTAAGCCAACTAGTCAAGAACCTACGTGGTGGCATGCAAATCTTTGTGAAGACCCTGTCACCACACCAGCTCAGCAGCCTGCCAGCCTACATGGCGCTGCATGTCTTGTTGGCCTGGACGCGTGTCGGAGCAAGGCGAAGCTGCGGCGGACGGGACGGGCCTCGTTGCCATCCCCGATAAAGTAAGAGGACACCTAAGTAGCGCATTTAATGTGTTTTGTCCTACGGTGCCAGAGATAAACTCGACTACTGTACAACTTTCCACCTCCTGTGTGCCATTGTGGCATCCCCTTTGACTATAAAAGGAGGCCCGCAGCGTACTGAGAGAGGATTCGGACTTTTTGGACCCTGCACACCTTGTAGCTAGTCCAAGAGCACCAGATAAACACAAGCCAGTAGGAGTAGGGTATTACGCATCACTTGCGTCCCGAACCTGGATAAATTTCCCGTGTTGATCTCTTGAACCCGCTCTTTACACAGCCCCGCGCCCGCCGACCGTAGAAGGGATCCCCCGGGATCCCATGGGTGTCGTTTCCACTGACATCTTTGGCACGCCAGGTAGGGGACGCAAGCTGTGAAAATTCGGTTTTGGAGCCATCCTATCGACTCCCTCCTCGCGGTGGCTCGAGAAGAGAAGGCGGCATCAATCAGCCGCGCTCTGGTGTTGTCCGCGAGACCAATGATCATCTGCGTGGCCGCAAAAAACTAAGTCACGCAAAACTTTCAGTAATTCCCTTTTCTTTTATAAAGTTATTTTCCTCGAAAGATCTTGCTCTTTGTATGGAAAACCTGCACGCGATGGGACCCTCCCGCTATTGGCAACGCCCTTGTTCTGTTTCAAGTCCGCTCAATAGTTCGAGCGGCCGAGTTGAGATCGGCATGGTGGCCTATCCGCTATTGGCAACACCCTTGTCCTGTTTCGAGTCCACTCAATAGTTCAAGCGGCCGCGCTGAGAGCGGTAAGGTGGTTTGCCCGGCAGCAAGCACACCCGGTAGGCCACTAAGGATCCATCCTCAAAGCGTCGCGGCTTGGGTTTACGCGCCAGCAAGCCTGTCCAACTAAGCGTAGGGCGTACATACCACGAAAGATCGAACAGGAAAATAGCATGCATCATTTTAAAAAGTGCTGCAGAGTTATACTACATCAATTGTTGCTGCGGTTAAAACTTAAGATAAAATTGTCTTGGTTATGAACTAGCAGCGGCAAAGGGAAATGGGGCGCCTAGTCTCGGCGCTGGCCCTCCACCCTCCGGATCCCATCGACGCGCTTGATGGGCTCGATACGCTCCTCGAGCGCCGCGAGGTCCACATCCTCTGGAAAGCTCCCCAGCGCAGCGACGAAGTCGACGTTGGGGTTCTAGTATGCCACCTTGATGAGGACCTTGGTCAAGGTGCCCCGGCAGAGCTTCCGGGCCTCATTGGTCAGAGAGGTCGCTCGGTTGGAACGGAGCTGCTCCAGGGCTCCTAGGACACCCTCGATGAATAGAGTCAGCCTGGCATTGGGACTCGCATTCGGCTCCTGGGAGTACCTGACATTCGGCATCCACATGGCGGCCAGCTTCGTGGTGATCCTGTCGGCGACGTCGACGAGGTGGCTGATCCAAAGGTTTACGCCCTTCGTGTACTCCTCATGTTCGGCGGCATCATTCCTTCACAGCTGCCTCTCGTCCTCCAGGACCTTGTTCAAGGTGTCCTCACCAGCCCCGGCCTCCGAAAGCTTCCCCTCCAAGCCGTCCAGCTTCAAATTCAGGTCGTTGATGGAGTCGTTGTCCTCGGAGAGCAGCTTCGCCTTGTCGGAGACTATGGCCTGGGCATCCGCCGAAGAACGGTTGGCCGTATCCCTCTCCTTCGTCAACTCTGAGGCCACCTTCTTCAGCTCGTCCCGCTCCAGCTCCAGCTCCTTCACCTTGTCCGCATGGACCAGGGCCTGAGCATTGAGTGCCTCCTTGTGCCTCTGCTCCAGCTCCTGGGTCCGCTGCACGACGAGCTTCTCGACCTCCTCATCCTTGCCATGGAGTGTGGTGGCGAGCGCCTCCTCATGGGTGGCAAGGTCCTCCTCCTGGGAGTTCAGCAGAGCCTGGTGCTGTTGCCGAGCGGCCTCGTCCTTCGCGGCCTGTTCCTTCGCCGCCTCCTGGGCCTTCTCGACGTCAACCTGCTTCAGGATGAGCTCTTGTTTGCGCTCAGCCAGCAAACCCTGGGCAACCCTCAGTTCTTCATGGGCCTCGCGGATTCAGGCCTACGTCTCGGCGACGCGCTCCTCAAGATCCTCCCCCGCCTTGTCCGCCACCGCCATCTTGGATTTTGCCTTGTACAGGCGGGCACGATGGAGCGCCTGGAGCTTCTGGAAGACTCTCATGGCCCGAAGAAGCTGCTCCTCTTGGGAACCGCCACCTCGGGCGCTCGATTCATCAACAACCTGAAGCCCGGCGGTGGCGAGCGCCTTGTCGTCAAACACCTCCCCCTCGGTTGGCGCCCTGGTGCTCGCCATCCCTAGGAGGTGGACGAAATGGTCATCGCCCACCTTCAAGTACCTGCCCGGGCCAGGGGCAGGAGAGGAGGAAGGTTGGTCGTCAACCACCCCCTCCCCGGCAGGCCCCTTGCCGGCCTCCTCGGTAGTGGCCTTGCCAGCCTCCCTGGCAGGCCCCTTGGCGGCCTCCTCAGTGGCGGTCTTGGCGGCCTCCTCGGCGGCAATCTTGTTGGCCTCAGCCTCGGCGTGTTTGGCGACCTCCTCGATGACGGTGTCAATATCCTCCCGGTCCGCCGAGGAAGGGTCTGGATACCAAGAAGGGGAATGAGACGGGGCCAAGATCAAGGTTCAAAAAGAAGAAGAAAGAACAGGGACGGGAAGCAAAAAACTTACCCGCACCAAGCTGGGAAGAAGTGGCGCCCTCCCCGCCAGCATTCGTTGCCGGGGCAGAACCACCGGCACCCAAGCTCGCCTCCTCCTCCATATGCATGGGCTCGATGGTGGATGCCCTTGCCGGGGACGTCCCTCTGGGCGGCGTAGTCGAGGGGGGCGGCGTGTTGGGAGTGGCCCTCGGCGGCTCCTCCTGCTGCCGCTCTCCTCCTGCAAACCCAGCAAGGTCAGCATCAAGAATTCACACCCCAATGCTCATTGGTGAAGGAGTGAGTGATGAACTCACATTGGGGGCTGAAGCGGGGGCTACGTCGGGGGCTGCTGTCTGGGCTGCTCTCCATCAACACCGGCGTACGCGAAGTACCAGCCGGGGGCTTGTCGCCCGTCGAGGCCTTGGCCCTCTTCTCCACCCTCTGGGCCAGCATCTCCGTGTCCCTGGGAAGACAACATCAAATCAAAGGAGGATAACACACGCATAAGGTCGGTAGATGATGGGGGCGAAATACTTACTCGTCCTCCACCTCCTCCTGCACTGGCTTCCTCTTCCTCTTCGGGCTAAAAGATCCGAGGTCGAATTCGGCCTCCAGGGTGCTGTCCGAGGGAGGGGGGAAGGAGATGGGGTTCGGTGCCGCTTGGACGGGGAGGAGACGGTCGTCGTCTTCTTCGCCACTGCGGCCTTCACCATCTTCTTCGCTGCCGCAGCCTTCATCGCCCTCGCCTGGTGCATGAGCTGCTCCTGAGCTGGTTGCCGCTGCGCGGTCCTGCCGGGCCGGACCGGCTCGCCGGAGCTGGCCCACTGCAGGACGTGTTTCTTCCCCGCGGGCGGAGGGTCGTCCGCTTCGGCTTCCTCTTCGGGCGACTCGTCGCCCGCGTCTTCAATGAGGAGGGCCCCGGCGCCGGCGCCGCTGGCCTCCCCGGCAGACTCCGCCCACTGGGCGAGCTCCTTCTCTACGGCCGCGTCAGCCTCATACTCCATGGCGACAGTGCTGCCGGCCTCCTTGGCAAGCGCCGCCTCCGCCGCCCTTGCGGCGATGTAGTCCATCTCCTCCTTGGTGGTGTCACGGATGAGCAGCGGCTCGTCGCGGACATAGCCCTCCGACAAGTTGTCGAAAAACTCCTGCACCTTCTCTGCTGGCGGCTCTCCCCAGGCCGGGTCAAAGCCGTGCGCGTTGAAGTCCAGCATCATGGCAATGATAGCGGACCGGCGAGAGTTGTTGCTCAGCGGGACTACTCCCGCCGGCAACCCAAACAGGGGCCCCTTGACGGCCTTGCCGGTCTTCGCGGCCCTGCCGGTCCTCTCAGCCCAGCCGTTGTCACCCACATTGAGCTGGAAGAGCCTCTGGCAAAAATGAGCATGCCCCCTCACCGTGAAGTTATGCTTGAGGCCAGGGCGGAGCCTCGTGACATCGGCCGCATTCTTAAAGTCCCAAGCCGGCCTCCGCTTGTTGTGCAGTGGGGCGATTCGGCAACGGATGAAATCGGCCACAATCATCTCAAGGGTGAGCCCGGCCATGGTGAGGCGATGGATCCTGGTGGTGGCGACCGTGAGCTTCTTGTCGTTGGCGTCGAGGTCGCTCCAGTCCTTGCGGCGGGTCGGCGGGCTCTGACGAACTCGGCAGAACTCCTGCGGATCCTCCTCCTTGATACAGAGCCACCGGCCCCGCCACTAGTCCCACCTCTCCTTCTGGGCACCCTCCGGGTACATGCCTCTCTCCTGGGTCCTCTGGATCTAGGTGATGCACCTAGAAATGGCATCCCCTGGCTGGATGCGAGGATAGAAGTAGTGGCGGAAAAGCGCCGTGCTGGGGAACACTCCGGCAAACCCTCACAGAGATGGGCGAAGAAGGTCATGCACGCCACGGCATTCGGCATAAAGTCGAGGAGGTGAAAGCCATAGGTATGCATGATGTCGTTGAGGAAATTAGAGAAAGGGGGGTAGAGCCCGCATGAAAAGTAATCGACGAAGAAGGGGTACCGATTTGGGCCGGCCTTGGCAAAATCGGCAGGGATGATGTGCATGGCAGGATGCCCTGTCGTCTTCCTCCCCCACGGGGGCTTGAAGTACTCCCTGAGATGGACCACATCGACCGTCGTGGGGAAATAGGCGTGCTGCGTCCGCGGCACCGCCAACTCGCTCTCCGGCGCCTCTTTCTCCCCGACGTCCTTGGCCACCCCTTTGCCTTTGCCTGTCTTGGGCGCCATGGTGACTGAGAGGGGATGGAGGATTAAGGGCGATGAAAGCGGTGACAGCGAGCAAAGGCAAGAGCTTGAGGAGGAAGAAGGGAGCGGCAGTTCCGAGATTGGAGAAGGCACAGGGGGTAAATGAGTAGCGCGCCTGCGGTCTTTCCTTTTTATGGGGAAGGCGTGAGCCACCTCTTTACCATTTACCACGATGTGACGCAGGCGTGCTGCAACCGCCCCACTCACGACCCCCACATCATGCATTCAACGCAGGTCATGGGGAAGCACAACTGGCGGGGGAGTTACTGCGGTAAAACTCCGCCCCACGCGCGCCCGCGCACCGTTCTGGGCCTGGCCCAATAATGCCCCGTGCTTATATGTGGCCCAGGCCCGGGGGCTCCTGTCGGTGTACAAAAGTAGGGGTCCTTTTTGCACCCCTTTACTTGTGCGCGGGCAGCCACCCGCATCCGTGCTTGGCGAGACAAAAGAGGAAGCAAAGTCACAAGACTACTACAGCCGTGCTCAAAACCAGAAGCATGAAGAGCAGAGGGGCGAGGTGAGACTCCCCCGGCAAGGCCCTTGCCGGGGCGGCCTTCACAGCCCTGGCAAGAGCCTTGCCGGGGCAACTTGCCCAACACCAACGGGGCCACCACCCTTGAGTCTAAAAGTTCCGACGCCATCAACCACATTGGAACCAAGGCTCGAGAGGCACCTCCATGGTGGCATGCAAATCTTTGTGAAGACAAAGGGCCTGTGAGGCCTAGGTAGGAACCAGAAAACAAGACAACTGCGAGGCTCCTTGCTGAGGATGCCCACGAGGCCCCAGCAAGACTCTTGCCGAGGGCGCCCACAAGGCCCCGGCAAGACCCTTGCCGGGAATATCAGCAAGACCGCGGCAAGGCCTTGCCGCCCAGTCACCGCCCCAGCTCAGTGGCCGACCCAGCAACTAAAGCAGGTACCCACGTGGCAGTACATGGCTCCTAAGCCAACTAGTCAAGCACCTACGTGGTGGCATGCATATCTTCTTGAAGACCCTGCCAGCACACCAGCTCAGCAGCCTCCCAGCCTACATGGCGATGCATGCCTCGTTGGCCCGGACGCGTGACGGAGCAAGGTGAAGCGGCGACAGACGGGACGGGCCTCGTTGCCATCCCCGATAAAGTAAGAGGACACCTAAGTAGCGCATTTAATGCATTTTGTCCTACGGTGCCAGAGATAAACTCGACTACTGTACAACTTTCCACCTCCTGTGTGCCACTGTGGCAGCCCCTTTGACTATAAAAGGAGGCCCGCGGCGTACTGAGAGAGGATTCGGACTTTTTGGACCCTGCACACCTTGTAGCTAGTCGAAGAGCACCATATAAACACAAGCCAGCAGGAGTAGGGTATTATGCATCACTTGCGGCCCGACCTGGATAAATTTCCCGTGTTGATTTCTCGAACCCGCTCTTTCCACAGCCCCGTGCCCACCAAACGTAGAAGGGATTGAAAGAGTCCTGGATTAAGGGGTCCTCGGGTGTCCGGCCCATGTGACATGGGCTGGGCTGTTAGGCCATGAAGATACAAGATAGAAGACTTCCTCCCGTGTCCGGATGGGACTCTCCTTTGCGTGGATGGCAAGCCTGGCGTTCAGATATGTAGATTCCTTCCTTTGTAAACCGACTCTGTACAAACCCTAGGCCCCTCCGGTGTCTATATAAACCGGAGGGTTTAGTCCGTAGAGGCAATCAAAATCATACAGGCTAGACATCTAGGGTTTAGCCATTACGATCTCATGGTAGATCAACTCTTGTAATCCTCATATTCATCAAGATCAATCAAGCAGGAACTAGGGTATTACCTCCATCAAGAGGGCCCAAACCTAGGTAAACATCATGTCCCCCGTCTCTTGTTACCATTGACCTTAGACGCATAGTTCGGGACCCCCTACCCGAGATCCGCCGGGTTTGACACCGACATTGGTGCTTTCATTGAGAGTTCCGATGTGACGTCCAAGATAGGGTTGATGGCTCGCCTTGTCATCAAGGACAGTATCACCATCGGAGGAGCCCTGGCCTCAGGCCAAACCCTCCAGCTGGGCGACTTTACCAAGACCGGCCGTTCGGCCGTCAAGCCGACGATGACTTCTCAGGTCATCGAAAATCGCCTCCGTATTGACTCCGAATACTCCAAACGGATGGATCCGGCGGAGTTGTCGTCTTTAAACGAACTCCTGGGTTGCATCGCTGCCTTGGGGGTCGCTACAGACTATGATCAAGTTGGGCTTAAACCCGATCAGAGAGAAATCAAATCTCCGCCGATCACCCATCAGATAGCGGTCGTAGAGGAGCAAAACAACAACTGTTCCCCGGTATTAAGGACGAGTTATGTTCGTATTTGTGAACTCGATGAGCCGGATACCTGTCTGCGGGACAACACTCCCAGTCCTCCGAACATAAAATCGGGCGTCGAGCCTGAAAAATCATTCAACATCCCGGAGCCTGAACTAATAAGCTTGAAAGCTTTTCACATACCGGACTCCAAATTGGGTCAGGGGTCGGATTTAAAGCCACCCACCCACCACGAGCAATAATCGCCAAGTAATTCAGGTCCTTCGGATATATGCGACCTCATGCACGTTCGACAACAGTCTCAGGAAACAGTCCATCACTTTTGGGCCAGATTCCTCCTTGTCAAAAACAAGATTAAAGATTGCCGCGACGAGGACGCGATTTCAATATTCTGCAACAATTGCACGGACGAAGGAATCCTCAACGCCATAAACCGCAGTCGCGTATCACACTTCACTGACTTGTCGACTATAGCACAGAAGTACTGCGCAATGGAGAGCGCCTGGAAAACTCAGACAGCTCACTGGGAACCACCAGTCTTCACTCAACCCATCGGGCGGGCGAAAAGGGTGCACCCTCGCGTGGCACCCGGTCCCATATTGAAGAAAACTAAGCCCATTACAGGACGCAGAACCGTTCTGGAGGGATGGCTCGATAAGCCATGCAAAATACACATGACACCGGACACCGAACCAACCCACAGCCTTAGAGCATGTTGGATACTCCGGCAAGTGGCCAAAAGCGGCAAGGATATCCTCACCAAAAACACCTCAGAGCAACATCTCCCGGAAGACGATGACCTCAGAGTATTGACGGTCTTCGAGACTTTTGCGTCAGACAATCGGCGCAGAGGGCACTCCGCAACCTCGCTGAAGTCTGCCAAGTCACAGCAATAAACCTCTAGAATGACACGACCATAACTTTCAATGCCAGTGATGAACCAAAATTCCGGTCAGTTCGGGCACCAGCCGCCCTGGTCCTCAATCCAAATGTGGATGGCTTTTGGCTCACTAAAGTGCTCATGGACGGCGGCAGCGGACTAAACCTCATCTACGAGGATACACTCAACAAAATAGAAATAGACAGGAACCACATCGAGCAAAGTAACACGACTTTCTGAGGGATTATTCCCAGCCGGGAAGCATGATGCGTGGGGAAAATCACACTCGACGTGGTATTCGGCACGCCGGATAATTACCGGTCCAAAGAGATAACCTTCCAAGCGGCCCCTTTCAACAGTGGATATCACGCCCTGTTGGGGCGAGATGCATTCACACGCTTCCAAGCTATACCTCAGTACGGGTACATGAAGCTCCAGATGCCTGGGCCCAACGGTATTATCTCTCTCGTCAGCAATCCGAACATAGCTCCCCACGCCGAAAACAAAACGGCATCCCTTGCCCTCGAGGCACCGTCCGAGGCCCTCGCGGCCGAAGAGTTAACTGCACTACGCTCCACGGTGGATATGGACAACGTAATTCTGGATAAGCGGCCCAAATCCACCTCCTTCAAACCAGCAGACAAAATAGTAAAATTTTGAGTCCACCTGACGGACCCCAAGAAGACGGCTTCCATCAGGGCGCAGCTGGACCCAACGGTTGACGCCGCACTAAGAGCGTCTCTACGCGAAAACTGGGACATATCCGCCTGGCACCCTTCTGATATGCCAGGGATCCCACGTAGGCTGGCCAAACACAGCCTCAATATATTGAAGGGATATAAGCCGGTCAAGCAAACACTGCTGCGCTTTTCCGAACCCAAACGACAAGCTATGGGGGAGGAGCTAGCCAAGTTAATCGAGGCCGGATTCATCAGAGAAATAAAACACCCAGACTGGCTAGCAAACCTGGTGATGGTGCCAAAGAAGGATAAATCCTGGCGCCTGTGCGTCGATTTCAAAGACCTCAACAAGGTCTACCCTAAGGATCCCTTCCCCCTCCCAGTATCGATCAGATCATCGATGCTACCGCAGGACACGACTCACTGTGTTTCCTCGACGCATACTCCGGATACCATCAAATCAAAATGAAGGAGTCTGATCAAGCCGTGACGGCATTCATTACCCTATACGGGCCGTTCTGCTTCAACACTATGCCCTTCGAGCTCAAAAACGCCGGCGCCACCTACCAATGCATGATTCAAACATGCCTGGAGAAACAAATCGGCAAGACAGTTGAAGCATATGTGGATGACATAGTCATCAAGACTAGGCACGTCGAGTCATTAATAGACGACCTACGTCTCACATTCGACAACCTCCGCACGTATGACATCAAGCTCAATCCAAAAAAGTGTGTTTTCAGCGTTCTCGCTGGAAAACTGTTGGGCTTCATCGTTTCCAATAGAGGAATTGAGGCAAATCCAGCCAAAATCCGGGCTTTGTCACAATTGGCTATACCAACAGATCTTAAACAGGTCCAAAAACTAGTCGGATGTGTGGCAGCTTTAAGCCCCTTTATCTCCAGATTAGGAGAAAAAGCATTGCCACTTTATCGCCTTCACCGACGCACTGACCACTTCGAGTGGACGGATGCGGCAGCGGCTGGACTGGAAGAAATAAAGGCTCTTTTAGCAAGCAACCCAATCCTGGCAGCGCCAAACGTCGGTGAACCAATGTTATTATACATCTCTGCAACACACCAGGTGGTGAGCACGGTGCTTGTCATTGAGCGAGAGGCGGACGGACACAAATTCCCACTCCAAAAGCCGGTATACTACGTATTCACTGTCCTCACACCATGCAAATCCCGGTATCCCCATTACCAAAAGATAGCGTATGCGGTCTTCATGGCATCCCAGAAGCTACGACACTACTTCCAAGAGTGCTCTATTACGGTGGCTTCCGAAGTACCACTCAATGACATAATAAACAACCGCGACGCTACGGGCCAGATTGCTAAGTGGGCCATTGAGCTCCTTCCATTCGACATAACATACAAACCGCGCCGAGCCATTAAATCCCAAGTATTGGCCGACTTCGTCGCCGAATGGACAGAGGCCGAACTCCCTAAAGAGTATGACACATATTCCAACTGGGACATGTACTTCGATGGCTCTAAAATGCTGGCCAGCTTAGGAGCGGGCGTTGTCTTAACCTCCCCCACTGGTGACACAGTCCAGTACGTACTCCAAATATTATACACAGACTCCAACAATGCAGCCGAATATGAGGCCTTATTGCACGGTCTTCGGATGGCTGCCTCCATGGGCATACAATGCCTGGAGGAGCGCGGGGATTCGAATCTCGCAATATCCCAAATAAATGGAGACTTCGACGTCAAAGATCCGAAGATGGTGGCCTATCGTAACGCCGTACTCAAAATATCAGCCCGGTTCGAGGGACTCGAGTTTCATCATGTGGCTCGGGAAAGCAATCAAGCGGCAGATGTCCTTGCTCGCATGGGCACCAAGCGTGACCCCGTCTCCCCTAACATCTTTTTGGAAAGGCTCCTCAAGCCATACGTGGTGTGGCAGGATGAGAACGGCAACACTAGTCCGGATCCGATTATACCCGCAGATTCCGAACACAATACCGATATTATCGGGGGCTCAGCCACCGAAATAACATCATCGGCCCATCTAATAATGGTAGTAATTGTCCCATGGACCGAACCCTTCTTAGCCTACCTTAATAGGCGAGAGCTCTCTGAGGACCAGAACGAGGCTCCCTGCACCGTTCGACACTCGAAAGCCTACAAGGTCCATGATGGAGAATTCTACAAGAAAAGTGCTACCGGAGTCCTTCAAAGGTGTATCTCCGAAGAAGAGGGACGGCAGCTCCTAACCGAAATCCATGTTGGCCTCGGCGGTCACCACGTCGCAGCTCGGGCCCTTGTACAACTTTCTTTTGGCCGATGGCCCGAGCAAATGCACAGGACCTGGTCCAACGTTGTGTCGGATGCCAGCTCTTCGCCAATCAAAGCCATTAACTGCCTACTGCTTTACAAACAATCCCCATTACATGGCCTTTTTCGATCTGGGGGCTTGATATGGTCGGACCCCTTAAAGGAGGAAGCCATAAGAAAAAATACCTGCTAGTCATGGTAGATAAACTCACCAAATGGATAGAGGCCAAATCAGTGAAAACGGCCGAAGCTGGACCGGTGATAGACTTTATATCCGGTGTCGTGCACCGTTATGGTGTCCCACACAGCATCATCACCGATAACGGCTCCAATTTCACAGCCGACGAAGTGAAAACCTGGTGTGCTAAATTGGGCATTAAGCTCGACTACGCCTCGGTCTATCATCCACAAACAAACGGTCAAGTCGAACGAGCTAATGGTCTTATTATGAGCGGCATTAAGCCTAGACTAGTGCGGTCGTTGAAGGAATCAGACAAGCACTGGGTTGAGGAGCTCGACTCCGTACTCTGGGGGCTGTGGACCATGCCCAATCGCACTACCCGATACACACCATTCTTTATGGTGTACGGCGCAGGCCGTTGTTGCCCTGCGATATTATTCATGACTCACCGTGAGTGCGCATGTATGAAGAGAGAGAAGCCGAGTTGGATCGGCAGGATAGTCTAGATGCCTTGGAGGAGGAGCACGACGTTGCAAAAGCCCGTTCTGCATTCTATCAACAACAGGCTCGCAGATATCAAAGTAGAGAGGTGCAGGCCAAGACTTATAATGTTGGTGAACTCGTTCTACGCTTGCCAGAAAAGAAAAAGGACAAACTCGAGCCCAAGTGGGAGGGTCCCTTCATCATAGATGAAGTTCTCACTGGAGGAGCGTACCGCCTGCGTGATGCATCGGACAATCGCCTAGAGCCGAACCCGTGGAATGCCGCAAGACTCCGAAGATTCTACGCCTAGAGCCGTATTCTTTGTTCGCCTTCTTCTCCCTTTGCTTCCATTCTTACTCTCTTTAATAAAAAATTATAGCTTTATAGCTCTTGTGCGGCCAAACCGCACACCTATGATGTGCACATCCTTAAATGTATACACTCATAATACCCGGGGGCTTCTTTTACAGAAGCTTATTATTATTTTCCGAGCATCAAGCTAAACACATATGTGTCCTCTTCCGCCTATGTACCTTTTCTTCGCCATTATATGCATCGTTATGACCTAAGTTTTTGCCAAGCTGGGTTGCCTGGCTCCTGTGCTTATGCCCTACGTTCCCGTTTGTTCGGCTAGGGCATAAAGGGAGCACCTCTGCGATTGTTACAGCCGGGCCATCCGGACTTGTACCTCAGACTGGGTGAAGCCGAAAGCTAGTGTTCTTAAGGGAATATTCGGTTGGCGGACTAAAGACATTTTACCTTCATCACACTATGAACCCCCAGATGTTATGTATACTGCGATTTTTCAATCACAGTTTGGACATGCATACTAACGCTTGTCCGCCCAGGGAAAGGAACCCTTAACGAAACTATTCTCCCTGGAAGATGTTTCTTACAATCAACATGTAATATAACATAGCTAGCCAGATACAACTTGTCTGTTCAAGAAACTATGACCCATACGCCTGGTTTCCACGCGTACCCTGGTCTATATTACCGAGCGGGTATTCGTAAACACTCCGCACCTTTGGGTCCAGAGGTCGAAGCGAAAAGGTCTGCCATGACAATTGTTTTACAATCCGGCTAGGGTCAAATTTTTCAAATGAAGTACATAGTCACTTGGACTCAAAAACTTCTTCCTCTATGCCGTCTAACAGGATGTCTAGCTTACAATCCTGTTGGGAAAACTTGGTGGCTATCTTTTCTTGGTCATATACCAAACTAACTGGAATTTCTTTTCCATCTGACCCCCGAGGTCCGACCCGGGCCATATGATTCGGATCAAGCTTGGTGTACAATATTTTTACCATGGACCAGGCCTCTCGCGCACCTTCTTGGCAGGCCGATATCTTCCATAATCGGAAGCGCCGCCGAGCTCCCTAGAATAGCTTCACAAGGTAAATAATCCCACCTTGTTACATAATGTAAGTACTGTATAATAGTTCGGTTTTCCGTGATTTTTTCCATTCCTCTGTGTAAATACCCTAATATGGGTTCACAATCAATAGCATCCTCACCATCGAGAGTAACGATCAGTCGAAGAACACCATGCATTGATGGGTGTTGAGGGCCCATATTGACTATCATGAGATCTTTTCTTGTAAGCGGTAGACTCATATCCTTTGTTCCTTAATTCATTATTCCATGAAAGTGGATTATTCCATGAATTCCTCAAAGCGAGGCTCATCAAAATGAAAAATCTAAGACTACTATAAGACTACTAAAAAAATAAAACAAGAAAAAAATTGAAAGATTAAATTACTGCTCCTGAATATTCAACTGACCGATTAATTTCTTATAACGTACTCTATTTTTCTTTGCCAAATAAGCCAGCAAACGTCGACATTTTCCCAAAAGTCTTCGTAGACCTCTTTCCGATGAAAAATCATTTTTGTGTAATTCCAAATGTGAAGCAAGTCTCCATATCTTATTAGTGAAACTGAATACTTGAAATTCAACAGAACCCCTGTTTTCTTCTTTTTCTTCTTTAACCATAAATCCAAAAAAAATTCTACCTCCTTTCTTTTTCATGTATTTTTTGATCAGGAAAAATACAAAATTATGTCAGCTATTTTGAAGTTATTCTAATCTCGTACACACACAAATTTGCAATTATTCATCTACTACTAGAATTTGGATTTATTTTATCGATGCAAATTGGATTTGGATAGAAGGTACATACTTTCTAATATTTTAGATAGAAGAAATGTTTCTTCTATCTAAAATATTAGAAAGAATTTTGCTGATTTATTTATTGCTATATGCAATTTATGGAATTGATACACCATTTAATTGATATCATTTAGCAAAATGAAACACAGCATATGCATCCATCTTTTGGCTCGATAATTTCACGGGATAGAGATATGGTATAAGAAATAGACTATTAAGTAACTATAAATGAATTGTGGATACATCTGTATCCTTAACATACTGAAACGATTGTCATTATTCGTATCAAACCAATAGCGATTCATACAAGCTAAATATTCTAATCACTGGTGGGCCAATAATGAATTTTTTTGCATATGTATTAAGACGCTTGGCCTGATTTCGAAATTGTCCAGAGTTTTATATGTTGTTTTCATTGCAAAATGATGGGTCTCCTTCCATAACTTTCCAATTACGAGTACGAGAATTGAAAGACATGAAAATTCTCAATTCTCTACGGCGTCTAGTAGATAGAAACAAGAAAATCAGAAGAATCTTTCTCTCTATTCACCATCATTCCGCGTCTTCGACTTCTATTAGTTTCTTTTCCTCTTTAATGCAATAGATATAGTTTGAAATAAGAATCCATTTCTCAAAGTAATGGAAAGCATTCTCTTATAGGAAATGGTTCGAAAATCGCTATTCCACCTTTTAGGTATCGTGAAAAGTGATACCTGTGAAGATCGTGCATTTCAGTCAAATTCAGATCCATTTTTCGAGTCCATGATATAATATAACCAAATTGGATAGATCTTCCACCTGTTTAGCTAAGAAAGAATAGATATAGAGGTGGATAATAGATCGATATGAAGATCATGAGCTGCCCCATAATGAAATCGCCAGTAGTCGTGAATATCTCCTTCTTCCCTAATCCAAGATTGGAGAAAGAATATCTAAGAGGGACCTATGGAGAATGTAGTCAGAAATCCATAATAGAGTCCGACCACAATGACCGAATTAATTATCCTCATCGAGAAACTTAAAGTAATAAATAGAAAAGATTTGAAAATCATGGCATGGGTCTCCTTTTTTTTCTTTCTTCCTCCATACTTCCTGGAGGAGAGGCAGATGGCCACAAAGCTTTGGCAACACTCCACATAGCTTGCTGAGCTCGCTCGTGCAGTTGGGACAGCTCTTGCAGCAGGTCGCCTTGAGAGCCAGACATTTCCTCTTCGGGACGGCCAGTCAGTATACCTGCAGACATAAATCTGTTAGATCATTTCTTCGCTGAATTGCATGAAGGTAAGTTCAACAGCATACTGAATATGCCGCCTCGTAGCCTCCTATTCTCCTTGACGGTGTCAGCTAGCTAGGCTCGCACATCTTTTAGTTCTTCGCCCAGCAGGGTGTTGGAATCCTGCAGCTTGTTCTTTTCATCTCTGACCCGTGTCAGCACATGTTCGCCTGCGGCCAGTTGCCTTTTGGCCTCTTGTTCACCCGCCTGTGTGACTTTCAGTTCCCCTTCCAGTTGATCTGCTGATCCAGTCATCGGAAACGCAACAGTATTAACATTACTGGTATATGATTACATTTTTCTAGATGGAGGGGAACATTACCAGGCGTTGCCTTCTTGGATTTCTCTAGTTTGGCGGGTAACCGTGATTTCTACTACACAACCTTCTTCTTGTAGACGTCGTTGGGCCTCCAAGTGCAGAGGTTTGTAGGACAGTAGCAAATTTCACTCAAGTGGATGACCTAAGGTTTATCAATCCGTGGGAGGCGTAGGATGAAGATGGTCTCTCTCAAGCAACCCTGCAACCAAACAACAAAGAGTCTCTTGTGTCCCCAACACACCCAATACAATGGTAAATTGTATAGGTGCACTAGTTCGGCGAAGAGATGGTGATACAAGTGCAATATGGATGATAGGTATAAATTTTTGTAATCTGAAAATATAAAAACAGCAAGGTAACTAATGATAAAAGTGAGCGTAAACGGTATTGCAATGCGTTGAAACAAGGCCTAGGGTTCATACTTTCACTAGTGCAAGTTCTCTCAACAATAATAACATAATTGGATCATATAACTATCCCTCAACATGCAACAAAGAGTCACTCCAAAGTCACTAATAGTGGAGAACAAACAAAGAGATTATGGTAGGGTACGAAACCACCTCAAAGTTATTCTTTCCAATCAATCCGTTGGGCTATTCCTATAAGTGTCACAAACAGCCCTAGAGTTCGTACTAGAATAACACCTTAAGACACAAATCAACCAAAACCCTAATGTCACCTAGATACTCCAATGTCACCTCAAGTATCCGTGGGTATGATTATACGATATGCATCACACAATCTCAGATTCATCTATTCAACCAACACATAGAACCTCAAAGAGTGCCCCAAAGTTTCTACCGGAGAATCAAGACGAAAACGTGTGCCAACCCCTATGCATAGGTTCATAGGCGGAACCCGCAAGTTGATCACCAAAACATACATCAAGTGAATCACGTGATATCCCATTGTCACCACAGATACGCACGGCAAGACATACATCAAGTGTTCTCAAATCATTAAAGACTCAATCCGATAAGATTACTTCAAAGGGAAAACTCTATCCATTACAAGAGAGTAGAGGGCGAGAAGCAACATAAGATCCAACTATAATAGCAAAGCTCGCGATACATCAAGATCGTGCCAAATCAAGAACACGAGAGAGAGAGAGATCAAACACATAGCTACTGGTACATACCCTCAGCCCCGAGGGTGAACTACTCCCTCCTCGTCATGGAGAGCACCGGGATGATGAACATGGCCACCGGTGAGGGTTTCCCCCTCCGGCAGGGTGCCGGAATAGGGTCCCGATTGGTTTTTGGTGGCTACAGAAGCTTGCGGCGGCGGAACTCCCGATCTCTTCTGTTCCCCGATCGTTTTAGGGTATATGGATATATATAGGCGGAAGAAATACGTCAAGGGAGCCACGAGGGGCCCACGAGGGTGGAGGGCGCGCCCAGGGGGGTGGGCGCGCCCCCTGCCTCGTGCCTCCCTCGTTGCTTTCCTGACGTGCACTCCAAGTCTCCCGGGTTGCTTTCCTTCCAAAAATAACTTCTCCAGAAGGTTTCATTCCGTTTCGACTCCGTTTGATATTCCTTTTCTTCGAAACACTGAAACAAGGGAAAAAACAGGAACTGGCACTGGGCTCTCGGTCAATAGGTTAGTCCCAAAAATAATATAAAAGTGTAAAATAAAGCCCATAAACATCCAAGATGGATAATATAATAGCATGAATACTTCATAAATTATAGATACGTTGGAGACGTATCAGCATCCCCAAGCTTAATTCCTGCTCGTCTTCGAGTAGGTAAATGATAAAAGAAATAATTTATGAAGTGTGAATGCTAGTAGGTGCATAAGTTTGATCAATGATAATTTCAATCACCTTTTCTAGCATCATTATATGTGATAACAGTAGCTCAACTCATAGAACTTTACATAATCAAGTAACAAACTATTCACATGTTAAAGTATAGATCATAAACTTTCTTGAAAACTAACAAACCGTGTTATTAGTCATCAAAAAATTACAATTCATATTATTTTCAGGAAGAGTCTATGTCAGAGCTTTGATTCAGCAAACTTCACATACTCAACTATCATTTAGTCTTACATGATTGCTACCACTCAAAGCATATTTTTAGAACAAATAGCATCCATCGAACACAGAGAAAGATAGGGCCTTAATGTTTCACCTCCCAACTTATTTATCATATAGATAATTGTCAACAATAATAATTCATGACCAAATATATTTGAATAGCCATATATGCTCAGATCTTTCCATCACATGATGCTTGCCAACTAAAGAGTAGGTTGGAATGAGAAGGAATACTACTTACTCTTGCATAAAAGTAAAAGATAGGCCCTTCGCAGAGGGAAGCAGGGATTTGCAGAGGTGCCAGAGCTCAAAGCAAAAACAGAGATGAAAATAATTTTGAGAGGTATGCTTTCATTGTCAACATAACGACCAAGAGTTCCCAATATCTTCCATACTACATACATTATAAGCGGTTCCCAAACAGAAAGGTAAAAAAATTTACTCCCCCTCCACCAACAATCATCGATCCATGGCTTGCCCGAAACAACGGGTGCCTCCAACTAACATCAATCCTGGGGGAGTTTGGTTTGCAATTATTTTTGATTTGATTTTGATCTTTTGATCATGGGACTAGGCATCCCAGTTACCAGCCATTTTCTCGTGAATGATGAGCGGAGTCCACTCATCGTGAGAATAACCCACCTAGCATGGTAGATACTGCTAGCCCCTAGTCGCTACATGGGCGATTCGGGCATACAAAACAGATTATTATTTGAAGGTTTAGAGTTTGGCAAATGAAAATTTACTTGGAATGGCAGGTAAATACCGCATATAGGTAGATATGGTGGACACTCATGGAAGAAACTTGGTTCAAGGAATTGGATGCACAAGCAGTATTCCCGCTTAGTACAGATATTTTGGCTAGCAAAGGATTCTAAATAGCAAGCACCACATGTTGGAGGATACATAACAATATAACTTATAAAAATATACCCAAGCATAACTCATTATGTTGTCTTCCTTGTACAACTTCAACTAATTTGCTCAGGTTTGAAAATAATTAATGGGGATCACAATCATAGAAAATATCCAAGATAGTATATTTATATGCAAAATCTCTCTTCCTTCAATATTCTTTCATGAATTGTTCAAGTGACGAATACAATGTTTCCTAACCTTCAATAAATTTACCACCTCTACTTCCTATATGGGAAGGCATTACTCCCCATGGGAAAGGCATATGAAACATATATAATTTATGAAATTCAAATCATTCAACTATTTACTCATAGGATATAAATGAAGCACACGAATTAATGACAAACTACTCCAAAAAGATATAAGTGAAGATTAATGAGTAGTTAAATAATTATGTAGCTATGTGAAGACTCTCTATCATTTAAGAATTTCAGATCTTGGTATTTTATTCAAACAGAAAGCAAAGCTAAATAAAATAAAATGACGCTCCAAGCAAAACACATATCATATGGTGAATAATAATATAGCTCCAAGTAAAGTTACCAATGAACGAAGACGAAAGAGGGGATGCCTTCCGGGGCATCCCCAAGCTTAGGCTCTTGGTTATCCTTGAATATTAACTTGGGGGTGCCTTGGGCATACCCAAGCTTAGGCTCTTGCCACTCCTTATTCCATAGTCCATCGAATCTTTACCCAAAACTTGAAAACTTCACAACACAAAACTTAACAGAGAATCTCGTGAGCTCCGTTAGCGAAAGAAAACAAAACACCACTTCATGGTACTGTAATGAACTAATTCTTTATTTATACTGGTGTTAAACCTACTGTATTCATACTTCTCTATTTTTTATAAACTATTTTACTAGCCATAGAGTCATCCAAATAAGCAAACAACACACGAAAAACAAAATCTGTCAAAAACAGAACTGTCTGTAGTAATCTGTAATTAACGCAAACTTCTGGAACTCAAAAAATTCTTAAATAAATTGGTGGAACTGAGAATTCCTCTAGTAATCACCTGCAAAAAGAATCAACTAAATATCACTCTCCAGTAAAAAGTTTTAGCTAATCTCGTGAGCGCTAAAGTTTCTGTTTTTTACAGCATGATCATAAAGACTTCACCCAAGTCTTCCCAAAGGTTCTACTTGGCACAAACACTAATTAAAACATAAAACCACATCTAACCAGAAGCTAGATGGATTATTTATTCCTAAACAGAACCAAAAAGCAAGAAACTAAAATAAAATTGTGTTGCCTCCCAACAAGCGCTATCGTTTAACGCCCTAGCTAGGCATGATGATTTCAATGATGCTCACAAAAGATAAGAATTGAAACATAAAGAGAGCATCATGAGGAATATGACTAGCACATTTAAGTCTAACCCACTTCCTATGCATAGGGATTTTGTGAGCAAACAACTTATGGGAACAATAATCAACTAGCATAGGAAGGCAAAACAAACAAAACTTCAAGATTTTAAGCACATAGAGAGGAAACTTGATATTATTGCAATTCCTACAAGCATATGTTCCCCCTCATAATAATTTTCAGTAGCATAATGAATGAATTCAACAATATAACCAGCACCTAAAGCATTCTTTCCATGATCTACTACAAAATAACTATCATGTGATTGAAAATTAAGATCAAGATGACAAGTTTCATGGTTATCATTATTATAGCATACGTGTCATCACAATAATCATCATAGATAGGAGGCATGCTTTCATCATAATAAATTTGCACATCAAAACTTGGGGAACTAAAAATATCATATTCATCAAACATAGCATCCCCAAGCTTGTGGCTTTGCATATCATTAGCATCATGGATGTTCAAAGAATTCATACTAACAACATTTCAATCATGCTCATCATTCAAAGATTTAGTGCCAAACATTTTAATGCATTCTTCTTCTAACACTTTGGCACAATTTTCCTTTCCATCATACTCACAAAAGATATTAAAAAGATGAAGCATATGAGGCAAACTCAATTCCATTTTTTGTAGTTTTCTTTTATAGACTAAACTAGTGATAAAACAAGAAACTAAAAGATTTGATTGCAAGATCTAAAGATATACCTTCAAGCACTCACCTCCCCGGCAACGGCGCCAGAAAAGAGCTTAGTTGACGGGTGTGAGTGCCGCCACCTAGCCTCCCGGCAACGGGCGCCAGAAAAGAGCTTGATGTCTACTACACAACCTTCTTCTTGTAGACGTTGTTGGGCCTCCAAGTGCAGAGGTTTGTAGGACAGTAGCAAATTTCCCTCAAGTGGATGACCTAAGGTGTATCAATCCGTGGGAGGCGTAGGATGAAGATGGTCTCTCTCAAGCAACCCTGCAACCAAACAACAAAGAGTCTCTTGTGTCCCCAACACACCCAATACATTGGTAAATTGTATAGGTGCACTAGTTCGGCGAAGAGATGGTGATACAAGTGCAATATGGATGGTAGATATAGGTTTTTGTAATCTGAAAATATAAAACAGCAAGGTAACTAATGATAAAAGTGAGCGTAAGCGGTATTGCAATGCGTTGAAACAAGGCCTAGGGTTCATACTTTCACTCGTGCAAGTTCTCTCAACAATAATAACATAATTGGATCATATAACTATCCCTCAACATGCAACAAAGAGTCACTCCAAAGTCACTAATAGTGGAGAACAAACGAAGAGATTATGGTAGATGCGAAACCACCTCAAAGTTATTGTTTCCAATCAATCCGTTGGGCTATTCCTATAAGTGTCACAAACAGCCTTAGAGTTCGTACTAGAATAACACCTTAAGACACAAATCAACCAAAACCCTAATGTCACCTAGATACTCCAATGTCACCTCAAGTATCCGTGGGTATGATTATACGATATGCATCACACAATCTGAGATTCATATATTCAACCAACACATAGAACCTCAAAGAGTGCCCCAAAGTTTCTACCGGAGAATCAAGACGAAAACGTGTGCCAACCCCTATGCATAGGTTCATAGGCGGAACCCGCAAGTTGATCACCAAAACATACATCAAGTGAATCACACGATAACCCATTGTCACCACAGATACGCACGGCAAGACATACATCAAGTGTTCTCAAATCATTAAATACCCAGTCCGATAAGATTACTTCAAAGGGAAAACTCAATCCATTACAAGAGAGTAGAGGGGGAGAAGCAACATAAGATCCAACTATAATAGCAAAGCTCGTGATACATCAAGATCGTGCCAAATCAAGAACAAGAGAGAGAGAGAGAGAGAGATCAAACACATAGCTACTGGTACATACCCTCAGCCCCGTGGGTGAACTACTCCCTCCTCGTCATGGAGAGCACCGCGATGATGAAGATGGCCATCGGTGAGGGTTTCCTCCCGTGAGTCTTAGGAACAGGGTCCCGATTGGTTTTGGTGGCTATGAGAATCTTGCGGCGGAACTCCCGATCTCTTCTGTTCCCCGATCGTTTTTGGGTATATGGATATATATAGGCGGAAGAAATACGTCAGGGGAGCCACGAGGGGCCCACGAGGGTGGAGGGCGCGCCCCCCCTGCCTCGTGCCTCCCTCGTTGCTTTCTGACGATACTGCAAGTCTCCCGGGTTGCTTTCCTTCCAAAAATAACTTCTCGGAAGGTTTCATTCCGTTTCGACTCCATTTGATATTCCTTTTCTTGAAACACTGAAACAAGGGAAAAACAGAGGAACTGCTTTGGGCTCTCGGTCAATAGGTTAGTCCCAAAAATAATATAAAAGTGTAAAATAAAGCCCATAAACATCCAAGATGGATAATATAATAGCATGAATACTTCATAAATTATAGATACGTTGGAGACGTATCAGCATCCCCAAAGCTTAATTCATGCTCGTCTTGAGTAGGTAAATGATAAAAGAAATAATTTATGAAGTGTGAATGCTAGTAGGTGCATAAGTTTGATCAATGATAATTTCAATCACCTTTTCTAGCATCATTATATGTGATAACAGTAGCTCAACTCATAGAACTTTGCATGATCAAGTAACAAACTATTTAGATGTTAAAGTATAGATCATAAACTTTCTTGAAAACTGACAAACCGTGTTATTAGTCATCAAACAATTACAATTCATCTTATTTTCAGGAGGAGTCGATGTCACAGCTTTGATTCAGCAAACTTCACATACTCAACTATCATTTAGTCTTACATGATTGCTACCACTCAAAGCATATTTTTAGAACAAATAGCATCCATCGAACACAGAGATAGATAGGGGCTTAATGTTTCACCTCCCAACTTATTTATCATATAGATAATTGTCAACAATAATAATTCATGATCAAATATATTTGAATGGCCATATATGCTCAGATCTTTCCATCACACGATGCTTGCCAACTAAAGAGTATGTTGGAATGAGAAGGAATACTACTTACTCTTGCATAAAAGTAAAAGATAGGCCCTTCGCAGAGGGAAGCAGGGATTTGCAGAGGTGCGAGCTCAAGCAAAACAGAGATGAAAATAATTTTGAGAGGTATGCTTTCATTGTCAACATAACGACCAAGAGTTCCCAATATCTTCCATACTACATACATTATAGGCGGTTCCCAAACAGAAAGTTAAAGATTTTACTCCCCTCCACCAACAATCATCAATCCATGGCTTGCCCGAAACAACGGGTGCCTCCAACTAACATCAATCCTGGGGGAGTTTGGTTTGCAATTATTTTTGATTTGATTTCGATCTTTTGATCATGGGACTAGGCATCCCAGTTACCAGCCATTTTTTCGTGAATGATGAGCGGAGTCCACTCATCTGTAGAATAACCCACCTAGCATGGTAGATACTTCTAGCCCCTAGTCGCTACATGAGCGATTCGGGCATACAAAACAGATTATTATTTGAAGGTTTAGAGTTTGGCACATGCAAATTTACTTGGAACGGCAGGTAAATACCGCATATAGGTAGATATGGTGGACACTCATGGAAGAAACTTGGTTCAAGGAATTGGAAGCACAAGCAGTATTCCCGCTTAGTACAGATATTTTGGCTAGCAAAGGATTCTAAATAGCAAGCACCACATGTTGGAGGATACATAACAATATAACTTATACAAATATACCCAAGCATAACTCATTATGTTGTCTTCCTTGTCCAACTCTCAGGTTTGAAAATAATTAATGGGGATCACAATCATAGAAGATATCCAAGATAGTATATTTATATGCAAAATCTCTCTTCCTTCAATATTCTTTCATGAATTGTTCAAGCGACCAATACAATGTTTCCTAACCTTCAATAAATTTACCACCTCTACTTCCTATATGGGAAGGCATTACTCCCCATGGGAAAGGCATATGAAACATATATAATTTATAACATTCAAATCATTCAAATATTTACTCATAGGATATAAATGAAGCACACGAGTAAATGACAAACTACTCCAAAAAGATAAGAGTGAAGATTAATGAGTAGTTAAATAATTATGTAGCTATGTGAAGACTCTCTATCATTTAAGAATTTCAGATATTGGTATTTTATTCAAACAGAAAGCAAAGCTAAATAAAATAAAATGATGCTCCAAGCAAAACACATATCATATGGTGAATAATAATATAGCTCCAAGTAAAGTTACCAATGAACGAAGACGAAAGAGGGGATGCCTTCCGGGGCATCCCCAAGCTTAGGCTCTTGGTTATACTTGAATATTAACTTGGGGTGCCTTGGGCATCCCCAAGCTTAGGCTCTTGCCACTCCTTATTCCATAGTCCATCGAATCTTTACCCAAAACTTGAAAACTTCACAACACAAAACTTAACAGAAAATCTCGTGAGCTCCGTTAGCGAAATAAAACCAAACACCACTTCATGGTACTGTAATGAACTAATTATTTATTTATATTGGTGTTAAACCTACTGTATTCCAACTTCTCTATTTTTTATAAATTATTTTACTAGCCATAGAGTCATCAAAATAAGCAAACAACACACGAAAAACAGAATCTGTCAAAAACAGAACTGTCTGTAGTAAACTGTAATTAACGCAAACTTCTGGAACTCAAAAAATTCTAAAATAAATTGGTGGAACTGAGAATTAGTCTAGTAATCACCTGCAAAAAGAATCAACTAAATAGCACTCTCCAGTAAAAAGTTTTAGCTAATCTCGTGAGCGCTAAAGTTTCTGTTTTTTACAGCATGATCATAAAGACTTCACCCAAGTCTTCCCAAAGGTTCTACTTGGCACAAACACTAATTAAAACATAAAACCACATCTAACCAGAATCTAGATGGATTATTTATTCCTAAACAGAACCAAAAAGCAAGAAACTAAAATTAAATTGGGTTGCCTCCCAACAAGCGCTATCGTTTAACGCCCCTAGCTAGGCATGATGATTTCAATGATGCTCACAAAAAGATAAGAATTGAAACATAAAGAGAGCATCATGAGGAATATGACTAGCACATTTAAGTCTAACCCACTTCATATGCATAGGGATTTTGTGAGCAAACAACTTATGGGAACAATAATCAACTAGCATAGGAAGGCAAAACAAACATAACTTCAAGATTTTAAGCACATAGAGAGGAAACTTGATATTATTGCAATTCCTACAAGCATATGTTCCCCCCTCATAATAATTTTCAGTAGCATAATGAATGAATTCAACAATATAACCAGCACCTAAAGCATTCTTTTCATGATCTACTACAAAATAACTATCATGTGATTGAAAATTAAGATCAAGATAACAAGTTTCATGGTTATCATTATTCTTTATAGCACACGTGTCATCACAATAATCATCATAGATAGGAGGCATGCTTTCATCATAATAAATTTGCACATCAAAACTTGGGGGACTAAAAATATCATATTCATCAAACATAGCATCCCCAAGCTTGTGGCTTTGCATATCATTAGCATCATGGATGTTCAAAGAATTCATACTAACAACATTGCAATCATGCTCATCATTCAAAGATTTAGCGCCAAACATTTTAATGCATTCTTCTTCTAACACTTTGGCACAATTTTCCTTTCCATCATACTCACGAAAGATATTAAAAAGATGAAGCGTATGAGGCAAACTCAATTCCATTTTTTTGTAGTTTTCTTTTATAGACTAAACTAGCGATAAAACAAGAAACTAAAAGATTCGATAGCAAGATCTAAAGATATACCTTCAAGCACTCACCTCCCTGGCAACGGCGCCAGAAAAGAGCTTAGTTGACAGGGTGTGAGTGCCGCTTACCTAGCCTCCCGGCAACGGCGCTAGAAAAGAGCTTGATGTCTACTACACAACCTTCTTCTTGTAGACGTTGTTGGGCCTCCAAGTGCAGTGGTTTGTAGGACAGTAGCAAATTTCCCTCAAGTGGATGGCCTAAGGTTTATCAATCCATGGGAGGCGTAGGATGAAGATGGTCTCTCTCAAGCAACCCTGCAACCAAACAACAAAGAGTCTCTTGTGTCCCCAACACACCCAATACAATGGTAAATCGTATAGGTGCACTAGTTCGGCGAAGAGATGGTGATACAAGTGCAATATGGATGATAGATATAGGTTTTTGTAATCTGAAAATGTAAAAACAGCAAGGTAACTAATGATAAAAGTGAGCATAAACGGTATTGCAATGCGTTGAAACAAGGCCTAGGGTTCATACTTTCACTAGTGCAAGTTCTCTCAACAATAATAACATAATTGGATCATATAACTATCCCTCAACATGCAACAAAGAGTCACTCCAAAGTCACTAATAGTGGAGAACAAACGAAGAGATTATGGTAGGGTACGAAACCACCTCAAAGTTATTCTTTCCAATCAATCCGTTGGGCTATTCATATAAGTGTCACAAACAGCCCTAGAGTTCGTACTAGAATAACACCTTAAGACACAAATAAACCAAAACCCTAATGTCACCTAGATACTCCAATGTCACCTCAAGTATCCGTGGGTATGATTATATGATATGCATCAGACAATCTCAGATTCATCTATTCAACCAACACATAGAACCTCAAAGAGTGCCACAAAGTTTCTACCAGAGAATCAACACGAAAACGTGTGCCAGCCCCTATGCATAGGTTCATGGGAGGAACCCGCAAGTTGATTACCAAAACATACATCAAGTGAATCACGTGATATCCCATTGTCACGACAGATACACACGGAAAGACATACATCAAGTGTTCTCAAATCATTAAAGACTCAATCCGATAAGATTACTTCAAAGGGAAAACTCAATCCATTACAAGAGAGTAGAGGGGGAGAAGCAACATAAGATCCAACTATAATAGCAAAGCTCGCGATACATCAAGATCGTGCCAAATCAAGAACACGAGAGAGAGAGAGATCAAATACATAGCTACTGGTACATACCCTCAGCCCCGAGGGTGAACTACTCCCCCCTCGTCATGGAGAGCGTCGGGATGATGAAGATGGCCACCAGTGAGGGTTCCCCCCTCCGGCAGGGTGCCAGAACAGGGTCCCAATTGGTTTTTGGTGGCTACAGAGGCTTGCAGCGGCGGAACTCCCGATCTCTTCTGCTCCCTGATCGTTTTAGGGTATATGGATATATATAGGCGGAAGAAATACGTCAGGGGAGCCACGAGGGGCCCACGAGGGTGGAGGGCGCGCCCAGGGGGGTGGGTGCGCCCCTGCCTCATGCCTCCCTCGTTGCTTTCCTGACGTGCACTCCAAGTCTCCCGGGTTTCTTTCCTTCCAAAAATAACTTCTCCAGAAGGTTTCATTCCGTTTCGACTCCGTTTGATGTTCCTTTTCTTTGAAACACTAAAGCAAGGGAAAAAAGCGAGGCGGCACTGCACTTTGGGTCAATAGGTTAGTCCCAAAAATAATATAAAAGTGTAAAATAAAGCCCATAAACATCCAAGATGGATAATATAATAGCATGAATACTTCATAAATTATAGATACGTTGGAGACGTATCTAACCGCAACCAGCCGGGTCTGACACTTTTCCAGCTCTTGACACAATAGGCTGTTCTTCTCTGTAAGTGCATGATTATACAATGGTCCTTAAATCAGTTGTATCAACTGCTTCAAGTCTCGGGGGCTACTGGTATATGATTACAAAGTCCGTACAATGCGTACTTACCCGCATATCTTTCAAATGTTGGTCCGTGGCTCTGGTAAGCCCGTCCTGAGCAGCTCGGATGTATGCATCAGCCGAACTGAAGGCATTAAATGCCTCTTTTGTAAAACCGGGGTCGCGAAGAGCGGCCCTCCGGCGCTGATGATTCATGGCACTCTCCACTTCAGAGTTCGTGATGGACATATCGTCTGAATCCTTTGCAAAAGGACAATCCGGCGTCACTCCCGTATCCGCCCCCGTCCTTAGGGAAGGGTCTGGAATCTGACTGGTGGAGGCGCGACCGGTGGGATCCCCGGACGTAGTCCGGTGAACGCCCTTCCTGATAAGACGCGGCAGATGATGTCCAAGTTCGATGTGACGGCCAGGAGGCATATTTCAAATGCCATACCTCTTCGATGAAGGTTCGACCGTGTTATCGTCTGCCTTCCTCTGCGATGACTTGTCCGGTGCGGGCACCGCTCTCTTACGAGATGCCTTTGGTGTAGCATGGCCCGCCGAGCGCCTCCCCTTTTGAGCACGAGACAGTGCGGTGGGTGAGGTACAGTGAGGAACCTCTTTCGGAGGAGATGTCTCTGGATTACTTACATGTGAGGCAGGAAGGAGGCCGGGATAGTCGGCCACGATGGGCACTACTGTGCCATCATAGCTTGCTTGGTAGAATACTCCCTCCTCAAGCTCTACAAATATGTTCGGATCCTCTTCATATCCGGGGTCAAGGTCCCAGTTACGGTTCTCCGGCTGTGGAGCGGGGCTATAGATCCCCGCTATAACCTTCCGCCATTCCTGTTGCAAATGGCCGGGTTAATGTCAATTGAACATGACTCAGGGAGAGGATTGAGTAGAGTGGTGGGATTAAAACTCACCTAGCTAGGAGGATTTTACATAGAAAATCCTTCCCGAAGTGTAAGATGAGTGAACTCCTCTTTCTCCCCTTTACAGACCGGCCAATATTGCGGCCAGGGCGGTAAGGGAATCTGGACCCTTTCGTCCACAGCGCGAGGCGTCGTCTTCCCCATTGTAGTGCCACATGGGAAGCCCCTGAATTGGAGCGGCTGAACACCTCGCGCTATGGAAGTGGCCATTACCTCGATTATTGATAATCCGGACTGGGCGAGTGTCCTTATCTTGCCCATTAATTGTTGGACTTCCGCACTATCATCCTCCTCGAGGCTCCGAGGGCGCCAGTTGTGGCGTTTCTGTAATGGAGCACTGGTAAATTCGGGAAGGCCCATTCAGACTGGGTCAGGGAGAGCGATGTCCTCTATATAGAACCACTCTGAGGGCCACTCTTTGGACGCCTTCTTCGGTGTGCCGGATAAGTATCCGGTCCCGGCTATGCGCCATATTTCAGCGTCGCCCACCTCAAATTTAGATCCCTTTGGGAGCGAGGGACGAGGCAGAACAGTTTCCTCCATAGCTTGAAGTGGGCCTCGCAGCCCAGGACACTACAAAAAAAATACACTTCCGTGATGATACGTGTTTGTCACAGTAGGTTGCGTTTTTTGTCATGCATGTACATCCATGAAAAATTTATGACAGAATCAAGATAGTCATACCTGTCTTTGTCGTAGAAGTGTTCCATGACATCACCAAAATTATCATCACGGAAGTGTCCACTTCCATGATGATAAATCGCACGTCACAGAAGTGCTTTCGTCAAGGGTGACCGACACGTGGCATCCACCGTAACGGAACGCCGTTAAGCTATCGGGTCGGATTTTGGATCCGATAACCCGTTAACAGCCCCGACCAATGGGAAATTTCCACGTGTAAAATCATCATTGGCTGAAGGAAACACATGTCGGCTCATCGTTGGGACAGATGTCATCCACTCATTGGACAGAAGGCACCTATGATACGTCGACACGTGGCACGGCCCATCAAGTTTAAATGGGCCGGCCCAACTGAAGGCCCGCAAGATTTTATGGACCATAATGGGCCGGCCCAGTTAAAGTCCCACGAGATTTTGCGGACTATAATGGGCTGCCCAGCTAAAGGCCCACAAGATTTCGCGGGCCATAGTAGGCTGGCCCAGTAAAGGCCCACAAGATTTTTGTGTGCCATAATGGGTCGGCCCAGGTAAAGGCCCACAAAATTCTTGTGGATCATAATGGGCCGGCCCAGCTAAAGGCCCACAAGATTTCGCCAACATTAATGGGCCGGCCCAGCTGTAGGCCCACAAGATTTTGAGGACCCTAGTAGGCCGGCCCATTAACTAGCTGCCATGTTTTGGGCCAAATGCTGGCCCATATTTGATCTGGTCCGTTAATGGCCTGCCACGTTCCGGGCCTAATAATGGCCCATAAGATCCGGCCCGTTAAAAGCCTCCCACTTTCTGCGGCAAATCACGGCCCAGATTAGGTCCGACCCTTTAAGAGGCTTTGGGCTCAATTATGGCCCATATCAGATTCGGCCCATTGACTGGACACTGTGCTTTTGGGCCCACTTGCTAAAGGCCCATTTAGTAATTCGGCCTGATATTAGTTTCGGCATGTTAAGGGCCCATTTAACATTTCGGCCCTATATTAATTTCGGCCTGTTAAAAGCTCGTCATATAGTTGGGCCTAACTACGGCCGGTTTGCATCCGCCTGCTTTCGCGGTACGATATCCGATTTGGCCAAACAAGGACCGAGACAACTTTGGCTGTTAAAAGCCCATGAATTGATTCGCACAATCATGGGCTGAGGTCCATTTCGGCTGTCGCCGCCCATGAGCTATTCGCACGCTTCAGTGTCCAAATTACTTCTCGACCTCCTAAAAGCCCATTGAGTTTTCTTGCGAAAAGAGGGTCGGGGTTACTCGGCCTATTAAAGGCCTGAATCTACTAGTGGGCGGTTTGACGGGGCCCATGATGCGGATCATACATCGTGATTGCATGACGGACCGATTATGTACCGTAATTTTACGGTTTGGCCGGTTCTCGCAAAGACAGGATATATATACTGATAAAATAACCGCAGCATCGTGAATAAGAAAAAACCTAGACTATACAATAAAGAAATTACGGCATATTACATCCACTGGGCATCAAAGTTCGCCACTATGATAATAAAGCACAGGCAGATAGCAGATTACATACACCGGGCATCAAAGATCGCCACTAGTGCAAATAAACACGCCGACAAAATAATATACAAAACAAACAGCACTTCAATAGAGTTCAAGAAAGGTTAGCCCTACTGGGGAGCTGCAGCGCAAGCAGCTGAGCAAGATGATGAGATTGCGCTTGTTCAACACTTATATCTTCCTCACTCTGAAAGATAAACAAGCAGACAGATGCGGGTTTTGCACATAAAAGTATCAAGGTCTTGACAATTCATCACATTTCTTACTGATGAATAAAGTGACACAGTTTTAAATTGCATTAACACAATATGGTATTGTTCAGGTCAAGACATGGCAGTAAATGACATTGTGAAGGAGTTGGCAGCTTCACGACACCACTGGATTACAGATCAAGAACTCATAAGTATCAATGGTTAGTGTGTTGTCAATTTATCCCATTTCAGATTGGCAAATAAAGAGACGGTTTAAATAATACTCCCTCCGTTCGGAATTACTTGTCATCAAAATGGATGTGTCTAGAACTAAAATACATCTAGATACATCCATTTCAATGACAAGTATTTTCGGACGGAGGGAGTAGTAGAATTTTTTTTGCGGGTTATATGACATTGTTCATAATTAAGACATTGCAGAATATGACATTGTGCTGTAGTGGGTAGGTTCACCACACCACTGGATTACAGATCAAGAACAGAAGCATACATGCAGTGCAAAAGAAGATCACTTGCTTTGTATAGTTTAATTTACATGGTATGAAGAAGGAACTTGGTTGTACAACTGAAAACTTAAATTGAGAAGGACAAACTTTTGTTTATGAACTACATAATAAACTTTAAACATGCAATTTGATGCAAACAACAAAAAATAAACAGCTGTTGCAGTCATGCTAACCAAATAAACACAACAAAGTTTGAAGGCTTGAGAAGGACAAACTTACATTACTGGTGAAGACAGGCTCTATAAAGCCCTTGTCCATGCTGATGGGGGGGGGGGGCAATTCAAGAAGTTTAGCATAGAATGTTCTTCATAAGCATTGCCTTTATTCTACATTTTGCTAAGAGTAAATATAGATGTGATAATATACGAAAAATGGAGAATATTTAAGATAAGATGAAGAGTGATGCTACATAACCAAGTAGCTATAAATGTATGTGCAGCGATACAGGCAAAAGGCACAGCCAAGAGCAATGCACAACTAAACTTCTTCAGTACCAACCTTATGGTAAGAGTAAATATAGATCTGATGTGTAGAAAATGGAGGGCAAAGGAAAATAAGCTGCAGAGTGATGGTACATGAACAACTACTTGTCAATATAAGTACACTGATAAAGGACAACATGTACTTACAAGAACAATGTAGAGCTAAAAAATTCATTGGCATTGGATATATTCTACACTAATGTAACCATTCATACAGATCGATAATTTGGAGTGAACAATTGATAAGCAAGCTATCATGCATACTGCTGTCACATAATGAACCAGGTATGTATGCAAGTACGGTGATACAGACAACAAGTACTAACAAGAGCAAAGCAGCGGGCAGCATATTTGCGATATCCTGTCGTTCTTTTCAAACCGGAATTCTTCTTCGAGCAGATTTCCTGCAAAAAAGATCCGTAAGGCACATGCGAAAAAGTAGAAGTTCAAATTGGCATGTGATTTCATAGACAGTGTACCTCATCCTAGGAACGAGACCAGTGCATAGCAAGGTTTTTCCATTCAATGTCTTCTAAATTTAGCACAGGATACTTCACCGGAAATTCGTTTATAGACTTGCCATCAAAGTGTGATTTCCTCGTGTAACACCGACATCGCTGCAATGCTTCCTTGAAAAGCACAAGCAAGCTCGCTAGGCATGACTATCCAAATTGACCCTCACCTAGTTACAACAATGTAATGTAAATCATTGATGTGTTCGATCGGTAAAACAGGAAAATAATAACCATGAATAATAGCACTTACACGTAAGTTGGACAGGAAGATGTGAAAATGGTGTTTGTCTTCACTATAATCTTCTCATGATGGGAATATATGCACGTAGTCCCTAACAACATTGAAAGCATTGTCTTTTAAACTGGGAATAAATGGAATGGGGTTCCAATCTGCAGGAATTGGCCATCTCTGCAGTTGGGATAGGTCTTCGGCCGGTGGACTTGCTATACTTTTTCCTGAAGTGGGAGTTTTCTATGGTACAGCTGGTGCTATGGCAAATGAAATCGGTATACCTTTTGCTGGAGTGCAGGTCCTGTATGGTGGGGCTAGTGGTGTTGCCAGTGAAGTATGGGTACAAATCTGGAGTCGGTCCTATGTTTTGTGTCACCGGTTGTACAACCAATATAAGTGGGCGCAGTCTGATTTCTCCGCACCACTACGCTTTTTCAAGGACTTTCTTTGGTGCTCCTTCGTGTTCGGCAATCACCCTCTTCCTTTTTGATGTATGATGCACAAGAACATCATTTGAGTGGAAAAACATGGTATGACGACAGATGGAATATGTATTGATAATGGATGGGCATGGCATCTCGAGGTTATATGATGAGTAAACCAAGCAGATGGTGGTGCAACAAAGTAGAAGAAATGCAAGACAACATATGCAAGATACGCACAATCAATAAAACCTTGCCAAATTAGAACAGGCACCTTGATGGGTGAACAGGACAGGCCATCCGCTTTGACTCCTCGAGGTTAGAATAGTCATTAGGATGATATTCTGAACAAGAATCAACAGGTGGGGAGCGTACGAGTTTCATTGCTTCCAGAATGGCACTCAATGCCTTGGTGCCAATTTTCTAAGTCATTGCAGTGTTCCACAATATTCTTCTGATGTGCGGATTCTGATATTCACTGTAATTGCGTATAATATCTGAGAACCATGAAACATAAATAGTTGTGAGATTATCTTTGTAATGCAGATGATATTCTAATATAGGGGCGCCCCTGTAAACACTTATGTGCTATCACTGGATTCTGATGAGAGAGCTCATGTGGATGTAATATCGTGCGTGCATTTATATAATCTGGCACAAGTACACAAAAAAATAGGCTCCAGAAGTAAGGATAGCTGGTAGATGATAGGTTCATAATATACTGTATACAGAGTTTATTGCCAAACCATGATAACAAGAGCACACAGCAACTAGGCAGATCATAGTGTACATAACAGGGGTACACCATAACCACGATATATAAATTGGGAAAGTGGAACTGGCTTGAAAATACGGTGTTGTATTGCCGCTAGTAATTGAAAGCCTATCGATCACGTACAAGCCAACACTATCGAACATGGTAAAGAGGAGCAAGCAGATTTTGGATAATACTAAAATGTTGATTACGCAGTGCCCACACAAGATGAACCAGGGCGCATTAAGAATGCAACTCCCAGTTGTCTCTCGACCATTTCAGGCGGTTCGATGAAGATGCTACGTCTCCTAACCCTTCTTCTTCCTCGCCTCTTAATTCTTCCCATCTGAGAACACCACGGGTCACGTCGGACCACCGGCCCCCATCGCCTGTGTTCCTCCACCACCCCCACCGCCACCCGCATCGAGTTTTCTTTGTTCGGCAAGGCCCCACAACCACCCGAGCCCCTTGGATCGCACCGGCGAACTCTGGCGAGCTCTGAAAAATCGACTGACCCAATTTTGAAATTTAGTCTACTGTTTAACTAGTGTGGAATATAAAAGGGGAAAACATAAGCATTGGGAGTATAGTGTTGAGCGTGCCATGGCGGATCTGAAGGTGCAAACCGGACAAAGGCAACTTCGCAACCAAGACAAGAAATCAGAGTAAAGCAGTGGCGATCTATTATCTTGCTGCGATAAATAAGTTGAGCAGATACGAAAGAGTACCGCCTTTGGTGCGGCGCCGTGTACGCATCTACTGAGAATTTGACGGTGTTGCGGTAGCGATGGCTCTCGGTGGCGTGGAAGCAGATCTAGGAGGGTAGACGGTGGCGGCGGGGCACGGTGGACGAGACGGTCGTAGGAGCGGCGCCGGCAAGGTGGACGATGGCGGGGATGAAGCGAGAGGACGCGATGCAAGGATCCCGGTCCGAAGGCGTGGATGAGAGAGGTCGATCTCTTGTAATGGACGGCGGCGTCGGGGTATCAGCTCCAGCATGGTGGAGGAGGACGGTGGTGGATGGGGTATGGACGGCGGCATTTGAGGAGGGTGGGGTGGAGATGGTGTTTTGGCGCCCACGGAGTACGAATGGGGAAAAGGGAGGTAGAGAGGAAGGGGGGAACCATGTATTCAGGGCGCGCTTGTCTCAAATGCGAGGAAATTTACAAACTTAGCCCCCATTTCAAATTTCTACTACATCACATCAACATTAGTCGGTTGGGGATAGGACGGTAATCTCGCATACATCGAATATTTGCCTTTAGAGTTTGTTTTTTGCGCCCACCGTGTATGAATATGAATCAGGGAGGAGTCGATTTCGCCGAGGGCACATCGTGTTTTGGCGCCCACCGTATGAATCCTGCGAGAGGCGGTTACATCATGTTCGGGTGAAATTACAAACCTACCCCTATCAAAACCTATAGAAATCCAGCAGATAGGCTTTATGGCAGGTGGATAGGCGAGTGATTTCCATCTCGCAGATTTTGGTTTCAGGCGGTTACTACGACTTTCCCCGCTTCGTTCAAATTTTGCACAGTGCAAGTTTACCGTGTCAACTCAATTCGAATCCCGTTTGTATTATACTATTTTTTCGGGCGGGATCCATTTTCAATTGGAATTACATTCTATATACATCATTTTTTATAGGGACAATTGCATTTTTATCCCTAGTTAGTTCCTACCCACGGGTTTTGCCCTTACTTTTCGAGCTTGCTCAGTTTTGCCCTTACTTTTTCCGTCGAGGTCCCTCGAATGCCCTTTGACCATTTGACAAAAACTTTGAAAAATCATAACAAATTCATATGAACTTAGAAAAATACAAATAAGACATCAAAATGTTCAGATAAACAATACCTTTATGCGTATATCATTTGCATTCAGAACAAAAGCACCGTTTAAACTACCCGAGGTTATTAATGTTATTAACATTATATAAAATAAAAAATTATAAACAATACTCTTTTCATGAATAAAAATTACATGCAAATGTAGGTGACGTTTTCTGAACATCCTGATATCTTATTTGCATTTTTCTAAATTCATATCAACTTGTTATGAAGTTTTCAAATAATGGTCAAAGTCGTTAGAACATTCATACCAAGTTGATTTGAACTCAGAAAAATGCAAGTAAGATATTAGGATGTTCGTAAAAACATCACCTACATTTGCATGTAATTTTATTCATGAAAAAGTATTGTTTACAATTTTTATTTTTAATAATGTTAATAACATTAATAACCTCGGTAGTTTAAACGGTGCTTTTGTCCTAAATGCAAATGATATGCACATAAAGGTATTGTTTATCTGAACATTTTGATATCTAATTTGTATTTTCCTGAGTTCATATGAATTTGTTATGATTTTTCAAAGTTTTGGTCAAACGGTCAAAGGGCATTCGAGGGACCTCGATGGAAAAAGTAAGGGCAAAACTGAGCAAGCTCGAAAAGTAAGGGCAAAACCCGTGGGTAGGAACCAACTAGGGATAAAAATGCAATTGTCCCTTTTTTATATATAATTTCAAAAGCACAACAACATTTATACATAAATATGGTTTACAAATGGCATGATCTCAGATTCATAAGGTTGTATCCATCAATTTGGATTTTCAAATATTTGAAACCACTTTATGTTGAAATCCAATGTATGCATTCCTCGCTAACTGTCTCCAATTAATGTGTGTTTCATGCGGTTTTTTTTACTTCTCAAACATGTATAATGTGTTTCACACACGCAACATATAGTTTAATCCCGTTTAGACATTAATTGCATATAAACCATGCATTGTTTGTAATTGAAGAATCTATGGATCACCAATATTGATAAACTATATAACATTACACGTGTGCCCAAATTCAAATGAATATGCATGTTTGATACACCAATTTGCGTTATGATATTATCGATGTCGTGATCTCCAGCTTTAAATATTTGAATCCCTTTAATCTAGATATTCGCCTCATATAGTTATCACTCATGCTTATATAGGACTATCTCTCCGGACCTATACGCTGCGTTCATCGCCTCTCAAGCATCTCTCGTGCTACACCGTATGTCGATAATGATCTTTTATCTTCGTAACACACTGACGGTACTCTCTCCCTCGACCTTCATCACTCTATCTCTCTCTAAGTATATCTCGCTCCCTACTATGTGTCTCTAGCTATGATTCTCCATGTGGAATCTCTTTCTCTCACACAAACACAAACCTTTGTCTCCTGGGGTCTCATTTCTCTCAACTATTCCCATGTGTGCCACTCAAGACACCCCTCATACTGAAATGTCTTTCGCTCCTTAGATATGAGAACCTACGACTCTTCCTCTTCAATATCTCTTTCTCACACACAAACACAAACTCTGTCTTCCAGGGTCTCATATTTCTCCATTGTTCTCTTGTATGTCGCTCAAACATACCCTCTCTCCCTAGAGATATCTTGTGTTCCCTCATATGTCTCTCTAGCTATCACTCTCGTTGTGAAATACCTTTCTCTCTCGTAGACACAAAACTCCGTCTCTCTGGATCTCATTTCTCTCTGATATCTGTTTGTATGTGACTCACATGCACCCTCTCTCTATCTCTCTCACACCCACACACATAACCCAGCCTTTCTCGATCCACTCGACTCCTATCTCTAACGCACACTAGCTAGCATCTTTATCTTTCTATTTATCTGCTTTCTCCATCAACCTTCTTTCTCGCCTCACTCTTGATTCCTATCACGCACACTACATATGTTTCTCTCTACATGCAGTCAAGTGCCCTCTCACACACATATATAACTTCACCCTTTGAACCACCCGACGGTCATCTCCAACACCCAAACTAACGGATGTCCCTCTAGCTAGCATCTCCATCTCTGTATATATCTGTAGATTCTCAGACAACATTTCTTTCTCGCACGGAGTCTTGCTTCCTATCACCCACACTATATATATCTCTCCATACATATGCATTTATAGGTTGATTTCTTTTGCACAATCGTTGCGCCTCGCCCCCTCTGCTCGCCATAGACGCATGCTCTAGCCCACGCCACTATCTCTTAAAGACAAAAACACATGCTCAATTGTCGGGCCTTCTTCCCTGCATTCTCACATGCATGCATATCGTCATACCGACCTGCCTCCCATGTCGTTGATCTTATGACTTATGTCTTCTTTCTTTTATCTCGATCATGCTTGGCACACACACACACACATCCCACGTATACATGTATACCTCTCACACATGCACGCTCAAGGTCTCTATGTCTCCATACGTAGTTAATTACCCTCAACCCTAAGGCCACATCGAATCGTTCTCCTCTTTTGTGCACATAACTTCCACTTTGGATGGGCAAAACACACACTCACACTTAACAATCTCCTTCTAGCTACCCCAGCGCCTCTCACTCTTCCCCTATATCCCCGAAACCAATAAGACCATCCCTTGTTTAATTACCGCCTACATGCACCATCGATATATAATAGTCTTCCTCGGTGTCTCTCGAACAAACATGTTCTCTCGATGTCGAATCCTCTCACACACAAGCACCTTCTCTTCCCTCTCTACGGGCATTTTCTCTCTCGCACCCCATCGTTGGTGGCCTCTGCCATACACATCACCTCTCTATGATGAAGCCATGCACACTTAAATTACATCCACCACAGAGGACCCCGCGACACACACACACACACACACACATGCACCCCCCCACACGCACACACTAAGACTCCATCTCTCTCTCTCACACACACACACACACACAAACACACACACGCACGCACGCACCCCTCCCCCCCACACACACTTAGACTCCATCTCTCTCTCTCTCACACACACACAAACTAAGACTCCATCTCTCTCCTCTCTCTCTCCCTCTCTCACACACACACCCCACACACACACTAAGACTCCATCTCACACACACATGCTCTAGGCGGAGCATTTGTTCCTACCACCCTTCATCCAACCTTACCCGTATGATAAACAATCACCTTTATTTACTTGCATAACATGGACAGATTCCACTTTACTTTAGTAGTCAGCAAACTTATCATCTGTACCCTTATAAAAAACGAGTTGGCGATGATGATGTGCCTGCCATCTTGTAATCTGACCGTATGATCTATATCTCGACGGATAGAAAGCAAACTATGATAATTTTACAAAAGATACCCGCACCTCTCTCCACATCATTATCTCCCTAACCTCATTGCTCGGCAATTAAACAAAGGAATAAGTCTACGAACAATCTAGCTTGCATGGTGGCAGCTCGCCGGGCGCCTGGCCCCATCCCCATGCCTCCGCCCATTCGACCACCGGTCCACCACCACGCTCCACTCCTCCTCGCCTTATCTCTCGTCTTTCATTTTTTCGATGACATTCTCGAGATACCAGTTTTCCAATAAAATTCTCGAGATACTCATTATTTTTTACACATGGGATTACTCCTGCATGGGTCAATCACAACGGGTGTTTTGTAAAAGAATGCATATTGAGGTTCCGTGCAATGCACGAGAATCTTGCTTGTAATTATATAACGCAAATCACGAGCAGGAAGTGACATTTTTTTGACACAACCACGTTAACATGGCCACGTAAATCACGAGCAGGAAGGAGAAGGGAAGCGGGCTGTGGAGTAACGTTTTTTACCACAATTTCTTAGTAAACTGAGTGCAATAATTGAGTAGTTTTGCAAACTACCATTACTACTACACCTGAATCGGTTCAAAACCTATACTCCCTTGCCAGCGCGGGCTTCCCGCGTGAAACGGTCAGCGTCGCCCTGGAGCGTCAGTGCCGCATTAGTGCCCGGCCAGAGCGGAGGCGACCTCTCACTGGCGCCGACTTTTAAGTGGCGCGACGACAGAGAGAGCGCCGCTTCCCGGTGCACGCGACTGCTCATGGCCGAGATCGGCCATAGGCCTGTTTGGATCCATGGGTTAGAGTTAGTTTGAGCTAGTTGGGGCTCAAATATCCCTAAAGTATCCAAGCATGAGGGTTTAAATTGGAGCAAGTTGCACCGAACCCACCAAAAAAACTATCCCACCCAAGAGGTGCTAACTGGAGATAATTCTCATTGGGACCCTTTGAAAAATGACTTCTCTCTCTCCATGAAGTGCATTTATTGTCAATCTAACCCTGTCACCCAAACACCTCTTTGGCTACAGTTAGTTCAGGGTTAGTCATGAGTTAGTCTAACCTCTAGCCAAGTTAGAGTATCAAACAGGAGCAGTATAGGACATGCAAGTTGCTCAAAGCATACATGAAAATTTGTACGTGAAAGGATTTTTTTTATTTTTGAAAACGGAACGTGAAAGGAATTTTTTTAGAATGCTCTTGGCATGTCGCTAACATGTGATAGTTAACCGACCTCAATAGACGGCAGAAACGCCAGCCCGCCGCACTTTGATAGAGACGAGGAGGGAGACGCGATACAGCTGCTTTGGGTTACTAGAGATAGGTGTCGCATGGAAGCCAAGAAATATGGTGATAGCGTGGGTTAGCCATGTACTAGTATGATGTAACTACACTAGGCTACCGTGTTTCGTACTCTTCTAGTCCACTGTGGAGATGATTGGTTAATTTTATATTGCTGAATAATATTAAATATTCTGAGTGCAGACGCTCCACCACGAGGTTCCTTGCTCCTTCTCGGTCGTCCGGAATCTATTGTTCTTCCACCCTATTTTTTATGTGAGCTTTGTTCATCCTTTTGCCAACACGCGAGACATCTAGCATCAAGGTGCACGTGTTATGCAACGATCGTTCCATCTATATGAAGACCACGTGGGACTGGAACTACGAGACGGACATGTACCTGTGGAGTGGACGACGAACCTGAGTAATATAAGCGTAGTAAGTGAAGTAGAAAGGCACAAATGGTATGAACATGCGTGGCATATGTGGTGTGTTTGGTTGCGTTCTCGTCTCAAAGATAGTTGTTCCTCTTCATGCATACTCAACTCAACACCCCTCTTCATGCATGCTCTCTTCATGCATGCTTCTAGTGTATTTGTGCTAAACTAGTGCGGACTCATGCACCCTCCATACACTCTACCAAACACCCAAAAGTAGGTCGAGAAGGGAACTCTTGGGCGGCATTTGTCTCTTACTACGTACTACCACTAAATGTTGTACGTGCAATGCACGGTGATGTTATGTAGTACGTGCCTAAGTACTCTACTACTACTATATTAGTTGGAGGCACATATTTACTTTTATATTTGTTTACGTGTATGCTTCGAGACCTTCCAACTAAACGTGTCTTTCTCTCCAGGTCGCACTTTGTATCGTTCATACCACTAATTAAGTACTACTACGTGTGGTCTCCGACCCAGAAGTGGAAGAAGTGGAGACGCTCTACCATGCTGTCTTTTTTACGCTGGGCTCTACCATGCTGTTCATGTCCCACTCCTTTCACTGGCGTGTGGGACATCCATCACGTGCCATGTTTGGCACCCTTCGTCGTAAGAGTTGAAACGCTAGCATTCATCAGAAATAAAAATAATTATAAATCGGCTATGATACTATTTTTTGCGAACCAATCAACAGTGATACTATACCACGCGGTTTTCTTGCTCCTCGATATCGGAAAGAATACTTCCATTCGCCAACATGTGGGACGTCGACCATCCTGGTCCACTTGCCATGCACGTAGAACTCCAAGGGAGAGTCACCCAAGTCGTCGCGCCGCAGTAACAATGACTAATGAGCCGTCAAATCACAGGCCCACTTCCCACTTTGAAGTTGCTCGGACGAAAGAACCATCATGACTTCGTTGAATTCCGCTTCTTGAAGAAAACTACTGTACCAGCAGTACTACTAGCTACCGTATTTACTCCAACAGAGGCCTCCTTTCGTTCATAGGATAGGAATATGAAAATCATAGGAAGTGAGATGACATGCATCTCAATTCCTATAGAGAAAGAGACGCCATTTGATGCATAGGATAGGAATGTTTCCATTTAGTCTAGGCTAATGTACTGGTAGTTTGCTCTAAAAACTATAGTACTAACTAGTAGTACTGGTACATGCTCGCACTCGCATACGCACACACACACTAACTACTAGTACTACTACTTCTCACATGCTGGCCAGACGCCGTCGTTCTACTTCCCGGCTTTGTCGGCGACACCCCACCGTGCTTGGATTTCCGCCGACCTCTCCGCAGCAGTGCGTGCGTCCTTTTCTTTCTTGCGGCGGCGGGACTCTCTTTTCTTGAGTGCTTTCTGACTTTTCCGCTCCCTCTGTGCGGCTTTGGCCGCCTCTTGCTCTACCCCCATTCGGCCTTGGCATCTTCAAATTCCTCCCACATAGTTGTGAGGTCGCAAGCGGCGATGAACTCGGCACGGCGGGATGCCATCGCTTCCCTACCATTTTGTGTGCGTTTGTGGGCAGCGAGGAACTCAGCGTGGCGGGATGCCATCGCTGCCTTACCGGTTAGTGTGTGGCACGGTGGCGTGAACGACGCTTGGTGAGAGCTCTGGGGTGGAGTGGCCGGACAACCATATAGTGCATTGGTTTGTCAAGAGCTCAAGGACAGAAGACGAAGCAAATTAGGATTCCCCTTCAATCCTGGTCATTTATTACCGAGTAAAATGCATTGGCGGTCATCGAACTTGTCTTGATAGCTCACATTGATCATTGTATACGAGATATGGTGATTATACGGTCACTGGCTCAGCGTATAGCTCCGTATTTGTATGGTTGATCAGTCAAACAGTCCGCATGCGCCTCATCAGCTCGTGTTCTTTATCTATCTACGCGGGCCTACCTGTGAATGGAGAAAGAAATGCTGTAAAAACCAAAATTATGCGTATGTTGGGAATCAAACCACGGACTCGTCGCTGCAACGCACCATCGTCAGCCAAATGAAAATGAAATACTTCGCGTCAGACACTCATGCTCACGCTGTCAAAGCATGCTAATGCATGCACGTCGCCCTCTAAATCAAAGTCCTGCTCATGGCGCAACGCAAATGGCGAGCACGTCACCTGCGTGCCCCGGCGTTGCCTCACATTACTGTTTAGACGTTTGATGGAGGCCTACGCGAACGCCGAGCATGTATTCACCTGGCCCAACACCAACGGTCATACCCGGACCGCCTTGCTCATGTATATCGTCCATCACAACAACAATCTATAAAACAGCCTAAGCTAGAGAGGGTACTATGGTAGTATGGTACGGAGTATGTACTATCGTGAGCGACCAATCTTAGTGCCACTGCACACCGAAACCCCTTCCATCGATAGCGCGTGCTTCCCGCCTGAAACGATCACCATCTCTCCAGAATGTCAATGCCGCATTCACCGGACTTAACTGCAGGTGCAATTGGTGTCACTGACATGCGGGCCAGACGCCTGCTTCGCCCACATGTCAAGAACTCCAAACGCATCTGCAGTTAAGTCATCAAGCAAAGGTCCCCATTCACGCCGACGAACCTACTCCGCGCCAGTTTTCCATCCGTCTGCGCGGCTCATTGCCATTCGCCCGCTATATTAACTTGAGCCCCAGCTCCCAGCCATAGCCAAAGACCCACACTTATTCTCCTCCGTCCCTTCCTTCCGCCGGCACCACTTCAACCATGGCCTCTGGCGCCCGAAGCTCTCTTGGACGTCTTGTCGCAGGAGCGAGACGTGGGACATCGGGGGCTCCACTCCGGGCGCGCTCCAAAGCTCTCTTCCTGTCGCAGGAGCAAATGAAGGAGACCGCCGGCACTTCGGCCGTCCTCCGCCGCCACGACCATTTAAGTCGGCACAGGCGTCAGCGCAGCCGGCAGCGAGGAAGAGTAGTACACGGTAGGTCGCCGCCGCTCTGGTCCCGGGAAAGGCCACCGCTACTCCACTCAGTCGACGCCAAGCTTGGTGGGGTAAACATCGGCGGCCGGTTAGCTGCTTGACGGCGACGTGGAAGCGGAAATCTTCAGAACCTTGTGCTCCGGCCGGAGGAGGAGGTTATCAATGCAGATGAGGAGGAGGCAAAGGCAATGGCCGGCTTTCTCGGGTTCATGGCCGGACATGGTGGTCGGGCGCCGACGATCGTTTAGATTAGGTTTACAGTAGGTTTTAGTACGGTTTGTGCGAAATATGTAATGAATTTCGTCCAGTTTGTAGGAAAAGTTTTCGAAATGTAATGAATTTCATCCGGTTAATTTGAAATTTGCTTTGTTTGCACGAATTTCATCCGGTTAGTTCATATAGTTGTCGAAAGGTATGCGGGAAGCATTGGATGGCATCCATCAGTGTCCTCGGACAGATGCCAGTGTAAATTTGTGGGCCAGCGCTGGAGATGCCCTAACTATCATGCTATAATCGCTAACAATCCTCGATTATTTTGCAGGAACAGTTATCCTCGATCAAAATCAGATCCGCGGTGTTTAGCACTCCTCCCACAGAAGAGTGTAAACTCTTGCTTACATAAAAATGGAGCAAGTGGGCGGCATCAGAGCACGCCATATCACTCGAACTAGCCCGCCTAACGAGCGGGAAAGCACCGCCCTCGTCATTTTGTTCTAGATTTCTATCGATCGATCGCGCGTAAATGTTACGCTTCGCAAGTTCTAAAGGAAAAGGCGGCACACCTACGAGTCGTACGCGTCGCAACCCCGATAGTCCGGCTCGCACGCCGCTCACCAAAGGGGACACACGTTGTCTTGCAATTTCACTGACATGTGGGACCGTAATTGAATAAACCGTCGATAGCCGAAATCTAATCGCTTTCGTGAGGCGTCGGCCGAGAAGAGAGAAACGAGGAGGGAGAAGAAATCGCCCGCCCGCCACAAGACGACTCCAAGAAATATACGGTGATAATGTGAGGTGGGCCATGCTGGAGTCCGGACCGCTTCCAGAGCCCGCTGCATGCATAGCAAGTAGTCCCCGCTTATGTGGAGGAGAGAGAGGCATTGACAAAGTCAAGGAGTAACAGTGGAGACAATAGCTTTCATCAAAAATAAACAATGAATACTCGTTGCTCGTCCTCTATATCGGAAAGAATACTTTCATTCGCCGACATGTGGGACGTCGACCATCCCAGTCCACCGCCATGCACAAAAATTATCCTGGTCTACCCGGTCGTATCGCAGGCCCAACCTTTCCCAATCAGAAGTTGTTCGGACGAAGGAACCATCATGACTTCGTTGAATTCCGCTTCTTCAAGAAAACTTATTGTACCCGCAATACTACTACCACACGCGAAGACTGGACGGCACTGTACCACGTCATATCACTGAAACCCACTAGGCCAAACTAGCCCGCCTAGGTCATCTATTTTGGAACGGAGGAGTACGTCTACTGCTTGCTATGATTTTGTGTTGCACGTTCTACGTACTTTTGCTACGATTTTCCTTCCCTATGAACCAAATAAGGCCTGAATGTATGTCGACTATTGTCTGATCGATCGCTAAGCCTACAATTTTAGGAGCTAGGGCTATTGGTCGATCGACGAGGGATAAGTATAAGCGTACCACGAGCTCATCAGCCCCAACGTTTCTCTTCGGTGAGTGTTTTGCAAGTACTATAGCTTGCACAGTAGCTAGCCTACTAACACCAAGAATCATCAAACAAGCCCTGCTGATATGATAAACAGTTCAAAATTACATCTAAGCATGCCATATATTACATCAAAAGCTAGTGAGAATACATCTGTTTCCATAACTTGAAGAGGATTCGCATGATTCACTATCAAACAAAAGTAGCAAGATCCGCCCACACAAGACAGTGCACTAGCCCTAAGATGGTTTGATAACACGCATCGTTCTGGTAATTAAACACAGGGCAATGCAAACTACCCTGAAGGATTAGCGCGGCCAACTATTTCTTGTCATCGATCTCTCGGGCAATGACCACAGCACGGACAGCGGCATGGGAATCGATTTCTGGGGTGATGTCCACAGGACTGACCGCGACATCGGAATCGATCTCTGGGGCGATGTCCACAGGATGGACATCGGCATCGGAATCGATCTTCGGGGCGAAGCCAACAGGACCGGCCACGACATCGGAATCATCAAGGACAACCACCGGCACCTGCACAACCCTAACATATTAGCAAGCACATTGCAAATAATCAAAAAGCAAGCACATTGCAAATAATCAAAAACCACAACTATAGTAATAAGCCATTATTTTTTACCTTATGCAGCTCACCGGGGGATCTCATCCCTCCGGGGGCCATCTCCTCGTCCTCGATGGGGGCCATCACCTTGCCAGGGGAATAATGCTTCTCAACGGCGACTATCTCTTCAAACTTGGTCTTGAGCCTCACATAGGTGGCAATCAGAGTTCCTGGGGTAGGCACGGTGGGGCCCTTGCTGTTCTTCCAACTTTCTTTGAGGAGTTCGTCCGCCAACGTCCTCAACTCTTTGGCTAGTGCTTGTTTCTTGGAGTTCTTCGTCTCCATGGGTTGGCCCGCCAACATGGTCAACTCGTTGGTTGGTGCTCGCTTCACGGAGATCGCTTGTCTCCAAAGGGGTTGTCCGCCGGCAACTCTTCGCCTAGTGCTCCAGGATCCATCAATGAACTGACAAACAAAAAGCAATCGAAAGGAAACCACAATCGCAATAAAAACGGGAAAAGAATAGGATGTGAGAATCGGTCGGTGCTTCGCAAAAAGAAGATTATTGGAATGAAAATATAGCAGCATAACTGATTCGCCCACCTTTCCTTCGTCGGTAGTGAGAAGAAAAATGGCAGAAGTGAGTAGCCCGGGTGAGGTTTTCTTCAAGAAAGGGAAGAAAGGGCTTGAACGAGCTGCCCGATGAAATGATGGTTGCTTCGTCCAGTCCAACTTGGAGGCCACCTTACCACTGCTGGTAAAGGTGTGGGTTTTGTGATATGACGGGTCATGACGGCCACACCAGGGTGACAGGTGAGTCTCGACTGTAGCACCTCGCTGTGATTTGGTGGATGGCACGCGGGCCCGGATGCTTTGAAATGTCCCGCATGTAGATAGAGCGGCTAGTCATATAGGAGTGCTCAATATTGTGCACCGCGACCAAGGCGGAGAGGAAAACGAGAGAACTACGTAATTAATGCATGAGTTTAATTAGGGTAGTTTTGTAAAGTACGAGATACAATACATTCCTCCAATCGCAAAATGCCTTGGTTCATGAGATTTGAGATTTGAGCCCTATAAACCGGAAGGGAGGGGGTACTGCACAAGGTGTAGTCTAGTCACTTGTTGAAATGTCTAGAAAGGCAAATACTCCTTTCCGGTTTACAGGTCTATACTACTCCCTCCGTCTAGGTGTGTAAGTCATCTTACGAAAACCAAATAGTCCCAAAACACTTAGGCGCGGTGCATTAATTTCTACCTTGTTTCTTGTTTCTTGACATACGTATCAACCAATAAGAGATGAGAGGTTTGCATGCTTTTAATGACTTGCAATGGCTAGTTCATTGCATGGAATGCTATTAATTAGCAAATAAACATTGGTGACCCCAGGAGGAAACGGTGCTAAGCGTGTGGACCTATGCAGAATGAGTATTAACCAATGGATAATGGAGTTTAATTGTGAAACAATAGCAATTTTGTCTCACGCAAGAGCCTGGCTAGTACTCCAAGGAACCGCACCACGCGAGCGTTCGCAACTGCCACGTTCGGTTTGCGCTTGGCTCTTCGCCTCTTCGAGAAGACGAACAATTATGTTACTCCTACTTCTACAATATCGAATCCACTGCTGCATGTCCGTCCACCTCGTGCGGGAGAGATAGCGTGTACCGAAAGCTTCTACTTATCGCTTCCTGCCTTTGCGTCTATGACAGGTGGGCCCAACAAGTGGTTGGCCCACCTGTCATGCAGCCAAAGGCAGGTGCAGTTAAGGCACCGGAGCTCGTCCGCGAGGGAGAGGGCATCGTAGTAATCAAATTTCTCGGTCTTGTACGAGTTGACGCGACACATCAAAGCACTGCACTCGATAAAAGTCTTTTTACACATTTCAAATGGGCTACTTCATGTAGGAGTAGACATATTCCGCTCGTATGTAGTCACTTGTTGCAATCTCTAAAAAGACTTATATTTGGAAACGGAGGGAGTACAATGCATGCATGCATGTCGTGACTTTCCTTTTGATACTTGCATGTGTTGATTTGATGCACCTTGCCAAATTTTGACTATAAATTTAACTAACCAAATTTTCATGCATGTCACAAAAAATTACGGGGCTGTTTGGATTGTGACTATGTTTGTCTTATATTGCCACATTATTTTTCCCACACTTTCCACACTTGCCTAACCTGAGTTGCTCAAATTGTTAAACACTCTTTGGCTTGCCTAAGGGAATCTTGCCACAGTTTTTGTGTCTATGACATGTGGGGTTCACTGCTAATAAAAAAATTCTTGTCTTAGGTGTGGCTAATAAAAAAGACTTATATTTAGGAACAGAGGGAGTAGAAAATATAAATAATAATGCATGTTGGGGCAACCCACGTTTCCGCTAATTTTAGCCGTGGGCTTGTTCACAATTTTTACAAGGGAGTGGTTGTTCAATTAATGGAGGGACTTGTAGTACCAGACATGAACGATACAAAGTGCGGCCTGGCACACCGTAACACCACTTGGAACAAGCGGGTAGCTATCTCAAAAAACAATCAACAACTAAAAAACCGCGACCTGGCATGTAGTAGTACACAATTTTAAACGATTGTTTTGATGGAGTGAAAAGGAAAACTACCCCACTACTTATATATAGGCGGAGCCTCCGCGCTTGCTTGCTAGGGCTGCTCTATTCACACACTCTCATCCTCTCGGATCTAAACAAGATAGGGGTAGTAACACTGTCTTTCTCCCTTCAAAAACAACGGCTTTCTATCCTCACCGCTGGTTACAGATCCGGACGTATCCCCCTCTGCCGGTGAAGGGGAGGAGGGGCAGTGTTTAGGCCGTCGTCGACAGCGAGGGAGGAGACCCACTGCCGGCCGCATCGTTATCTCTGGCCGAGCACCGGCGCGGGAGGTCCTCCGATCCCTTCGTCGTTTCCTGTGGGCGAATCCGGCCTCCCGCCGCCCACCTATCCACATCCCGACGACCTTCAGGTATATCTTCGTTCGAAACTGCCTTAGCTCTACTTCTCCAGCTCGCTACGTTGCTGCATGTGCATCATTTTCTACCTCTCAGCCCCTCTCGATCGGATGGTTCAACGTCACCTTTTTTTTTCTATTGTTAGAGGTAAAGCTACTTTATGGAGTCGAATCTTGTACTCCCTCCGTCCGAAAATACTTGTCATTGAAATAAAGTGGGGGTGGGGGAATTTAGTATGTAGATCGGACTTGGTACAAACAGGAAGGAAAGGGGATGAAAGTAGTACAGACTGGTCATCCAACCAGTCTCTTGGTCGAAAAGGGAAATATAGGGGTAACGCTGTACACAGTGGTATGACCAGGACTAGATTTGCTATCCACACATAGGAGTAGGTGGCTAGAGTGAACAAAAATGGGACCAACCCAGATATGTTTGTTGGACGTTTGTTTCTCGGGGCAACAAACTATGATTCACCACTTTATGCCCCTGTTTACATACATGGTGTTGTACTGCTGGTGCACCCACTGTCCCATGCCCTTATACCAAATATTTAGGCTCCGGTCGGAATAAAGGGGCAGAAAAGAGGACCGGAATAGGAAAGGAATGTAGGTATAAAACTATGGAATAGCGAACCGGAGGAAACTCTCAAGAGAATGTGTTCGGATGGACTACGAAAATTACAGATTTTTTTTAGAGTAGCATGCTTGGCATTATGAGATGCTATTTGTTTATTCAGCTGCACAGTGACTACTCTCGTGCTCACCTCACGTACCACACATAGGTTGATTTTTTATTCGGGCAAACACAGCACAACAACCTATCTAACGCATGGCAGCGAGCGCCTGCCTCGGGCTTCCGCCCAAAAAATGAGCAGCGCGTGGATGTTTCTAATCTGATGGAATCAGTACTACCAGACCAGCTTTCCTATGAAAGACTATTCACCTTTCCCGTGTTCCGAATGGTTGGAAGGGAAAAAATACCGTAGGAATTGTGTTCCTATGAAAATCCTGCACCAAACCTGTGAACCGAACGCAGCCTTAGTTGTTCTTAATATAATGTCCCTGGTAAAAATGAAGCCATGCCACTGTTTTTGCCTGTAATTGTTTGAGACTCTGACAAGTTTAGCCACATGTTTTTGCCTGTAATTGTTCGAGACTCTGACTGTTTCTTCTGTGCCTTTTTGTGCAAACAGGGATATCCAATTCACCTGGTTGTTGTTGTGACCTTTTGGTGCCTTTGGACAAAACTCTTCTTAAAAGAAGTGACTTTTGTCTTGTTTAAGCTGGAATGTCAGAATGGAACAGTTGGTTCATTTTGGTGGAACTGCACAAAGGGAGATCTGTGTTCCAATCCTCATCATCCATATTGGCGCCATAACCTTCCTTTAGGTAAGAATGATATTTAATGCATGTGTTCATCTCTATTTTCTGACTGCCATGAGAAAATAATGCTATTTTTTACTAGTACACTTGTACTCCCTCACTGACAAAACCAATTTTGAATTAGAAGGCCAATCATGTACTTGGTTTCACCAACTGGTGAGGAGAAGGAGAAACAGAGCATGAAGAGGAAGAAGAAGAATAAACCGTGCCAAGGCGATCTTGCTGAAGCCAGAGGCCTCAGTCGAGGCTATTCAAGGGCTCCGGCAATGACTACCTTACATGTGAGACGATCCTCCAGGGAGCCTTCCACTTCTGTTGTCTCACTTAATTAATTAGGAGTACTTAAGTACCACTAATTTATTACTGCCTAATTTTCCTGTTGGAGTTAAACAAATCTTTAGTAGGACCCTATGCTGAATCATGTACGTGTGAATGTTTGTCTATGGAGGTGAATCATGTGGTGGAGCAGGGTGGGAATATTATTAGTGTCATGACATAATAGTGCTATTGTTTTGCATGTCAATTTATTGCCATTGGTTCAATGAGGCAATGTTTTGCGTATTGTCCATCATGAATTTGATGCTACTATTTGAGTAATATGCTAATGTCTTCCTATCCTTTCTCACTAAGCTAATGAAGGTTTCACCTTGTTCCTACTTGTGCAAACAGGGATCATGTTGTGCCAATCATACATTTTAGTGGAACTACACAGGACAATACAATGAAGCTGTATCCCAGCCAGTGCTTTAACTTCTGCTGGAAGTTCTTGATAATCTTCGATATAATCTCAAAGATCGGTAAACAAGAGTGATTTCAACCATACATTTGAAGTGCACAAAACTATATACTATTGTGTGATTCCAAAGTGAGTGCTTTATCATCTCTTATGGGACTACATGAATAAGCTTTTTTTCTCAGGTTGGTACGGGCCTAAGGCCTTCATCCATATTAGTTTGTTGTCATCTCTATTTGTATCGTTACTCGTCATGAGAAACTCCTTTATCTTTGCACTTTTAAGTTTTGCAACCTATGATAAATGGCAATGCTTTGAGTGTTGAGTTGAGCTAATTGGCACTGATTAAATAAACTAATACCTCTCTTTAAGCAAGACTACTATGTTGCTAACTTTACCTATTAAGATAATGAGGGTGCTTCTATTTGTTAGTGTATGTTTCATCAACTAGTCCCACTATTACAGTAATCTCACTCAATATATGTGCCAACAGGGATGCTCGATTTTGGTGGAACTACACAAAAACTTTGGGTGCTTCATTGCCTCGACAACCACATCCTTTCTGTCGATCGCTAACCTCCGCTTGCTTTCTTCCTTTGCTGTCGACCGCTTGGATTATCTCGGCTTCCAAATAAAGGAAATAGTAATTGATATGCTACCTCACACAGGTTGGTACTGGTCTTTATCCTGATTATTGTGCCTGTCATATGTATTGGTAATTTGGTATTGTGCTACTGTTTGCCGATTTCATAAAGGAGTAATTTGGAACCTGAACTCGCAGGCAAATCATTACATCGGGTGATTTCAGTAGAACTGCACAAAATGATCAGATGGACAGGTACTTATGCTGCTGCTATGTACTCCAAAGTTCACTCAGACAAGCATCGATGTTGACAAGAAGTGCCTATATTCATTCGAGTATCAACCGGCGTCAACCAATTGTCAAACTCCAAGTATTAGGAGAGTGAACGCCAAAAATATTGCTTGGTGCATAGCCCAGAAAATTGCAGTCCAGTCTTTGGTCCCAACTTGTGCCTTTTGGTTATCGGTACATATGGTAGTGAACTATATGGCATGGAGTCTAAAGATTCCAGACAAGTTTGTTGACGCCAGATATTCATCGGCACTTAATCAGTCTCGCACGCCAAGGATGCTCCATTTCAGTTGAACTACACAAAAAATTGGGTGGTTCATTTTCTCAACCGCCTCCTTTCTCGCTGCGCAATGTAGAATTTTGGCGACATACAGGACCAAGATGAGCCAAGAAACTAGTTGGATGAAAGTAGTGGCCAAGTTGCTCAAACCTCCCTCGCACGAGGCCACTATTTGAGGATAAACCTATAAGCAAAGTTCAGACTGTCTGTGCTGCCTCTTATGTACTCGAAAGTTTACTCGTACAAGAACTAATTTTAGCAAGAAGTACCTCCGATTGAACACCATTTACCAGTCTATACCCTAGGTAATTAAAGTTCATCCATGGATCATATTGGTTGTGATCTCAATCATTTGGATGCATAAACATACTGAACATGTGTATATCTGAATCTTTTTGTGAATTATGTATGAATATTGTCGTGTGATCTATCAATCATTTGGATGCATAGATATGCTGAGCTTGTGTATATATGAATCTTTTGAGCTGTTGATAGTGAATGTTGGCTATGAATATGAACGTGTCCTATGAACCAGAGTTTGATATGAATGTTTACCTTTTCTGTTGTATTTGTGTGTGAACTTGTTAGTATGCCTACTGTCGAGTATAAAACGCATGTCTCTTATCAAAGTAATGTTGTGTCCAATTTATGTTTTCCCTTCTAACCACATTATATATATTTATATTATTACTATTACCATATATTTTATAGAGACTTATATATACATTATAAAAACATCCCACGTGTTATTAACTTATAAAAGTAAATGTTTAACGGAAAATCCTGGTTGTTTTTTACTCACAGGCAAGGAAAATCCTGGTAATTGCGTACAAAAGCTTGCGAAGATTTTAAGGACCAATTTAATAATAATGCGCTCATTTATTTTGAGCAATAACTCGCTAATTTCTTAATTATATATATATAACATGTGCCTCTCCGGTTTATTCTTTGATATTAATTGCTCCTTCTAACGTAACAATATATATATAACGAGCCCACCTAATACGTGTATTTCAAGGAAGTGCAAATGGGCTGGGATTTCTTAGAAAATATAAATGGGCCTGATTGACGCGAAATTATTTGTTCACACAGCCCAGCAAATGGACTGTCCATTCTAGAAAACATGGGTTAAATATATGCCACATTTTTGCAGGCTGACATGTGGGCCAATAGGTCGAAGCCTACGCAGGGCATTGTCAACTTGGTCAACGAATGATTGTGTCATCCACAGCCATTGGATTTATATCCAACGGTCGGCATGCACCTTCAATCTCTCGTCTTCTTCCTCCGCCGCCGGGACCGCTGGTCCGCCTCTGGCGGTTAGCGGCTCTACTTAGCACGCATCGCCGCTAAGCGCTACCCCACCGCCGCCAGGCTATCCCTCCACCCTCGACACCTCCTGTTATTCTCCACGCATCATTGCCCCACGCCGCAATGTAACCAGTTATAACCCTTCTCCTCCTCTCAATCTGCGGACTCCACCGCCACGCTTTTCCCATCTCTCGAGTCGTTCCTGTCCGGGCCTCACCATCGCCCAACGCCTCCGTGTTCGTGCGGCGTGGTCAACAAACGAGAGTCATCGGAAGAGGATCAGACGTGGAGAGCTCGACGGCCGGGACCCACGAGGTCCATGGTCACAAAAGGAAAGTTCCTCCTTATTAAGCTGAAAAAATGTTTCCTCCACACGGCTTTGGGACCCACCAGATGTATCTTCGCACGGAAGGAAGTGCCTCCTTATTTTGGCGAAAAATTATTCATCCTGCTGATACCGGGACCCGTCGATTTGGTGATCGACTTGTGGGCCTGCTAAGCGGACGACGGTACGCACGCGGCTTTGTCAACTTAATCAACAAATGATTCTAGCACTGGACCGTTGGATGTTAATCCAACAGCCGTGCTCCTTCTTCAATCTCTGTTCTTGCTCCTGTCTCAAGACCGCGGCCGTGCCGCCACGCACCAACGATGAAGTTTCCCACTCCTCTCCATCTGCGACTCCACAGCCCCGTCTTCCCCATCTCCGGGTCGTTCCAGTCTCGGTGCGCTCGGCACGGTGTGGTCAACGTGGTCAACAACCGAGAGTCGTCGGAAGATGACTAACGTGAGAGGCTGACAGTGGGGACGCACCACGCCCATGGACGCATGCATGCAATGGAATGCGGTGAGGTCAACGTGGTCAAGGAACGACTTCCATCGGAAGTATACTGTACGTGGAGAGTCTCAGCTGGGTTCACGGCCGCAGCAAGTAAGTGCCTCCTTATTACGCAGAAAATAATGATTCCTCCAACTGACAGCAGGGACCCACTGGACGGGCCACCGTATTTTGCAAAAAAACATTTGCCCCCTAACTGCTGGGACCCACCTGACGGGCCGCCGTATTTCGTGAAAAAAACGTCCCCCCCCCTGCTGTCAGCTCGGACCCACCGGAAGTGCCTCCTTGTTACGCACAAAAAAAATGAATACTCCCCCTGCTAGCTGGGATCCACCTTGGTGGGAGGCTAACTTGTGGGCCTACTAAGTTGACGGGGACGAAGGGCTTTGTCAACTTAGTCAATATGAACGATTCTAGCTCTAGTGACCGTACGATGTCCATCCAACGGCCGTAGTGCTTCTTCAACCTCTGGTCTTCTTGCTCCAGCCGCCAAAACCAGCGCCGGCCGTGCCTCATGCTCCTGCCTCCCGTGGCCGGCCGTGCTGCCGCGGAGGCCTCACCGCCCCCCTACTATTCCCACCGCTGGCCAGGCCCTGCGGCGACGGCAGCCTCACACCGCAGCCGAACCAGTGAACCCTCGCACGCCTCTCCGCGGGCTTCCATCGCCACGTCTTCCCGCCTCGTGTCGTCCCCTTCCTAGGCCTCGCCGTCGTCCACCGCCGTGGTGCTCTCCGACGCAGGCGTGGTCAACGTGGTCAAGGAACGACTTCCATCGGAAGAGTATCAGACGTGGAGAGGCCGATACTGGGTCCACGGCCACAGCCAGCTTTTTTTGGTTATTTGCCAAGTAAGTCGCTTTGTCAGCCTGTTGGGCTGCAAATCTTTCAACACGAGGAGAGCTTTCATTCGGTGGCCGAGAAAATGGCCCATCAAGAATGAGAAATGGGTTGTACATTTTAAAACACATCAAACCGCAATTAGTTCCAAATATCTTTTTTTTTTTCATTTCGAGATTTTAAATTACATTAATTTTTATGCGTGGAGAATTTGTTGGATTTTATATTGATATACATTTATTTTTAAAATCAGTTTGAATGTGAGTCGAAATTTCGGGATTAAAAACAGTTCGGACCGCATCAAATATGCAAAATTTCAGATAATTTTTACCCGTGGCACAGTATGGGTTGTAATGCTAACAAAAAGAATATGGGCTCCAAAAAAACTTAAGAATTAGCAAATGGGCTGTAAATTATTAGAAATAATGGCAGATGGGTTGTATGTCGCTTTTCCACATATTTGAGGCTTTCCTAAAAAAGGTTGACGCCAGCAAAGGATCGTTGGATGGCCATCCAACGGCCGTCGTGTTTCTTCAATCTCTGCTCTTCCTGCTCCAGACGCTCAAACAAGCGCCGGTGGGACTGCCTGCTCCCTCCTCCCCGCGGCAGGCTGTGCTGCCGCGCAGGCCTCACCGCCCCACCGTACTCCCATCGCTGGCCTAGCCATCCCTCTACTCACACACACCTGTTGTTATTCTCTAGCGACGGCAGACGAACCAGTAAACCCTCATTCAGTCGTACTCCCCTCCGCGTGGGAAACAACTGCTGAGTCTTCCCTGCCTTCGTGTAGTTCCCTTCCTAGGCCTCGCCGTCGTCCACCGCCGTGGTGCTCTCGGCGCGGCCTGGTCAACGTGGTCAACGACCGACATGCATCTGAAGTGGATTGTTCGTGGAGAGGCCGACAGTGGGTCCACGGCCGCACGCAAGGAAATGCCTCCTTATTACGCAAAAATAATGATTCCTCCACCGACATCGTGGACCCACCGAAAGGGCCTCAGTATTTCGTGAAAAACATAACCGCCATCGACAGCTCGGACCCACCAGCTATATCTTCGCACGCAAGGAAGTGCCTCCTTATTACGCACAAAAAATGAATACTCCGCACGTTAGCTGGGACCCAAAGATAGTGGCAGGCTGACTTGTGGGCCTACTAAGTTGATGGGGACGGAGGTCTTTGTCAACTTAGTCAATATGCACGATTCTAGCTGCAGTGACCGTACGATGTCCATTCAACGGTCGTAGTGCTTCTTCAACCTCTGGCCTTCTTGCTCCACCCGCCCAAACCAGCACCGGTCGTGCGTCGTGCTCCTGCCTCCCGTGGCCGGCTATGCTGCCGCGGAGGCCTCACCGCCCCCTACTACTCCCACCGCTGGCCAGGCCATCCCTCCACTCACCCACACCTCGCTATTCTCTGGGCGACGGCAGCCTCACACCGCAGCGAACGGTGAACCCTCGTACTCCTCTCACGGCGTGGGCATCCACCGCCGTCTTCCCGGCTCCGTGTCGTCCCCTTCCAAGGCCTCGCCTTCTTCCACCGCCCTCGAGCTCTCGGCGCGGCGTGGTCAACGTGGTCAAGGAACGGCTTCCATCGGACGTGGATCAGACGTGGAGAGGTCGAAATTTGGTCCACGGCCGCAGCAAGGAAGTGCCTCCTTATTACGTGCAAAATAATTATTCCTCCACCGACAAGAGGGGACCCACCGAACGGGCCACCGTATTTCGTGAAAAACGATTCGCCGATGCTGGGACCCACCAGCTACATCTTCGCGACGCAAGGAAGTGCGTCCGCAAAAACGACGGTTGCCCTCGACTGGGACCCACCAGCTACATCTTAGCATGCAAGGAAGTGCGTCCGGGCAAAAGAATGATTCGCCCCCCTGACTACTGGGACCCACCAGCTACATCTTCGCACGCAAGGAAGTGCGTGACAGTCGGGACCCACCTGGTCGAAGCGTACGTAGCGTTGTCATTCTGGTCTCGAACGTGTACGTACATACTGGTCAATGTAGAGGCGCGCACGTGTCGTAGATGTAGAGGGGCGCACGTGTCATAGTAGAGGCGCGCACGTAGCATGTACACGTACGTACAGCGGCGAGGGTGCAAGAAAGAAAATACGGCCACGTATGTACATACGGGCAGGGTCTCGAATGCCTACTCGCATATACATACATGGCTGGGTCGGAATGGAGAAACAGCATCGTCGTCGTGTTCATGGGGAGCCAACCGGCTGGGTCGGAACGGAATGCATGGTCGTGTTCATCGGGAGGGCTTGGACGGAACAGGCCATGGAAACGAGGCTGGCGTATCGCACAACGGAGGAAGCGGCCTTGTGTTCGACCGCCACGCTCAAACGGGATCCTGTTCATCGGGAGGGGCCCGCGCATCAAGACAACGAGGAAACGGACCTCCTACGGTCGAAACGGGGGTCCTGTTGATCGGGAGGGGTGTGGCGTACCGCAAAACGGAGGAAACGGACCTCCTACGGTCGAAACGGGGGTCCTGTTGATCGGGAGGGGTGTGGTGTATGATACGCCTCCGTCGTATCTACTTTTCCAAACACTTTTGCCCTTGTTTTGGACTCTAACTTGTATGATTTGAATGGAACTAACCCGGACTGGCGCTGTTTTCAACAGAATTGCCATGGTGTTGTTTTATGTGCAGAAAACAAAAGTTCTCGGAATGACCTGAAACTCCACGGAATATCTTAGAATAAATAATAAAAATCCTCGCCAAAGATGAAGACCAGGGGGCCCACACCCTGTCCACGAGGGTGGGGGCGCCTCCCGGGTGCGCCGCCCTACCTCGTGGGCCCTCGGATGCCCTCCGACGCCAACTCCAACTCCATATATTGGCTTTCAGGAGAAAAATCAGAGAGAAAGTTCCATCGCTTTACGATATGGAGCCGCCGCCAAGCCCTAATCTCTCTCGGGAGGGCTGATCCGGAGTCCGTTCGGGGCTCCGGAGAGGGGAATACGTCATCATCAACCATCCTCCATCACCAATTTCATGATGCTCACCGCCGTGCGTGAGTAATTCCATCGTAGGCTTGCTGGACGGTGATGGGTTGGATGAGATTTAGCATGTACTCGAGTTAATTTTGTTAGGGTTTGATCCCTAGTATCCATTATGTTCTGAGATTGATGTTGCTATGACTTTGCTATGCTTAATGCTTGTCACTAGGGCCCGAGTGCCATGATTTCAGATCTGAACCTATTATGTTTTCATGAATATATGTGTGTTCTTGATCCTATCTTGCAAGTCTATAGTCACCTACTATGTGTTATGATCCGCAACCCCAAGTGACAATAATCGGGACCACTCCGGTGATGACCATAGTTTGAGGAGTTCATGTATTCACTATGTGCTAATGCTTTGTTCCGGTTCTCTATTAAAAGGAGGCCTTAATATCCCTTAGTTTCCAATAGGACCCCGCTACCACGGGAGGGTAGGACAAAAGATGTCATGCAAGTTCTTTTCCATAAGCACGTATGACCATATACGGAATACATGCCTACATTACATTGATGAACTGGAGCTAGTTCTGTGTCACCCTATGTTGTAACTGTTACATGACGAACCACATCCGGCATAATTATCCATCACTGATCCGGTGCCTACAAGTTTTCCATATACTGGTTTACGCTTATTTAATTCTTCGTTGCTACTGTTATCATCACTACAAAAATACCAAAAACATTACTTTTGCTGTCTTTACCTTTGTTACAGTTACCATCACTATCATATTACTTTGCTACTAAACAGTTTGTTGCAGATACTAAGTTTCCAGGTGTGGTTGAATTGAGAACTCAACTGCTAATACTTGAGAATATTCTTTGGCTCCCCTTGTGTCGAATCAACAAATTTGGGTTGAATACTCTACCCTCGAAAACTGTTGCGATCCCCTATACTTGTGGGTTATCAAGACCTTTTTCTGGCGCTGTTGCCGGGGAGCATAGCTCTATTCTTTGAGTCACTTGGGATTTATATCTGCTGGACACTATGAAGAACTTGAAAGACGCTAAGACAGCAATTTATCCCTCAACTACGAGGGGAGGTAAGGAACTGCCATCTAGCTCTGCACTTGATTCACCTTCGTTATGAGTAAGCTAGCGACACCTAAACCTCGCTTCGCTATTTGTTCCGATATGTCGCATGTTATTGATGATGCCACTTCGCTATGCATGATACTTATGATGAAACTACTTCTATGCTTGATACTACTGTGCCACTTGGTGAATATCTTGATGAGCAAATTGCTAGGTCTAGAGAAAGAGAAATTAGTGAACCTGAACACGATGATGTGAGTGATGATGAACCTATGCCTGCTATTCCTGAGGGTTATCTTTTTAATGTTGAATCTATTGAAGTTGTTCTTGCTTGCCAGGATAGTCTTGAACGTAAGAGGTTGCTAATTAAGTGAAGTAAAGAATCTTTTAGAGGTAGGATGAGACCCGACCCTGGTTTTGCTACTTCACCTATCTATGTTCCTGATCAGGATTATTATGATTTTTCTGTCGATCCAGATATAATTACTTTGGTTGAATCTGATCCTTTTTATGGCTATAAATCTGAAACTGCTGTGGCACATCTTCGTAAGTTAGATGATATAGCTGGCCTATTCACTAATAATCAGAGATCGCGCCACCTTTATTTACTCAAAATATTTCCATTCTCATTAAAGGGTGATGCTAAGAAATGGTTTAATTCTCTTGATCCTGGTTGTGTGCAAAGTCCCCGGGATATGATTTATCACTTCTCTGCTAAATATTCCCCGGCTCATAAGAAACAAGCTGCTTTGAGGGAAATATACAATTTTGTGCAAATTGAAGAAGAGAGTCTCCCACAAGCTTGGGGGAGGCTTCTCAAGTTACTTAATGCTTTGCCTGATCATCCTCTTAAGAAACCTGAAATATTTGATATCTTTTATAATGGACTAACCGATGCTTCCAGAGATTACCTGGATAGTTGTGCTGGTTCTCTTTTCAGGGAAAGAACACCGGATGACGCTGAAATTCTATTGAATAATATGTTGGCAAATGAAAATAATTGGGCACCTCTTGAGCCAGCTCCAGAGCCAATTCGAGCCTATTCCTAACCCAACTCAAGAAGAGAGGTGTTCTATTTCTCAGTCCCGAAGATATGCAAGAGGCAAAGAAATCTATGAAAGAAAAAAGGTATTAAAGCTGAAGATGTTAAGAATTTACCTCCTATTGAAGAAATACATGGTCTTAATTTACCGTCTATTGAAGAAGTATATGATCTCAATTACTTATTTATCAAGAACCTCCCGATATCCCGGCTACGTAGTAAAGGTAAATTCTCTCTATAGATATGATAAAGCTGAAGTTCCTCCTACTAAAATTTCTAGTCAGTGCTTGGATGAGTTTGATGACTTTATGTTTAAGCAAGATGACTTTAATGCTTATTTTGGTAGACAATTAAAACAAAATACCTTTATGATTAAACGCTTGAGTGATTATGTGGCTGATATTAGAGGTGAACTTAAACTTGTTAACAAACATGCTTCTATGGTTACCACTCAAGTAGAACAAGTACTTAAAGCTTAGAAAGAAATGCTAGATGAAATGAATAGTAAGAAAAATGATTATGCTGTTAGAGTGGCTACTAGGACTGGTAGAATGACTCAGGAACTTTTGTATCCTGAAGGCCACCCTAAGAGAATCGAGCAAGATTCTGAGAGAAATAATATTGATATGCCTAGTTCTTCTAAAAGGAAGAAAAAGAAAAATGATAGAACTATGCAAACTTCTAGTGAACCTGTTGCTGAACCACCTGATAATCCAAATGATATCTCTATGTCTGATGCTGAAACACAATCTGGTAATGAACATGAACCTAGTGATAATGTTAATGATAATGTTCATGTTGATGCTCAACCTAGTAAGGATAATGATGTAGAAGTTGAACCTGCTGTTGATCTTGATAACCCACAATCAAAGAATCAACGTTATGATAAAAGAGACTTCGTTGCTAGGAAACATGGTAAAGAAAGAGAACCATGGGTTGTAAACCCATGCCTTTTCCTCCCAAACCATCCAAGAAAAGGATGATGAGGATTTTGAGCGCTTTGCTTTGAAATGATTAGACCCATCTTTTATGTATGCGATTAACTCGATGTGCTCAAAACAAATCCTTATGCTAAGTATATGAAGGATATCATTACTAATAAAAGAAAGATACCTGCAGCTGAAATTTCCACCATGCTTGCTAATTATACTTTTAAGGGTGGAATACCAAAGAAACTTGGAGATCCAGGAGTACCTACTATACCATGCTCCATTAAAAGAAATTATGTTAAAACTGCTTTATGTGATCTTGGAGCCGGTGTTAGTGTTATGCCTCTCTCTTTATATCGTAGACTTGACTTGAATAAGTTGACACCTACTGAAATATCTTTGCAAATGGCTGATAAATTAACGCTATAATTGCCGGTATTTGTAAGGATGTGCTTGTTGTGGTTGCAAACGTTACTATTTTAACGGACTTTGTTATTCTTGATATTCCCGAGGATGATAGTATGTCTATTATTCTTGGAAGACCTTTCCTTAATATCATAGGGGCTGTTATTGATTGCAACAAAGGCAATATCACTTTTCATGTTAATGGTAATGAGCATACGGTACACTTTCCGAGGAAACAACCTCAAGTTTATAGTATCAACTCTATTGGAAAAATTCCATCGATTATATTTGGAGGTTTTGAATTTCCTCTCCCTACTGTCAAGAAAAAATATGATATACTTATTATTGGGGACGTCCATATCCCCGTTGAGGTGACATAGTGTTATTCGAAATTTCTCCGGTTCCATGTTAATCGGAATGAGTTTGTTAACAAGACTTGATCAACCTTGTTAGTGGATTCTTTTTGATGAGCATGAGACGGATGAAACTAGAAGCACAACCTTCTGTACCCTCTTTATATTTTCTGTTATTTAGTAGAAATAAAGTAAAATAGTATTTTTCTGTCTGTTTCCTGACTTATCCGTGCAATATAAAAATATCCCGAAAATAAAAGTTCTTTAATGCTATGCCAATTTAATATGATTTTTTTCGGGAATATTTGAGGATTTTAGTGCAAAAATTATCATGGGGAGCTGCCACACCGCCACGAGGGTGGAGGGTGCGCCACCCCGGGCGCGCCTGCCTCGTGGGCCCACGGTGGCCCTCCTCCACTTATCCTCGCACCCATCTTCTTCCTCCGCCTCACACAAACCCGAAAAACCAACTCAAGCTCGTGTTCCAAATTCTTTTGCTGTGATTTTCGATCTCCTTGCTCAAAGCACCTCTCGCAAAACTGCTTGGGGAGATTGTTCCTTGGTATGTGACTCCTCCATTGGTCCAATTAGTTTTTGTTCTAGTGCTTTATTCATTGCAAATTTGTGCTGCATAGGTGACCATGTTCTTGAGCTTGCATGTCAAATTTATATGGTTCCAAGTAGTTCTAATGCTTGATATATGCTCTAGGCACTTGTGGGAGTTGTTGCTATCAAATTTATTGAAGTTGGTTCAGTTTTATTTGAAGTTACTAAAAATTTCCGAATTATTTTTCAGAGAAAACATTATGCTTAGGAAGATGTTCCAAGGTGGTTCTTCAAGGAAGCAAGGTCCCAGGCTTGCAATGCGTGATGGTGACGAGGAACCACCAAGAGATGCTCTCGTGAGGCCCTGTGAATGGCCTTCGGAAAAATTTATGAATCAAGTGGGAATTAAAGAAGAATTCTACGCATATTTGCGTAATGCCGGTCTTGATGACTTTGAAGTTGATAAATGCCCACAGTATCGTGATCTCACAAGTTCATTTGTGGGGAGGTTTGGTTTTTCATCTTCGTGTAATTCTCCTTCAGTCATGTTTGACCTTTATGACAAATCTTACACCATGGACTTAGAGGATTTCACTCTTGCATGCAAACTTCCATCTTGGGGTAGCATCAGGGATCCCCCTAAATCTGAATATAGAGACTTTCTTGCTAGAATAACTCTGGGGGAATCTAGACATATAGCGCAGGCCACTATAGGGAGCATTCACTTTCCTGCTATACATTATTTTGCTCTCTTCATTGGTAGATGCATAACTGCTAAGGATGAAGCATGTCACATGTGTGTTCTCGATCTCAGCATTCTCAGAAGTGCTGTGTTAGGGGACCAATCTTATCATTTGGGAGCCATTGTAGCTCGTAGGTTGCATCAGAATAGGCATAACGGAGATTTCTTTGGAGGAATTTATGCAACCCGCTTAGCTAATTTTCTTGATGTAGACATTCGTGAGGGTGATATGGAGTTACCCTCTTCTTATTTATATCTTGATTCTATGTTTTCCCACCAGTTCATTGAGAGGACTGGACCACCTTACCAGTATCGACTAATCTTTAACAAACGGCATGTGGTCCGTGTTTCTCTTCCTGCTCCTACCTTCTTTGATTTTCAGGCGAGAGAAAATATATTATTACCAGAGAGGAGGCGGATGAGTACGAGAGGAGAGCAGAGGCAGCTCGATGCCACGCTGCTGCTCAAGAAGCAGTAGTCAGCTGCATCATGCACGACCCAATTCACCTACGGGTATCACCTGTGCTATCCTGGCAATAGACCAACTTTAGGCCAAAAGCCTAAGCTTGGGGGAGTACGTATTTCTCACCGACATTACATTCATGTTCACACACACTCATTGCTAGATGTCGGTGCTCATACTCTTTCATTGTAATATCCATGCTAGTTTATTTTCCTTTTTCCTACTTTCTTCTTGTGTGTTTAATAAACCTTAGAAAAACAAAAAAATTAGTAGTAGTTTATTTTTCCTGCTGTAGTAGTAATAATTAAAAAGAAAACCCAAAAACATTTCCCGTTCTTCTTTTTACTTGTTGGGAGCTTTCCCATGTAAATAGTTTTTATTTCTTTTCCTTTCTTTGGGGGTTGAGAAGACCATATTGAAAATGCTTAGTGGCTCTAATATGCATGATTGTTGATTTAACTTAGAGCCCATATTACTTGTCTTCTCTCTTGAGTTGAATGCTTGCAGATTCCAGCTTAGTCCAATGCACGTGCACTCTTATTATTTTACACACCGTTCGGTCGTGCAAGTGAAAGGCAATAATGATGATATATGATGGACTTATTGGGATGAGAAAAGCTGGTATGAACTCGACCTCTCTTGTTTTTATAAATATGATGATTCATCGTTCCTGATTCAGCTATTATGAAGTAAACATATTTGCAATGACATTCAGAGATTATAGTTGCTTGTGCCATGCTTGATTAGCTATGAGTTATAATCACTACAGGAATCACCTACTTTGCCATCTGCCACGGCGGACGGCAAAGGCATGAATGGTGGACGGCAAAGGTCTTTGCCGTCCGCCGCGGACGGCAAAAGTGGACGGCAAAGAAAGGTCCGGTAAAGAGCTACTTTGCCGTCGCTTGGTGGTCGACAAAGGGCCTTTGCCATCAGCAGCTGACGGCAAAGAAAGCAGACGGCAATAATTATGCTGTTAGTCCGTTAGTTGGCTAACGGCAGCCTTTGCCGTCCGCCGCTGACGGCAAAATTTGTCCGGCCTTTGCCGTCCGCCAAATGATGTCAGCTGGACGTCACTACACGGCAGGCCTTTGCCGTCCATCATGGCAAAAGTGTCCAGATGCACGGACGGCAAATCTCCTTCTTTGCCATCTCTGTCATTGATTTACGTGATGTTAAGCAATTCATATTCATATGTATAGCCCATGCATATATCACAAATATCAAACACGTACATGTGAAAAAAAGAACATCACAAGATCATCCATAAAAACATATATATCGTACAACTTGTATCACAAAGTAAGACGAGATCACACAAGTCTCGACAAATAAGATCAAAAGGTTGGCCTCCACATAACACAAAACTTAGGTGAGCACCATGGGATCTAGCAGCAACAACACCTAACCCATCGGACGGACAATCGCAGTCCGGACCCAACTCCACAAGCACACTACATCTTGATTTGCATCATGACGGTGATGCAACCACCACAACCAAAATTAAAAAGGCAAGGAGGTGGGTGGTCTAGGTTGTTGTCTCCACGCCACCGTGTTTGCCATCTCTAAATGCCAAAAGGTCCGTGTTGTGGTCATCAGCCTTCTTCATGCCATCGCATGATCACCATCGCCTTCCGCACCCGTCATCATCAGGCTGATTTGTCACGCTGCTCGTCCCTCCTACTCCATCTGCATGGACAAGAGCAAGTTAGTTGAATGGCATGCACCATAAAACTGCAAGGCATATATATTCATCTAAATTAATTGTACTGCAGTACAGATTTTGCATGGATGGGTTTGACTTCAACAGAGACTGAAGGAAGAGCATTTGCCCCTCCCAATCCAAAACCTGTTGTACAAGTACAACTCTAAGAGAAGGAACTGTGGTACAACAAGAGGCGCTCCAAATCAATCTAAATCTCAGCTTTTTATTTACCTAAGAACAAAGACAACCATAACTTCGCCAAGCAAGCGGTTATCATACTATCGCCTAAAAGAAAAACAAAGGAAGATCACGTGTCACTTTCATGGAAAACATCAAGTACTCCTCCGTTCAAATAATTGTTGTTGGGAGTTCCTCTCCCACTGTGTGAAAATGCACAAAAGTACAGAAATACCCTCGCTTGAAAACAAATGCCTTCCTCCTCTATCCGCGAGGCAACACCCCTAATGTAAGAGAAGAGAAAAGGAGTGAGAAGCAAGAGTTCAGTTAGTTTTAATTAATCGGAAAAGGATTTAGTTAATTTTACTCCTACACTAAATCTGGAATACTCCTACAGATCAAGACATTATTTAACAATGGAGAATGAAAACCGAACTCAGTGCATTACTCATTAATACAACTTTTTGGTAGCAAAGTAGATTGACAAATTAACTACTCAAGCAGCGATACAAATGGGAAAATGGGGCTAAGGGATGAACATGATGGAGTATATATTGATTATATGGCTACTAGAGATGAGAAGACTTCAAGCAGAGGAACTAATGCCTCTAAATATAGCACTAGTAAGAAAATCCTGACCGTAGTGACACCGGAACTAGTAATGTGAGAAAGTAAAGGTCTAGCTAGTGGTTTGTATGAACTACTCCATTTAGATTTTTGTAGATTCATTTAGTTGAACAATATAAAAGCAAAATGGAGTAGTTCGACTACACAAAATGAAATACGCAAGGCCGCAGCAAGAACGCATCTCACTTCAACTAAACTAAACTGAACTTATTTAGCTACTGAAGAAATAAGCAATGATCAAGCAACTAAACTGCAGTTATAAGGAGGAGTAGCAAGAAGTGACTCAAACCGCAGACACGCCGAGGTTAACATTGACAAACCATCGCAACTTTTCCTTATTACTCCAGCAAAACTACTTTGGAAAACTAACTGAATCTTTTCACTTGAATCAACTACTACAACCAAATTCGGTGAATTAAGTATGCAGAGATACAAGTACTACCATCGAGAGAAACTATCGCAACCAAACTGAATTAAGTATGCAGAGATACAGGAGTATAACTAACTGAATCTTTTCACTTTGAATTAAGTGTGGGCAAGGAACATCTCTTGCACCCTCCGGGAAGAAGAAGAGGCGAGTTGGCTCCTCCCTCGTGCACCAGCCTCGCATTTAACGGGCGCACCAGCTCAAGACGCTCATCTGCCATTGCAGCCAAAGAAGATCAAAAACATGTTGTCGTCGAGGAAAAAAAAGAGGCATCTCAATCCAATGGGAATATGGGATCACTTACTCTGTTGACATAGTGTGTGTTCCTTGTACTCCTTGCTTCTTTTCCCTGACACAAGCAAACCAAATGAAATGAGATCTTATTTATTTACAATCAAATCAAAACAAGGAAGCAAGGAAAGGTGAAGATGGGCTGCACTTTAATTTACTTCATTTCATCTCAGACAAGCAAACCAAAAGTAAGTTTATTTTTGTCATTGGATTGATGAATTGCAGCAACAGGGGTCCTCTCGTGTAAATTAACATGAAGAGAAGATGAAACTAACTGGATTATTATCCTAGAGTACCAATTTCCTGACCATACTAGTCTTGCACATATTTAAACAAGCTAGGAAATTTGACTCGACGGTGTATACAAACAACAAGGAAGTGTTCATATAGCAGATTTAGGTGGAAACAAAATCACAGGACAGCTTAAAGCTAGCCACCATGGTACCTCTCTCTCACACACACAAAGCAGAGCAAACTCCAAACTGAAAAGCAGTTCTCACAAAAGAAAAGGATAGGGAGGATGGCAAGTCAGGCTCACCATTGCATTGCGGTTGAAGTAGGACTCACTAGTGATTTTGAATCGGCGCCCACACCACATGGTGCTCAGTCTCCCATCGCAGAACTGTATGGTCTCGAGCTGGGTGAGCTCGGCCTCCACCGCCTGTCGCGCCAGGTCTCTGCCGCCGGACGGCGAGCACCCGGCAGCCCAGAAGCTCACACCGGCGCACGGGCTTGGCGGTCCGACAAAAAGTCACGAGAATGAAGCAAATTCATAGCATGGCAGCTCAATGAAGTTCGAGATAGCTGAATTTATTCAGTTACTCAGTAGAAGAAGCTCTTGTCGTGGAGGCCGACGAGGAGTGTGGGCCGGAGCTGCCCGGCCTGCCGCCACCGCCTCGCCAAGCTCCCACTCCCGCACCACGATCTCCACCTGGCCTCCTCCTCCCGCTGCTCCAAAGACGGATTGAGCACTCATCGCCCACGGATCGAGCACCGCCGCCACGAATCGAGCACAGCCGCCACTTAATCGAGCACCCGGCTGCTAAAAATGTCACCTTTGACCGATGAGAGGGAGGAGCGGCCGCCGGAGGAGGATTGGGACGGGAGAGCTGGAAGCTTCGGTGGTGGTGCGGCGGCATCTCGGTGGCGCTGGGTGGCGTGGTTGCTTGAGGAAGGAGGCGATTGGGAAGGGTAGAGCTGGAAGCTTCGGTGGTGGTGGCGGCGTCTGGTGGCGCTTAGGTGGCGTGGTCGCCAGAGGAAGAGGCATCTGGCGCGCTGGGTGGCGTCGATGTCGGCTGGGCGGCAAGGGCGCTGGAGGCGAGGTCTGCGGGCGTGACGCCGAGGAGGAGGCGGAGCCGCCGAGGCGGGCGGGCGGCGGTGGCCTTGGCAACAGGAGGCGGGACTCTCCGGGCGAGGAGAGATACCGGTCGATGGAGATGGTGAGCAGGAGAGGTGACCTCGGGAGGACAGCCGGGCGGGGAACAGCGGGGATCGCCAAATCTGGCGGCGTGGGGTGGAGAAAGCGGATCGAGGAAGACGAGAGAGATGGGATCCAACGTGGGTGTGTGTGCGCCTGGGTTGGGTGTGTGTGCATCGTGGGTGGGGCCCGTGGCTGTGTGGGTCGTGGGTGGGTGTGTGCCAGGGGCGGCCGTTAGATACGTTAGGTTATTTTCTTTGCCGTCTGCTTTCGGGCTCTTTGCCGTCCGCTAGCAGACGGCAACGAAAGTGGCCTTTAGTTTTTTCGTTAGTGGATGCCACCTTCCTCTTTTCCGTCAGCCAGCGGACGGCAAAGATTCTTTGCCGTCAGCCAGCGGACGGCAAAGAAATGGCAGATGGCAAAGACCTTCTTTGCTGTCTGCCATTTGTTTGCCGTCAGCTTCTTGGTAGCTGATGGCGAAGACCTTCTTTGCCGTCCGCTAGCTGACGGCAAAGAATTGGCAGACGGCAAATTCCCTGATTCCAGTAGTGAATGGTTTACCTTGCGTGCCAACATGCTATTAGAATGATTATGATATGGTATGATGGAATGGTATCCTCCTTTAAATGAATTGAGTGACTTGACTTGGCACATGTTCACGCATGTAGTTGAATCAAATCAACATAGCCTTCATGATATTTATGTTCTTGGTGGATTATATCCTACTCATGCTTGTATTCGGTGTAAATTAATTTTAATGCATGTTTACGACTGTTGTCGCTCTCTCAGTTGGTCGCTTCCCGCCTTTTGCTAGCCTTCACCGTACTAAGCGGAATACTGCTTGTGCATCCAACTCCTTAAACCCCAAAGTTGTTCCATATGAGTCCACTATACCTTCCTATATGCGGTATCTACCGCTGCTCCAAGTAAATTTGCATGTGCCAAACTCCAAACCTTCAAATAAACATTCTGTTTTGTATGCTCGAGCAGCTCATGTGCAACTAGGGCTGCCTATATCTTCCATGCTAGGTGGGTTATTCTCAAGAGGAGCGACTCCGCTCCTCATTCATTTAGAAAGGGCAGAATCGGATGCCCAAATTCCCATGATCCAAAAAGATCAAAGCAAATCAAAATAATTAAACAAAACTCCCCCTGGGACCCATTGAATGTTGGAGGCACTTGTTGTTTCGAGCAAGCCATGGATTGATGCTTGTGGAGGAGGGGGAGTATAAACTTTACCATTCTGTTTGGGAACTGCCTATAATGCATGTAGTATGGAAGATACAACCATCTCATAGTTGTTGCGTTGACAGTGAAAGTATGCCGCTCAAAATATTATTCATCTCTATTTCAAAATCGAGCTCTGGCACCTCTACAAATCCCTGCTTCCCTCTGCGAAGGGCCTATCTATTTACTTTTATGTTGAGTCATCACCCTTCTTATTAAAAAGCACCCGCTGGAGAGCACACTGTCGTTTGCATTCATTATGATTGGTTTATATTGGGTATGACTTGACTGGATCTCTTTTACCATGAATTACAATGTTTAGTCAGTCCTTGATCTTTAAAGGTGCTCTGCATTTATGTTTTGCGGTCTCAGAAAGGGCTAGCGAGATACCATTTTGTTATATCATGTTATGATTATTTTGAGAAAGTGTTGTCATCCGAGTTTTATTATTATGGCTCGCTAGCTGATTATGCTATTGATATGAGTAATTGTGAGACCTACGTGTTATTGTGAGTATGGTTAGTTCATAATAATTGCTGAAACTTGAATGCTGGCTTTTCATGTTTACAACAACAAGAGCAAACAGAGTTTGTAAAAGTTTTCTTTTTCTCTTTCTGTTTGTCAACTGAATTGCTTGAGGACAAGCAAGGGTTTAAGCTTGGGGGAGTTGATACATCTCCGTCGTATCTACTTTTCCAAACACTTTTGCCCTTGTTTTGGACTCTAACTTGTATGATTTGAATGGAACTAACCCAGACTGACGCTGTTTTCAACAGAATTGCCATGGTGTTGTTTTATGTGCAGAAAACAAAAGTTCTCGGAATGACCTGAAACTCCACGGAATATCTTAGAATAAATAATAATAAATCCTCGCCAAAGATGAAGACCAGGGGCCCCACACCCTGTCCACGAGGGTGGGGGCGCGCCCCTCCCCCCTGGGCGCGCCGCCCTACCTCGTGGGCCCCCTGGATGCCCTCCGACGCCAACTCCATATATTGGCTTTCGGGGAGAAAAAAATCAGAGAGAAAGTTTCATCGCGTTTTACGACACGGAGCCGCCTAAGCCCTAATCTCCCTCGGAGGGCTGATCTGAGTCCGTTCGGGGCTCCGGAGAGGGGGATTCGTCGCCATCGTCATCATCAACCATCCTCCATCACCAATTTCATGATGCTCACCTCCATGCGTGAGTAATTCCATCGTAGGCTTGCTGGACGGTGATGGGTTGGATGAGATTTATCATGTAATCGAGTTAGTTTTGTTAGGGTTTGATCCCTAGTATCCATTATGTTCTGAGATTGATGTTGCTATGACTTTGCTATGCTTAATGCTTGTCACTAGGGCCCGAGTGCCATGATTTCAGATCTGAACCTATTATGTTTTCATGAATATATGTGTGTTCTTGATCCTATCTTGCAAGTCTATAGTCACCTACTATGTGTTATGATCCGCAACCTCAAGTGACAATAATCGGGACCACTCCCGGTGGTGACCATAGTTTGAGGAGTTCATGTATTCACTATGTGCTAATGCTTTGTTCCGGTTCTCTATTAAAAGGACGCCTTAATATCCCTTAGTTTCCAATAGGACCCTGCTGCCACGGGAGGGTAGGACAAAAGATGTCATGCAAGTTCTTTTCCATAAGCACGTATGACTATATACGGATTACATGCCTACATTACATTGATGAACTGGAGCTAGTTCTGTGTCACCCTATGTTGTAACTGTTACATGACGAACCACATCCGCATAATTATCCATCAACGATCCGTGCTCACGAAGTTTTCCATATACTGGTTTACGCTTATTTAGTTTTCTGTTGCTACTGTTATTATCACTACAAAAATACCAAAAACATTACTTTTGTTGTCTTTACCTTTGTTACAGTTACCATCACTATCATATTACTTTGCTACTAAACAGTTTGTTGCAGATACTAAGTTTCCAGGTGTGGTTGAATTGACAACTCAACTGCTAATACTTGAGAATATTCTTTGGCTCCCCTTGTGTCGAATCAACAAATTTGGGTTGAATACTCTACCCTCGAAAAATGTTGCGATCCCCTATACTTGTGGGTTATCAGTGTACCGCAAAACGGAGGAAACGGACCTCCTACGGTCGAAACGGGGGTCCTGTTGATCGGGAGGGGTGTGGCGTACCGCAAAATGGACGAAACGGACTTGTGTTGGAGCGCTACGGTCGAAACGGGGTCCTGTTCATCGGGAGGGGTGTGGCGTACCGCAAAACGGGACTCCACAGGATACTTTCATCTCCGCCGTCGACCTCCTCCAGCCTCCACGGGCTACCGTCGACCTCCTCCAGCCTCCACGGGCTCCTCGCTCATCCGGCCTCCACCGCGCTACTCCACCGCTCTTGTTCAACCACCCCTCCATGGGCACCCCTCCACCGTCTACTATTCATCCAGCCCTCCACACCACTGTGGTCTGTTCAACCACCCCACCACGGCCACCCTCCACCGCTTCATGTTCATTCAGCCCGACACACCACGGGTCCTGTTCATCCAGAGGCAACGCCACCGCCATCGCTCATCCAACCCCCCGCAACGCCATCGCTCATCCAATCGATCAGCTTGATTAGCGGCAGAGCGGCGAATCGCTCCATCGGTTTCGATTAACAGCCATCGATCGATCCCTCGGGTTCGAAACGTAACGCGTTCGCAGCAATCGCTCGGGTTCAGTTAGAACCCAACGCCTCGCTCGGGTTCAGTTAGAGCCAACGCCTCGCACACACGCGCGTACCTGTATGAGAGAAACACGCATCGCTCGGCCCACGACCACCCACCGTAACCGGCAACTCCCCGAAATTTTCCTCCCCCTCGCTTCTACCACGGTTTTTTCTGTCATGGACGGCCCAAAGAATTTCATGCAGCTGCGTCTCCGGCCCGCCCAGGACAAAAAGCCCATTTTCTGTCATGATTTTTTGTCATAGAAGTAGGAGCCCACCACATCTATGATGATACAGGGTTTTGTCACAATTATCGTCATAGAAGTGTCATATGTATGACAGAAAAAGAAATCGTTCGGCCCAAAATGTCACGGATGTGTCTTTTTTTGTAGTGGGAATAGCTTGCAAAGAGCAACATAGCCCGCGATGTGCAGAATGGAGCCCGGCGTCAGATTGTGCAGTTGGAGGCCGTAGTACTCCAGAAGACCTCGGAGGAAAGGGTGGATTGGAAACCCGACGCCTCTTATTAAGAAGGATATAAAGCACACTCGCTCCCTGATACGTCTCCAACGTATCTATAATTTTTGATTGTTCCATGCTATTATATTATGTGTTTTGGATGTTTATGGGCTTTATTATCCACTTTTATATTATTTTTGGGACTAACCTATTAATCCAGAGCCCAGTGCCAGTTCCTGTTTTTTCCCTTGTTTTAGTGTTTCAAAGAAAAGGAATATCAAACAGAGTCAAAACAGAATGAAACCTTCTGGAGAAGTTATTTTTGGAAGTAAAGCTACCCGATACACTTGGAGTGCACGTCAGGAAAGAAACAAGGGAGCCACGAGGTAGGGGGGCGCGCCCACCCCCTAGGGCGCGCCCTCCACCCTCGTGAGTCCCTCGTGGCTCCCCTGACGTACTTCTTTCACCTATATAAACCCATATACCCTAAAAACTTCGGGGAACAGAATAGATCGGGAGTTCCGCCGCCGCAAGCCTCTGTAGCCACCAAAAGTCAATCGGGACCCTGTTCAAGACTCACGGGAGGGGGGAACCCTCACCGGTGGCCATCTTCATCATCCCGGCGATCTCCATGACAAAGAGGGAGTAGTTCACCCTCGGGGCTGAGGGTATGTACCAGTAGCTATGTGTTTGATCTCTCTCTCTCGTGTTCTTGATTTGGCACGATCTTGATGTATCGCGAGCTTTGCTATTATAGCTGGATCTTATGTTGCTTCTCCCCCTCTACTCTCTTGTAATGGATTGAGTTTTCCCTTTGAAGTAATTTTATCAGATTGAGTCTTTAATGATTTGAGAACACTTGAGGTATGTCTTGTCGTGCGTATCTGTGAAGACAATGGGATATCACGTGATTCACTTGATGTATGTTTTGGTGATCAACTTGCGGGTTCCGCCCATGAACCTATGCATAGGGGTTGGCACACGTTTTCATATTGATTCTCCGGTAGAAACTTTGGGGCACTCTTTGAGGTTCTATGTGTTGGTTGAATAGATGAATCTGAGATTGTGTGATGCATATCGTATAATCATACCCACGGGTACTTGAGGTGACATTGGAGTATCTAGGTGACATTAGGGTTTTGGTTGATCTATGTCTTAAGGTGTTATTCTAGTACGAACTCTAGGGATGTTTGTGACACTTATAGGAATAGCCCAACGGATTGATTGGAAAGAATAACTTTGAGGTGGTTTCGTACCCTACCATAATCTCTTCGTTTGTTCTCCGCTATTAGTGACTTTGGAGTGACTCTTTGTTGCATGTTGAGGGATAGTTATATGATCCAATTATGTTATTATTGTTGAGAGAACTTGCACTAGTGAAAGTATGAACCCTAGGCCATGTTTCCTAGCATTGCAATACCGTTTACGCTCACTTTTACCACTTGCTACCTTGCTGTTTTTATATTTTCAGATTACAAAAACCTATATCTACCATCCATATTGCACTTGTATCACCATCTCTTGGCCGAACTAGTGCACCTATACAATTTATCATTGTATTGGGTGTGTTGGGGACACAAGAGACTTTGTTATTTGGTTGCAGGGTTGCTTGAGAGAGACCATCTTCATCCTATGCCTCCCACAGATTGATAAACCTTAGGTCATCCACTTGAGGGAAATTTGCTACTGTCCTACAAACCTCTGCACTTTGAGGCCCAACAATGTCTACAAGAAGAAGGTTGCGTAGTAGACATCAAGCTCTTTTCTGGCGCCGTTGCCGGGGAGGTGAGTGCTTGAAGGTATATCTTTAGATCTTGCAATCGAATCTTTTTGTTTCTTGTTTTAGCACTAGTTTAGTTTATAAAAGAAAACCATAAAAAATGGAATTGGGTTTGTCTCATACGCTTCATCTTTTTAATATCTTTCGTGAGTATGATGGAAAGGAAAATTGTGCCAAAGTGTTAGAAGAAGAATGCATTAAAATGTTTAGCACTAAATCTTTGAATGATGAGCATGATTGCAATGTTGTTAGTATGAACTCCTTGAATATCCATGGTACTAATGATGATTGCACTAGTTATGATGAAAATATCTCCTATAAGCATGTCAATTTTTGTGGAGTGCATTGGGTTTGCAAATACACTCCAAATAGGGAAGATAGATATTGCAAGAGGCATAAGCACTTAGAAACTAAATTGTTGCAAGAAAGGCTAGATGTTTGTGCTGAAGATTTAAATTTTCTTAGCCGTACTTGTGAACTTTGCAATGAATGGGGTCATTTAACTATCCGATGCAAATTGTTTCACGATCTAATCGTGTCCAAAAATTGCGATGATTTGATTTCCCTTGCACATTATAATGAACTTAGTTTTCTTATGGGCTATGAAGAAATGAAACGTATAACCAACTATCTCCCAGATTTTGCCCGTTATAAACTTCTTGGTTTTGATCTAGAGAAGATTTATGTGTATTGTGCGGTGAATTGCATTGAAAATCCTTATATTGCCAATTACATAAAGAAAAGAAAACAAATAGAAGATGAAGAGAATACTAACGAAAGGGAAGAGACTTCCCAATATTCTCCTATTATTTGTTATGATGAATCAGGTAAGGAGGAGGAGCCTTCTATTCAACCAATCTCATTAATAAGGAGCTCCAAAAAGAGGATTGAACCCACACATGATGTGGTGAAGAATAAGAAAAGGAAAAGGAAGAGAGGTAAAAAGATATCTCTCCCAAATAATGTTGCTCCTATCATTGTTGTGCCTCATGAAAATGAATCAAAAACAATTATGGAAGATGATGCACTTGATGATGATCTCGTTATGCCTATTGCTTGTTGTGATGATTTTGATTGGGAAGATAATGATACTTCTTATGATCTTGAAAATCTTTTTGGCACTTGCTTGGAAGAATATGATAATTGATATACTATTGGTGCTATCCATACTATTAATGATGAGAGTGATTATGCTTATGATATGAAAAGGCCCAAGCTTGGGGAAGCTATGTTTGATGATAATGACATATTTGAGAATATATTAGCTGCAATTAATGTTTGTCCCAAGCTTGGGGATGCTACATTTAATGAAGATGATATTTTAGCTTCCCAAGTTTTGATATGCAAAGTTGTTATGATGATAGCATGCCTTCTACTTATGATGATTATATTGATGAAAGTGGGTTTGGGAGAGTGTAAAATTCACGAAGTAGTGATCCCACAATATTGGAGGATGTTGAATCTTATTGTGATAATTATGGAAGTGGATTTGGAGAGGTCATGACTTTATTTAGTTATGTATCCACTATTTCGGAAGAGGTTTCAATCGATTATGATGAGAACAAAGTTGCTACTTATGATGATTATTGTGATGAAACTTATGCTATAAAAAATAGTGATGATTATATTTGTAAAACTTGTCATGATTATGATTCCCCTTTTTCTGAACATTACTCTTTTAATGTGGAAACAATTTATAGTATTCAAGTCTCTTATGATACTCCCACTATCCCGAATGAGAAGAATTTTGCTTATGTGGAGAGTAGTAAAATTTCTATGCAAGTAGATCATGAAAAGAATGCTTTAGGTGTTGGTTATATTGTTGAATTCATTCATGATGCTACTGAAAATTATTATGAGGGAGGAATATATGCTTGTAGGAATTGCAATAATATCAAGTTTCCTCTCTATGTGCTTAAAGTTTTGAAGTTATGTTTGTTTTGCCTTCCTATGCTAGTTGATTATTGTTCCCATAAGTTGTTTGCTCACAACATCCGTATGCATAGGAAGCGGGTTAGACTTAAATGTGCTTGTAATGTGTTTAATTATGCTCTCTTTATGTTTCAATTCTTATCTTTTATGTGAGCATCATTGAAATCATCATGCCTAGCTAGGGGCGTTAAACGTTAGCGCTTGTTGGGAGGCAACCCAATTTTATTTTAATTTCTTGATTTTTGCTTCTGTTTAGTAATAAATAACCCATATAGCTTCTGTTTAGATGTGGTTTTGTGTTTTAATTAGTGTTTGTGCCAAGTAGAACCTTTGGGAAGACTTGGGTGAAGTCTTTATGATCATGCTGTAAAAAACAGAAACTTTAGCGCTCATGAGATTAGCTTCAAAGTTTTACTGGAGAGTGATATTTAGTTGATTCTTTTTGCAGATGATTACTAGACAAATTCCTCAGGTCCAACAATTTATTTTAGAATTTTTGGATTTCCAGAAGTATACGTTTGATACAGATTACTACAGACTGTTCTGTTTTTGACAGATTCTATTTTCATTGTGTTGCTTGCTTATTTTGATGAATCTATGACTAGTAAAATAGTTTATAAACCATATAGAATTTGGAATACATTAGTTTTAACACCAATATAAATAAATAATGAGTTCATTACAGTACCTTGAAGTGGTGTTTTGTTTTCTTTCGCTAACGGAGCTCACGAGATTTTCTGTTAAGTTTTGTGTTGTGAAGTTTCCAAGTTTTGGGTAAAGATTCGATGGAATATGGAATAAGGAGTGGCAAGAGCCTAAGCTTGGGGATGCCCAAGGCACCCCAAGGTAATATTCAAGGACAACCAAGAGCCTAAGCTTGGGGATGCCCCGGATGGCATCCCCTCTTTCGTCTTCGTCTATCGGTAACTTTACTTGGGGCTATATTTTTATTCACCACATGATATGTGTTTTGTTTGGAGCATCATTTTGTTTTATTTTTCTTTGCTTGCTGTTTGAATAAAATACCAAGCTCTGAAATTATTCAATGGGAGAGTCTTCACATAGTTGCATAATTATTCGACTACTCATTGATCTTCACTTATATCTTTCGGAGTGGTTTGTCGTTTGCTCTAGTGCTTCACTTATATCTTTTAGAGCACGGTGGTGGATTTGTTTTATAGAAACTGTTGATCTCTCATGCTTCACTTAGATTGTTTTGAGAGTCTTAAATAGCATGGTAATTTGCTTAAATAATCCTAATATGCTATGCATACAAGATTTGTAAGAATTCTTATGAGTGTGTTGAATACTAAGAGAAGTTTGATGCTTGATGATTGTTTTGAGATATGGAGGTAGTAATATTAGAGTCATGCTAGCTGGGTAGTTGTGAATTTGATAAATACTTGTGTTAAAGTTTGTGATTCCCGTAGCATGCACGTATGGTGAACCGTTATGTGATGAAGTCGGAGCATGATTTATTTATTGATTGTCTTCCTTATGAGTGGCGGTCGGGGACGAGTGATGATCTTTTCCTACCAATCTATCCCCCTAGGAGCATGCGCATAATAATTTGCTTTGATAACTTGTAGATTTTTTGCAATAAGAATATGAGTTCTTTATGACTCATGTTGAGTCCATGGATTATACGCACTTCTCCTCCTTCCACCATTGCTAGCCTCTCTAATACCGCGCACTTTTCGCCGGTATCATACACCCACCATATACCTTCCTCAAAACAAACACCATACCTACCTATCATGGCATTTCCATAGCCATTCCGAGATATATTGCCATGCAACTTTCCACCGTTCCGTTTATTATGACACGCTCCATCATTGTCATATTGCTTTGCATTATCATGTAGTTGACATTGTATTTGTGGCAAAGCCACCGTTCATAATTCTTTCATACATGTCACGCATGAGTCATTGCACATCCCGGTACACCGCCGGAGGCATTCGTATAGAGTCATATTTTGTTCTAAGTATCGAGTTGTAATTGTTGAGTTGTAAGAAAATAAAAGTGTAATGATCCTCATTTTTAGAGCATTGTCCCAAGTGAATGATGGAGACTATGATTCCCCCACAAGTCGGGATGAGACTTCGGACGAAAAAAAAGAGAAAATATGCCAAAAAAAAGAGGAGAAAAGGCCCAAATATAAAAAAATGAGAGAAAAAGAGAGAAGGGACAATGTTACAATCCTTTTACCACACTTGTGCTTTGTAACATCCCAAATTTTCAATTTGGAATGTTATACATAGGTCACTCATGCATATCATATTTTACTGCATCTTCGTTTCGCAATCCTCGAAATCCTAAGCAACTCAAGGACCCTCGGAGAGAGTTGGGATTTTTTTGGTTTTCATATTTGATTTTTATAAAATACTGAGAACGAGGATTTTTTTATTTTAATTATTTTTCTCTCCGGAAAAATATTTCATTTAAAAATAAATGAGGGGAGATAATATGACTTCTCCAAAACAATTGAAATATTGGAGGAAAAAATATTAAAATAATTATTTGGATTTTATTTGTGTTAGAAAAATTGCACGTTTTCAAAAATTTGCTTTTTAGGGGCCAAGAAAATATTCATCTCGTTCTAAAATATTTCATTTAGATGGTGAAAATTTGTTTTGGCATATTTAGATTTTTATTTTATTTTGTAGGAGTTTTTTTGTCAGCGGAATTATTTTTTTTTAAATCTCACTTGCGGGCCTAGGGCCCAGTAGAGGCCGCCATGACATCTGTCTTGTAGCGCGCCCGCCGCCGCCACTCGGACCGGAGTCCGAGTTGGACTCCGCCTCGCCGCCGCCTTGCCCCTCCTCCAAGCCGAGCCCCCTTCTCTTAAATACCCCCGCCGTTACCATCCACCACCACCACCACCACCGCCGCCCGAGCCGCCCGAGCCGGAGCAGCCCGAGCCGCCGCCGAGTCGCCGCCGCCGCCTCCGTCGCCCCGGGTGCCCGCCTGCGCCACCCCACGCCCCGCCGGAGCCCTGCCTCGCCGGACCTCTCGCCGGAGGTATCCGCCGTATCCGAGACCGCCGGTATTTTAAAAAAAACCGTTCGGTTTATTTTTTTTCAAAACCCTAGTTTTTGTTTTTTAAATAGATCAGTTTTTCTCCGGTTTATTTATTTAGCGAGCGTTCGCTCGTTCGTTCGTTTTATCGAACGCGTTCTTCTTTTAGGTTCCGTTAACGAACGTTCGTTCGTTAAGCTGTTCGTCGTTTTTCTTTTTATCGGATTTATTCCGCGATTTTTCTGATCGCGATTTCTGATCCGATGTTTGATCTAGTATAACTTTTCGCTCGTTTATCGGAATCAGGTGATTCAAGCGCCTGGAGTTTCGTCTCGAAACCCTATTTCCGAATAACCAACTCAAACAAGTTTTTGCCTCTGTAAAATTTGACCCTAGTTCAGATTTGTAAACATATCTTATTTCTTTTGCTGTTTGAGTTTCGTTGCTTCGTTTGGTTTGATTCTTTTTGCGAACCGGAGTTCTTAAGTTGAACTTTCTGGTCAGCCTTTTCTATTTGAGTTTCGCTTGTGCATCTTTGCTTGTTGCTTAAGTATGTATTGTTTGCTTGCGATAGAATTCCCGGAGTGCGAAGCGTGCTACTACGAGTCTCAAGGATTCACGGATCGTCAGCAAGGCAAGTAACACATTGATCATACTCTTTTCATACCCAGTTTTTATGCATTAGTTTCAATCCTCAAACATTGCATTATTAGGATGTCATTAACTTGTGGGTTGGGAAGTAGTAGTTGAGGTAGAACCTATTGCCCCGTTACTATCAAACCCTTGGGAGTTACTTCTGCTATGCTATGCTCGTAGACGTGGTTGGGTTTGAGTGAATCCATGACAGATGTGAGATTGTTAATTAATGGTTTAATTTAAGGTGGCAACTTTAATACACATCTGGGTGGATTGAGGCACCTGGGGAACCCAAAGTGTTGTCTGTTTTATTTTGGAAATCCTGGGTACCCGTGATCTTCCTATGGACCGCCACCCAGGCTCAAAGGGAACCGAGATTATTCATGCTAGAAACTTCCGTGTGCAGCCACAAGCTACTATGGGCTCTAGCATAGTTGAGTAAGTTACGTGAAGCTCTTCAAGAGGTAGATCAGCAGGTAGTGGGTTTTGTAGGTTCGGTATGGTCTACCCGGAGTAGAGAGTTAATGTTTCTGAAAGACTATGTCTCGGTCATCCGCTTTCTCAAACACCATGCAAAGGCAAGAAATCAACGGAGGCGATCGAGTCTTGTGGGGAAAAGTGCGCAAACCTCTGCAGAGTGTACAATCTAATCATGGTTAGCCGTGTCTCCGGTTATGGACAAATCTGAGTATCTAGTACTTGAGTATTCACATGTATCTCATCACTCTTAATTAATATTGTTGGGTTGTTAACTACTTTAATTGGGATTGAGTTGGGGTTATACCTTCTCAATGATGTTTCAACCACCATGATAGTTAAATAAAATTTATTCCTCTGTTGTAGGGAAAAATTGGCTTTTCGCAAAACCATAACCATAGAGCTTTCCACCAGCCAAATATGCATGTAGTGATAGCATTATTCTATTCTTGCTCTACTGTGTTATACTGCCAGCATATTCCATGTGTTGACCCGTTCTTGGGCTGCAACCTATTATGTTGCAGACTTTTCAGACGAGGAGTAAGGTTCCGTAGGTCATTGCCGTGCAGCTCAGCTATGTCGTTGGAGTTGATGGACTCACTTTATCTTCCAAGCCTTCCGCTGTTATCGCATTAGATGGCCTTAAGCCATATTATTGTAATAAGTTCTCTTTTGAGACATTCGATGTAATAAGTGTGTGATTGCTACTCATATAAATCCTTCGAGTATTGTGTGTGTCAAGATTATCGATCCAGTGGATGACACCTAAAACACAGAGACTTCACCATTTGAGGTCGGGTCACTACAAGATGGTATCAGAGCACACGCTGAGTGTAGGACACGACCACTAAGATAAACCATAGGTCACTCTTCTCTACTCATTTCTGACTCCTCTCCATTTTTCCACTCTTTAGGATGACGGAGATGAAGAACAAGTTTGCACAACCGGATGAAGACACACCTTTTGGACGCCACTTGAAGGAGGTCACTAGGTACTTGAACATTGGAATACCAAGCTTCATCGGGACGTACAACGCCACCTTACCAGAAGAGGAGCGCTGGATGATTCAAGTACAAGTTCCAGGAAGGACGTTCTCGCCAACTTCTAAGCCCATAGAGTTTTCTTTTGAAGCACCCACCTGGAGTCTTGGCAAGAGTATGGCAGCTCACATTACCATGGGACGCATTGGAGAAGTCTACAACAGGGAGCTTAAAGACACCATCTATCAAATATTTGGGCGCCGAGACGAGCAATGGGAAGTAATCAGCACCAAGAAGGATAGATCCATTGCATCTTTCATCCAGGAGCTAAACTAGCACATTTGACGTCAGGAGAACCAGATGTGCGCAGATATGATGGAGATGAAGAAGGCGAAGACCAGGATCATCGAGCTGGAGAAAGAACTCAAGTTTACGCGCGATGGATATGAGGAGGAAATCAAGACACTACTGGAGAAGAATGACGACCTCGTTAAGAAGATCGGAGTATTCATGGGAGGACCAGCACCGGAAGAAGAGGAGGAAGATCCCACTTGCACGGACAACTACATCATCATCGCATTTACACCGATTCTCGATCCAAGTGATGATGACTACGAAGATTTAAGCCGAGCAGACATCATGGAGTCTTCCACCGATCAAAATTTTTAGATGACCACCATATATTAGTAGTATTTCCCCCATGTATCTAATAGTAGTTGAGCACTTTTGTGATAGTTCTAGATCGTTTGTATGCCCTTGCTTGATTGATTGAGTGAAATGATTGTGTTTGCCTCATATGCATATGGGTAGTGTTTTCTCATTAGACCTTTTTCTCTATTCTAATCGCTTCCATCTAAACCCTCAGATGCCTCCGAGACGTGACACCGGATTTGTTTTTCCACTGGAACTCACCCAGTTGATCCAGCAGCAAAATGCCTTGATGCAATTGCTAGTTCAGAACCAGGGCAACAACAACAACAATAACCCGCCGCCAGTGGACAATTTAGCCCGTTTCCTGAGGTTACAACCGCCGGTGTTTTCAAAGAGCACCGAGCCAATAGTTGCTGATGATTGGCTACGCCGTATTGGAAGGGAGTTAACCACCGCTAGATGCACGGATGTTGAGAAGGTGCGCTTTGCCGCACATCAATTGGATGGACCAGCAGCCGCATGGTGGGAGAATTAGACGGCTACTTTTCCCATAGCCAATGTCACTTGGGACCAGTTTCAGCAAGCTTTTCGCACGGCCCATGTCTCAACTGGAGCAATGCAGATGAAGAAGCGTGAGTTTCGCAACTTACGCCAGGGAACCGCATCAGTAGCTCAAGACGTGGATGATTTTAGTAAGTTATCACGCCACGCTACGATGATGTGGCCACGTATGCCGCCAAGGTGAGAAGTTTATGGAAGGGCTGAACGATGAGATGAGCATGCAGTTGATGGTGGCAACTTTCAACAACTACCAAGAGTTGGTAGACAAGGCCCTTATGATTGAAGGGAAGCAGCAGCAAATTGAGAGCCAGTAAGAGGAAATATGGACAAGGGAAGTACAACTCAGAGCTCAACAGAAGCCTCGCTTAACCCCAAACTCGGGAGGACTTGTTCATAATCATGGAGGTCACAACCACACTGGAGGAGGATCGCATAACCACAATGGTGCTAAGAATGGGAATTGGAACGGAGTTAATAACAATCAGAACCGCTCCAACCCCTCTACACCCGCCAAAAGGGACCTAAGTCAAGTTACTTGCTTTAAGTGCGGGAAGACAGGGCACTATGCCAATGATTGCCCTGAAGGAAGGAATGGAAACGGAAATGGAAGCGCTGGAAAGAAGCCCAATCCATTCAACAAATGACAAGTGAACCACGTTAACGTGGAGGAAGTTGAAGAGCAGCCGGACGCGGTAATAGGTAAGTTTTTGGTTAAGTCATTTACCGCTCTTGTTCTTTTCGATACTGGTGCATCGCATTCATACATATCAAGGGGATTTGTGGACAAGTTTAAGCTACCAACCCAAACCCTTAGGACCCTTATTTTAGTGAGCTCGCCTGGAGCAGAGTACATGGCTAGCCGATGGTAAACCCAGATACCCCTAACCATTGGCACGCATTTTTTTCCGTCTGACCTAATTATCTTGGAGTCGCAAGGATTGGATGTGATATTAGGTATGGACTGGATGTCAAAGTATGGAGGAAGCATTGATCGTGCTAGCAAATCAATTTATCTTACCACCTCAAGGGAAAAAGGATTAAGTATGTATCTAGGCATGTGCCTAGGAGGAGCCAAGTGAATGCCCTCACGGGAGTTGTACAGGAGGAAGTGCCTGTAGTAAAGGATTTTCCGAATGTTTTCCCAGAGGAGTTACCAGGCATGCCACCGGATCGAGACATCGAGTTCCTGATAGAGTTATTGCCAGGTACAGGGCCAATATCCAAGAGACCCTATCGGATGCCTGCAAATGATCTGGAGGAAATTAAGAAACAGATCAAGGAGTTATTGGAGAAAGGTTATATTCGAAGGAGTTCATCACCTTGGGGAGCACCAGTACTTTTGATCGAGAAGAAGGATAAATCCCTGAGGATGGTCGTTGATTACCGAGCCTTGAATGAAGTAACGATAAAGAACAAGTATCCACTACCGATGATCAATGATCTGTTTGATCAGTTGCAAGGAGCTAAGGTGTTTTCGAAGATTGATCTTCGATCAGGATACCATCGATTGAAGATCCGAGAGAAGGATATATCAAGACAGCGTTTACCACGCGGTATGGACTATACGAGTATACGGTCATGTTGTTTGGACTGACTAAGGCCCCTGCCTATTTCATAAGCATGATGAACAAGGTGTTCATGGAGTATTTGGACAAGTTTGTTGTGGTGTTCATTGATGATATTATGGTATACTCGAAGAATGAAGAGGAGCACAAGGAACACTTGCGTTTAGTTCTCGAGAAACTCAGGGAACACCAGTTATACACCAAATTCAGCAAGTGCGAGTTTTGGTTGAAGGAAGTTGGATTTCTTGGGCATGTTATATCAGGAGAAGGTATAGCAGTAGATCCTAGTAAGGTTCAGTCAGTCACTGAATGGTTGGCACCCACTTCAGTTGGTGAGATCCGCAGTTTCCTTGGACTCGCAGGATATTATCGGAGATTCATTGACAATTTTTCCAAGATTGCTAAGCCAATGACTAAATTGTTGAAGAAGGATACTAAGTTTAAATGGACAGATGATTGCGAGGCAAGTTTTTAGGAGTTGAAGAAACATTTGACTACAGCCCCAGTGCTAACATTACCAGATATACATAAGGAGTTCCAAGTTTATTGCGATGCCTCTCGCTTGGGACTTGGATGTGTGCTTATGCAGGACAGGAAGGTTGTTTCGTATGCCTCACGACAACTGAAGCCCCATGAGTTGAACTATGCCACGCATGATTTGGAGTTAGCAGCGGTAGCACATGCATTGAATACTTGGAGACATTATCTTATTGGGAACCGTTGTGATGTGTACACGGATCATAAGAGTTTGAAGTACATTTTCACACAAAAGGAGTTGAACCTTAGACAAAGGAGATGGTTGGAACTTATAAAGGATTACGATATGAAACTGCACTATCATCCAGGAAAGGCCAATGTCAGAAAGGCACGCTTTGAGCCGGAAGAGATACGCTAATATCCTTGAAAGTAAGGGATTGCCGAAGGAGTTAGCTGAAGATATCATGGAACTTCGGTTGGAGATTGTTCCAAGAGGTTTCATTGCAACAATGGATGTTCAGTCTACATTTTTGGACAAGATTCGAGAAGCTCAGAAGGAAGACAAAGAGATGGCTGAGATAAAGGAGAAGATGAGCAAAGGAAAGGCCAAAGGTTTTCGTGAGGATGAGCACGACACCTTATGGTTTGAGGACCGAGTTTATGTGCCTAATAACCCAGAGATCGTGAAGTTAATACTTCAGGAGGCTCATGACTCACCATACTCGATACACCCGGAAACACCAAGATGTATTTGGATTTGATGGAACGCTTACGGTGGACTGGTATGAAGAAGGATATTGCCGAGTATGTAGCTGTATGTGATGTATGTCGAGAGTGAAGGCAGAGCATCGAAGCTGCCAGGATCATATGACCTATGCCGATACCCAAATGGAAGTGGGATAAACTTGGCATGGACTTTATCACCGGATTTCCCGTAACCAAAGCAGGATATGACTCAATATGGGTAGTAGTGGATCGCTTGACCAAAGTGGCTCACTTCATCCCGCTTAAAACAACCTATACAAGTGCAAAGTTGGCCAAGATATATATGTCCAGGATCGTATGTTTGCATGGAGTTTCGAGGACCATCGACGATAGAGGAACATAGTTTACTTCAAAGTTTTGGCATCAGCTACACGGACCTTGCATTTAGATTGGAGTTCAAGACAAAGATTCCACCCACAGACGGATGGACAAATAGAGAGAGTCAACCAGATTCTGGAGGATATGTTGAGAGCCTGTGCGCTAGATTATGGATCTAGTTTGGATGAAAACTTACCTTACGCAGAGTTCTCATACAACAATAGCTATCAGGCCAGTTTGAAGATGGCACCGTTCGAAGCTCTGTATGGACGCAGATGTAGAACACCTCTGATGTGGGATGAGGTAGGAGACTGCCGCTTGTTTGGACCAGATTTGATCAAAGAGTCGGAGGAGAAGGTTAAACTGATCCGTGATGAGATTGAAGGTTGCCTACCCAGTGTAAGAGTTATGCAGACTCAAAACGCAAGGAGGTAACCTATGAAATTGGAGACAGAGCCTATCTGCGAGTATCACCCTTGCGAGGAGTGAAACATTTTGGAGTTAAGGGAAACTAGCTCCAAGATTTGTAGGACCATATCGTGTTTTGGAACGGATGGAGAAGTTGCCTACAAGCTGGAGTTACCTGAAGGATTGTCAAGAGTTCACGATGTGTTCCACGTATCACAGTTGAAGAAGTGTCATGCTGAGATGGCCGATATACCATTAAGAGATACAGTGCCCCTGGAGGCGATACAGTTGGACAGTAATTTGACCTATGAAGAGAAGCCAGATAAGATTCTTAAGTTTGCCAGCCGAGTCACCCGCAGCAAGGTTATTAAGTTTTGCAAAGTTCAATGGAGCCACCATACCGAGAATGAAGCCACCCGGGAATGAGAGGATGATCTTCGCAAAGACTACCCACACCTATTTTCTAGCCAACCCGAATCTCGAGGACGTGATTCATCTTAAGGGGGGTAGGTTTGTAACATCCCAAATTTTCAATTTGGAATGTTATACATAGGTCATTCATGCATATAATATTTTACTGCATCTTCGTTCCGCAATCCTCGAAATCCTAAGCAACTCAAGGACCCTCGGAGAGAGTTGGGGATTTTTTGGTTTTCATATTTGATTTTTATCAAATACTGAGAACGAGGATTTTTTATTTTAATTAATTTTCTCTCCGGAAAATTATTTCATATTAAAAATAAATGAGGGCAGATAATATGACTTCTTCAAAACAATTGAAATATTGGAGGAAAAATATTAAAATCATTATTTGGATTTTATTTGATTTTATTTGGATTTTATTTGCGTTAGAAAAATTGCACGTTTTCAAAAATTTGCATTTTAGGGGCCAAGAAAATATTCATCTCATTCTAAAATATTTCATTTAGACGGTGAAAATTTGTTTTGGCATTTTTAGATTTTTATTTTATTTTATAGGAGTTTTTCATCACAATGAATTATTTAAAAATCTCCACCTGGGCCTAGGGCCCACCCGAAGCGAGCCGGCCATAGCCGCCGCCGCCGCCTCCTGTCTTGTGGCCTGCCCGCCGCCGCCGCCCGCCACTCGTCGAGTCCGAGTTGGACTCCGCCTCGCCGCCTTGCCCCCTCCTCCAAGCCGAGCCCCCTCTTAAATACCCCCGGCCACCACCCACCACCACCACCGCCTCCACCCGAGCCGCCCGAGCCGAGCAGCCCCGCCGCCTGCGCCACCCCACGCCCCGCCGGAGCCCCGCCTCGCCGGACCTCTCGCCGGAGGTATCCGCCGGATCCTAGACCGCCGGTTTTTTTTAAACCGTTTGGTTTATTTTTTTTTCGAAACCCTAGTTTTCGTTTTTTAAATAGATCAGTTTTTCTCCGGTTTATTTGTTTAGCGAGCGTTCGCCCATTCGTTTGTTTTAATGAACGCGTTCTTCATTTAGGTTCCCTTAACGAACGTTCGTTCGTTAAGCTGTTCGTCGTTTTTATTTTTATCGGATTTATTCCGCGATTTTTCTGATCGCGATTTCTGATCCGATGTTCGGTCTAGTATAACTTTTCACTCGTTTATTGGAATCAGGTGATTCAAGCGCCTGGAGTTTCGTACCGAAACCCTCTTTCCGAGTAACCAACTCAACCAAGTTTTTGCCTCTGTAAAATTTGACCCTAGTTCAGATTAGTAAACGGATCTTATTTCTTTCGCTGTTTGAGTTTCGTTGCTTCATTTGGTTTGATTCTTTTTGCGAACCGGAGTTCTTAAGTTGAACTTTCTGGTCAGCCTTTTCTATTTGAGTTTCGCTTGTGCCTCTTTGCTTGTTGCTAATGTATGTATTGTTTGCTTGCGATAGAATTCCCGGAGTGCGAAGCGTGCTACTACAAGTCTCTAGGATTCACGGATCGTCAGCAAGGCAAGTAACACATTGATCATACTCTTTTCATAACCAGTTTTTATGCATTAGTTTCAATCCTCAAACATTGCATTATTAGGATGTCATTAACTTGTGGTTTGGGAAGTAGTAGTTGAGGTAGAACCTATTGCCCCGTTACTATCAAACCCTTGGGAGTTACTTCTGTGTGTTGCTTATATTGCTATGCTATGCTCGTAGACGTGGTTGGGTTTGAGTGAATCCATGACAGATGTGAGATTGTTAATTAATGGTTTAATTTAAGGTGGCAACTTTAATACACATCTGGGTGGATTGAGGCACCTGGGGAACCGGTTGTCTCTGCTTTTATTTTTGGAAATCCTGGGGTACCCGTGTGATCTTCCTATGGACCGCCACCTGTGCTCAAAGGGAACCGAGATTATTCATGCTAGAAACTTCCGTGTGCAGCCACAAGCTACTATGGGCTCTAGCATAGTTGAGTAAGTTACGTGAAGCTCTTGAAGAGGTAGATCAGCAGGTAGTGGGTTTTGTAGGTTTGTTATGGTCTACCAGTAGTAGAGAGTTAATGTTTCTGAAAGACTATGTCTCGGTCATCCGTTTCTCAAACACCATGCAATGCGAGAAATCAACGGAGGCAATCGAGTCTTGTGGGGAAAAGTGCGCAAACCTCTGCAGAGTGTACAATCTAATCATGGTTAGCCGTGTCCCCGGTTATGGACAAATCTGAGTACCTAATACTTGAGTATTCACATGTATCTCATCACTCTTAATTAATATTGTTGGGTTGTTAACTACTTTAATTGGGATTGAGTTGGGGTTATACCTTCTCAATGATGTTTCAACCACCATGATATTAAATAAAATTTATTCCTTTGTTGTAGGGAAAATTTGGCTTTTCGCAAAACCATAACCATAGAGCTTTCCACCAGCCAAATATGCATGTAGTGATAGCATTATTCTATTCTTGCTCTACTGTGTTATACTGCCATCATATTCCATGTGCTGACCCATTCTCGGGCTGCAACGTATTATGTTGCAGACTTTCAGACGAGGAGTAAGGTTCGGTAGGTCGTTGCCGTGCAGCTCAGCTATGCCGTTGGAGTTGATGGACTCACTTTATCTTCCAAGCCTTCCACTGTTATCGCATTAGATGGCCTTAAGCCATATTATTGTAATAATTTCTCTTTTGAGACATTCGATGTAATAAGTGTGTGATTGCTACTCTGTTATAAATCCTTCGAGTAATCGTGGTGTGTCAAAGATTATCGATCCAGGATGACATCGAAACACAAAGACTTGACCATCTGAGGTCGGGTCGCTACATGCTTCAAAGTAGCACCATGATCTTCATGATAGAGAGTCTCTCATTTTGTCACTTTCATATACTAGTGGGAATTTTTCGTTATAGAACTTGGCTTGTATATTCCAATGATGGGCTTCCTCAAAATGCTCTAGGTCTTCGTGAGCAAGCGAGTTGGATGCACACCCACTTAGTTTCTTTTGTTGAGCTTTCATATGCTTATAGCTCTAGTGCATCCGTTGCATGGCAATCCCTACTCACTCACATTGATATCTATTGATGGGTATCTCCATAGCCCGTTGATACGCCTAGTTGATGTGAGACTATCTTCTCCCTTTTGTCTTCTCCACGACCACCATTCTATTCCACATATAGTGCTATATCCATGGCTCACGCTCATGTATTGCGTGAAGATTGAAAAAAGTTTGAGAATGTCAAAAGTATGAAACAATTACTTGGCTTGTCATCGGGGTTGTGCATGATTTAAATACTTTGTGTGGTGAAGATAGAGCATAGCCAGACTATATGATTTTGTAGGGATAACTTTCTTTGGCCATGTTATTTTGAGAAGACGTAATTGCTTAGTTAGTATGCTTGAAGTATTATTACTTTTATGTCAATATGAACTTTTGTATTGAATCTTTCGGATCTGAATATTCATACCACGATTAAGAAGAATTACATCAAAATTATGCCAAGTAGCACTCCACATCAGAAATTCTATTTTTATCATTTACCTACTCGAGGACGAAAGGTGAATTAAGCTTAGATGCCGATACGTCTCCAACGTATCTATAATTTTTATTGTTCCATGCTATTATATTATGTGTTTTGGATGTTTATGGGCTTTATTATCCACTTTTATATTATTTTTGGGACTAACCTATTGACCCGAGCCCAAAGGTGCCTCTGTTTTTCCCTTGTTTCAGTGTTTCGAAGAAAAGGAATATCAAACGGATTCAAAACGGAATGAAACCTTCTTGAGAAGTTATTTTTAGAAGGAAAGCTACCCGATAGACTTGGAGTGCACGTCAGGAAAGAAACGAGGGAGCCACGAGGTAGGGGGGCGCCCACCCCCTAGGGCGCGCCCTCCACCCTCGTGGGCCCCTCGTGGCTCCCCTGATGTACTTCTTTCACCTATAAATACCCATATACCCTAAAAACTTCGAGGAACAGAATAGATCAGGAGTTCCGCCGCCGCAAGCCTCTGTAGCCACCAAAAGTCAATCGGGACCCTGTTCCGGCACCCTGCCGGAGGGGGGAACCCTCACAGGTGGCCATCTTCATCATCTCGGCTATCTCCATGACGAAGAGGGAGTAGTTCACCCTCGGGGCTGAGGGTATGTGATACGTCTCCAACGTATCTATAATTTTTTGATTGCTCCATGCTATATTATCTACTGTTTTGGATGTTTATGGGCTTTATTTTACACTTCTATATTATTTTTGGGACTAACCTATTAACCGGAGGCCCAGCCCAGATTTGCTGTTTTTTGCCTATTTCAGTATTTTGAAGAAAAGGAATATCAGACGGAGTCGAAACGGAACGAAATCAACTCGAGAAGTTATTTTTGGAACGAAAGCTACCTGATGGACTTGGACCCCACGTTAAGGAAGGAAAGAGGAAGCCACGAGGGTGGGGGCGCGACCACCCCCCTAGGGCATGCCCCCTGCCTCGTGGGGCCCTCGTGGCTCCCCTGACGTGCTTCTTCGGCCTATATAACTCCACGTACCCTAAAAATTCCAGAACAGAGATTAGATCGGGAGTTCCGCCACGCAAGAAACCTCCAGAGCCACCAAAACTAATCGGGGCCCTGTTAGGCACCTGCGGACGGGGAACCCTTACCGTGGCCATCTTCAACATCCCGGCACTCTCCATGACGAGGACGGAGTAGTTCACCCTCGGGGATGAGGGTATGTACCAGTAGCTATGTGTTTGCTCTCTCTCTCTCTCTCTCTCTCTCTCTCTCTCGTGTTCTTGATTTGGCAGGATATTGATGTATCGCGAGATTTGCTATTATAGTTTGATCTTATGTTTCTTCTCCCCTCTACTCTCTTGTAATGAATTGATTTTTCCCTTGAAGTAATCTTATCGGATTGAGTCTTTAAAGATTTGAGAACACTTGATGTATGTCTTGTCATGCGTATCTGTGGTGACAATGGGATATCACATGATTCACTTGATGTATGTTTTGGTGATCAACTTGCGGGTTCCGCCCATGAACCTATGCATAAGGGTTGGCACACGTTTTCGTCGTGATTCTCCGGTAGAAACTTTGGGGCACTATTTGAGGTTCTATGTGTTGGTTGAATAGATGAATTTGAGATTGTGTGATGCATAACATATAATCATACCCACGGATACTTGAGGTGACATTGGAGTATCTAGGTGATATTAGGGTTTTGGTTGATTTGTGTCTTAAGGTGTTATTCTAGTACGAACTCTAGGGCTGTTTGTGACACTTATAGGAATAGCCCAACGGATTGATTGGAAAGAATAACTTTGAGGTGGTTTCATACCCTACCATAATCTCTTCGCTTGTTCTCCGCTATTAGTGACTTTGGAGTGACTCTTTGTTGCATGTTGAGGGATAGTTATATGATCCAATTATGTTATTATTGTTGAGAGAACTTGCACTAGTGAAAGTATGAACCCTAGGCCTTGTTTCCTAGCATTGCAATACTGTTTACGCTCACTTTTACCACTTGTTACCTTTCTGTTTTTATATTTTCAGATTACAAAAACCTATATCTACCATCCATATTGCACTTGTATCACCATCTCTTCGCCGAACTAGTGCACCTATACAATTTATCATTGTATTGGGTGTGTTGGGGACACAGGAGACTCTTTGTTATTTGGTTGAAGGGTTGCTTGAGAGAGACCATCTTCATCATACGCCTCCCACGGATTGATAAACCTTAGGTCATCCACTTGAGGGAAATTTGCTACTGTCCTACAAACCTCTGCACTTTGAGGCCCAACAACGTCTACAAGAAGAAGGTTGCGTAGTAGACATCACTCCCCCCTGGCTGGATTGGGGAAATTTTCCACCAGGGCTTCACCTATAAAAGAGGTTAATCATGCCCGGACAGGGACTAGATCTGCGGGGGGAGGAATCCCTGCATTTGAAGCTTTCTTAGCTGACCGTGGGATACTGAGCATTTACTCCAATTTCCTTTTTCGGAGCCATGGGGGCGGGAGGAAGAACTAGGAACGCTAGCCATGCTGAATCGTTTCTCCTAGCAAGCTCTAAGGATTTTCCGCTCGATGTGGAATGGGATCTGAGATCTAGTCCCTTTAATAGACGCCCTTATTACATGGCTAGGGGGTTATGTGCAAAAAGTACTCTGACCTTTCGTGTTCGCTCGACACGTGGAAGCCGAAGCGGTGGAGGTGCAGAAGCCAATGGGTACGACATTAAATGGAAAGCCGAGTATGACTCTTCGGATCAGACGCTTTGAAGTGTTCGGAGGAAGAACCCGCCTTGCAATGTCAAAGACTATCAGCGCGCCGGCCACATCGTCATTGAAGCCTAGTTCGGGGGCTACTAAGGGAGTCCTGGATTAAGGGGTCCTCGAGCGTCCGGCCTGTGTGACATGGGTCGGACTGTTAGGCCATGAAGATACAAGATAGAAGACTTCCTCCCATGTCCGGATGGGACTCTCCTTTGCGTGGATGGCAAGCCTGGCATTCGGATATGTACATTCCTTCCTTTGTAAACCGACTCTGTACAAACCCTAGGCCCCTTCGGTGTCTATATAAACCGGAGGGTTTAGTCCGTAGAGGCAATCATAATCATACAGGCTAGACATCTAGGGTTTAGCCATTACGATCTCGTGGTAGATCAACTCTTGTAATCCTCATATTCATCAAGATCAATCAAGCAGGAAGTAGGGTATTACCTCCATCAAGAGGTCCCAAACCTGGGTAAACATTGTCCCGTTTCCTATTACCATCGACCTTAGACGCATAGTTTGGGACCCCCTACCCGAGATCCGCCGGTTTTGACACCGACAGGGATCCCCCGTGATCCCATAGGTGTCGTTTCCACTGACACTCCCACACTCACTAGGCGACGGTTCAAAATTCCGTCGCGGAAAGGGGTTAAAAACCGTTTGTATAGCAGCTTGCTTTACCAGTGAAGGATGATGTAGAAGCCATCCGTGATCGATTCCCCTTCTGGCAGAGCACCGGAAAAGGCCTCCATATGGGATCGGGAAAGAACAGAAGCTTGCGATGGCGGAAAAAGTGTTTCGGGTGACTCTCTAGTGTTTTGGGAAAATTTATAGAGGTGAAATTAGGTCAAGGGGTGCTACAGGGGGCACGAGCTCTGGGGGCGCCCTGTGAACTCGTTGTTGGGGAATGTTGAATGGAAAAAAATCTATGGTCACGCAAGATCTATCCATGGAGATGCATAGCAACAAGGGGGAGAGTGTGTCTACGTACCCTCGTAGACCATAAGAGGAAGCGTTTAGTAACGCGGTTGATGTAGTCGAACTTCTTCGCGATCCAACCGATCAAGTACCAAACATATGGCACCTCCGCGTTCAGCAAATGTTCAACTCGGTGACGTCCTCGCCTTCTTGATCCAGCAAGACGGTGAAGTAGTGGATGAGTTCCGGCAGCACGACGGCGTGGTGACGGTGATGGTGATGCTATCTCCGCAGGGCTTCACCTAAGCACTATGAAAATATGACCGAGGGAAGAAATTGTGGAGAGGGGCGCCGCACACGGCTAAGAGATTCCGTGGGCTATGTGTGGCGCCCCCTCCCACATATATATAGGTGGGGGAGATGGGAGCAGCTAGGACGCGCCCCAAGTAGGGATGAATCCTACTTGGGCTCCTGCCCTGGCCGCCCCCCCCCCCCCTACCATATTTGCCGGAGAGGAAAGGAAAGGGGAGGACAGGGAAGGAAGGGGGAGGCCGACTCCCCCTTTCCTTGTCTCCCCAAGGGTTGCAGCCTTAGGAGGGGTGCGCTAGCTCCTTGTGGGCTGGTGTGTTCCCCCCTTTTGGCCCATATGGCCCATTAACCTCCCGGGGGTGCCCGGAACCCCTTCTGGTGATCTGACAACTACCCGGTGCACTACAAAACTCTTTCTGTGTCCGAATATCATTGTCCTATATATTAATCTTTACCTCCGGACCATTCCGGAGCTCCTCGTCATGTTCGTGATCTCATCTGGGACTCCGAACAACATTCAGTCCACAAATCATATAACTCATATAACACTATATCATCAACAAACGTTAAGCGTGCAGACCCTACGGCTTCAAGAACTATGTAGACATGACCGAGACACCTCTCTGGTCAATAACCAATAGCGGAACCTGGATGCCCATATTGGTTACTACATATTCTACGAATATCTTTATCGATCGAACCGTTATGACAACATACGTAATTCCCTTTGTCTGTCGGTATGTTACTTGCCCGAGGTTCGATCGTCGGTATCTTCATACCTAGTTCAATCTCGTTACCGGCAAGTCTCTTTACTCGTTTCATAATACATCATCTCGTAACAAACTCCTTACTCATTTTCTTGCAAGCTTATTATGATGTGTATTACCGAGAGGGCCCGAAGATACCTCTCTGATACTCGGAGTGACAAATCCCAATCTCAATCCATGCCAACTCAACAAACACCTTCGGAGATACCTGTAGAGAATCTTTATGATCGCCGAGTTAGGTTGTGATGTTTGATAGCACATAAGGTATTCCTCCGGTATTCAGGAGTTGCATGATCTCATGGTCGAAGGAACATGTATTTGACATTCAAGAAAGCAGCAGCAATAAACTGAACGATCATATGCTAAGCTAACGGATGGGTCTTGTCCATCACATCATTCTCCTAATTATGTGATCCCGTTATCAAATGACAACACATGTCTATGGTTAGGAAACCTTAACCGTCTTTGATCAACGAGCTAGTCTAGTAGAGGCCTACTAGGGACACGGTATTTGTTTGTGTATTCACACATGTATTTAAGTTTCCGATCAATACAATTCTAGCATGAATAATAAACCTTTATCATGAATAAGGAAATACAAAATAACAACTTTACTATTGCCTCTAGGGCATATTTCCTTTAGTTTCCCACTTGCACTAGAGTCAATAATCTAGATTACATTGTAATGAATCTAACACCCATGGAGTCTTGGTGTTGATCATGTTTTTCTCACGGAAGAGGCTTAGTCAACGGGTCTGCTACATTCAGATCCGTATGTATTTTGCAAATCTCTATGTCTCCATCCTTGACCTTTTCACGAATGGAGTTGAAGCGTCTCTTGATATCTTTGGTTCTTTTGTGAAACCTGGATTCCTTCGCTAAGGCAATTGCTCCAGTGTTGTCACAAAAGATTTTCATTGGACCCGATGCACTAGGTATTACACCCAGATCGGATATGAACTCCTTCATCTAGACTCCTTCATGTGCTGCTTCCGAAGCAGCTATGTACTCCGCTTCACACGTAGATCTCGCCACGACGCTTTGCTTGGAACTGCACCAACTGACAGCTCCACCTTTCAATATAAATACATATCTAGTGATCCACTCCTGGATTACTTTGGTACCTCCCTGCCAAACTTATGGCAAGGCACACATCAGGTCTGGTACACAACATAGCATACATGATAGAACCTATGGCTGAGGCTTAGGAAATGACTTTCATTTTCTCTCTATCTTCTGCAGTGGTCGGGCTTTGAGTCTGACTCAATTTCACACATTGTAACATAGGCAAGAACCCTTTGTTTGACTGATCCATCTTGAACTTCTTCAAAACTTTGTCAAGGTATGTGCTTTGTGAATGTCCTATTAAGCATCTCGATCTATCCCTATAGATCTTGATGCCCAATATATAAGCAGCTTCACCGAGGCCTTTCATTGTAAAATTCTTATTCAAGTATCCTTTTATGTTATCCAGAAATTCTATATCATTTCCAATCAACAATATGTCATCCACATATAAAATCAGAAATGCTACAGAGCTCCCACTCACTTTCTTGTAAATACAGGCTTCACCGTAAGTTTGTATAAAACCATATGCTTTCATCACTTCATCAAAGCATATATTCCAACTCCGAGATGCTTGAACAAGTCCATAGATGGGTCGTAGGAGCTTGCACACTTTGTTAGCACCTTTAGGATTGACAAAACCTTCTGGTTGCATCATATACAACTCTTCTTTAAGAAATCCATTAAGGGATGCCGTTTTGAGTCCATTTCCCATATTTCATAATCATAAAATGTGGCACTTGCTAACATGATTTGGACAGACTTAAGCGTTGCTACGGGTGAGAAAGTCTCATCATAGTCAACTCCTTGAACTTGTCAAAAACCTTTCGCGACAAGTCGATCTTTGTAGATAGTAACATTACCATCAGCGTCAGTCTTCTTCTTGAAGATCCATTTATTTTCTATGGCTTGCCGATCATCGGGTAAGTCCACCAAAGTCCATACTTTGTTCTCATACATGGATCCTATCTCGGATTTCATGGCCTCAAGCCATTTATTGGAATCTGGGCTCATCATACACTCATACGCGTCGGTGCTATACAAATAGTTTTTAACCCCTTTCCGTGACGGCGTTCGGAACGGTCGCCAAGTGAGTGACTGCGATAGGGGGTCCTTCCCACACGACCCAGAAACCATCGGGGATATGCCCTCCTGGCACACACGCTCGGCAAAATGAGGTCGTGTGCGACCGGCGAACGCTCATATATGGTTATACGTACAGTAGTGCTAAAAATACAATTATACAGGCGAAATTGTTTCCGGTCGTAAGTACATTCCACACAGTGAGTCCCCGCTAAACGTTTTCGTTCATATGTACATCCCACACAGTCACTCCAAGGAAAACGTTACCGGTCGCAGGTACATTACACACAATTTTCCCCGTTAAATCATTTGTGATAGCGTTGCCATTGCACACAATATTAACAATTTTATCGTTTGCGTTATTGAATGCATCACACACGGTGCGTAGAAGAAACTGTGTGGCAAAGGTTGTCCATCACACACAGTTTTTATGTGGTAAACGTTTGCGCAAGGTGGCCTGACGCAAACAGTTTTCAAGAGGATGTCGTGTGCGATTGTGTGTGCAGTGGAGATTGATCGCACACGTAGTGGATCCTAGAAACATGTCTGATCTCCACGTCTATCGCAGACGTTTCACTTTCGCAAACCGTGTGCAGTGTAATCCCTAATTAATCCCTAATTAACCCCTAATTTAAAAATCCCATGTTTTGAATTTGAAAGTAGGCAATCACTTATTTCATATCCAACCATGTTTATTACAAATATAGGTTCAACCACCAATGCATATTTCGATGCACATGTACATATACGGAAGAACTACAGAAGCACCAAGTAAAGAATGATGAACCTCATTTGTACTAAAGACGAGAGAGAGGAGAAGGTGAAGTGGAATGCCCATATTGTGCCCTCCTCCATGTGTATTGCGTGCACGACTCTAGGCCAACCCTTGTGATGGCTGCGCGTCCATCCTTCACTGTCTTCATTACGACTTCTCGATGCTCATTGCAGTCCTGATGAAATACTTCAACCTTCATTGTGTGTGCACCAATCATGTACTTTGCGAGGTAATCTTGAGTGAACTTCTTCGGGAACCACTGCGAACAAAAAAGATTCGGACATTGTTGTCTAACAACTCATTATGGGCAGTAAAAAGAGAAGGCTGCAGAGTTTGTAGTTACCATCCTAAAACTCACAGTTGTGTTGGATAGAGCATAAACAAATAATTTTCTTGCCTCCATTCGTATCTTTTTGCTAATAATCTTTATTAGTTTCCTCACTTGATGCTTGTTCATGAATATCTCGTTGCCCCATACGCAAAAAGTGTAAATGCGTGGATCCTTGCCAAGGGCATATGTACCTACAAGCAACAAGTCAATATTAGAAGCTAACAAGTGTCCAGGCCTGGATCTATATGCACTAGATTATGGAACGACAGGGGGAGTACAAGCCAAGGGATGAAGCTAACCTCGGCGGAAAATGGTGGCCACTCCCGTTGTTGTCCTGCATAAGTAGTGGAAAGGCATGATAAGTACAACAACCTTAACATCAAATAAATATAGCTAACACTACTGCAGGATGCTGCTAACGTGACACAGCGATCAGAGACCCTTTCACGAAACTATGTGTGATGCATTAATCCCAAACGGGGATGTAAAAAAAACCGTCAAAAAAGGTGTGAAACGTTTGCGATGGAGGATGCATCAAACACGGTTCAGATTTTAGTTGCGTGTGCGATGCAGGGCACACGGTTAACCCGTTCGAACTATTTGCGATGAGGCAGAACAATAGAAACGGGCAGCCATATCAATGTGTGTGTGATATACGGCATACAGTTCGCTCTGATGAAAAGTTTGCTATTAGGGAGTGCAACATAAACGGTTAGCCAGATCAAGGTGTGTGTGATATAGGGCATACGGTTCACTCGGATGTACTGTTTTCGATTAGCGAATGCAACACAAATGGTTCAACTTAACAAGATGCGAGTGATACGTAGCAAACAGCCGACTCGGATGAACTGTTTGCGATGAGAATTTACAACACAGACAATTAATACACTTAGTTCGTGTGCGATTCTGTGTGTATAAAAAACTTTGAAAAATGCAAACTAGTTGCTTCCGGTGGCTAGGATTATCGCACACGATGCGTCTGCGAGTACTCGTGTGCGATGATTAGTAAGTTACACATGCATTTCCTTATGTTAACACTTGTGTGATAAATAACATGTGGCACCGGATACGGTATTCCGGTTGTGTGTGTGCTCCACTTAGTCTTCCCGCTGGCCCAAATAATGCTTCCCGCGCTCCACATGGGTGAATTGTAAAATCCACGCCTATTCCCTCACCGGTTTCCCGCCACCAGCTAACGGCTTGCTGCATATAACCCAGGCGGCAACGCACCGCCACGACACTCTGCGAAGATCTAGTCCTCACCCATCTACCATTAGTTATTCCAAGCATGCTAGGGAACGACCAAAGCTTCGACATTGATGCCTACCTGCGTTACATCTTTAGCGAGGAGAACGAGCCGGAGCAGGTCGGGGAGCAAGAGCTTCATCGGCCGGTGCAGGCACCATGGCCCATCGGCAGCGATATTGGTGTCAGAGTCCTTGGGAGCACAATCGACATATTGCAGAGGAGGTGTGATGAGCAGTTTGCCATCCACCGTACAAAAGATCCAGAACTGCTCGGCGGCATGATCGACGACCCACCCGAAGAACCGCCGTCACCAGTGCTCATAGAGAGCCTGATGCCCCGCAAGGAATGGGCAGAGGACCTCCGCGATTCAGTCAAGACAAAGGCAGCCTGCGGTTTCATCATTGTCCGCGGCGGCCGTGTCAACCTAGATCACGATGATGTGGTGGCCAGGCTCGAGCGCATCCTTGGTAGAGTTGATGTCCCCGACAAAGTAGAACATCGCCAATGTGATATCTTGAGGATGCAGGTGATCGACGGAATTTGCTACCAGGCCAGAGACATGGAAATGGAGTGGTTCTGCGGAGTTGTCATGCGCACGATTGCACGCTGTCAAGCTCTTCTGGAAGAGGCCCAGCAGCCCCAAGAGCCTCCCAGAGCCAGCAGCTCCATAGGCGGAGGCGGCTCGGGACACTCGGAGTGAATGGCCGCAAGGGTGCTATGCTGATCATGGAGTCCGAGAAGATCGTCGCCGGAATGCCGCCAGCTCAGCCTTTTAGCTTATATTTTATTATAATTGTATGCATATGGAGGTCGTGAGTGTTCTGGGCCTTGCCACATTTGGCATTTTATATTATCTTGAATATGTAAGACAATTATTAAGAATTATTAACCATTGCCATTGTAACTTTGCCTCAACGGCGAGCAGAGCACGTGCAGGGATGCCAGAGTGGAGCGCGCCACGGCCACCTCAAAGGCGAGCAACCACGTGGTCAACCTTCTGCCATCAATAAATTTTGACCTTGTTTATCGTCACGTTGCTGATTACAATGCAATAAGTAATTGCAAATCTGTTCACACCTATCAAACTAATATGTGTTCACACTTAGCACCAGGCTATAAAAACTACCCACTCAAAAATTACTTCACAGTTCCTGTCCTCATCATCCACAAAACTAGTTTTTTTTGTCAAGTAGTTCCGCCATGACCGGTAGGAGGAGTTTAGGATGGACATATAACCAGGCAGCAAAGACCAAGGCCTCGAAGCACTAAAGAGGTCCCGCCGCGAAGCCGCAGCCGCAGAAGAGATGTCCCGGCGCGCTGCGGAGCCCTCGAACAAGCTCTCACGGGCACGCGAGGGCTCTCACAAGCACATTCGTAGTGTCGGCCATCGCGATGAGCCGGCGTTCCTGAAGTCCTTCGCTGTCGACGACGACATTCTCGCTGGCGTCACTACGCAGCAGGAGCTGGTCGACGGCTTGATGAAGCTGCTCAAGATCAGCGATGCCTCGGTTGACAAGGCAACCAGCCTCGTCGACCAACTCATGGGTGACAATGCAAAGCTCCTCAAGTTGGTCGCCGAGAAGGAGGAGGAGGCCACCGGCTGGAAGATGCTGCATGAGCAGAAGAGTGCCTCGGAGACGACGATGAAAGCGGTTGTCGAGGAACTAATGGGTGGCTTGAGGAAGCTCCGGATCGAGCGCGAGCAGGAGGTGGAAGAATCCATGGCTGCTTTCAAGCAAAGTCGTGAGGAATTGAAGGAGCTGGAGGATTTCGCCGCCCGGCGATCCATCAACGAGTAGAGACAGTAGTGACCCAGATCGTTGTCTGCAATTTCCTTCTTCTCTTGCCCCCGTGTCTTCCGGGCTTTGCCGCATGTGGCATTTTAAATTATCCGGAATATGTAAGACAATTATTATCTGCGCCATTCTAAAATTGTTGTCATATTATCTGATGCCATTTTATTTGTGGTCGTATTATCCGTTGCCCTATGTGGCAATTTAAATTAGGGTGGAATACGAGTTGAAAACATGAACAAAGCAAATGCTGCCATGGGATCACATGGAAACACCCTCCATCCAGGTGATTTAATTAACCCATCAATGGAGAAGTTGTAAGCGAGGCGGGCGGGGGCTAGTGCATGGAGGCCAAAGAGCTCGCTTCCCGGTGAGCATGGGCGGCCTTGCTGCTCGCACGTGTCCCGTCAAGCCTGTGAGGTGGACAAGATGCACGCGTCCCGTCGAGCCTGCGCGGCGGACTGCTCACATGCGTCCCGTCGAGCCTGCACGGCGGACTTCTCGCGCTCATCCCGTAATCAAACAGCTGCACGCACGCCACCAAGTATGGTTAAATTTCGACACGGTAAATATAATACAACCGTTTGCGATATTAACGTGTCAGCGTTTTGTTTCAAAAAGGACTTCGTTGGCTACTAATGTGTGCGCCTCTTCTCAAACTGGACGATTTTTTTTACCACGGCATATACATGCCATGTCATGAAACCATGCCAAGTTTCATGTTTTCTGGGTGACTTTTTGTTTTACTAGGATTTAAAAACCAAGATTCTCATTGTTTTAGGACGACGACAAGTTTGTAATTCGTTCTCATTCCTTAAATGAGACCTAAACATGCACCCAATGACACATGTACGATTTCCCTCCCATTTTGCTTCACTGGAGCATGTGGTTGTAGTTCAAATTTGAATTATGGACTACATTAAATGCATAGAAAACTTAGTAATTAGTCATATATATACAATGGCCAAACGAACCCTGAACAGTTTCAAATTTCAGCCCGACACTCCTGTTATTCTATGTTGCCTCCAGAGAACAAAGTTCAAGGCGAGAAGAGGCAGCGATTATCGTTTCGCCCACAAGAGGGGCATGTTTCCCTACCAGAACCACGAGGGTTGCGACAGGCTCCGGTTTATAAAAGTATTGTAATATAGCTTCGCCCAAATTGGACAATTATATGTACCATGTAGTGACTCCATGCCAAGTTTCATGATTTCCTGGTGAGTTTTGGATTTAGAGACATTTAAAACCAAGATTCACAATGTTTGTGGCCAAGCTAGGACGGCGAGACGGTTGAATTCGTTCCCATTCGTTCCATGGGACCTAAACATGCACCCCAAGGAAACATGTACGTTTTTTCTAGCCATTTTGGTGCACTGGAGCATCTATTTGTAGTTCGGATTTGAATGGTGGACATTAAATGCCGAGAAAACTCAATTGATGAATAAAAAAGGTCAAACGAACCCTGAATAATTTCAAAGTTCAGCGCGAATCTCCAGTTGTTCCGTGTCACGTGTAGAAGAAAATACGAGGCTAGAAGAGGGAGTGATTATCGTTTGGCCCACAAGGAGACATGTTTCCCTATCGAAACCACGAGGGTTGCGACGGGCTCCGGTTTGTAAGAGGTTTGTAATAAATCTTGGCCCAACCACGACATATATGTGCCATGACGTGACACCATGCCACCTTTGATGACTTTCCGGTGAGTTTAGGATTTATGGGGACTTAAAAACCGAGATTTAAAATGTTTGAGGACGAGCCAGGACACCGGTACAGTTGTAATTCGTTCCCATTCCTGGCATGAGACCTAAACATGCACCCAAGGACACATGTATAATTTTTCTAGCCATTTTGGTGAACTGGAGCATGTATTTGTTGCTTAGATTTGAATTATGGACACTAAATGCCTAGGAAACTCAATTAGTGGATAAAAAGGCCAAACAAACCCTGAATAAGTTTAAATTTCAGCACGGATATCCTGTCGTTCCATGTTGCCCGTGGAAGAAAATACAAGGCAAAAAGAGGCAGTGATTACGTTTCGTCCACAAGGGGAACACGTTTCCCTATCAGAACCACGAGGCTTCTTTGAGAGAAGCTCTAGTTTTTGTAAGAGGTTTGTAATAAAGCTTGGCCCAAATTGGACAATGTATTTACCACGACATATATGTGCCATGACATGACACCATGCCACCTTTGATGACTTTCTGGTGAGTTTAGGATTTATGGGGACTTAAAAACTGAGATTCGAAATGTTTGAGGATGAGCCATGACATCGGTACGGTTGTAATTCGTTCCCATTCCTGGCATGGGACCTAAACATGCACGCAAGGACACATGTATAATTTTTCTAGCCATTTTGGTGAACTGGAGCATGTATTTGTAATTCAGATTTGAATTATGGACATTAAATGCCAGGAAACTCAATTAGTGTATAAAAAGGCCACGAACCCTGAATAAGTTTAAATTTCAGCATGGATATCATGTCGTTCCATGTTGCGTGTAGAAGAAAATACAAGGCGAAAAGAGGCAGTGATTACGTTCCGCCCACAAGGGGGACACGTTTCCCTATCGGAACCACGACGCTTCTTTGAGAGAAGCTCCGGTTTGTAAGAGGCTTGTAATAAAACTTGCGCCACAATGGACGAAAAAAATTCCTCGACATATAAGTGCGATGTCGTGACACCATGGCAGGTTTCACGATTTTCAGCATAGTTTTGGATTTACGGAGATTTAAAAACCGAGATTCTTCTCACGAAATGTTTTCAAATTGCACACAGTTCACTCATGAAAGCCGATATTCAATGTAAACTTCGTGGAAACCATATTTCAAAGTTTCATAAAAATCTCAGAAAAAATGTGGGATGTTAAGAAGGTGATGTTTTATTGCGACACAAAATTTCAAGTTGAAAAACATTACGAGATGTGAGCTATGAAAAAGACAAATTCCACCCTGAATAGTAGCATTGCTATTCGGCACTATTCAACACTGATTTTGTCTTTTTCATAGCTCACATCTCGTAATGTGTTTCAACTTGAAATTTTGTGTGGCAATAAAGCATCATCCTCTTAACATCCCGCATTTTTTGATTTTTTTTTTGAAACTTCAAAACATCTTTTTCTCGTGGTTTTCACCGGTTTCCACCGAATGTCGGTTTCCGTATGATATGACCCCCCCCCCCTCCCGCTGCGTGCGCGATCTGAATCGTGTGTTCTGACTGGCCAGAACCCAAACCCCACGGATCGTACGTGTGCACCGTTGGATTCTCCCAGATCGAATGGCAACCCCGAGCCCTTTCGACAGCACATAAAGTACATGGGTAAGCACTGTGCGCATGCGTCGTGTAGCTCACGCTTCCTTCTCTACTAGGTTTTCATTTAAAACAGGCTACCATTTCTCGCCACTCCTCTCATCGGTTTGCCGCCTCTTCTCCCAGATATGCATGATGTAGATGTTCGTTTAATTCTTATAGTTCATCTCATCCAAAATCAACTAATTTTATAAAAAAACTATTTTAAGATTCATGGAATTGTGCATTGTAAAGGTAAAAACAAAAAGTGACAATTCATTTAGAAAAAAAAGGTTTGGTCAATTAAGATATGGAAGATTCTGGAGAACAAAGGAGAAGTGCTTGTGTTTTGAGGTTTGTGCATTATACTTAAGTTCAACCATGGAGTCTTCTAGATTGTACATGTGGCAGAATCTGGTGGAATGTAGATGATATCCAACGGCCAGTAGTGCTCGGGATTTGCCATCTCTGTACCGTCGGATTGGCTTCATCCAACATGCAACTTTCAAATTTATTCGCACACTATATAGGTGTATAGATATAGATGTATAGATATATATAGATGTGTCCCATGCTAGACCCCCGCCGCCGCTGCCTCAAAGTTGGGAAACTGACATCAAAGGTATTGAACCAGGCTTGGAGTCGGGAACGGTGTTCGGTTTGTAATGTAGTTGGCGTGGCCCATCGAAGTTGTGCATTTGGGATTTAAACACATCATACACCATCATACCCATACATATTTTCGGGCCGCATGCAGTGTATACATGGTCTTCTGATCGGCCACATATCCCTTTTGCGGTTTTTTGTGACGACACGAATATCTATGGGCTCCCCAAGTGTATATATATCATCCCTTTGACCGATAATGAGGGGTATGTGTTGGCCATGAATGGATTCCTCCTAGTTTGTGTTAGGGCCGGTCACCGTCAAATGTTGGTCAACCAAAGCTCAAGCTCATGCGTTGTCAGGATTCCCTCCCAGATGCTCGGATTGCTGGATTTGACCTACATCAAACCATGCGTACGTATCTCGTCCTTAACTACCTTGCCTTCATGGTTGTTGTCCGTATCGAGAGGTAGGCACCAAATCTAAATTGTACATTATTCTATATTGAAAACACACATCACCCCTTCCCAACGTACATCATTTCGGGCCGCATGCAAGAGGTGCTGGTTTTGTGGTCCCTCTCGTGCAATTTTTATGATGGTTCAATCTATTGGCCCAAGTGGTTTATCGACAACAACAATTGTCATTTGACCAAATGAAAGATTCATTGGTTCATCTTATGGTAGGTCATGGCGACATGCATGTATGACCAAAGTATCGACCATTACGTGCATCCGCCCCGCTGACACGAAGTGGGAGGTGGTGAGCCAAGCATCCTAGCTAGGTACGACATTATGTCATTATATATATCCTAGCTAGGTGGTTGTTAGGGTGCTTTCGGGTTTGCGAGGCAGGTGCCACCAAAGTTATGCATTGTGTATTTAAAGTTTTAAACATCCCCAATATTCATACATATATTTGGCCACTTCCAGGTGGTTCTTGACTTCGGGCCCCTCTCATCGATCTTCAACGACGCGCCCAACCGTGGGCCCACGGGGTCAAAGTTGTGCATTGGAATTTTGACCATCACAGACCACCGTTTTCACTCATATATATTTGGGCCACATGCTGGTGTGGCTGTCTTTTGACCCTCTCTAACGTTATTTTTTGGTGCAAGGACTCTGATGACCCTCGACGGACACGGGGTATAATATCTTAACCAAGTGTGATGTGAATCACCATGACCGCGCAAGCGTGAGCAAATTAAGGTGGAGGTACTGGCTCAACCATGTGCGATGCAAGTCCGCTGAAATCACCACGACCGTGCAAGCGCGAGCAAATTAAGGTGGAGGTACTGGCTCAACCGTGTGCGATGCAAGTGCGCTGAAATCACCACGAACGTGCAAGCGCGAGCAAATTAAGGTGGAGGTACTGGCACAACCACAAGTGCGTTGAAATCACCATGACCGCGCAAGCACGAGCAATGGGTGGGGGTACTGGCTCAACCGTGTGCGATGCAAGTGCGCTGAAATCACCACGACGACGCAAGCGCGAGCAAATTAAGGTGGAGGTACTGGCTCAACCGTGTGCGATGCAAGTGCGCTCAAATCACCACGACAGCACAAGCGCGAGCAAAGGGTGGAGGTACTGGCTCAACCGTGTGGGATGCAAGTGCGTTGAAATCACCACGACCGCGCAAGGGCGAGCAAAGGGTGGAGGTACTGGCTTAACCGTGTGCGATGCAAGTGCGCTGTAAAACCACCACCTGTGCAAGCTAAAGGCGGGTAAGTTTATTTGGAAATTAGGACGAACCGTGTGCAATAGACCAGCTAGCTAGAAATATAAAAACAAACTACCCGCCTTGAGCGTTGCAAAAATCGGCGAATCCACGCCACTTTTCCTTATTATCATACACGCATATTGTTCTTGGACCGTGCGCGATCTTGGGCACTCCCGCCCCGCATCAATTCCTTTACCCAAATTTAGTAGCCGCCGTACTTCAACTGTCGCCCACACTCCTCCAGCAACGACCTTATAGTAAAATTGTAGTAGCCAAGGCATTTGAACCGTCGCCCTCCCTCGTCCACCACCATCTCCACCCATCATTACTAAAATTTTCAGTAGCCGCGGCGTATCCTCAAACATCACCACCCCCACCACAGTCCCCCACCCGTCCCCCTCCCCCCTCAAACCCTAGCTCGCGGCCGCCACCGCCGCGGCCGCCAACCCTGCAGGTCTGCTCGTTCCTCCTAGCTTAGATAATAAAGTTTAGGTTACCCAGCGATTCCCATACCAACGCTGCACTCCCCTGAGTTTTTAGATGAGGCATGCGGTGTCCCTCCCTGCCAAATCCACATCCCCTGCTCCAGAATGTCGCAGCCTAAGCTCGACCACGTATCCCAAGGAGCCCGACGAGCGTTCGGCCTAGAAGAGGTTTATCATGGCCTCTCCGGTGGACGTTGGTGAGGTGGCCGCTGTTCGCCCCGACCTGTCAATCCCGGAGCAACACATCGCCGCGGAAGCCGGCGAAGACGTTGACTATGTTGCCATGCCGAAGGCTTCATGTCAGCGGGCTAGTGTATTACTGTATCTCGGGAAAGCTGGCTATGACATCAAGCTCATCCACACCGACAGCTTCACGCGGGCCATGTCATAGGTTAAGTGGTCCATCCCCAGCCCCTCTGGTTCAACTACCATCGATCTCTTCGACGGCCCTGCCGCTGATCTCCTCCGCCAAGCGGTCAAGGATTTGTGAGCTTTATACGCTATCGGGCCCATTTTGTCACTTCTGAAGGACACGTTCTACGGCGGCGGCTTCGGATCCTCAATTGCTAAGTCAGATCTCATCGACCACGACCACGACCACGAGGAGGGCACCCACGAAGGTTCTTCCAAGGTGAAACATCCCATCTGTGACATCAGAGAGCGCACCATGGGTCTGTGCTCTTCCAACTGGAAGGATCATGTCCATGAAATGTGAGGCAACATTCTATCAGCAAATCTTACCTTTTCTAACTTGCCAACCCGTACCCTTTGTTGTAGTAGCATTTGTCGTAAGTGCTTTAACTGCGCCGTGTTTAATTATTTCAGTTATGCAAAAATGTATTGTTCAATAGGTCTATGTGATGTTTAAGTATGAATTGTCCACTTTAGTTTCACGAATGGCTATATTTGGTTGTTTATAGTGAGTAGATGCCTTGTTTATCTATATTTGATTGTTAGGTTGGTTGGAGTGAGCATTTTTTTCAGTTATAGAGCAGATGCCTTGTTTATCTGTATTTTGGTTCTTAGTTTGGTTGCAGTGAGTATTTGTCCAGTTATCAAGCAGATGCCTTGTTTATCTGCATTTGGTTGTTAGGTTGTTTTTTTAGCATTTGTCCAGTTATCAAGCATATGCCTTGTTTATCTGTATTTGGTTGTTAGGTTGCTTTTTTTAGCATTTGTCCAGTTATCAAGCAGATGCCTTGTTTATCTTTATCTGCTTGTTAGGTTGGTTGAAGTGAGCATTTGTCCAGTTTTCAAGCATATGCCATGTTTATCTGTATTTGCTTGTTAGGTTGGTTGCAGTGAGACTATGTCTAGTTTTCAATGGCTATATTTGGTTGTTATACTAGTCATTTATGCCTTGTTTATCTCAGTCATTCACAATGTGTTGTTCATTATGTGCAAGTCGGAACTGTGCCACTCGACTACATCAATACCAGTTTGAACGGCTATATTTGGTTCTAGTTATTCCTGGTGTAGTTAACACATGCCCTTTATTTCAGTTTTACACATTTATCCAGTGTGATGTTTAAGCATTACCTATTGTCTATTCACTTTCAACAATACCAGTTTGAATTGCAATATTTGATGGTCATTAAGCCCGCTTCCGGTAACATTGCCTTCCATTTTATATTTGCTTTAACAAAGCATCTTGAAACCAACACATTCAAGCTATCATTTGGAGATGATGTTGTTTACCTTTGCTATATTTGTTTGATGTTAAGATTGTTGTACTTATCATGCCTTTCCACTACTTATGCAAAGACAACAATGGGAGTGGCTACCATTTTCCATGGAGGTTAGCTTCATCCCTCGGCTTGTACTACCCCCGCTGCTCCATAATGTAGTGCATATAGATCCAGGCCCGGACACTAGTTAGCTTATAATATTGACTTGTTGCTTGTAGGTACATATGCCCTTGGCAAGGATCCACGATCGACCCTTTTTGCGTATGGGGCAATGAGATATTGATGAACAAGCATCAAGTGAGGAAACCGATAAGGATTATTAACAAAAGATGTGAATGGTGGCAAGAAAATTATTTGTTTATGCTCTATCCAACACAACAAAGGAGTCAGAGGATGGTAACTACAAACTCGCAGCCTTCTCTTTTATCGCCCATAATGAGTTGTTAGACAACAATGTCTCGAATCTTTTCGTTCCCAAGTGGTTCCCGAATCAGTTCACTCAAGATTAACTCGCAAAGTACATGATTGGTGGACATGCAATGAAGGTTAAAGTATTTCATCCAGACTACAATGAGCATCGATAAGTCCTAATGAAGATAGTGAAGGATGGACAGGCAGCCATCACAAGGGGTTGGCCTAGAGTCGTGCGTGCATTACGCATGGAGGAGGGCACAATATGGGCATTCCGCTTCACCTTCTCCAAAGAACCGTAATGTCTTTTGCCTCTCTCTTTACAGTCTTTAGTACAGTTGTGGTTCATCATTCTTTACTTGGTGCTTCTGTAGTTCTTCAGTATATGTACCTGTGCATCGAATTATCGATTCGATGTTGAACCTATATTTGTAATAGAAATGGTTGGATATGAAATAAGTGATTGACTACTTTCAAATTCAAAACATGTGATTTTTAAATTAGGGATTACATCGCATACGCTTATGTAAAGCAAAACATCTGCGATATACGTGGAGATCGTAAACGCTTCTAGGATCCACTACGTGTGCGATCAATCTTCACCGCACACACGACTTTCTCTTGAAAACGGTTTATGCGTTAGGCCACCTCGCCAAAACGCGTTTACCACATAAAAAGTGTGAGTGATGGACAGCCTTTGACACACAGTTTCTTCTACGCACCGTGTGTGATGCATTCAATAACGCAAACAATAAAATTATTAATATCGTGTGCAATGGCAACGCTATCACAAACAAGTTAACGGGAAAAATTGTGTGTGATGTACCTGTGAACGGAAACGTTTTCCTTGGAGCGACTGTGTGGGATGTACATATGAACGGAAACGTTTAGCGGGATCGATCGTGGTGGGATGTACTTACATCGGAAAAAATTGGCCAGATAATTGTATTTTTTAGCTCATCAGACGTATTTCCATATTTGAGCGCTCGCCGGTCACATACGACCTCATTTTTCCGAGCGTGTGTGCCAGGAGGGCATATCCTCGACGGTTTCTGGGTCGTATGGGAAGGACCCCCCTATCGCACACACTCACTTGGTGACGGTTCAGAAGGTCGTCACGGAAAGGGGTTAAAACCGTTTGTTTAGGACCGACGCGTACCAGTGAAAGGTAAACAACATCATCTCCAAATGATAGCTTGAATGTGTTGGTTTCAGCATGTTGTTAAAGCAGATATAAAATGGAAGGCAATGTTACCGATAGCAGGCTTAACAGCCATGAAATATTGCAATTCAAACTAGTATTGTTGAAAATGAATAGGACGTAGGTAATGCTTAAATATCACACTGGATAAATGTGTAAAACTGACATAAAGGGCATGTGTTAACTACACCAGGCCTAACTGGAACTAAATATAGCCGTTCAAACTAGTATTGATGCATTCGAGCGGCACAGTTCCGACTTGCACATAATGAACAACACATTGTGAATGACTAAAATAAACAAGGCATAAATGATCAGTACAACAACCAAATATAGCCATTAAAAACTGGACAGAGTCTCACTACAACCAACCTAACAAGCAAATACAGATAAACAGGGCATATGCTTGAAAAGTGGAAAATGCTCACTGCAACCAAACTAACAAGCAAATACAGATAAACAAGGCATCTGCTTGAAAATTGGACAAATGCTAAAAAAAGCAACCTAACAACCAAATAGAGATAAACAAGGCATCTGCTTGATAACTGGACAAATGCTCGCTGCAACCAAACTAAGAACCAAATACATATAAACAAGGCATCTGCTCGATAACTGGAAAAATGCTCACTGCAACCAACCTAACAACCAAATACAAATAAACAAGGCATCTACTCTCTATAAACAACCAAATATAGCCCTTCATAAAACTGAAGTGGACAATTCAGACTTAAACATCACATGGCCCTATTGAACAATACATTTTTGCACAACTAAAATAATTAAACATGGCACAGTTAAAGAACCACACGGCAAATGCTAGTACAACAAAGGGTAGGGTTGGTAAGTTAGAAAAGGTAAGATTTGCTGATAGGATGTTGCCTCACATTTCATGAACGGGATCCTTCCAGTTGGAAGAGCACAGACCCATGGTGCACTCTCTGATGTCACAGATGGGTTGTTTCACCTTGGAAGAACCTTTGTGGGTGCCCTCCTCGTGGTCTTGGTCGTGGTTGATGAGATCTGAGTTGGCAATTGAGGATCCCAAGCCGCCGCCGATGTGTCCTTCAGAAATGACAAAATGGGCCCGATGGCGTATAAGGATCGCAAATCCTGACCGCTTGGCGGAGGAGATCAGCGGCAGGACCATCGAAGAGATCGACGGCGGTTGAACCAGAGGGGTTGGGGATGGGCCACTTAACCTGTGACATGGCCCGCGTGAAGTCGTCGCTGTCGATGAGCTTGATGTCGTAGCCAGCTTTCCCGAGATACAGTAATATGCTAGCCCGCTGACATGAAGCCTTCGGCATGGCAACGTAGTGCCCAAGATCGCGCACGGTCCAATAAGAATATGCGTGTATGATAATAAGGAAAAGTGGCGGAACCGCCGATTTTTTCAACGCTCAAGGAGGGTAGTTTGTTTTTATATTTCTAGCTAGCTGGTCTATCGCACACGATTCATCCTAATTTTGAAATAAACTTACCCGCCTTTTGCTTGCACATGTGGTGATTTTACAGCGCACTTGCATCGCACACGGTTGAGCAAGTACCTCCACCTTTCTCGCGCTTGCGTAGTCGTCATGATTCACAGCACACTTGCATCACACACGGTTAAGACATTATACCCGTGTCCGTTGAGCGTCTTCAGAGTCTTTGCGGCCAAAAAAACATTAGAGAGGGTCAGAAGACAGCCACACCAGCACGTGGCCCAAATATATATGAGTGAAAAGGGTGGTCTGTGATGTTCAAAATTCCAATGCACAACTTTGACCGCACGGGCCCATGGCTGGGCGCGTCGTCAAAGATCGATGAGAGGGGCCAGAAGTCAAGAACCACCTGGAAGTGGCCAAATATATGTAGGAATATTGGGTGTGATGTTTAAAACTTTAAATACACAATGCACAACTTTTGTGGCACCTGCCTCGCAAACCCAAAAGCACCCTTGGATATATCTATAATGACACAATGTCGTAGCTAGCTAGGATGCTTGGCCCACCACCTCCCACTTCGTGTTAGCGGGGGTGGATGCACGTAATGATACTTTGGTCATACATGCATTTCGCCATGACCTACCATAAGATGACCAATGAATCTATCATTTGGTCAAATGACAACTGTTGTTGTCGATAAACCGCTTGGGCCAATAGATTGAACCATCATAAAGATCGCACAAGAGGGGCCACAAAACCAGCACCTCTTGCATGCGGCCCAAAATTATGTACGTTGGGAAGGGGTGATGTGTGCTTTCAATATAGAATAATGTACAAATTTAGATGTGGTGCCTACCTCTCAATACAGACAACAACCATGAAGGCAAGGTAGTTAAGGACGAGATACGTAGGGTACGATGTAGGTCAAACCCAGCAACCCAAGCATGTGGGAGGGAATCCTGACAACGCATGAGCTCGAGCTTTGGTTGAGTGACATGTGACGGTGACCGGCCCTAACACGAACTAGGAGGAATCGATTCATGGCCAACACATACCTCTCGTTATCGGTCAAAGGGATGATATATATACACTCAGAGAGCCCACAGATATGCGTGTCATCACAAAAAACCACACAAGGGAGATGTGGTCGATCAGAAGACCCCGTATACACTACATGCGGCCCAAAAATATGTACGGGTACGGTGGTGTGTTATGTGTTTAAATCCTGAATGCACAACTTCGATGGGCCACCAACTACATTACAAACCAAACACCATACCCGACTCCAAGCCTGGTTCAACACGTATGATGTCGGTTTCCCAACTTCGAGGTGGCGGGGGGGGGGGGGGGGGTCATCCCACGCATGCGCTCAAACATTATTTGGTCTAGCATGGCACACATCTATACCCCTATACGGTGTGCGAATAACTTTGAAAGTTGGTCGTTGGATGAAGCCAATCGACGGTACAAAGATGGAAAATCCGAGCACTATTGGCCATTGGATATCATCAACATTCCACCAGATTATGCTACATGTACAATCTAGAAGACTCCATGGTTGAACTTAAGAATAATGCACAAACCTCAAAACACAAGCATTTATCCTTTGTTCTAGAATCTTCCATATCTTAATTTCCCAAACTTTGTTTTCTAAATGAATTGTCACTATTTGTTTTTATTTTATGCTTTACAATGCACAATTCCATGAATCTTAAAATAGATTTTTTATAAAACTAATTGATTTTGAATAAGATGAACTATAAGAATTAAACGAACATCTACATCATGCATATATAACTCAAAGCTTACATGCTATAGTGTGGTATTTATTCATAATTTGGTTACCAAATCTCATGCGTGCAATGCACGTGTACCTTACTAGTATCAATAGGAAACCATCATGGTCAAACCCTTGTCGTTGTTGGGTCAAAGGGATAGATTGTGTGGGCCCCCCTCATTGTCGGTAAAGGATAATATATATACCTTGGGGAGCCCACAAATATGTGCAGCGTCTATAAACCGCACAAGGGAGACATGCTCGATTAGAACACCCTGCCCCCTATACCCTGCATGCGACCTGAAAAGGGTTTATATAATCACCATGACAGGTCACTATAGAGTCAATCATTCTTTAATTTTTTAGAGCAAAAAAAATCAATAAAAACATGGTCTACAAATTAGCAAAACAAGGATCCCAAGGTTTATATAATCGCCATGGCAGGTCACTATAGAGATATCATATATATCTATAATGACTGTGTCATAACGTTTAAATGAAGCTTGAGATATGCAACTTCCCACCGGGTCACCCATCCTTGGACTACTCCAGCCCGAGCACGCTTAACTTTTGTGTTCTATTCAATTAGGCTAGCGGATGGGAAGTAGCCCCTTGCTGATTGGAATTGCCTCCTCGCCTTTAAGGCGTTTCACGCTGGTCACCCTATGGGACCTACTCCCTCCTATCACGCACATTTGTGCTTTTAGAAACTCTATGCGATATTTACATGGTCGGTGTGTCGCCGCCTAGCCTTCAATGAGCACTGACACTGGTAGCGGGAAAACGATGGGAGAAGAGGCGGGAAACCGATGAGAGGAGTGGGGGGAAACGTTAGCCTGTTTAGAAAACATAGCAGAGAAGGGAGCATGAGCTAGCACGACGCATGCGCATAGTGCTTACCCATGTACTACATGTGCTGTCGAAAGGGCTGAGGGTTACCGTCCGATCTGGGAGCATCCAACGGTGCAGACGTATGATCCGTGGGGTTTGGGTTCTGGACAATCAGAACACATGACTCAGATCGCATGCGCAGTAGGGGGAGGGGGCATCGGCCACTGTTTGGTAGGCACACGACTTTCATGAGTGAACCATGTGCTATTTGATAACATTTTGTGAGAAGAATCTTGGTTTTTTAAATCCCCGTAAATCCAAAACTCACCTGAAAATCGTGAAACTTGGCATGGTGTCACGACATGGCACATATATGTCGAGGAATTTTTTTCTTCCATTTTGGCACAAGTTTTATTACCAGCCTCTTACAAACCGGAGCTTCTCTCAAAGAAGCCTCGTGGTTCCGATAGGGAAATGTGTCCCCCTTGTGGGCAAAATGATAATCAGTGCCTCTTTTGGCCTCGTATTTTCTTCTACGGGCAACATGGAACGACAGGATATCCGTGCTGAAATCTAAACTTATTCAGGGTTCGTTTCGCCTTTTTATACACTAATTGAGTTTCCTAGGAATTTAATGTCCTAATTCAAATCTGAACTTCAAATACATGCTCCAGTCCACCAAAATGGCTAGAAAAATTATACATGTGTCCTTGGGTGCATGTTTAGGCCCCATGCCAGGAATGGGAATGAATTACAACCCTACCGACGTCCTGGCTCGTCCTCAAACATTTGGAATCTCGGTTTTTAAATCCCCGTAAATCCTAAACTCACCAGAAAGTCATGAACGTTGGCATGGTGTCACGTAATGGCACATATATGTCGTGGTAAAAACATTGTCCAATTTGGGCCAAGCTTTATTACAAACCTCTTACAAACCGGAGCTTCTCTCTCCGATAGGGAAACGTGTCCCCCCTTGTGGGCGAAACGTAATCACTCCCTCTTTTCGCCTTGTATTTTCTTCTACGTGCAACATGGAATGACAGGATATCATGCTGAAATTTAAACATATTCAGGGTCCGTTTGGCCTTTTTATACACTAATTGAGTTTCCTATGCATTTAGTGTCCATAATTCAAATCTGAACTTCAAATACATTCTCCAATTCACCAAAATGGCTAGAAAAATTATACATGTGTCCTTTGGTGCATGTTTAGGTCCCATGGCAGGAATGGGAACGAATTATAACCGTACCGGTGTCCTGTCTTGTCCTCAAACATTTGGAATCTCGGTTTCTAAATCCCAGAAATCCTACACTCACCAGAAAGTCATGAAAGTTGGCATGGTGTCACGTCATGGCACATATATGTCGTGGTAAAAACATTGTCCAATTTGGGCCAAGCTTTATTACAAACCTCTTAGAAACCGGAGCTTCTCTCAAAGAAGCCTCGTGGTTCCGATAGGAAAACGTGTTCCCCTTGTGGCGAAACGTAATCACTGTCTCTTTTCGCCTTGTATTTTCTTCTACGCGCAACATGGAACGACAGGATATCCATGCTGAAATTTAAACTTATTCAGGGTTCGTTAGGCCTTTTTATACACTAAATGAGTTTCCTAGGCATTTAATATCCATAATTCAAATCTGAACTACAAATACATGCTCCAATTCACCAAAATGGCTACAAAAATTATACATGTGTCCTTGGGTGCATGTTTAGGTCCCATGCCAGGAATGGGAATGAATTACAACCGTACCGGCGTCCTGGCTCGTCCTCAAACATTTGGAATCTCGGTTTTAAAATCCCCATAAATCCAAAACTCACCAGAAAGTCATCAAAGGTGGCATGGTGTCACGTCATGGCACATATATGTCATGGTAAAAACATTGCCAATTTGGGCCAAGCTTTATTACAAACCTCTTACAAACCGGAGCACATGAAGAACCCTCATGGTTTCGACAGGGAAACGTGTCCCCTTGTGGGCCAAACGATAATCGCTCCCTCTTCTAGCCTCGTATTTTCTTCTACACGCAACACAGAACAATGGGAGATTCGTGCTAAACTTTGAAATTATTCAGAGTTCATTTGACCATTTTTATTAATTAATTGAGTTTTTGAGGCATTTAATGTCCATAATTCAAATCCGAACTACAAATACATGCTCCAGTGCACCAAAATGGCTAGAAAAAATGTACACGTGTCCTTGGGGTGCATGTTTAGGTCCCATGGAACGAATGGGAATGAATTCAACCGTCTCACCGTCCTAGCTTGGCCACAAACATTGCGAATCTCGGTTTTTAAATCTCTCTAAATCCAAAACTCACCAGGAAATCATGAAACTTGGCATGGTGTCACTACATGGCACATATAATTGTCCAAATTGGGTGAAGCTATATTACAAGCCTCTTACAAACCGAAGCTTCTCGCAAACCTCGTGGTTTCGGTAGGGAAACATGCCCCTCTTGTGGGCGAAACAATAATCGTTGCCTCTTCTCACCTTGAACTTTGTTTTCTACAGGCAACATAGAATAACAGGAGTGTCGTGCTGAAATTTGAAATTGTTCAGGCTTCGTTTGGCCATTTTATATATTAATTAAGTTTTCTAGGTATTTAATATAGCCCATAATACAAATTTGAACTACAAGCACATGCTCCAGTGAAGCAAAATGGGTGGGAAATCGTACATGTGTCATTGGGTGCATGTTTAGGTCTGATTTAAGGAATGGGAATGAATTACAAACTTCTCGTCATCCTGAAACATTGGGAATCTTGGTTTTTAAATCCCAGTAAATCAAAAACTCAGCCAAAAACATGAAACTTGGCATGGTTTCATGACATGGCACATATATGCCGTGGTAAAAAATCCTCCAGTTTGAGACAAGGCGCACACATTAATGGCCAACAAAGTCCTTTTTGAAACAAATAGCTGACACGTTAATATCGCAAACGGTTGTATTATACGAAGCTTGTCAAAATTTAACCATACTTGGTGGCGTGCATGCAACTGTTTGATTAGACGGGACGAGCGCGAGAAGTTCGCCCTGCAGGCTCGACAGGACGCGTGCGAGCAGTCCATCGCGCAGGCTCGACGGGACGCGTGCATCCTGTCTACCTGGAAGGATCGACGGGACACGTGCGAGCAGCAAGGCTGCCCATGCTCACCGGGAAGCGAGCTCTTTGACCTCCATGCACCAGCCGCCGCCCACCTCGCTCACAACCTCTCCATTAATGGGTTAATTAAAGCACCTGGACGGAGGGTTTGCTTCTGATCCCATGGCAGCATTTGCTTTGTTAGTGTTTTCAACTCGTATTCCCGCCTAATTTAAATTGCCACATAGGGCAATGGATAATACGACGACAAATAAAATGGCAACGGATAATACGACGACAAATTTACAATGGCGCAAATAATAATTGTCTTACATATTTCGGATAATTTAAAATGCCACATGCGGCAAAGCCCGAAAGACACGGGGGCAAGAGAAGAAGGAAATCGCAGACAACGATCTGGTTCGCTACTGTCTCTACTCGTCGATGGATCGCCGGGCGACGACATCCTCCAGCTCCTTCTTCAATTCATCACGACTTTGCTTGAAAGCAGCCACGGATTCCTCCACCTCCTGCTCGCGCTCGATCCGGAGCTTCCTCAAGTCACCCATCAGTTCCTCGACGACCGCTGTCAGCGTCATCCCCGAGGCACTGTTGTGCTCATGCAGCATCTTCCAGCCGGCGGCCTCCTCCTCCTTCTCGGCGAGCGCCTTGAGGAGCTTCGCATCACAAACAGTTCATCCGAGTGGGTTGTTTGCTGCGTATCACACACATGTTATTTACACAAATCGTTTGTGTTCTTTTGGCTCATCGCAAACAGTTCATCTATGTGAACTGTATGCCGTGTATCACACACATCTTGTTAAGTTGATCCATTTTTATTCTCTTCCCTAACCGAAATCAGTTCGTCCGAGTGAATCATATGCCGTAAATCACACACACCTTGATCTGGCCGACTGTTTCTATTGCATTCCATGATAGCACACAGTTCATCGGAGCGAACTGTATGCCGTATATTGCACACACATTGATATGGTTGCCCGTTTCTGTTGTTCTGACTCATCGCAAACAGTTCTTATGGATCAACCGTATGCCCCTCATCGCACACGTAACTAAAATCTGAACCGTGTTTGGTCTCCGCCATCGCAAATGTTTTGCATCTTTTTTGTGGTTTTTTACATCCCCATTTGCGATTAATGCATCGCACACAGTTTCGTCAAAGGGTCTCTGATCGTAGTGTTGCGTTAGAAGCATCCTGCAGTAGTGATAGCTTCTTCATAGTTCGTAGGTTCGTGTGACGCCCCCGATTCAATCATACACTAATCATGCACGCAAATGTGTACGATCAAGATCAGGGACTCACGGGAAGATATCACAACACAACTCTAAAAGTAAGATAAGTCATACAAGCATCATAATACAAGCCAGGGGCCTCGAGGGCCCGAATATAGGTGCTCGATCATAGACGAGTCAGCGGAAGCAATATTATCTTAGTACAGACATAAGTTAAATAATTTTGCCATAAGATCGCTAGCACAAACTGGGATACAGATCGAAAGAGGCGCAGGCCTCCTGCCTGGGATCCTCCTAAACTACTCCTGGTCATCGTCAGCGGGCTGCACGTAGTAGTAGGCACCTCCAGCGTAGTAGGAGTCGTTGTTGACGGTGGCGTCTGGCTCCTGGGCTCCATCGTCTGGTCGGCGCAATTGGGTAAAGAAAGGGGGAAAAGGGGGAACAAGGCAACCGTGAGTACTCATCCAAAGTACTCGCAAGCAAGGAGCTACAGTACATATGCATGGATATATGTGTAAAGGGCCATATCGGTGGACTGAATCGCAGAATGCCGTAATAAGAGGGGATAGCTAATCACGCCGAAGACTACACTTCCGCAGCCTCCGCCTTTGCAAAGATGTAGAAGAGAGTAGATCAAGTCCTCCAAATAGCATCGCATAGCATAATCCTACCCGGCGATCCCTCCTCGTCGCCTGTTAGAGAGTGATCACCGGGTTGTATCTCGCACTTGGAAGGGTGTGTTTTATTAAGTATCCGGTTCTAGTTGTCATAAGGTCAAGGTACAACTCCAAGTCGTCACATTATCAAGATCACGGCTATTCGAATAGATTAACTTCCCTGCAGGGGTGCACCACATAGCCCAACACACTTGATCCCATTCGGCCGGACACACTTTTCTGGGTCATGCCCGGCCGCGGAAGATCAACACGTTGCAGCCCCACCTAGGCACAACAGAGAGGTCAGCACGCCAGTCTAAACCTAAGCGCACAGGGGTCTGGGCCCATCGCCCTTAGCACACATGCACGCTAAGTAGGGCGGCCGAAGCGTAACTAGCCCCTTAATACAAGAGCAGGCTTACGTTCCAAACCGTGGCGCCGCTCGATCGGCCCGACGCCACGAAGGCTTCGGTGATACCACGACGCCGAGTGCCCATAACTGCTCAGCGTAGTTGGTTAGTGCGTATAGGCCAAGAGCTGTGCCTCAGATCAAATACCAAGATCTCGTTAAGCGTGTTAAGTATCCGCTGACGCCGACCGAGGCGAGGCCCACCTCTCTCCTAGGTGGTCTCAACCTTCCCTGTCGCTCCGCCACAAAGTGTGATCGGGGCCTTCAGAACCCAGGCCCACCTCTACCGGGATGGAGCCACATCCTTTCGGCCCCTCATCGTAATCACTTGCGGGTACTCAACGAAATGACCCAACTTTAGTCACCACATGTGTCATGTATTTAATGTATATAGTGTATACCCGTGATCACCTCCCTAGTGATCACGGCCCGATAGTATAGCATAGCAGACGGACAAGAATGTAGGGCCACTGATGGAACACTAGCATCCTATACTAAGAAAGTAGGATAGCAGGTAAGGGTAACAACTGTAGCAACAATGACAGGCTATGCATCAGAATAGGATTAACCGAAAGCAGTAACACGCTACACTACTCTAATGCAAGCAGTATAGAGAAGAGTAGGCGATATCTGGTGATCAAGGGGGGGCTTGCCTGGTTGCTCTGGCAAGGATTAGTCGTCAACACCGTAGTCGAACTGGGCAGCAGCAGCGTTGGTCTCGTAGTCTACCGGAGAGAAGAGGGGGGAAGAAACAGTAAATACAATGCAAACATAAGCATGACGATGCATGATATGACAATGAGCGGTGTTAGGTGTGCCCTAACGCAGTAGGAGGTGATACCGACGAAGGGGGGAAACATCCGGGAAACTATCCCCGGTGTTTCGCGTTTTAAGACAGGTGAACCGGATGGGGAAAGTTGCATGTTTGCTATGCTCGAGATGTGTGGCGGACGAACGGGCTGTGTAACCGAATTCGTCTCGTCGTTCTGGGAAACTTTCATGTACAAAGTTTTTCCATCCGAGCTACAGATTATTTTATATTAATTTTTAAAGATTTAATTCATTTCTAGATTTAACAGAATTAATTTAATTAGAAAATGCAATTATGACGTCAAAGATGATGTCGTGGTGATGTCGTGATCAACTAGTTAGTTAACCTAGTCAAACTGACATATGGGTTCCACTGTCATTAACTGCTAACTAACCAGGCTAATTAGTCTAGCTAACAGATTAGTTAAGTTAACTATAATAGTTAATTAGGTTAATTAGTTATTAGTTTAATTAAGCACAATTAGTTAAGTTAATTAATTTATTAATTAAATAATTAATATTTTTATTTATTTATTTATTATTATTATTTTTAAAATCCCCTTTTTAAATTAATTTACAGGGTGGGGCCCAGTAGTCATACTCCAGGGGGTTTGTTTTAAAGGGGATTAGCCCCTAAGCTAATTAGGGTCGGCCCCATGTGGCGGTGACGCAGCCGTCTCCGCATGGTGCAGCACGCACACACAGAGGCGACGGCGTGTACTCGGCCGGCAGTACAGTGGTGGCCACAAGGCCGACGGCAAGACGCGCAGGCCGGCGTGGCGGAGCGAGGCCAAGCACGGCAGGCGAGTCAGGGGGCGGTGGAGTGCGGGGGAAGAGCAGAGCGGGCAGCGGTAGGGCGCGAACGGGCGTCGGGAGCGCACGGGGGCATGGCCAGGGCGCGGCCCGGCCATGGTGAGTGCGGGGCCGGAGCGCGAGATGCGGGCGCGGTCAGATCCAGCGACGGAAGCAGAGGGGGAGAGGAGAGGGGCGATGCTCATGGTGGCCGTAGGGGTTTGGTAGCGGGGCGCGGGGAGGAGGAGGCAGACTGGCGAGGTTGCGGTCCGGTGGGGTGGTCTCCAGGCGGCGGAGAGGACGGCGGGACAGCTCCGGCGATGTGGCTGGTGGTGTTCCGGCGGTCGACAGTGTCGTGGTAGTGGTGGCGTTGTCCAGGGGCGATGGGCGACGCGGGCGGCGCGACGAGCGGGCTGAACCCGCAAGGGAGAGGCACGGAAGGTCCGGCGACGGAAGTGGTCACCGGGGCGCCGGCGAGGTGGCGTGCGGCATCGGCGTTGACGGGGTCAGGGGCGCGGTTGCCCCGATCCAGACGGGGGAGGGGAGCGAGGGGAGAGTGGGGGGGATCGGGAGGAAAAGTGGGACGGCTAGGGTTTCGGTCGGGTGGACCGTGGGGTTAATGGGGGGACTGGGTGGCCGGTTGGGCCGGCGAGGCGGCCTAGTGGCCAGCTGGGCCACGACCCAGCAGGGAGGGGTTCCCTCTTACTTCCTTTTGTTTTATTGTTTGTTTTTCTTTTCTTTTTCCTATTTTCTTTTATTCTATTTTATTTTACTTTTAGTTTCTTTAGTTTTATAAATATGAAAATAGCTCCTAAATTAAGGTCTCCGAATAACCCACTGCCTTAAAAAGTTTGGTGACTAATAAACTAGTTTAATATTTGTTTATTAATTTAAAAAGCATTCAAATAATTGTCGTTGCTACTGTTTTATTTAGTTTAGTGCATTTAAACTTTTTATAAAGACTTGGTTTGTCCACCAACATTACTTATGAATTATTTGGCTCACTCCGAATATTTTAGTTTTAATATTTGAAATCTTTTATTGTTTGCTCGATTTTTAAATTCGAATCGATTTCGAACTAACGCGAGATTAGCATCAGCAATCGAGGTTACGTGGCATCATTAGCGGAGGGTTACTGTGGCTTAATTATCCGGGCGTCACAATTCTCCTCCACTACAAGAAATCTCGTCCCGAGATTTAAGAGGGGTGTAAGGGGGGAAGTCCTAGTTACGAAAGTCTAACGGATCTTCTTGTCTTTGGTTGCTCTCCTCGAAGAGGTCGATCCATAGCATTGATGTCTTCACTCCTATGCCTCAATGCATCATGATGAAATTGTCGTCCTTCCTTCAGGATCTCCATCGTACTTATGAAAGAATAAAGGGTGGTTATTCTGTAAGAACGGACCTCTGCAAGGTTGACTACCTGGTAGTTTACATCGGGGAAGGTGGCGAAAAGTAACTCCCGAGTGGAAACTTAAGACAATATCGAGAGGTAAGTAGGTACCATGAGAAGTTTCGGGCGGGTAGGCAATTGTTCGATGCCTGCTACAGGGCGTGAAAGGGGTTCAAATGAACGGGGATAAGCATTGTGTCTGATACCAGAATTGATGAGCTCTCGGAAGGTGGCTCATGAATTACCTACAAGCCAAGCGCGAGGAATATCTTTGGGAATAGGGGGTGTGCAGGAGAGTCAGGTTTCGATCCTGTGGAACTGTGGGTTATGGGCCCACCATGTGGGTTAAAGGTAGAAGGAGTGGTGACATCTTGCGTGATCATGTAAGCAAGGCATGTTAGAGGATAGCCTGTCATTTATGTCGGCAACAACATCGGTACCAAGTGTGAGGGACAAAGAGAACCATTTTCCTGCTCATCGAAACGAGGCGGACCAATAGGCAAAGTTCTCGTCCATCGATGGTTACCGGAATATCATCAACAATAGTAACAGGGTCTTACTGACCGAGTTGTACACCATGGTGTTTACATAAGCAGGAGAATATTACTGCTTAGATCATATAGACCTCAGGAAAGGTTAAACCAAACAATGGAAAGGATAGTATGTTTATCAAATTAAATGTATCAGTTGGAAAGGAAAATGTGTTTAACACATATTTCAGGTATGTCCTTCCCAAGGACAAGCAGAGCATGATATCCATGACAGGATAGAAAATAGAGAAACCATTTAGAAAAGGGGGAAGGAATTTCATGACATTACCCATACAACGGTGTTTGGATAATTGAGCAAGAAACATGTAGCATTGGCTTCAAATGTTCTTGTTGAAAATCGGAGTACCACCGACATGCTTCGAGATAGCATTGACATGGTCTTCAAGCAAAGGTCGGACTTTGGATACTCAATGGATTCATCAGGAAGAACTTATAGAATAAGTCTTTCAATTTCCTCATGGAAGAATGGTTAACATTGCTAAAAGGAAGAACTATAACAATAGGCCCTCCAGCCAAGTGTGCTAGGCATGACATCACCTTACTGGGCCATAATAAGACCAATGTTATAACTCTTGGAAAAATGGTCCAACCATCAAATCTGACAGAGATTCAAATCTGGTTGGTGTTAGGATATCTCAGACTCAAGATGCCTGAGAGGAAGAGGTGCAACACAATTGACAAGATGACATTATATGATTCTCGGAAAATGAACTATGGAAGCGAGTTCCGAACAAGGGTTCATCATTAAGCCAAGGAGATGATGAGGAGGTGGCTGATGGACTCAGCGATAATTCAATGAGGTATCCAAAAAGATGGATCTCCACAATTATGTGGATAAGTACATAGCATTTGTCAGATCAAATGACATAATGAAGTATGCCCTAGGAAAACATACACAATTAAACATTGGGTGAAAGGTGCGTCTGAAATATGGTTGGGTTGCACGACCAATGTCAGAATGGTGATTCAATAATCAATAGTCTAAGAATGAACGGTCGACCATTAACTTCAAAGCAATTGGGTTGCTAGAAGAAAAGAATCCAAACAACACTGTTCACTTGTTGGAATCAACACGGAGACCAAGAAAGAATGGTGATGGTGAGAAGTATCACTATACCAAGAATTCTTAAGAGGTGGAGTAATCCTCATGACATTCTTGACATAAAATATGGTAATACCCCAAGGTAAAGAAGAACGAATGCTGGATAGCAAGGATCTCAAGGTATAACACAAAACACGAAAAAGTTTGTGTTGAACGGAAGGCAATCGAGTGGTCGATGATAACAAAAATCATCGTGGGCAAGGATGGTATTCCTCATCCTGAACTCAGTTGATATCCTGGAAGAGCTCGGAATGTTGATGATGATCACGACACATTTGTCGAGAGATTTCATGAAGATGTAATCAATCAGCGATGACATCAAGTCAAAGGAATGATGAAGCGGAAGGTTATTGGAACCATGGGTAGGACACAAACTCAAAATCAAGTTTGTTGTTCAAGGAGAAATGATATGACGAGGAAGATCGATGCAAGATTAGCTCATCGACAAAAGTGGTGCTCCGGGGATAAGGACCAGGTAGCACAATTAAAAATTAGCCCAATAATGGTATAGCCTATCAGGCTAGGAATGACGGGAAGGATTATTAAACTCATAAGCAACAAAAATTAATTAGGGTTATTGAACCGTAATGAGGCATCCGTTCACATATCGGTGTTCTCGGTTGTCGACAACCCAGAACCCAGAAAAATTGAAATCAGTGAGAAATAACAGTTGATGAAGAACCCATAAGAAGTTATGCAGTTCCATGACGTTATCAAGATATCCTAGTGTAATACTCGACGGTAGATCAAAGTAAAGGTTGGACAGGTGCAATGATCTACACAAGACAAGTACTCAACTTGTCTGATAAATGGTATTAATGAGAAAATATGGTCGGAACCATGATTGCAAAGGACCAAACATAGATACAGGACGAACTTATAACAAGGGGATTAATATCATTTACAAGAAGCTTCGATGATAAGTTTCACATCGGGTCCATGGGCATGAACGCAAAGGCTCAAGGTCGACTCCTACTTCTTCCATGCATAACCTTTCATTTTACTTCTCGCTTTTGATGAAGCTGTAGTGTAGAAATTTTATCTAGCAAAATACCAGAAGAGTATGACTCGCGAAAACTTTCGAGTTCACACATATTAAGGAAGGCATAGGTTCAAGCCATCGGGCTTCTTAGAACATATACCACGAACTTCGTGGAGTAAATAACACAAACTCGATAGTAGAGCATGTTCAAAAGCAGATGATACAATTTACCAAAGGCATTATATACCCATGGAAAGGCTCTCAAGGTTATTCAATATGAAGGACACCGTCGGATAGAATCCAACAAAGGAACCGATGGTCCACAAGTGATCTGATGTGAGCATCGGTACTCAACCAGAGGAAGAAGAATGCACGGGCATCATATTATAGAACATCTAAATAATTCGATGCTTAGATAACAAAGGAATTATGATTTCCAAAACAAAGAATCAGAAGCAGACGCTCTGATCAAGGATGGATAAGTTGGATAGACCAGAGGCACAATTGACGACAAATAGTTTGGTCGAGAACCAGCTCATGTTCAAAAATGATGTTTGAGCCGGAAAGATAATTAGAAGGGTTGATAGATGATTGAGTGCATTCACACACATGTTGAATCAATAGGATCAAAATGACGGTGTCAAAAGATACTAGCGAATATTGCCAGATATATGGGAAGCATCCATAATGCAAGTAGACAAGTATTTGCAGAGCAATAAAGCTGCTAAGGATTTTCGAGGATTGAATAGTATTTCAAAGACTTTTGTGAAACACACGAACAACTGGGGATGAGCGGATACTCGAAAAGTGCGAGAAATTACTCTTAGGGGTATTCAGGTGGCAAACAAGCGCAAGGCAAGAGGGCACAAAATATTCTCGGGGTATCTTGTAATAACAAGATCGACTGGGTATAAAGTAAGAATGACAGGTGTAAGTATTTATCCATAGGGAATTGCAAAAGCAATGGGCACAAGGTCTCGAGAGAATATCGGAAGGTATCTTCAGAATCCTTCGGTGCACCAAGTAATCATCCGGACTGAAGAGGCTCTCCGGAGAAAGTATTATCGAGAACCTAGATTCAGAGTTAGTAAAAATCGTTTAACACGAGTAGAAGAGAGTTCAGAGTCCCAGAGTAAAGATCGAGGAGTAAAAGATCCTAATACCACCCAATGGCGACGTGGGCCCGTAAGCCACACAACCATGTTAGTAAAAGTTTTGCAATTGACTAGACTCGACTTCGGCCAAGGAGTTTGGAAGGGGATTCTACAGCAATGGCTCGATACCAATCTCAGGACGCCCGATTCAATCATACACTAATCATGCACGCAAATGTGTACGATCAAGATCGGGGACTCACGGGAAGATATCACAACACAACTCTAAAAGTAAAATAAGTCATACAAGCATCATAATACAAGCCAGGGGCCTCGAGGGCTCGAATACAGGTGCTCGGTCATAAAAGAGTCAGCGGAAGCAACAATATCTGAGTACAGACATAAGTTAAAAAACAAGTTTGCCATAAGATGGCTAGCACAAACTGGGATACAGATCAAAAGAGGCGCAGGCCTCCTGCCTGGGATCCTCCTAAACTACTCCTGGTCATCGTCAGCGGGCTGCACGTAGTAGTAGGCACCTCCAGTAGTAGGAATCGCCGTCGACGGTGGCGTCGCTCTGGCTCCATCGTGCAGTCGCAGCAATCAGGTAAAGAAAGGGGTGAAAGGGTGAACAAGGCAACAGTGAGTACTAATCCAAAGTACTCGCTAGCAAGGAGCTACACTACATAAGCAATGATTATATGTGTAAAGGGTCATATCGGTGGACCGAATCGCAGAATGCCGTAATAAGAGGGGATAGCTAATCCTGTCAAGACTACGCTGGCAGCCTCCGCCTTGCAAAGATCTAGAAGAGAGTAGATCAAGTCCTCCAAATAGCATCGCATAGCATAATCCTACCCGGCGATCCCTCCTCGCCGCCTGCTAGAGAGCGATCACCGGGTTGTATCTGGCACTTGGAAGGGTGTGTTTTATTAAGTATCCGGTTCTAGTTGAAGGTCAAGGTACAACTCCAAGTCGTCTTGTTACCGAAGATCATGGCTATTCGAATAGATTAACTTCCCTGCAGGGGTGCACCACATAGCCCAACACGCTTGATCCCATTTGGCCGGACACACTTTTCTGGGTCATGCCCGCCGCGGAAGATCAACACGCCGCAGCCCCGCCTAGGCACAACAGAGAGGTCAAGACGCCGGTCTAAACCTAAGCGTCTGAGGGTCTGGGCCCATCGCCTTAGCACACGCACATTGCGTGGGCGGAAGCGTAACTAGCCCCTTAATACAAGAGCGTGCTTACGTTCCCAAACCGTGTGGCCGCGCCGGCCGATGTCACGAAGGCTTGGTGATACCACAACGCCGAAAGTGCCCATAAGCTGTTCCAGCGTAGTTGGTTAGTGCGTATAGGCCAAGAGCTGGACTCGGATCAAATACCAAGATCTCGTTAAGCGTGTTAAGTATCCGCGAACACCGACGTGGCGAGGCCCACCTCTCTCCTAGGTGGTCTCAACTCGCCTGCCGCCCGCCACAAAGTAACAATCGGGGCCGTCGGGGAACCTGTGCCCACCTCTACCGGGATGGAGCCACCTGTCCTTTCAGCCCCCTCATCAGAATCACTTGCGGGTACTCAACGAGCTGACCCGACTTTAGTCACAACATGTGTCATGTATTTAATGTATATAGTATATACACGTGATCACCTCCCTAGTGATCACGGCCCGATAGTATAGCATGGCAGACGGATAAGAATGTAGGGCCACTGATGGAACACTAGCATCCTATACTAAGAAAGTAGGATAGCAGGTAAGGGTAACAATCAGAGCAACAATGACAAAGCTATGCATCGTAATAGGATTAACCGAAGTAAGAATATCGCTACACTACTCTAATGCAAGCAAGATAGAGAAGAGTAGGCGATATCCGGTGATCAAGGGGGAGGGCTTGCCTGGTTGCTCTGGCAAGAAGGAGTGGTCACAACACCGTAGTCGAACCGGGCAAAGCAGCGTTGGTCTCGTAGTCTACCGGAGAGAAGAGGGGGGAAGAAACAGTAAATACAATGCAAACATAAGCATGACGATGCATGATATAACAATGAGCGGTGTTAGGTGTGCCCTAACGCAGTAGGGGGTGATACCGGCGAAGGGGGGAAACATCCGGGAAAGTATCCCCGGTGTTTCGCGTTTTAGGACAGGTGAACCGAAGGGGGAAAGTTGCGTGTTTGCTATGCTCGGGATGTGTGGCGGACGAACGGGCTGCATAACCGAATTCGTCTCGTCGTTCTGGGCAACTTTCATGTACAAAGTTTTTCCATCCGAGCTACGGATTATTTTATATTAATTTTTAAAGATTTGATTCATTTTTAGATTTAACAGAATTAATTTAATTAGAAAATGCAATTATGACGTCAGCATGATGTCAGGGTGATGTCAGCAGTCAACTAGTTAGTTAACCTAGTCAAACTGACATGTGGGTCCCACTGTCATTGACTGCTAACTAACTAACCAGGCTAATTAGTTTATCTAACAGATTAGTTAAGTTAACTATAATAGTTAATTAGGTTAATTAGTTATTAGTTTAATTAAGCATAATTAGTTAAGTTAATTAATTTTTTAATTAAATAATTAATGGCGAAGTATCAGGTGAAAATGACTATTCGGTGAAAATCTGAAAATTTCTATCGTGGAACGCACATTAGCAAATAACCCCCTCTCTCTATTCAACTACTCCAGGATTTAGTTACCCCGTATGAGAAAATTGACTGCCTCCATAACCTAGCCGCACCATGGCCACTCAACGACACGGCGCTCTCTCCAGGCGAGGGCGGCTCGATGGCCGGGTGGCTACCCCTCCCGCATCAGCGACGGTGCGTCGACACTTCGGGCGACGGCGACTAGTGGTCAGGGCGCTGCCTCACACACAGGTGACTCGGCGGCCAGAGCTCCGCCCGCACACGACGGTGCTCGACGCCTCGGGTGACGCTACGGCCGCGCAGCTGCCCCTCATGCTACGGCGACTCGGTCGCCGCGAGGCTTCCCCGCGCAACGGTGGCTTGATGGCCCTCGTGATGCCCTCAAGCGGCGGTGACATAGACCCAAAACTTATTATGCATTGGCTTGCTCTTGTTGTCTGATTCTACAGCTCAATGCTTGCTTCTTAGTATTAATTCAGAAGTTGTATCTGAATGTTGTATTTTTTGGTGGAGCCTGTAAGCTTGCTTATGTAGTCCAAATTCTGAAGTTGCATTGGCATGCAATCTGTAATTTTTGGATGTATGAATTTAGTTGAATAAATTTCCTGAGCTGGGCTATTTTAAATCAGTGATTGACAAAACAGAAAAGCGAAGTTCTGTTCCAGCAGTATCTTTTCTGAGCCCTTTTCTAGTCACTCAATGTGAGTTATCTTGGGCAATCCATTCATACTGGCCCTTAATATGAATTCAGTTGAAGATAATTGAAATGGGAAGAAAAAAGGTCAGGTTCTCAGTCATTCAATCTATAATAATTGAAAGATTTGTTCGGGTGGATTTCAGTCTGTGAAGGACCTACTAGCAGCTAGCATTGTTGTGCTAGTTGTGGAACGAGCTTCATCTAACAAAGACGTTATTCAAGGCATGCCCAGGCTACAAAATTGGCAACAACTTCAAGTTATTCCTCTCAGAAGACTAACTAGACATCTCTGAGAAGAACTATGATATTCACATCTAGAAATAACAGCAGTACAGCTCCCGGAAGAACTATAATATTCATTCTTAAAATTTATCCAACACATGAAGTTGTTGTTCTGCACCAACATACGCATTGGATATGAACCAAAATCCCAAGTACATACTGAGATGAACCAAAATCCGAGGATATTCTTGTGTGCTCAACCTTAACAACAACAAGACAAAATATTGATCATATTACAAAAGATACAATTCAGAGCAGACATTGTGCATAAACCAGTGAAAACTTACAAATCTTTCACAAGATAAATAACTATTTGTGTCTCGCTAGAAGGGAAAATTGAATTTCTCTAAAGGTAAACAAAAGAAAGTATCCAAAGAAAATATTTGCCATCTTGCATATGCTTGACAGTTATCATGCATGGCCTCACAAGCACATCTAGTTAACTTTCTTGCATGTTTTCTTCGCTTCTCTCCCTTCAAGTCCTTCTTGTGTTCCTCATTTGTTCGAAACCAACATTGCCACAAAGAAATCGCCTCAGACCACCACATTATCTACAACCCTTTTTTGTTCAATTCTGATTGAAAACCCAACATTGTGTTCATATGCCTTGTAAAAATTCTCGACATCTTCCATAGTCTTGAATGCCATACCTACAAACACCCAGTAGTCATATAAGTCAATATTATTAGAGAGATTTGAGTGGAATTATCGTGATAATGGTACTTACATAAAATAGGCCACTTGTAGCTCTCTTTTTTCATGTACCAAAGTTTTCCAAATTGATCGGAGGAGGCAGAATTTCCATATCATGGGTCCCTCCATTGTCGACATGCTCAGGTTCATGCTCCATCTATAATGCAACATCGCATGATTAGTTCTTATCAATCGAGGAACAACAACAATCGCCAAATATCCATGTTCCGTATAGTAAATATACATGCTCTGTACACTGGTTGACCTATGGCTTTCCATTGCATAGCTTGTGATTTTTTTTCTAAAAAAGAATTTCTGTGCTTGACAAAATCGGTGAAAATAATGTCTGTCTTTTGTAGCAGCCAAAGCTTTCTCATGATGCTGAAGATAGTGACAACCAAATTGCGTACAAAAACACTGTCTTATCAGTGTATCCTACTCGTCATTCTAGGTAAGCATCTAGTGAATTGACGGCAAAAAAAGCATCTAGTGAATTACAATGCTTGTCTGATTGATGTACTGGATTACTTGTATATGACTATGAAGAGGCAGCGGCACGTCAGGGTTCAAAATTGTGAGGGCAGCGTTGACAAGTACAGAAGGGTGAGTCCCGCTACAAGAGGGTGAGCCAAGTCCAATGGAGGCGACACGCAGCCGACGAAGACCCCATCGATCACCTGTCGATGGAAGGGCAGCCATGGCGAGAGGCGCGGTTGGCGAGGGAGAGTTGCAAAGGACGGAAGGCCCATCCCGACGGTCGGAGGGCGACCGCGGCCGGGCCGAGGGCAGTGGTTACGCCGGTGGAAAGTGCATCGTCGGCGCTCAAAGACGATTGAAGAATCGATCTCAGGATCTCACGAAGGGTCGAGCCCTATTCACCTCATGATTAATAAATAGAGAGGGGGGGCGATTCCGCTAATGTGCGTTTAAGTGGATTGTTAGTACTCCCACCTGTGATCCATGACGTCCGCTCCTGATCCAACAGTTCACGATAGAAATTTTCAGATTTTCACCGAATAGTCATTTTCACCTAATACTTCGCCATAATTAATATTTTTATTTATTTATTTATTTATTATTATTTTTAAAATCCCATTTTTTTATTATTTTACAGGGTGGGGCCCAGTAGTCATACTCAAGGGGGTTTGTTTTAAAGGGGATTAGCCCCTAAGCTAATTAGGGCCGGCCCCATCTGGCGGTGACGCAGCCGGCTCGGGCCGCGGCTGTGCACGCACGCACAGAGGCGACGGCGCCGGCGGTACTCGACCGGCAGGCAGCGGTGGTGGCCGTCAAGGCCGACGGCAAGGCACACGCGAGCCGGGCGTGGCGAGCGAGGCCAAGCACGGCAAAGTAGTCAGGCGGTGGAGCTGGGAAGAGCAGAGCGGCAGCGGTAGGGCGCGAACAGGCGCCGGAGCGCACGGGCATGGCGAGCGGCCCGGCCATGGTGAGTGCGTGGCCGGAGCGTGAGATGCGGGCGCTGTCAGATCCAGCGACGGAAGCAGAGGGGGAGAGGAGAGGGGCGATGCTCACGGTGGTCGTAGGGGTTTGGCAGCGGGGCGCGGGGAGGAGGCAGACCGGCGAGGTTGCGGTCCGGCGGGGTGGTCTCCAGGCGGCGGAGAGGATGGCGGGACAGCTCCGGCGATGTGGCTGGTGGTGTTCCGGCGGTCGACGGTGTCGTGGTGGTGGTGGCGTTGTCCAGGGGCGATGGGCGACGCGGGCGGCGCGACGAGCGGGCTGAACCCGCAAGGGAGAGGCACGGAAGGTCCGGCGACGGAAGTGGTCACCGGGGCGCCGGCGAGGTGGCGTGCGGCATCGGCGTTGACGGGGTCAGGGGCGCGGTTGCCCCGATCCAGACGGGGGAGGGGAGCGAGGGGAGAGTGGGGGGAGGGCGGGAGGAAAAGTGGGACGGCTAGTGAGGGAGTCCCGGATTAGCGGGTGTCCGGATAGCCGAACTATCACCTTTGGCCGGACTCCTGGACTATGAAGATACAAGATTGAAGACTTCGTCCCGTGTCCGGATAGGACTTTCCTTGACGTGGAAGGCAAGCTTGGCGTCTGGATATGTAGATCTCCTACCATTGTAACGACTCTGTGTAACCCTAACCCTATTCGGTGTCTATATAAACCGAAGGGTTTTAGTCCGTAGGACGAATAACAATCATACCATAGGCTAGCTTCTAGGGTTTAGCCTCTCTGATCTCGTGGTAGATCTACTCTTGTACTACCCATATCATCAATATTAATCAAGCAGGAGTAGGGTTTTACCTCCATCGAGAGGGCCCGAACCTGGGTAAAAACATCGTGTCCCTTGTCTCCTGTTACCATAGACGCACAGTTCGGGACCCCCTACCCGAGATCCGCCGATTTTGACACCGACATTGGTGCTTTCATTGAGAGTTCCTCTGTGCTGTCGCCGTCAGGAAGGATGCCTCATCCCATCTTTAAAGACGGCACCGTTGCTAAAGGAGCCTTGGCCACCGGCCAGACTCTCCGGCTAGGTGGTTTTATTATGACCGCCAGTTCGGCCGCCGCACCGACGATGACTTCTCGGGTCATCGAAACCAATCTTCGTGTTAACTCGGAACTTGCCGAGCAGCTAGATCCGTTGGAGCTCTCCTCCGTAAACGAGCTCTTGGATCGCATCGCCGCCCTGGGAGTCGCTACAGACTATGATCAGATCGGGCCTAAAACCGATCTGAGAGAGATCAACTCTCCCCAGGCTACCCACCACGTTGCCGTGGTAGAGGAGCAATACCGCGACTCTTCTTCTATCTCAAGGACTAGCTACGTCCGGATTCCCGACCCCTCCATGCCGGATTCCCGCGGAGGGACGGATGTCGATCAAGTCCTGAACCTAAAGTCAGGCGGCGGGTTGGATTCATTGGATAACATCCAAAAACCCAAACTTCCAAATTCGGAAACTTCTCGGCCCCTGAGTCTTAGATTGGACGGGGTTCCGGATTTAATTCCACCCGCCCACCCAAACATTAGCGATCTATCCCGAATTCGGCAAGAGCCCGCTGAAACAGTACATCATTACTGGGCCAGATTCCTCCTGGTTATGGACAGGATAAAGGACTGCCAAGAGGAAGACGCAATCTCACCTTTCTGCAATAATTGCACGGACAAGGGAATCCTAAACGCCATAGGTCGTCGTGAAATTACACGCTTTGCTGACTTGGTGACCATAGTACAAAGTACTGTGCGATGGAGAGTGCCTGGAAAACCGAAAGCAAATTTTGGGATAATCCGGCCCCGAATACAGCCCTAGTCCGAAATAAAAGGGTGCATCATCGCCAAGCACCTGGGTTAAATACCAAAAAACAAAAAACCCCTAAAGGGCATGGAACCGTGCTGGAGGGATGGCTCAATGGACCCTGCAAAATTCATAGCGTAGCAGGCGCTACTCCAACACATAGCCTTCAAGCATGTTGGATACTACGGCAGGTGGCCAAAAGTGGCGAAGAGCTTCTAGCTCCAGAATACCAGCCCAGCAATACCAGTACGGTACTAACAGTCTTCGAGACTTCCGCATCAAATAACATGCGGAAACAAACACTCCGCAACCTTGCCGAAGTCTACCAAGTAGCAACAATAAACCCATGGAGTGACACGGCTATTACCTTTAATGCCAGTGACGAACCTAAATTCCGAACAGCCCGAGCACCAGCCGCATTGGTCCTCAGTCCAATAGTGGACGGCTTTCGCCTTACTAAGGTACTCATGGATGGCGGCATGATTAAACCTCATCTACGAGGAAACCCTCCGAAAAATGGAAATAGACTGGAACCGCATTGAGCGAAGCGCACAACCTTTAGAGGAATAATCCCTAGCCGGGAGGCATCTTTGCCTGAGAGAAAAATCACATCGGACGTGGTGTTCGGCTCACCGGACAATTACAGGTCCGAGGAGGTTACGCCCAAGTGGCCCTGCTCAGCAATGGATTTCACGCTTTATTAGGACGAGAGGCATTCACAATTTTTCAAGCTATACCCCATTATGGGTACATGAAGCTCAAAATGCCCGGGCCCAACGGAATCATCACTCTCGCTAGTGATCCGAACATAGCACTCCGCGCCGAAAATAAGACAACCGCACTAGCCCTCGAGGCACTATCCGAAGCCCTAGCGGCCGAGGAACTCCCTGCGATGCACTCCACGGTGAACAGGGACGATGTGATACTCGATAAGAGATCCAAGTCCACCTCTTTCAAGCCAGCGGATGAAATAGTCAAATTCCAAGTCCATCCAACGGACCCTACAAAGACGGCCTCCATTGGGGCACAATTAAACCCTGATGTGGACGCCGCACTACGAGAATTCCTACGGGAAAACTGGGACATTTTGCTCGGCACCCTTCAGACATGCCAGAATCCCACGACGGCCGGCCGAGCATAGCCTAAATATCCTAAAAGGATTCAAGCTAGTCAAACAGGCTCTTCGGCGTTTTTCCGAACCCAAGAGACAGGCCATGGGAGAGGAGCTAGCCAAACTTCTGGAAGCCGGATTCATCAGAGATATTGTCACGCCCAATATGCGACCCTATCCAAAAGGAACTCGACGGTCCCACCACGGATAGACCCGCATATTGAAACGCTTTTGCAAGGTGGATATCATTACATCAACATTACATAATATATGGGGATACATACATAAGGCACAATGCCACAAGAATACATCAACATCATATACAAGATCAACATCCGACTATGGATGAAACATAAACAGAAGCTCAAACGACATCCACCACTGCTAGCCTGGGCTGCCTACCCGGAACCTATCCCACGATCGAAGAAGCGTAAGAAGAACTCCAACACAAATAAACATCGCTCTCAAGGCCATGATCATCGCAAACCTGTACTGCAATCTGTTGGTGTAGTAATCTGTGAGCCACGAGGACTCAGCAATCCCATTACCATGGGTATCAAGACTAGCAAAGCTTAATGGGAAAGGAAAGGGTAAAGTGGTGAGGTTGCAGCAGCGACTAAGCATATCTGGTGGCTAACATACGCAAATGAGAGCGAGAAGAGAAGCAAAGGAACGGTCGTCAACTAGTAATGATCAAGAAGTGATCCTGAACTCCTACGTACGTCATACATAACCCAGAAACCGTGTTCTCCTCTCGATCAACCCCGAAAAAAGACACTCACGATTACGCACACGGTTGGTGTATTTTTGAAGAGTTTGCTTCAAGTTTACTACAACCGAATATTAACAAATTCCCATCTGCCACATAACCGCGGGCACGGCTCTCGAAAGTTTATACCCTGCAGGGGTGTCCCAACTTAGCCCATGATAAGCTCTCGCGATCAACGAAGGATATTCCTTCTCCCCAGGAAGACCCGATCGATCTCGGAATCCGGCTACCAGACATTTCGACAGTAATAAAACAAGACCAGCAAAGCAGCCCGATGCGCCGACAATCCCGATAGGAGCTGCACATATCTCGTTCTCAGGGCAACACCGGATGAGACTAGCTACGAGTAAAACCAAACCTCGGGTAGCCTCAAGGTGGCCCTTGTGAACTTCGGTTCAGGCCAAGACTTAGAGAAGCTAATCGCCCGGGGGCTGAATAAAGATGACCCTTGGGTTAATTACTCCCAAGGGAAATATAGGTGGTGGTGAGGCAAATGGTAAAACCAAGGTTGGGCCTTCTTTGGAGGAGTCTTATTCAAAGCGAATCGTCAAGGGGTCCTATAAATCACCCGACCGCGTTAGGGACGCAAAAATCCGGGAACATAATACCGATATGATGTAAACTAGGGTGGCAAGAGTGGAACAAAACACCGGGCATAAGGCCGAGCCTTCCACCCTTTACCAAGTGTATAGATGCATTAATTGAATAAGATATATTGTGATATCCCAACAAGTAAACATCTTCCAACAAGGAACAACATCTCCAAGTTCCAACAAGGAACAAACTTCATCTTCACCGCAACTAACAACGCTATAAGAGGGCTGAGCAAAGCGGTAACATAGCCAAACAACGGTTTGCATAGGAAAGGTGTCAAAGGTTAGAGGCTGACATGGCAATTGGGATGGCTTGAGCGGCAAGTGATAGGTAGCGCAGCATAGCGAAAGAACGAAGCAACTAGCATAGCAATGATAGTAGTGAGATCCAGGGTAGCGGTCATCTTGCCTGAAATCCCGCAAGGAAGAAGAACGAGTCCATGAAGAAGACGAACGGATGAAGCCGAACCAAGCATAGACGAACGAATCCTCACGATCGCAACGCAACAGGAACTAACAAGAAGAAGCACACAACATAGTAAACACACCACACATGAACAAGACATGATGCACAACAAACATGATGCATGACAAATCTAGATGAGGCTACTCATGGCAAGAGATGATGCATACAAGAGCAACACATCAAAGCAAGTTTAAATGAGGCCTAAACAACATAGAACAATTCCGGTAAGTCCTCATATGCAAATTTCGAAATTGGTCCAGATCTGAATAAACCTTAAGTTCAAGTTGTTAAACAGCAAGTTAAGATGCACCACGATGATCTACACGAAATTCTAGTCAAGTTACATATAAAGTTCATTTAATTCGGAGTTGCGGTCTAGAAGATATGAGCAAAACAAGATAAGCATGGCATTGATGCAAAATGCATACAAACATCAAGCAAACACCTCAAATCATGGATGCAACATGATAATATGACACTACATGCAACATCAAGCAAACACCTCAAATCATATAGAGCACACTCAAAACGGAGCAACGGTTCAACACATACACATGAAACAAGTCATAACAACAATCTGCCCAAAACAGCAACTAGCCATATGGCAAGCATCAAAACAACATGCTACAGGACCTCAACAAGAAAACAAAAGGCATGGGTATGATGTACAGGTAAATCATTACAAAACATGAACACTGAGCTATCTCCAGAAATCACTAGAACATGCACAAAATGACATGGCAAGATTGCAAATAATAACAGTTTCAGGCATTGGCAGAAATAACATCAGGTTGCAATGTTTAGAGCTATCAAACAGCATGTTACAGGAACTTATCATGGCAAACAAAGGCATGGCATGATACTAATAAATGCATAGAACAAAAGTCCCTTACTGACCATAAGCCAAAAAGGATCGGAAAATATGATAGCACCCATGTAAACATGGCAAGTTATATTACAGATCCATACATGGCAGGAACAACAATAAGTAGGCATGTTGGTGAGCTTGAACCACTCACCACAGAGCAATACATGGTATTGCAAGGCAACCAACAGTAAGAAGACATGGCATAGAAGCTATAAATGGCAAGAACAACGTCATAGAATACACGGATCAACTACAACAACCTTGGCAAAATTGAATAACATGTAAACAATCTGCCAGGAAACATTTTATAGCAAAAGTAGAGCTCGATTGACTCAAGCTAAGGCACTCCATAATTTCAAACAAGGGCATGGATGGATAGAGCAAGACATTTATAACAAAACATCCTTACTGAAGTATCTCAAAATAAGCATGGATCTCTCCGTAGCATCAAGTTAACATAGCATCAAAATATCAGCAAAACAGGGCTGAAATCAGCAACATCATGAAGCCTAGTTTGCATGCTTGTGCTAGTCACCACAGATATCACAAAAAGACATGGCATACACCCCTGTAAATATGGCATGACATATTACAAAACACATGTAGGACTCAAGTTCATAGGGTGCACACATCAATCATGGCAAAAATGACAAAAGTGCATGTTCTGATAAGAATCAGAAACTAACATCACATAGCACTCTTCTAAGAGCATTTCGGGCACCAAGATGAGCTCAAATGAAAATGATGCAATGCGATGAAATGATCCACTCATTGAGGCGAACATTTTGACATATTACACGCACAATACGGAGCTATATGCAGAGAGTTATGGCATGATGAAAATGCAACAAAAATGCAACAATTTCGGGGACTTAAGAGGAATTTTCGAGGGGGGGAAGTCAACCTCATGGCACGGACTACGAGGACGGTCAGGACTCGCCGGAGATGTGGCCGGAGAGGAGTCGCCGGAGCGTGGGGGCGCTGGATCCGGTCGCTCCTCGACCGGATCTGGCCGAGGAGGCCGGGCGGCGAGGCCACGGGCCGAGGCGAGGCGCAATGGAGGGCGCTGGGCGCGGCGACCTCGGGCGGCGCCGGCGGAGGTGAGGCCCAAGGCGGCGCCGGGCGGAGCGAAGCGGCGGGAGCCAGGAGCGCGGCGGCAAAACCTGGGCGGCGCGGGCTTCGCGTGAGGCGGCATGGAACGGGCCGCGGGCCGGCCCAAGCCATGGAGCCAAGGGCGCGGGAGGAGAGAGAAGGGGGGCGCTAAGGTGGCGGCGCGTGAGTGGAGGAGGGAGGCGGCGGCACTGACGTGGCGTCCTCCGATTCATCGGAGCGATGTGGTGGCGGCGGTGGACACGTCCGGCGACGGGGAGGGGGGAGGAGGTTAGGGTTGGACTGCGCGAAAAATCCGGGAGGGACACATATTTATAGGTGGAGGGAGCTAGGAGACTCCAAATGAGGAGCGGTTTTCGGCCACGCGTTCATGATCGAACGACCGAGAGCATGGAGGGGAGTTTGCTGGGTTTTGGGCCACTTTGGAAGGGGTGTTGGGCTGCAAGGAGAAGGAGGCTTTTACGGTTACCCGGTTAACCGTTGGAGTACCAAACGACCTCCAAATGGCACGAAACTTGACAGGCGGTCTACCGGTGCTATACCAAGGCCGCTTGGCAAACCTCGGGCCATTCCGAGACCGTTTGACACCCGCACATGAAAAGAGGTAAAAGGGGCGCCGGGAGACATAGGAGTGCCGGATTGGAAAACGGACAACGGGGAAAATGCTCGGATGCATGAAACGAACACGTATGCAAATGCGATGCACATGATGACATGATAAAAATGCAAATGATGACATGGCAAAGTGCAACACACAAGCAAATGACATGGCAAAGACGGCGAAAAACTGGCGGACACCTGGCGCATCGAATCCGGGGCGTTACAGATATAAAACATCCGGACTGGCTAGCAAACCTAGTGATGGTACCAAAGAAGGACAAATCCTGGCGCCTATGCGTCGATTTCAAGGACCTTAATAAGGCTTGCCCAAAGGATCCCTTCCCCCTCCCCCGCATTGATCAAATTATCGATGCTACCGCAGGACACGATTCATTGTGCTTCCTCGACGCATATTCCGACTACCACCAAATCAAGATGGCGGAGCCAGACCAAGCCGCAACGGCATTCATGAAGGAAATATGCCCTAGAGGCAATAATAAAGTTATTATTTATTTCCTTATATCATGATAAATGTTTATTATTCATGCTAGAATTGTATTAACCGAAAACATAATACATGTGTGAATATATAGACAAACAGTATGTCACTAGTATGCCTCTACTTGACTAGCTTGTTAATCAAAGATGGTTATGTTTCCTAACCATGAACAAGGAGTTGTTATTTGATTAACAAGGTCACATCATTAGTTGAATGATCTGATTGACATGACCCATTCCGTTAGCTTAACACTTGATCGTTTAGTATGTTAATGCTTTCTTCATGACCCATACATGTTCCTATAACTATGAGATTATGCAACTCCGTTTACGGAGGAACGCTTTGGGTACTACCAATCGTCACAACGTAAGTGGGTGATTATAAAGGAGTACTACAGGTGTCTCCAAAGGTACTTGTTGTGTTGGCGTATTTCGAGATGAGGTTTTGTCACTCCGATTGTCGGAGAGGTATATACAGTCCTTCTCGGTAATGCACATCACTTAAGACTTGCAAGCATTACAACTAAAGAGATAGTAGTGAGATTTAGTATTACGGAACGAGTAAAGAGACTTACCAAAGAACGAGATTGAACTAGGTATTGGATACCGACGATCGAATCTCGGGTAAGTAACATACCGATGACAAAGGGAACAACGATGTCGTTATGCGGTTTGACCGATAAAGATCTTCAGAGAATATGTAGGAACCAATATGGGCATCCAGGTTCCGCTTATTGGTTATTGACCGAGAATGGTTCTAGGTCATGTCTACATAGTTCTCGAACCCGTAGGGTCCGCACGCTTAACGCTTCGATGACAGTTCATAATGAGTTTATAAGTATTGATGCAATCAAGGTTGTTCGAGTCCCGGATGTGATCACGGACATGACGAGGAGTCTCGAAATGGTCGAGACATAAAGATTGATATATTGAAGCCTACATTTGGACATCGGAAATGTTCCGAGTGAAATCGAATTTAGGAGTACCGGAGGTTACCGGAACCCCGGGAACTATATGGGCCATAGTGGGCCTTGGTGGAAAGGAGAAAGGGCCAGCCCTAGGTGGTCAAGGCGCCTCCCCTTCCCTAGTCCTACTAGGACTAGGAAAGGTGGGCCGCCCCCTCTCTCTCTTTCCCCTCCGGTGAATCCTATTCCAACTAGGATTGGAGGGAATCCTACTCCCGGAGGGAGTAGGACTCCTGGCCAGCGCCTCCTCTAGGCCGGCCGCCCTCCCCTTGGCTCCTTTATATACGGGGCAGGGGCACCCCTAGACACACAAGTTGATCTACGGATCTTTCCTTAGCCGTGTGCGGTGCCCCTTCCACCATATTCCACTTCGGTCATATCGTCAGAGAGCTTAGGCGTAGCCTCGCTACGGAGAAGTCATATCGTCGCGGAGCTTAGGCGAAGCCCTGCGTCGGTGGAGCATCAACATCGCCACCACGCCGTCGTCTTGTGGAACTCATCCTCGACACTTTGCTTTGGATCGAGTCCGGGATCGCCATCGAGGTGAACGTGTGCGTAACTCGGAGGTGCCGACGTTCGGTGCTTGGATCGGTCGGATCGTGAAGACGACGACTACATCAACCGCGTTGTTATAACGCTTCCGCTTTCGGTCTCACGAGTGCGTGGGCGGACACTCTCCCCTCTCGTTGCTATGCCATCACCATGGTCTTGCGTGATCGTAGGAAAATTTTGAAATTACTACGTTCCCCAACAAGTGGTATCGAGCCTGGTTTTATGCGTTGATGTCATATGCACGAGTAGAACACAAGTGAGTTGTGGACGATACAAGTCATCTTGCCTACCAAAGATGTCATACTTTGGTTCAGCGGTATTGTTGGACGAGACGATCCGGACCAACCTTACGCTGCTCTACGCGAGACCGGTTCCCTCGACGTGCTTTGCACATAGATGGCTTGCGGAAGACTGTCTCTCCAACTTTAGTTGAACCGAGTGTAGCTACGCCCGGTCCTTGAGAAGGTTAAACGGAGTCTATTTGTGAAGTATCGTTGTGGTTTTGATGCGTAGGTAAGAACGGTTCTTGCTCAGCCCGTAGCAGCCACGTAAAACATGCAACAACAAAGTAGAGGACGTCTAACTTGTTTTTGCAGGGCATGTTGTGATGTGATATGGTCAAGACGTGATGCTATATTTTATTGTATGAGATGATCATGTTTTGTAACCGAAGTTATCGGCAACTGGCAGAGCCATATGGTTGTCGCTTTATTGTATGCAATGCAATCGCGATGTAATGCTTTACTTTATTACTAAGCGGTAGTGATAGTCGTGGAAGCATAAGATTGGCGAGACGACAACGATGCTACGATGGAGATCAAGGTGTCGCGCCGGTGACGATGGTGATCATGACGGTGCTTGGCGATGGAGATCACAAGCACAAGATGATGATGACCATATCATATCACTTATATTGATTGCATGTGATGTTTATCCTTTATGCATCTTATCTTGCTTTGATTGACGGTAGCATTATAAGATGATCTCTCACTAAAAATTATCAAGAAGTGTTCTCCCTAAGTATGCACCGTTGCCAAAGTTCGTAGTACCCAGACACCACGTGATGATCGGGTGTGATAAGTTCTACGTCCATCTACAACGGGTGCAAAACAGTTGCACACGCGGAATACTCAGGTTAAACTTGACGAGCCTGGCATATAATGATATGGCCTCGAACACGGAGACCGAAAGGTCGAACGTGAATCATATAGTAGATATGATCAACATAATGATGTTCACCATTGAAACTACTCCGCCTCACGTGATGATCGGACATGGTTTAGTTGATATGGATCACGTGATCACTTAGATGACTAGAGAGATGTCTGTCTAAGTGGGAGTTTTTAATATGATTAATTAAAACTTAAATTTATCATGAACTTAGTCCTGGTAGTATTTTGCAAATTATGTTGTAGATCAATAGCTCGCGTTGTTGCTTCCCTATGTTTTTGCTTCCCTATGTTTTTATATGTGTTCCTAGAGAAACTTATATTGAAAAATGTTAGTAGCAATGATGCGGATTGGATCCGTGATCTGAGGTTTATCCTCATTGCTGCACGTAAGAATTATGTCCTTAATGCACCGCTAGGTGACAGACCTATTGCAGGAGCAGATGCATACGTTATGAACGTTTGGCTAGCTCAATATGATGACTACTTGATAGTTTAGTGCACCATGCTTAACGGCTTAGAATCGGGACTTCAAAGACGTTTTGAACGTCATGGACCATATGAGATGTTCCAGGAGTTGAAGTTAATATTTCAAGCAAATACCGAGTTGAGAGATATGAAGTCTCCAACAAAGTTCTATGGCTAAAAGATGGAGGAGAATCGCTCAACTAGTAAGCATGTGCTCAGATAGTCCGGGTACTTCAATCGCTTGAATCAAGTGGGAGTTAATCTTCCGGATAAGATAGCGATTGATGTAATTCTCTAGTCACCATCACTAAGTTACTAGAACTTCGTGATGAACTATAGTATGCAAGGGATGACGAAAACGATTCCCGAGCTCTTCATGATGTTGAAATCGACGAAGGTAGAAATCAAGAAAGAGCATCAAGTGTTGATGATTGACAAGACCACTAGTCTCAAGGAAAAAGGCAAAGGGAAGAAGGGGAACTTCAAGAAGAACGGCAAGCAAGTTGCTGCTCAAGTGAAGAAACCAAAGTCTGGACATAAGCCTGAGACTAAGTGCTTTTGCTGCAATAGAACTGGTCACTAGAAGCGGAACTACCCCAAGTATTTGGCGGATAAGAAGGATGGCAAAGTGAACAAGGGTATATTTGATATATGAGTTATTGATGTGTGCTTACTAATGTTTATAGTAGCCCCGAGTATTTGATACTTGTTCGGTTGCTAAGATTAGTAACTCAAACAGGAGTTCTGAGAATAAAAACTAGTTGAAGGGAAGTGACGATGAGTGTTGGAAGTAGTTCCAAGATTGATATGATCATCATCGCACACTCCCTATACTTTCGGGATTAGTGTGGAACCTAAATAAGTGTTATTTGGTGTTGAGCATAAATATGATTTGATCATGTTTATTGCAATACGGTTATTCATTTAAGTAAGAGAATAAATTGTTGTTCTGCTTACATGAATAAAACCTTATATGGTTACACACCCAATGAAAATGGTTCATTGGATCTCGATCATAGTGATACACATATTCATAATATTGAAACCAAAAGATGCAAAGTTAATAATGATAGTGCAACTTATATGTAGCCTTGCCGTTTAGGTCATATTGGTGTAAAGCGCATGAAGAAAACTCCATGCCGATGGACTTTTGGAATCACTTGATTATGAATCATTTGATGCTTGCGAACCGTGCCTTTTGGGCAAGATGACTAAAACTCCGTTCTCCGGAACAATGGAACAAGCTACTGACTTATTGGAAATAATACATACCGATGTATGCGATTCAATGAGTGTTGATGCTCGTGGCAAGTATCATTATTTTACGACCTTCACAGATGATTTGAGCAGATATGCGTATATCTTCTTGATGAAACATAAGTCTGAAATAGTTGAAAAGTTCAAAGAATTTCAGAGTGAAGTAGAAAATCATCGTAACAAGAAAATAAAGTTTCGCAATCTGATCGTGGAGATGAATATTTGAGTTACGAGTTTGGTCTTCAATTAAAACAAAGTAGAATAGTTTCACAGCTCACGCCACCGAACACCACAACATTATGGTGTGTCCGAACGTCAGAATCAGTACTTTATTTTGATATGGTGAGATCAATGATGTCTCTTCTTGATTTACCAATATCGCTTTTGGGGTTATGCATTAGAGACAGCTGCATTCACGTTTAATAGGGCACCATCTAAATCCGTTGAGACGACACCATATGAACTATGGTTTAAAAGTAAACCTAAGCTGTCGTTTCTTAAAAGATGGGAGTTTTGATACTTATGTGAAAAAGTTTTCACCAGATAAGCTCGAACCCAAATCGGAGAAGTGCGTCTTCATAGAATACCCAAAGGTAACTATTGGGTACACCTTCTATCACAGATCCAAAGGCAAGTTTTTCGTTGTTAAGATGGATCCTTTCTAGAGAAGAAAGTTTCTCTCGAAAGAAGTGAGTGGGAGGAAAGTAGAACTTGATGAGGTAATTGTACCTTCTCCCTTATTGGAAAGTAGTTCATCACGTAAATCAGTTCCGGTGATTCCTACACCAATTAGTGAGGAAGTTAATGATGATGATCATGAAACTTCAGATCAAGTTGCTACCAAACCTCGTAGGTCTTCGAGCAAAATCCGCACTGCAGTGGTATGGTAATCGTGTTACGGAAGTCATGTTACTAGACCATGATGAACCTACGGACTATGAGGAAGCGATGATGAGCCCAGATTCCGCGAAATGGCTTGAGGCCATGAAATGCGAGATAGGATCCATGTATGAGAACAAAGTATGGACTTTGATTGACTTGCTCGATGATCAGCAAGCCATGATTAAATAAATGGATCTTCAAGAGGAAGACGGACATTGATAGTAGTGTTACTATCTACAAAGCTCGACTTGTCACAAAAAGGTTTTCGACAAGTTCAAGGTGTTGACTACAATGAGATTTTCTCAAACTGTAGCGATTCTTAAGTCTGTCCGAATCATGTTAGCAATTGCCACATTTTATGAAATCTGGCAAATGGATGTCAAAACTACATTCTTTAATGGATTTATTAAAGAAGAGTTGTATATGATGCAACCAGAAGGTTTTTCAATCCTAAAGGAGCTAACAAAATATGCAAGCTCCAAATGATCCATCTATGGACTGGTGCAAGCATCTCGGAGTTGGAATAAACGCTTTGATAGTGTGATCAAAGCATATGGTTTTATCTGAGACTTTTGGAGAAGCTTTGTATTTACAAGAAAGTGAGTGGGAGCATTACAACATTTCGATAAGTATATGTGAATGACATATTGTTAATCGGAAATAATGTAGAATTATTCTGCAAAGCATAAAGGAGTATTTGAAAGGAGTTTTTCAAAGAAGGACCTCAGTGAAGCTGCTTACATATTGAGCATCAAGATCTATAGAGATAGATCAAGACGCTTGATGAGTTTTTCAATAAGTACATACCTTGTCAAGATTTTGAAGTAGTTCAAAATGGAACAGTCAAAGAAAAGTTCTTGCTGTGTTGCAAAACGTATGAAATTGAGTAAGACTCAAATCCCGACCACGGCAGAAAATAGAAAAGAGAATGAAAGTCATTCCCTATGCCTCGATCATAGGTTCTATGAAGTATGCTATGCTATGTACGGACCTATTGTATACCTTGCTCTGAATTTGGCAATGGAGTACAATAGTGATCTAGGAGTAGATCATCGGACATTGGTCAAGAACATCCTTAGTGAGGACTAAGGAAATATTTCTCGATTATGGAGGTGATAAAAGAGCCCGTCGTAAAGAGTTACATCGATGCAAGCTTTTTACACAGATCCAGATGACTCTAAGACTCAATCTGGATACATATTGAAAGTGGGAGAAATTAGCTAGAGAAGCTCCGTGCGAGCATTGTAGACATAGAGTATTTGCAAAATACATACGGCTACGAATGTGATGAGACCCGTTGACTAAGCTTCTCTCACGAGCAAAACATGATCATACCTTAGTACTCTTTTCGTGTTAATCACATAGCAATGTGAACTAGATTATTGACTCTAGTAAACCCTTTGGGTGTTGGTCACATGACGATGTGAACTATGTGTGTTAATCACATACAGATGTGAATATTAGTGTTGAATCACATGATGATGTGAACTAGATTATTGACTCTAGTGCAAGTGGGAGACTGAAGGAAATATGCCCTAGAGGCAATAATAAAGTTATTATTTATTTCCTTATATCATGATAAATGTTTATTATTCATGCTAGAATTGTATTAACCGGAAACATAATACATGTGTGAATATATAGACAAACAAGATGTCACTAGTATGCCTCTACTTGACTAGCTTGTTAATCAAAGATGGTTATGTTTCCTAACCATGAACAAGGAGTTGTTATTTGATTAACAAGGTCACATCATTAGTTGAATGATCTGATTGACATGACCCATTCCGTTAGCTTAACACTTGATCGCTTAGTATGTTAATGCTTTCTTCATGACCCATACATGTTCCTATAACTTTGAGATTATGTAACTCCCGTTTACCGGAGGAAGACTTTGGGTACTACCACACGTCACTACGTAACTTGGTGATTATAAAGGTGTCCTTCAGGTGTCTCCAAAGGTACTTGTTGTGTTGGCGTATTTCGAGATTAGGTTTTGTCACTCCGATTGTCGGAGAGGTATCTCCAGGCCTTCTCGGTAATGCACATCACTTAAGCCTTGCAAGAATTACAACTAAAGAGTTAGTTGTGAGATGATGTATTACGGAACGAGTAAAGAGACTTACGAAGCTTGAGATTGAACTAGGTATTGGATACCGACGATCAAATCTCGGGTAAGTAACATACCGATGACAAAGGGAACAACGTATGTCGTTATGCGGTTTGACCGATAAAGATCTTCGTAGAATATGTAGGAACCAATATGGGCATCCAGGTTCCGCTATTGGTTATTGACCGAGAATGGTTCTAGGTCATGTCTACATAGTTCTCGAACCCGTAGGGTCCGCACGCTTAACGCTTCGATGACAGTTCATAATGAGTTTATAAGTATTGATGCGAAGGTTGTTCGAGTCCCGGATGTGATCACGGACATGACGAGGAGTCTCGAAATGGTCGAGACATAAAGATTGATATATTGAAGCCTACATTTGGACATCGGAAATGTTCCGAGTGAAATCGAATTTATCGAGTACCGGAGGTTACCGGAACCCCGGAACTATATGGGCCATAGTGGGCCTTGGTGGAAAGGAGAAAGGGCCAGCCCTAGGTGGCCGCGCGCCTCCCCCCCTTCCCCTAGTCCTACTAGGACTAGGAAAGGTGGGCCGGCCCCCTCTCTCTCTTTCCCCCTCCGGTGAATCCTATTCCAACTAGGATTGGAGGGGGAATCCTACTCCCGGAGGGAGTAGGACTCCCTGGCGCGCCTCCTCTGGGCCGGCCGGCCCCCTCCCCCTTGGCTCCTTTATATCTGAGGCAGGGGGCACCCCAAGACACACAAGTTGATCTACGGATCTTTCCTTAGCCGTGTGCGGTGCCCCTTCCACCATATTCCACTTCGTCATATCGTCAGAGAGCTTAGGCGTAGCCCTGCGCCGGAGAAGTCATATCGTCATGAGCTTAGGCGAAGCCCTGCGTCGGTGGAGCATCAACATCGCCACCACGCCGTCAGGTTGACGGAACTCATCCTCGACACTTTGCTTTGGATCGGAGTCCGGGATCGTCATCGAGCTGAGCGTGTGCAGAACTCGGAGGTGCCGTCGTTCGGTGCTTGGATCGGTCGGATCGTGAAGACGTCTGACTACATCAACCGCGTTGTTATAACGCTTCGCTTTCGGTCTCACGAGTGCGTGGGACAGACACTCTCCCCTCTCGTTGCTATGCCATCACCATGGTCTTGCGTGATCGTAGGAAAATTTTGAAATTACTACGTTCCCCAACAATTCATCACTCCATACGGCCCATTCTGCTTCAATACAATGCCCTTCGGGCTCAAAAACGCCGGCGCAACATATCAGCGCATTATTCAAACATGTCTGGCAAACCAGATCGGCAAAACAGTGGAGGCATACATAGATGATGTGGTCGTCAAATCCAAGCATGTCGAAACTGAGGCTCACATTCAACAATCTCCGAAAATATGACATTAAGCTCAATCCGGAAAAATGCGTCTTCGGCGTTCCAGCCGGAAAGCTCTTGGGCTTCATTGTGTCCGGTAGAGGAATTGAAGCAAACCCAGCCAAGATCCGAGCTCTGTCTGGCTGGATATCCCAAAAGACCTCAAACAAATACAAAAATTGGTGGATGCATGGCGGCTCTAAGCCCCTTTATCTCCGTTTGGGAGAAAAGGTGTTACCCTTACCGCCTCCTCGGCGCACCAAACACTTCGAGTGGACGGATGCATACGGCGGACTTCGAAGAAATAAAAGCCATATTGGCAACAAATCCGGTCCTGGCCGCGCCTACCATGGGCGAACAAATGCTATTATATATCGCGGCAACACATCAAGTTGTAAGCGCGGTGCTCGTCGTCAAACGAGACACGGACGGACACAGGTTCCCTCTTGAAAAACCAGTTTACTATGTGTCCACCGTCCTAACTCCATGCAAGTCCCGGTATCCACATTATCAAAAGATAGCGTACGCGGAGTTCATGGCATCCCGGAAGCTGCGACACTACTTCCAAGAGTGTTCGATAACAGTGGCTTCCGAAGTTCCTCTTAATGACATCATAAACAACCGCGACGCGACGGGCCGGATTGCCAAATGGGCCATTGAGCTCCTTCCATTCGACATAACCTATAAGCCACGGCGAGCCATTAAATCGCAAGTTTTGGCCGACTTTGTCGCCGAATGGACCGAAGCCGAACTCCCCAAGGAGTACGGCGCATATTCCAATTGGATCATGCACTTCGACGGCTCCAAAATGTTGGTCGGCCTGGGGACTGGCGTCGTCCTGACGTCCCCAACCGGGGACACAGTCCAATACGTACTTCAGATAATGTACACGGACTCCATCAACGCAGCCGAATACGAGGCCCTTCTGCACGGCCTCCGAATGGCAGTCTCCATGGGCATTAAACGCCTAGAGGTGTGCGGGGATTCGAACCTCGCGATATCTCAAATAAACAGAGACTTTGATGCCAAAGATCCGAAAATGGCAGCTTACCGCAACGCGGTCCTAAAACTGTCAGCACTGTTTGAAGGGCTCGAATTTCATCACGTAGCTCGGGATAATAACCAGGCGGCGGACATATTGGCACGCATCGGCGCAAAACGCGATGTCGTCCCTCCCAACATCTTCCTAGAACGGCTGTTCAAGCCATCCGTACTATGGGAAGGGGAGTCCGGAAACAACAATCCGGACCCAACCGCACTGCCCGACACCGAACATTCTGACACAATCGGCGGCTCAGCCAACGAAATAACACCTTCAGCCCACGAAATAATGGCAATCATTGCCCCGTGGACAGAACCATTCCTAGCCTACCTAACTAGGCAGGAACTTCCCGAGGACCAAAATGAGGCCCGCTGCATAGTACGGCGATCCAAAGCCTATAAGGTCCATGAGGGAGAGCTTTACAAGAAAAGCACAACCGGAGTCCTTCAAAGGTGTATCTCCGAAGAGGAAGGGCGAAACCTCCTAGCTGAAATTCATGCCGGACTGGGTGGGCACCACGCCGCAGCCCGGGCCCTTGTAGGCAAGGCCTTCTGTAAAGGATTTTATTGGCCGATAGCCCGGGCAGATGCGCAGGACTTAGTCCAATGATGCGTCGGTTGCCAGCTTTTTGCTAACCAAAGCCACATGCCACCCACCACCCTCAAAACTATACCCATCACCTGGCCGTCATGATGCAGGGGCTTGACATGGTTGGACCCCTTAAAGGAGGAACCCACAAGCAAAAATACCTATTGGTCATGGTGGATAAATTCACCAAATGGATAGAGGCCAAGCCTGTTAAAATGGCCGAATCCGGACCGGTGATAGACTTCATATCAGGGGTAGTACACCGTTACGGCGTCCCCCACAGTATCATCACTGATAACGACACCAACTTCACGGCCGATGAGGTCAAACTCTGGTGCAAAAACATGGGCATCAAGCTCGATTACGCTTTAGTCTATCACCCTCAAACTAACGGTCAAGTCGAGCGGGCAAACGGTCTAATCATGAGCGGCATTAAACCCAGACTAGTGCGATCCCTCAAGGAATCTAACACGCACTGGGTAGAGGAGCTCGACTCCGTACTCTGGGGGCTGCGGACCACGCCGAATCGTACTACCGGACTCACACCATTTTTTATGGTGTACGGCGCAGAGGCAGTTTTGCCCTGCGACATAATTCATGACTCACCTCGCGTGCGCATGTATGAAGAAAGATAAGCCGAGCTCGATCGGCAGGACAGTTTGGACGCCTTGGAGGAGGAGCGCGACGTGGCAAAAGCTCGTTCCGCATTCTATCAACAGCAGGCTCGCAGATACCAAAGCATAGAAGTACGGGCCAAAGCTTACAACGTTGGCGAACTAGTTCTACGCCTGTCGGACAAGAAAAAGGACAAACTCAAGCCCAAATGGGAAGGTCCCTTCATCATCGACCAAGTCCTGACCGGTGGAGCATACCGTCTGCGAAATGCATCGGACCACCGACTCGAGCCGAACCCATGGAATGCAGCCCGTCTCCGAAGATTCTACGCCTAGCGCCGGACTCCGAGTTCGTCTCCTTCCTCCGCCCACATTTTACACTTTAGTTGTCTTCTATTTCTCCTTCTCCCTCCTTTTTCTTGAAGCCTTTGGAGGCTCATTTGCGCTTTGTTCGCACAAACTTGACGCACTACCCGCGCTCATTATACCTGGGGGCTTCTTTAACAGAAGCTATTTGTATGGGCTTTATACCCACCACATGTGTCACACTTCCGCATGTACCTTTTATTCACCATTATATGCATCGATATGACTTAAGTTTTGGCCAAGATGGGTTGCCTGTCTCCTGTGCTTACCCCTACGTTCCCGATTGTTCGGCTAGGTGGTAAAGGGAGCATCTCTGCGATTGTTACTGCCGGGTCAGCCGGATGTGTACCTCAGACTGGGTGAAGCCGAAAGCTAGCGTTCTTAAGGGAATATTCGATCGGAACTGAAAGATGATTTCTTACCTATTTATTTATCTGCCCCCAGATGCGTTTCTGCTTTTTTCGCAGACCGGACATGCACTTTAGGGCATGCCTCCCAGGGAAAGGAACCCTTAACGGAACTATTCTCCCTGGAAGAAGTTTCTTACTAACCATGTAATATAACATAAGTAGTTGGGCACTTGTCTGATACAGCACTAATGACCCCTACGCCTTGTCTCCATGCATACCTCGGTTCTTACATAACCGCGAGGGTATTCGGACACACTCCGGACTGTTGGGTCCCGAGGTCGAAGCGAAAAGTTCCGCTATGACAAACGATCTACAATCCGGCTAGAAGGCATTTCATATGTCATACTCAATTACATAGTCAAATTGACTGATTGTATTCCTCCTCAATGCCATCTAATAGGCTGTCTAATTTACAATCTTGCAGGGAATACTTGGCGGCCAATTCTACTTGGCCGTACACTAAGCTTACAGGGATCTCCTTCCCATCGGGCCCCACAGGTCCGACCTCGGCCATGTGGTTTGGGTCAGCCTTGACGGCAGGCCGATATCTTCCATAGTCGGAAGCGCCGCCGTGCTCCTTGAAGCCACTCGGCAAGCTCTCCAAAGCCTTCGGGCAGGGAGATAGATGGCCACAAGGCCTGGGTGACGCCTTTCATCACCTGCCGAACTAGTTCATGCAGCTGAAGCGGTTCGGGAACAAGATCATCCGATGAACCGGGCATCTCCTCTGCAGGACGACCTGTGAGCATACCTACATACATGTTTATGTTAGTCGACTTCCTCGCCGAACTCTTTCAGAGTTCGTTTGAGCACTTACTGAAAATGCCACGACGAAGCCGCCGATTCTCCTTAACGGAGTCAGACAACTGGGCACGAACATCCTTTAGTTCCTCACCCAGCTGTGTGTTGGCATCTTGGCGATTATTTTTCTCCTGCCGCACCCTCGTAAGCATGCTCTCGCCAGCCTTTAACTGGCGTAGGAGTTGTTGCTTGTCCGGATCCACCCGGCGCCATCTGCAATGTTAATGTCAGATTTATGCACACGCCGCACTTTGCAAAACTACTTCTCTTTTAAAAAACAATGCATATATTACCAGAGGGAGTCTTTGTGGCTTCCCTTGTTGCGGCTAGTGCGGCCTCAAGTTGGGCCTTGCACTCTTCAAGCTCCTGGGACAAACGGGTATTCTTTTCTGTAAGATCCTGCATTCCAAATGATCCTTAAATCAGTTATTCTAACTATTTTAAGTCTCGGGGGCTACTGGCATATATAACTGTCAAAATTCCTTACCCGTATGTCTTTCACATCTTTGCTCATTAGCTCTGGCTAGGCCATCTTGAGCGGCACGGAGGTGCGCCTCTCCCGAATTAAAGGTGTCCAATGCCTCTTGGGAGAAACATGTGTCACGTAGAATTGTCCGGCGGCGCCTATGATTATGGCGCTCTCCACCTCAGATTTGGTGGCGGACAGTCTGTCGGCATCCTCCGTTGGAGGAGCATCCGGCGTGCGCCTCGTGTTCGTCCCCCCTTCCGGACCCAGCTTTTGAGCCTGGCTAGCGCAGGTCCGATTGGCAACCTCTTCGGACTCAGTCCGGTGAGTGCTCTTTTTCCTGAAAGAACCGCGAGCATCAGTATGCCTTCCAGGAATCTTTCCTTAAAACACGATGGCACACCATACCGTTGCGGCGACGTCTCGATTCGCACCGCACTTCTTTTCCGCTTTCTTTGGGCGAGCTGCCTTGTTGGACAGCCCGCTGGCTCGGCTTCCGCCCTAAAGGCACCCCTGCGAAACACCATCAATGCGGTGATTAGAAATAAGCATGGGTGGGTCATGGTATCGAGACTTGGTCACGATTACAGGAGGCCGGAAATAATCCGGGGTAGTCGGCCGTAATGGCGACCAAAGCATTGTCGATGCTAAGTTGATGAAACACCCCGTCAATCAGCTCCACCTTTATATCCGGATCCTCTTCAGAGGCCGGATCGAGGGACCGTTCCGGATCCTCGGGTTGTGGAGGCGGGCTGTGTATATTTTCTACGGCCCGGCGCAGTTCCTGCGCAAAAATCACAAAATGAGATGTTTAACCATGGGAATGTGGATCGGACAGGCCAAAAGATGTCCGCTTACCCAGCTTCAAGGATTGTTCATAGAGAATCCGTTCAGTGGACTAACACGGAGAAAATCCTCCTCTTCTCCTTTGTACAAAGCGAACAAGATCTTCACCAGTTCGGCGATCGATCCCGGCCCTTTGCGGCCATGGCGGGTGGCATCATCCTCGCCGTTGAAGTCCCACATGGGGTGGGCCCTATATTGGAGCGGCTGCACTCCCCTCATAATGCAGGTGGCCATGACTCCGATCATGGTCATTCCGGCATGAGCCAGCAACCTTATTCGGCTAATTAAGTGAAGGACGTCCCGGTCATTTTCCCTCTGGGGGCTCCACGGGCGCCAGCTTAGGCGCTTCTTCAAAGGAGCATTGCTGAACTCCGGAAGGCTGATCCGAATAGGATCCGGAAACGGGACGTCTTCCAGGTAAAACCATTCCGAAGGCCAGTCTTCGGACGCCTTCTTTGGGGTTCCGGATAGATATCCGGTCCCGGCGATGCGCCATAGTTCGGCTCCGCCCACTTGATATATTGACCCCTCGTGAGAACGGGGCACAAGGCAGAATAATCTCTTCCACAGCGTGAAATGGGCCTCAACGCCCAAAAATAGCTCCCAAAGGGCCACGAAGCCCGCGATATGCAATATGGAGGCAGGCGTAAGATTGTGCAGCTGGAGGTCGTAGAACTCCAGGAGCCCCGGGAGAAACGGATGAATTGGAAATCCGAGTCCTCTTATCAGATAAGAGACGAAACATACCCGCTCTCCTTTAGAGGGATCGGGGGCGCTCTCCGCTTGTTTTCCGCCCTTATACGTGGCGAGTCCGGCTCGAACCGGAACCATGAAGGCCGGGGGAAGAAATCCCTTTGTTTGGAGCGTCACCAGCTCGCTGTGCGGGACTGAGCATTTCTCCCAATCTCCAGGCTGAGGGCTGGGAGCACGAGAGGAGGAGCCGCGTCGACTGTCCATGATGGAATGGGCTTTGGTCGGAGGTGCTCCGATGAATGCTCGTGGTGGGAGGATGGTGTGATCCGGATCTGGATCCCCGTCTCTTTTATATGCGGCTCATTTGCACAGCTAGGGGGGTAAAAGTAAAGATACCCTAACTTTTCACATTCATTCGACACGTGGAAGATGGCCATTATTGGGCATGGAAGCCGAGGAGCGCGATATTCACAAGAAAGCTGGACACTATTCAACACAAGATTCGGAGGAGAACCCGCCTTGCAATGTCGAAGACAATCAACGCACCGGACTTATCATCATTGAAGCATGGTTCGGGGGCTACTGAGGGAGTCCCGGATTAGGGGGTTTCCGGATAGCCGAACTATCACCTTTGGCGGACTCTGGACTATGAAGATACAAGATTGAAGACTTCGTCCCGTGTCCGGATAGGACTTTCCTTGGCGTGGAAGGCAAGCTTGGCGATACGGATATGTAGATCTCCTACCATTGTAACCGACTCTATGTAACCCTAACCCTATTAGGTGTCTATATAAACCGAAGGGTTTTAGTCCATAGGACGAACAACAATCATACCATAGGCTAGCTTCTAGGGTTTAGCCTCTCTGGTCTCATGCTAGATCTACTCTTGTACTACCCATATCATCAATATTAATCAAGCAGGAGTAGGGTTTTACCTCCATCGAGAGGGCCCGAACCTGGGTAAAAACATCGTGTCCCTTGTCTCCTGTTACCATCCGCCTAGACGCACAGTTCGGGACCCCCTACCCGAGATCCGCCGGTTTTGACATCGACAGCTAGGGTTTCGGTCGGGTGGACCATGGGGTTAATGGGGGGGAGTGGGTGGCCGGTTGGGTCGGCCAGGCGGCCTAGTGGCCAGCTGGGCCACGGCCCAGCAGGGAGGGGTTCCCTCTTACTTCCTTTTGTTTTCTTGTTTGTTTTTCTTTTCTTTTTCCTATTTTCTTTTATTCTATTTTATTTTACTTTTAGTTTCTTTAGTTTTATAAATATGACAATAGCTCCTAAATTAAGGTCTCCGAATAACCCACTGCCTTAAAAAGTTTGGTGACTAATAAACTAGTTTAATATTTGTTTATTAATTTAAAAAGCATTCAAATAATTGTCTTTGCTACTGTTTTATTTAGTTTAGTGCATTTAAACTTTTTATAAAGACTTGGTTTGTCCATCAACATTACTTATGAATTATTTGGCTCACTTCGAACATTTTAGTTTTAATATTTGAAATCTTTTATTGTTTGCTCGATTTTGAATTTGAATTCGAATCGGTTTCGAACTAACGCGAGATTAGCATCAGTAGTCGAGGTGACGTGGCATCATTAGTGGAGGGTTACTGTGGCTTAATTATCCGGGCATCACAGTTCGCCTTGGTCTAATAACATGACTTCTAGGACAGGATTACCATACCACTCTAGTGCGGAATGTGTTCTAGTTGACCTACGAAGTTCAGTAATAACTTGATCTGAAGTTTCATGATCATCATCATTAGCTTCCTCTCTAGTTGGTGTAGGCATCATGGGAATGGGTTTCTCTTATGTGCTACTTTCCAATTTGAGAGAAGGTAAAACTACCTCATCAGGTTCTACTTTCCTCCCACTCACTTCTTTCGAGAGAAACTCCTTCTCTAGAAAGGACCCATTCTTAGCAACAATGATATTGCCTTCGGATCTATGGTAGAAGGTGTACCTAGTAGTTTCTTTAGGGTATCCTATGACAACGCACTTCTCCGATTTAGGTTCGAGCTTATCAGGCTGAAGCCTTTTGACATAAGTGTCGCATCCTCAAACTTTAAGAAACGACAACTTAGGTGTCTTGCCAAACCACAGTTCATACGGTGTCGTCTCAGCGGATTTTAACGGTGCCCTATTTAACATGAATGTGGCTGTCTCTACTGCCCAAAACGATAGTGGTAAATCGGTAAGAGACATCATAGATAGCACCATATCTAATAAAGTACGGTTACGACGTTCGGAAACACCATTATGTTGTGGTGTTCCAGGTGGCGTGAGTTGTGAAACAATTTCACATTGTTTTAAATGAAGGCCAAACTCATAACTCAAATATTCGCCTCCACGATTAGATTGTAGAAACTTTATTTTCTTGTTACGATGATTCTCCACTTCACTCTGAAATTCTTTTAACTTTTCAAATGTTCCAGACTTGTGTTTCATCAAGTAGATATACCCATATCTACTCAAATCATCTGTGAAGGTCAGAAAATAACGATACCCGCCGCGTGCTTCAACACTCATCGGACCGCATACATCGGTATGTATTATTTCCAATAAGTCATTAGCTCGCTCCATTATTTCGGAGAACGGAGTTTTTATCATTTTGCCCATGAGGCATGGTTCGCAATTATCAAATGATTCATAATCAAGTGATTCCAAAAGCCCATCTGTATGGAGTTTCTTCATGCACTTTACACCAATATGACCTAAATGACAGTGCCATGAGTACGTTGCACTATCATTACCAACTTTGCATCTTTTCGCATCAATATTATGAATATGTGTATCACTACGATCGAGATTCAACAAGAATAGACCATTTATGAAGGGTGCATGACCATAAAATATATTATTCATATAAATAGAACAACCATTATTCTCTGACTTAGATGAATAACCGTCTCGCAATAAACAAGATCCAGATATAATGTTCATGCTCAACGCTGGCACCAAATAACAATTATTGAGGTCTAAAACTAATCCCAAGGTAGATGTAGAGGTAGCATGCCGACGGCGATCACATCGACCTTGGAACCATTCCGACGTGCATCGTCACCTCGTCCTTAGCCAATCTTCGTTTATTCCGCAGCTCCTGTTTCGAGTTACAAATATGAGCAACCGAACTAGTATCAAATACCCAGGCGCTACTACGAGCATTAGTAAGGTACACATCAATAACATGTATATCAAATATACCTTTGTTCACTTTGCCATCCTTCTTATCCGCCAAGTATTCACTACAAAAAAATACACTTCCGTGATGATACGTGTTTGTCACAGTAGGTCATGTTTTCTGTCATGCATGTACATCCATGACAATTTTATGACAGAATCAAGATAGTCATACCTATGTTGTCGTACAAGTGTTCCATGAGAATACCAAAATTATCATCACGGAAGTGTCGACTTCCATGATGATAAATCGCGCGTCACAGAAGTTCTTTCGTCAAGGGTGACCGACACATGGCATCCACCGTAACGGAACGCCGTTAAGCTATCGGGTCCGGTTTTGGATCCGATAACCCGTTAACAGCCCGGACCAATGGGGATTTTCCACGTGTAAAATTCTGATTGGCTGACGGAAACACGTGTCAGCTCCGCGTTGGCACAGGTGTCACTCATCCAATGGGCGAGATGCGCCTATGATATGTTGACACGTGGACTGGCCCATAAAATTTAAATGGGCCAGCCCAACTAAAGGCCCGCAAGATTTTGCGGACCATAATGGGCCGACCCAGCTAAAGGCCCACGGATTTTGCGGACCATAATGGGCTGGCCCAGCTAAAGGCCCACAAGATTTTTGTGGGCCATAATGGCCTACCGGGTAAAGGCCCACAAGATTTTTGCGGGCCATAATGGGCGGCCAAGTGAAGGCCCACAAGATTTTTAGGACCATAATGGGCCGCCCAGCTAAAGGCCCACGAGATTTTGCCGACATTAATGGGCGGCCCGACTATAGGCCCACAAGATTTTGAGGACCCTAGTAGGCCGGCCCATTAACCGGATGCCATGTTTTGGGCCAAATGTCGCCCATATTTGATCCGGTCCATTAATGGCACTTTGCGTTCTGAGCCTAACAATGGCCCATATGAGATCCAGCCCATTAAAAGCCTACCACGTTCCGGGCCAAATTACGGCTCAGATCAGGTCCGGCCCTTTAAGAGGCTTTGGGCTAAATTATGGCCCATATCAGATTCGGCCGTCAACTGGACGCTATGCTTTTGGGCCCACTTGCTAAAGGCCCATTAGTAGTTCGTCCTGATATTAGTTTCAACCTGTTAAGGGCCCGTTTAACATTTCGGCCCTATATAAATTTCGGCCTGTTAAAAGCCTGTCATATAGTTGGGCCTAACTATGCCCCGGTTTGCATCCGGCCTGCTCGCAGCCGATAATCTGATTGGGCCAAACAAGGATCGAGACAATTTTGGCATGTTAAAAGCCCGTGATTTGATTGGCACAATCATGGGCCGGGGTCCATTTCGGGCTTCTGCCGGCCCGTGAGCTGTTCGACACGTTTCAGGCCCAACCTACTTCTCAGCCTCCTAAAAGCCCATTGAGTTTTCTTGCGAAAAGAGGGCCGGCGGTTTACACGGCCTATTAAAGGCCCGACTCTACTAGTGAGACAGTTTACATTTAGGCCTTCTAACAGTCCAAGATGACGGGGCCCATGATGTGGATCATACATCATGATTGCATGACGGCCCGATTATGTACCGTAATTTTACTTTATGCGGCGGTTCTTTGCGAAGACAGGATATATATATCTGATAAAATAACTACGGCATCATGAATAAGAAAAACCTAGACTGTTCAATAAAGAAATGACGGCATATTACATCCACTGGGCATCAAAGTTCGCCACTAGGATAATCAAGCTCAAGCAGACAATGATTACATACGGGGCATCAAAGATCGCCACCGGTTGCAACTAAACACGCCGACAAAATAATATACATAACCGACAAAGACTTCAATAGAGTTCAAGAAAGGTTAGCCTATTTGGGAGCTGCATAAGCGGTGAGCAAGCTGATGAGACTGCGCTTGTTTAACACGTGTATCCTCCTCACTCTGAAAGATAAACAAGAAGATAGATGACAGGTTTTGCACATAAAAGTATCAGTGCTGGCAATTCATCACATTTCTTACTGACGAATAAAGTGACACAGTTTAAAATTGCATTAATACAATATGGTATTTTTCAGGTCAAAACATGGCAGGAAATGACATTGTGAAGGAGTTGGCATCTTCACGACACCACTCGATTACAGATCAAGAACTCATAAGTATCAATGGTTAGTGTGCTGTCAATTTATCCCATTTCAGATTGGCAAATAGAGAGACGGTTTAAATAATAGTAGAATGATATGACATTGTTCATAGTTAAGACATTGCAGAATATGACATTGTGCTGTAGTGGGTAGGTTCACCACGCCACTGGATTACGGATCAAGAATAGAAGCATACATGAAGTGTAAAAGAAGATCACTTGTTCTGTATAGTTTAATTTACATGGTATGAAGAAGGAACTTGGTTGTACAACTGAAAACTCAAATTGAGAAGGACAAACTTTTGTTTATGAACTACATAATAAACTTTAAACATGCAATTTAATGCAAACACCAAAAATAAACAATTTATTGCAGTCATGCCTAACCAAATATACACAACAAAGTTTGAAGGCTTGAGAAGGACAAACTTACATTATTGGTGAAGGCAGGCTCTATAAAGCCCTTGTCCATGCTGATGGGGGGGCTATTCAAGAAGTTTACCACAGAATCTTCTTCATAAGCATTGCCTTTATTCTACATTTTGTTAAGAGTAAATATAGATGTGACGATATAAGAAAAAATGGAGAATATTTAAGATGACATGAAGAGTGATGCTACATAACCAAGTAGCTATAAATGTAAGTACAACGATACACGCAAAAGGTACAGCCAAGAGCAATGCAGAGCTAAACTTCTTCAGTACCATCGGTGTTATCGGTGTTATCCAACAAAGTACCTAAGAGCTCGGGTGCATGTCATGCTAGATACCCCAATTGTGCGATTTGTTCCATTGACTTTGAGGGAAAGCACAATGTATCAGTAGAGTATGAAAAGTTGCCTGACTTTTGTAATTTCTGTGGCCTAATTGGACATCTCGTGACTGAATGTTGGGATGGAACTCATAATGATGAGGAGTGTGAGTGGAGGGAATGGCTCCTTGTTAACTATGATGGCCCCTCGGGTGGAGGTGGCAGCGGCAGAGGAAGGATGAATGCAGGAGAGTGGAGGGGGAGAGATGGGCATATGGGTACAGAAAGGTTTAAGCCAGTGGATTTAAACCTTGAGGAGGAAAATGATATGAACTTAGATCCTGGCAAGTCTGATAATCTTGGAGCAGTTGTCCCTACTGCAAGAAAGAGACTCATTGGTTAGGATGGATCGGTGTTGAACCATGGTGTAGGGAAGGGCTCGAATCTACCACCGGGTTTTGTTAGTGAGAGGGTCGGTTTATTAGAAGCTGGGGCAAGTGTGACAGTGGAGAAGAGTCAACTAAGTACACCAGAGAAAATACATGACCCGAAGAGGCAAAGGGCAATTACAGATGTTGTTAGCCTATCATCAGATGCATCGGCGACACCCCTTGAGGGTGATCGCTGAAAGCAATGAAAATCATTAGTTGGAACTGTCGGGGCCTCCCCGGTGCCCCGACAGTACGCTCGCTTCTGTACATCCAGAGGCGACACAAACCGGATGTGTTTTTCCTGTCTGAAACACATTTGGATGATGCAAAGGCAGAAGAGCTGATGAGAAAATTGGGAATGGAGGAAAGAATTGTTGGGGCTAGTCTGGATGGAAGGAAGGTGGATTGCTATTAGTCTGGAAGAAGGAGGTTAGGATGTACTCCCAGACTACCACTTTGGATGGTATTGATGTCACGGTCCATGAAGCAAATGGGAATATTTGGAGAATGACCGACATATATGGGGAGCCGAGCTGGGACAGTAAGGATCGTACTTACCGTTATACCCGCGATCTACATGCTCACTCAAGGCTACCTTGGGGTCATATTGGGAGATTTCAATGAAATTTTGCTATCTTTAGAAAAGGAGGGAGGCCCTCCTCGCCAACAGGCTCGAATCAAGGCATTCCAGGATGCCCTGGCAGACTGCTTGTTGGAAGATATGGGGTATACGGGAGACAAATTTACTTGGTTTCGAGGGGGACTTAAGGAGAGGCTGGATCGTGCTATGACAAATGAGGGTGGATGACTATGCATCCCCTTGCAGGCTTGTGTAACCTGGAGATGGGAAAGTCGGATCACCGCCCCATCCTGTTGGATACCGAATACCTCGCTGATTTTTCTGCCAAGCAACCAGCGCACAAATGACGATTCGAAGCGAGGTGGTTGGAAGAGGAAACTGTCGAAGAGATCGTTAGAACAGCTTAGCAGAAAGCAGCTCACCGGGGCCTAGGCCCTTCGATCAAAGATAAGGTTGTTGATGTTCATAATGATCTTCATGAATGGGACACTTGAGTGATTAAGGGGCCTCGAAACAGATTAAAAAATGCCCAGCAAGAGCTTGAAGTTGTGATGAGGGAGGAATACACGGCGCAGAGCCGAATCAAACAGAAAGATCTTTCAGTCCTCATCGAAAACTTGCTGGACCAAGAAGAGATTTTTTGGGCACAACATGGAAGGGTTAGATGGCTGCGCCGAGGAGATAGAAACACCAACTACTTTAATCAGTTTGCTTCGGCTAGGCGTAGAAGAAATATGATAAAAAGACTGAAAAGTAATAATAATGGATGGGTGGAGGGAAATGATAACCTCGACCCTTTGATTTGTGATTATTTCGGGAGCTTGTTTAATTCTGATAATGTTGAATGTGATCAGGGACTCCTTCGAGCTGTGAAGCCAAGGGTTACTGAGGGAGTCCTGGATTAAGGGGTCATCGGGCGTCCGGCCTATGAGACGTGGGCCGGACTGATGGGCCATGGAGATACAAGATAGAAGACTTCCTCCCGTGTCCGAATGGGACTCTCCTTTGCGTGGATGGCAAGCTTGGCGTTCGAATATGAAGATTCCTTCCTCTGTAAACCAACTCTGTACAACCCTAGGCCCCTTCGTGTCTATATAAACCAGAGGGTTTAGTCCGTAGGGAGAATCATAATCATACAGGCTAGACTTCTAGGGTTTAGCCATTACGATCTCGTGGTAGATCAACTCTTGTAATCCTCATATTCGTCAAGATCAATCAAGCAGGAAGTAGGGTATTACCTCCATCGAGAGGGCCTGAACCTGGATAAACATCGTGTCCCCCGTCTCCTGTTACAATCGACCTTAGACGCACAGTTCGGGACCCCCTACCCGAGATCCGCTGGTTTTGACACCGACAGTTACAGCTAAGATGAACCGACAGCTGGTTGCGCCTTTTTCTCGGGAAGATGTACGTAGGGCACTTTTTCAGATTGGGGACATGAAAGCTCCTGGCCCCGAGGGCTGCATGCAGTGTTCTATAAAAGATTCTGGCATATCCATGGGGAGGAACTAACAGATGAAGTTTTGGAAGCTATAAATAATCAGAAGATTCCTGAAGGTTGGAACCAAACGAATATTGTACTGATCCCAAAGGTGGATAGCCCAGAGGTGATTACCCAATACAGGCCCATTAGCTTATGCAATGTGCTCTATAAGATCATATAAAAATGCTAGCTAACTGTGACGCCTGGATAATTAAGCTACAGTGATCCCATGCTAATGGTGCCACGTCACCACGGTTACTGCTGCTAATCTATTATTAGATCAAAACCGGTCCAAAATTCAAATTCAAAGTTTGGTAAATAATAAAAAATTTCAAACATTAAAATAAAAATGTTCGGGTTGTACTAAATATTACATAGATAAATATGGTATAGTAAACACATTTTTATAAAAAGCCTAAATAATTTAAAATGATTTAAAAAAAGAAAAGAAAATAAATAAAAGAAAAGAAAATACAAAAGAGAAAAACTAAACAAACAAAAAAAAGAACCCCCCCTCCCTGGGCCATGGCACAACTGGGCCAACCCACCAAGCCCATTCGGCCACACCCCCCGGCCCAACCCTTCCCCTCCATAACCCCACCAGGGGAAACCCTAACCCACTCCCAGCACCCACTCGCCCCCCACTTCTCCCTCGCACCCCCACTCGCTCGCTTCTTCCCCCCGATCTGGATCGAGATCAGGCGAGGCAAGCCCTGCCGCCGACCCGCCCAGAGGCGCCACCTCGCGGCTGCCTCGGCCATGCCTTGAGCTCTCGAACCGCCGACCTCCTCGCCCTCGCTCATGTGACAGCCGCACCTCCGGCGCCCGGCGCCAGCCTCGCCCCACGCCGGAGACGCCGCCACCTCGCGGAGACGGCCTCCCGCTCTGCCGCTCGTCCCCGTTGACCTCCCGAACTCCGTCGAGCACTGCGCCTGTTCCCTGCTCCTCGATGTGAGCTCCCCCCTCGCTGCCGTCCCCCCTGCGTGCTCCGCGCCTCCCCATGCCCGCGGTCACCACGTCCCTCCCGTCGTCGCCCGCGCAGCCCCTGGCCGCCGGCACTCGCGCCCGCGAGCCCCATGGCTCCGCTCCATCCCCCGCACCGGCCCCGTGCACGCCGCATGCCCGCCGTTCCACGCCTCGCCGGATCGGCGCCCGCCACTACCTGCGCCCGCCACTACCTGCGTCGCCCACCACCACCACCGCCGTGCTCAGCGCCGGGCGCCTCCTCTCGCCGCCGCGCGCCCATGATGTCGTCTCGCCCTCGCCGTGCGGCCTCCTGCTGGCTGCGCGCCGCTCTCGCTCCACCACACCACCGCGCGACGTGGCCGCCTCTTCCTCCCCGGTGATTCGGCCGTCGTCAATAATGGCCGCGCACCCGCTAGTCCGCCCTTGCACAGGCAAGTGGCCTTTAACATTTGGCGCCCACGCGCCCGCACCCGTTTTGGCCTATGGGCCTATGACAACGGGGGCCCACCCCCCAGAACGTTTAAATAATAATAATAATAATAATAATAATAATAAGAATAATAATAATAATAATAATAAAATAAATAATGAAAATAATTAATTAACTTAATTAATTCTGATTAAATTAACCAAATAAGATTAATTAACCTAAGGATTAATTAGCCTAATTAACTACTGTTAATTAGCTAATTAATTAGTATGACAAAGGGGGCCCACCTCCCTAATTAATTGTGATTAGTTTAATTAACCTGTTTAATTAAAATGTGTCACTGACCAGTGGGTCCCACTCGTCAGGTTGACCAGTCAACTCTGTTGACTGCTAACGTCAGCATGACATCATGCTGATGTCATAAATCTAATTTCGAATTTATTTAAATAATTAATTAAATTCCAGAAATTAATAAGATCTTTAGAAAATCATAACTTTTAATCCGTAACTCGGATTAAATTATTTTCAACATGAAAGTTGCTTATAACGACGAGACGATTAGGATCATGACACGTTAAACCCGCTCGTCCGCAACACCCCTAACCTATCGAACTCGCAACTTTCCCCTCCGGCTCGCCTTGAAAACGCCAAACACCGGGATACCTTCAGGATATTTCCCCTTCACGGTATCACCTCATACCGCGTTAGGGCACCTCTAGCACCGATACTTGTCATGTCATGCATCGCTCTGCATCTGCTAGCTTAAATATTTATTGTTTCTTCCCCCTCTTCTCTCGCTAGACACCGAGACCGACGCCGCTGCTACCCAGTATGACTACGGAGTTGACGACCCCTCTCTCTTGCCAGAGCAACCAGGCAAGCCCCCCCTTGATCACTAGATATCGCCTATTCCTTCTCTATACTGCTTGCATTGGAGTAGTGTAGCATGTTACTGCTTTCCGTTATTCCTATCCTGATGCATAGCCTGTCCTTGCTACTACTGTTGATACCTTTACCTACAATCCTACATGCTTAGTATAGGATGCTAGTATTCCATCAGTGGCCCTACATTTTTGTCCGTCTGCCATGCTATACTATCGGGCCGTGATCACTCGGGAGGTGATCACGGGTATATACTATATACTTTATACATGATACATGTGGTGACTAAAGTCGGGTCGGCTTGTGGAGCACCCGCGAGTGATTCACGGATTGGGGGCTGAAAGGACCTTTGTCCCAATGGCCCTCTGTGTGGATCTTTGTGGCGGAGCGACAGGGCAGGTTGAGACCGCCTAGGAGAGAGGTGGGCCTGGCCCTGTTCGGCGTTCGCGGATACTTAACATGCTTAACGAGATCTTGGTATTTGATCTGAGTGCAGCTCTTGGCCTATACGCACGAACCAGCTACGCGGGAATAGTTATGGGCACTCGACGTCGTGGTATCAGCCGAAGCATTTCGTGACGTCAGCGACTGAGCGGCGTGCGCCGGATTGGACTGGAACGCCACTAGGCTAGGTCTGCGCTTTGGCGCAGACGCAACATGCAGGTGTGCTAAGGCGATGGGCCTGCACCCTGGCGCTTAGGTTTAGACCGGCGTGCTGACCTCTCTGTTATGCCTAGGTGGGGCTGCGACGTGTTGATCTTCCGCGGCCGGGCATGACATAAAAAAGTATGTCCGGCCAAATGGGATCAAGCGTGTTGGGCTATGTGGTGCACCCCTGCAGGGAAGTTAATCTATCGAATAGCCGTGATCTTTGGTAACAGGACGACTTGGAGTTGTACCTTGACCTTATGACAACTAGAACCGGATACTTAATAAAACACACCCTTCCAAGTGCGGATACAACTCGGTGGTCGCTCTCTAACAGTATGACGAGGAGAGGATCGCCGGTAGGATTATGCTATGCGATGCTACTTGGAGGACTTGATCTACTCTCTTCTACATGCTTTGCAAGGCGGAGGCTGCGAAGCGTAGTCTTCGACAGATTAGCTATCCCCTCATATTACGGCATTCTGCGATTCGGTCCACCGATATTGCCCTTTACACATATATCCATGCATATGTAGTGTAGCTCCTTGCTTATGCAGTACTTTGGATGAGTACTCACGGTTGCCTTGTTCCCCTTTTCCCCATATCTCTACCCGATTGCTGCGACTGACGATGGAGTCCAGAGCCCGACGCCACCGTCGATGGCGACTACTACCACGGAGGTGCCTACTACTACGTGTTGCTGCCGACGACGATCGGGGAGTAGTTTAGGAGGATCCTGCAGGAGGCATGCGCCTCTTCGATCTGTATCCTAGTTTGTGCTAGCCTTCTTAAGGCAACTTGTTTTAACTTATGTCCGTAATCAGATATTGTTGCTTCCGCCGACTTGTCTATGATCGAGCACTTGTATTCGAGCCCTCGAGGCCCCCGGCTTGTATTATGATGCTTGTATGACTTATTTATGTTTTAGAATTGTGTTGTGATATCTTCCGTGAGTCCTCGATCTTGATCGCATATCGCTTATGCGTGTATGATTTGTGTATGATGGAATCGGGGCGTCACAAGTTGGTATCAGAGCTGACTGCCTGTAGGAATCCCCCCTTCCAAATTCCTTGGCCGAAGTCGAGTCTAGTTAATTGCAAAACTTTTACTAACATGGTTGTGTGGCTTACGGGCCCACGTCGCCATTGGGTGGTATTAGGATCTTTTACTCCTCGATCTTTACTCTGGGACTCTGAACTCTCTTCTACTCGGGTTAAATGATTTTTACTAACTCTGACTCTAGGTTCTCGATAATACTTTCCCCGGAGAGCCTCTTCAGTCCGGATGATTACTTGGTGCACCGAAGGATTCTGAAGATACCTTCCGATATTCTCTTGAGACCTTGTGCCAATCGCGTTTGCAATTCCCCTTCCACCGTTAACCCTTATGGATAACTACTTGCAGTTGTTACTCTTACATTCATCCCCAGTTGGTCTTGTTATTACAAGGTACCCCGAAATACTCATCGTTGTTTCGATAATCCTTTGAGCTTACTGCCTTGTTGTTCTTTGTCACCTGAATTCCCCTATGGATAATTCTCGCACTTATCGAGTATCCGCTCATCCCCCAGTTGTTCATGTGTTTCACAATGGTCTTCGAAATACTATTCGATCCTCCAAAAATCCTTAGTAGCTTATTGCTCTGCAATACTTGTCTGCTTGCATGATGGATGCTTTCCATATTTCTGGTAATATTCGTTAGTATCCTTAGGCACCGTCATTTTGATCCTTTTGATTCAACATGAGTGTGAATGCACGCAATCATCAGTTGATCCTTTTAAATTATCTTTCTGGCTCAGACGTCATTTTAAAGGTGAGTTGGTTCTCAACCAATCCAATTGTCGTCGATTGTACCCCTAAGGCTATTCAACTTATCCATCCCTAATCAGAACATTGCTTCTGATCCCTTGATTTGAAAATCATAATTCCTTTGCATATGAGCTCTGAATTTGTCAGTTGTTTCTATAATCCAATGCCTTTGCATTGTTACTTCCTCTGGTTGTGTGTCGATGCTCACATCAACTCCATTGTGGACCGGCAGATCCTTTGTTGGATTTTATCCGATAGTGTCCTTCATATTCAATCACTTTGGAAGTTCTTTCTCCATTGGTAAATCCTATCCTCTGATTGACCAACCATGCTCTGCTTTCGAGCTTGTGTTATATGTTTCCACGATACCCTGACGGGTTGAACGTATGCCTTCCTTAATATGTGTGAACTCGGAAGTTTTCACGGGTCATACTCATCTGGTATTTCACCAGGTAAAACTTTCAACACTAATGCTTTTATCAAAGCGATAAGTGAATGGAAGGTTATACATTGAAGAAGTGGGAGTCGACCTTGAACTTTGTGTTCATGCCCATGGACACGATGTAGATCTTGTCATGGAAGCTTCTCGTAACAGCAATTATCCCCTTGATATAATTTAATCTTATATCTGGGATTTGGTCTTTTGAAATCGTGGTTTCCGACCATATTGTTCTTCTTTGATCCAATTTCTCGGACAAGTTCAAGCACTTGTCTTCTGGAGAGCAATAACCTAGTCCAACCTCTACTTTGATCTGTCATCGAGTATTACCCCCCTGATATCTCAAAATTATCATGGAACTGCATAACTTCTTATGAGTTCTTCATCAAGTACTACATTCTCACTGATTACAAATTTTCACGGGCTCTGAGTTATTAAACACTCAAAGACACCAATAACTGAACCGAGTACACACTATGGTTCAACAACTTTTAGAAATCTTCTTTACTTACGAGTTTGTACCCGATCACGTCATTCCTAGCCTGATCGTCTAGCACAATTTTGACGATGAGCTAAGCTTACGTCCATCTTCCTCGTCATATCATTTCTCCTTGAACAACAAACTTGATTTCGAGTTTGTGTGGTACCTATGGTTCCAATGACCTCTTGCTTCATCATTCCTTTGACTTGATGTCATCGCTGATCGATTACATCTTCAAGTAATGTCTCGACAAATGTGTCGTGATCATTATCAACATTCTGAGCTCTTCCAGAATATCGATCAAATTCATGATGAGAATTACCATCCTTGCCCCTCGATGATTTGTGTTGTCATCGACTACTTCCTTGCCTTCTTTCCAACACAAACTTGTTCGTGTTGTGGCTGTACCTCGAGTTCACGGCTATCCAGCTTGTCTTATGTCCTACCTTGAAGTAAGTTTCACCACCTCTTAAGAATTCTTGGTATGGTGATACTTCTCACCCTCACCATTCTTTCTTGGTACCCGTGTCGTTTCTAACCGGAATGCCGACAATTGAACTATGATGTGTGAATTCAAAACTTCTAGCAACCCTATTGCTTTGAAGTGAATGGTCGAGTTTCATTCTAATTCTTTTGTTCGTCAAGTCACCATTCTAACATTGATCGTGCAACCCAGCCCATATTTCGGGTGCACCCTTCAACCAATGTTTAATTGTGTATGTTTTCCTCGAGCATACCTCATTATATCATTTGATCGGGTAAATGTTATCTCTTTGTTCATATAATTGAGGAAATCCATCCTTTTGGAAATCTCAATTATTTAGCGCTGAGTCCACCAGCCATCTCCTCCCCTCTCCCCGATTTAATGATGAACGCTTGTTTGAACTTGCTTCCATAGTTCATTTCCCGAGAATCTTACAATGTCATCTCCTCAATCTGTGTTGCACCTTTTCTTCTCAGGCATCCTGAGTCTAAGATATTTTGACACCACTTGGATCTGAATCTCGGTCAGATATGATGGTCGGAACATATTTCCAAGAGTTATAACATTGGTCTTTAAATGACCCGGTAAGGTGATGTCATGCGTAGCACCCCCTGGTTGGAGGCCATATTGTTATAGATTCCTTTTAGACAAGGTTATCCATTCTTCCATGAGAAAATTGTAAGACTTATTCTACAAGTTATTTCGATGGATCCTTTGAGTATCCAAAGTCCGACCTTTGCTTAAAGACCATGTCAACGCTTATCTCGAAGAATTTATGTGGTACTATGATTTTCAACAAGAACATTTTAAGGCCAATGCTAAATGTTTCTTTCTCAATTATCCAAACACCTTTGTATTGGTATTGTCATGAAATTTCTCTCCCCTTACCTAAAGGGTTTTCTACTTTCTATCCTCTTATGGATATCATGCCCCCTTTGTCCTTGGGAAGGATATACCCACAATTATGTGTTTAAACACATATTTCTTTCCATTGTTACGATTAAATCTGGTAATCACCTTTCCTTTCCATTGGATTGCTTAACCCTACTTGTGATCTATATTATATAAGCAGTAGTATTCTTACGCTTATGTAAACACCTCGGTGTACAATTACATCGACAAGAAGACCCTGTTACTATAGTTGATGACATTTCGGTAACCACCGATGGATGAGAACTTTGCCTATTGGTCCGCCTCGTTCAACGAAAGGTGAGAATGGTTCTATTCGTCCCTCGCCCTTGGTACCGATGTTGTTGCCGACATAACTGACAGGCTATCCTCCGGCATGCCTTGCTTACATGATCGTGCAAGACGTCACCACCCTTCCTACTTTTAACCCACATGGTGGGCCCATAACCTTCCACAGGATCGAAATCTGACTCTCCTGTATACCATGTTGCCAAAGATATTCATCGCGCTTGACTTCGTATGTAATTCACGAGCCACCTACCTTGTGATCTATTCTGGTATCGACGCAATACTTATTCCGTTGCTCAATCCCTTTCACAAGTCGTTTCGAAGCATTTAACGATCGATTGCCTATGCACTTGGAACTCCTATTTTGCACCTTCTTACTTTGCTCTCGATAATGTCTTAAGTTTCAAATTGGGAGTTACTTTCCGCCACCTTCCACGATGTTATCTACCGGATAAGCAACATGTAGCTAATTCGTTCTTTCGAAATACACCCATATCCTTTCATAAGTACGATGGAGTTCCCGAAGCAAGGATGCCTACTTCATCATGAATGACCGAAGCAGAGAAATGAAGACATCAACGAAAGGGATTAACTTCTTCGAGAAGAGCAACCAACACCGAGAAGACCCGTTAGAATTTTGTAACCAATTCCCTTCCCCCTTACTCCCGCTCCTAAATCTGGGGACGAGATTTCTTGTAGTGGAGGAGAATTGTGACGTCTGGATAATTAAGCTACAGTGATCCCACGCTAATTGTGCCACGTCACCACGGTTTACTGCTGCTAATCTATTATTAGATCAAAACCGGTCCAAAATTCAAATTCAAAGTTTGGTAAATAATAAAAAATTTCAAACATTAAAATAAAATGTTCGGTTGTACTAAAAATTACATAGATAAATATGGTATAGTAAACACATTTTTATAAAAGGCCTAAATAATTTAAAATGATTTAAAACAGAAAAGTAAATAAATAAAAGAAAAGAAAATACAAAAGAGAAAAACTAAACAAACAAATAAAGAACCCTCCTCCTCGGGTCAGTGGCACAACCGGGCCAACCCACCTAGCCCATTTGGCCACACCCACCGCCCAACCCTCCCTCCATAACCCACCAGGGAAACCCTAACCCACTCCCGCACCCACTCGCCCCACGCCTCCCTCGCTCCCCACTCGCCGCTTCTTTCCCCGATCTGGATCGAGATCGGGCAGGGAACCGGCCACCACGCCGCCGACCCGCCCGCCGAGACGCCACCTCGTCGCTGCCTCGATCAAGACGCTGCTCGAGCCGACCTCCTCGCCCTCGATCGCCGCTGACGACCGCACCTCTCCGACGCTGGCACCCGGAGCTCGCCGCCCCCCCCCACGCCAGACGCCGCCACCTCGCCGGATCGCCTCCCGCCCGCCGTCGTCCCTGCCGACCTCCCGAACTACGCCGAGCACACCGCCTGCTCTCGCTCCTTGATGTGAGCTCTCCTCGCAGACGCTGGCTGCGTTTCAAGGCCCCCACGCCATGGCCACCACGCCCCTCCTGTTGCCGCTCACAGTTGCTCGCCGGCCGCGCCATGAGCCCCTGTGGTTCGCTCCATCCTCGCACTGCCCTGCCCATGCCGCACGCCCGCCGTTTCCACGCCGGATCCCGGCGCTTCGCCACTACCTGCCCCCCCACTCACCACCACAAGGCCAGCGCCGCGGCGCTTCCTCGCCGCCACGCGCTTCTATGATGTCGCTCTCGCCAGGCGGCCTCGCCGTCAAGCGCCATCGCTTCTCGATCCACCACACCACCACCGCGCTGCGTGGCCGCTTTCCTCCCCAAGTTATGTGGCGCTTGTCGCGATACGGCCAAGATCGCTAGTCCCGCCTCGCCTCGGGTAATTGGTTTAACAGTCGGGCGCCCACGCTCAAGACCTGCTGGGCCTATGGGTTTATGACAACGGGGCCCACCCCTTAACGTTTAAATAATAATAATAATAATAATAAATAAATAAATAATGAAAATAATTAATTAATTAATTAACTTAATTAATTTTGATTAAATTAACCAAATAAGATTAATTAACCTAAGGATTAATTAACCTAATTAACTACTGTTAATTAGCTAATTAATTAGTATGACAGTGGGGCCCACCCCCCTAATTAATTGTGATTAGTTTAATTAACCTGTTTAATTAAAATGTGTCACTTACCAGTGGGACCCACTGGTCAGGTTGACCAGTCAACTCTGCTGGCACGACATCGACATGACATCATGTCGATGTCATAAATCTAATTTCGAATTTATTTAAATAATTAATTAAATTCCAGAAATTAATAAGATCTTTAGAAAATCATAACTTTTAATCCGTAACTCGGGTTAAATTATTTTCAACATGAAAGTTGCTTAGAACGATGAGACGATTCCGGATACGCAACCTGTTCGTTCGAAACACCCCCCTAACCTATCGAACTCGCAACTTTCCCCCTCCGACTCCTCTGCCCGAAAACGCGAAACACTGGGGATACTTTCCCGGATATTTTCCCCTTTCACCGGTATCACCTCATACCGCGTTAGGGCACCTCTAGCACCGATACTTGTCATGTCATGCATCGCTCTGCATCTGCTAGCTTAAATATTTATTGTTTCTTCCCCCTCTTCTCTCGCTAGACACCGAGACCGACGCCGCTGCTACCCAGTATGACTACGGAGTTGACGACCCCTCTCTCTTGCCAGAGCAACCAGGCAAGCCCCGCCTTGATCACCAGATACCGCCTATTCCTTCTCTATACTGCTTGCATTAGAGTAGTGTAGCATGTTAATGCTTTCCATTATTCCTATCCTGATGCATAGCCTGTCCTTGCTACTACTGTTGATACCTTTACCTGCAATCCTACATGCTTAGTATAGGATGCTAGTATTCCATCAGTGGCCCTACATTTTGTCCGTCGCCATGCTATACTATCGGGCCGTGATCACTCGGGAGGTGATCACGGTATATACTATATACTTTATACATGATACATGTGGTGACTAAAGTCGGGTCGGCTTAGGGGCACCATGAGTGATTCACGGATTGGGGCCGAAGGACCTTTGTCCCAACGGCCCTCTGTGTGGATCTTTGTGGCGGAGCGACAGGCAGGTTGAGACCGCCTAGGAGAGAGGTGGGCCTGGCCTGCTCGGGCGTTCGCGGATACTTAACACGCTTTAACGAGATCTTGGTATTTGATCTCGAGTCAAGCTCTTGGCCTATACGCACTAACCAACTACGCGGGAATGCGATTATGGGCACTTTCGGCGTCGTGGTATTAGCCGAAAGCATTTCGTGACGTCCACGATCGGCGGCTGCCACGGATTGGACTGAACGCCACTAGGCTAGGTCTGCTTTTCACAGACGCAACATGCAGTGTGCTAAGGGCGATGGGCCTGCACTGTGGCGCTTAGGTTTAGACCGGTGTGCTAACCTCTCTGTTATGCCTAGGTGGGGCTGCGACGTGTTGATCTTCCGCGGCCGGGCATGACCCAAAAAAGTATGTCCGGCCAAATGGGATCAAGCGTGTTGGGCTATGTGGTGCACCCCTGCAGGGAAGTTAATCTATTCGAATAGCCGTGATCTTTGGTAACAGGACGACTTGGAGTTGTACCTTGACCTTATGACAACTAGAACCGGATACTTAATAAAACACACCCTTCCAAGTGCCAGATACAACTTGGTGGTCGCTCTCTAACAGGCGGCGAAGAAGAGGATCGCCGGGTAGGATTATGCTATGCGATGCTACTTGGAGGACTTCGGTCTACTCTCTTCTACATGCTGCAAGGCGGAGGCTGCCAGCGTAGTCTTCGACGGTGATTAGCTATCCCCTCATATTACGGCATTCTCGCAGTTCACCCACCGATATGGCCCTTTACACATATATCCATGCATATGTAGTGTAGCTCCTTGCTTGCGAGTACTTTGGATGAGTACTCACGGTTGCCTTGTTCCCCCTTTTCCCCATATCTCTACCCGATTGCTGCGACCAGACGATGGAGTCCAGGAGCCCGACGCCACCGTCGATGACGACTACTACCCTGGAGGTGCCTACTACTACGTGTTGCCTGCTGACGACGATCAGGAGTAGTTTAGGAGGATCCCAGGCAGGAGGCCTGCGCCTCCTTGACACATATCCCGGTTTGTGCTAGCCTTCTTAAGGCAACTTGTTTTAACTTATATCGTACTTTCAGATCTGTTGCTTCCGCTGACTCGTCTATGATCGAGCACTTGTATTCGAGCCCTCGAGGCTCCTGGCTTGTATTATGATGCTTGTATGACTTATTTATGTTTTAGAGTTGTGTTGTGATATCTTCCCGTGAGTCCCTGATCTTGATCGTACATGTTTGCGTGTATGATTAGTGTATGATTGAATCGGGGGCGTCACACTAACAGGCTTAAGAAAATCCTACCTGATACCATTTCGCCAACACAAAGTGCCTTTGTCCCGGGCAGGTTGATAACAGATAACGTGTTGGTGGCGTATGAGTGTTTTCATGCTATTAAAAAGAAGACACATGGTTCTAATGGAAATTTTGCAGTAAAGTTGGGCATGCTCAAGGCCTATGATTGTGTGGAATGGGCCTTTCTAAAGCAAGTTATGCTAAAACTTGGCTTCCATCCACTTTGGGTGGATATGATAATGGAGTGTGTCTCTTCAGTCACATACCGAGTGAGATTTAATGGAGTGAGACGGACGAAATTTTACCTTCTAGAGGCTTAAGGCAGGGCGATCCTTTGTCGCCATACTTATTCCTCTTGTGCTCTGAAGGTCTGTCGTGTTTGCTGGCTCATGAAGAGGAAGTGGGGGGCTTAGGAGTTCGTGTCTGTAGAAATGCACCATCTATTTCCCACCTTCGTTTTGCAGATGATTCATTAATTCTCATGAAAGCCAATGGTCAGAATGCGAACACCTTGAAAAGAGTTCTGGATATGTATTGCCGCAGCTCCGGGCAATTGGTAAGTACGGCGAAGTCCAGTATATTTTTTAGCCCTAGTACAAGGGTTCATACTAGAGAAGAGATTTGTAATACACTTGACATATTGACAGAAGCACTATCTGGTAAATATCTTAGCCTACCTACTATGGTTGGGGTCGATAAAAGTGATTGCTTTCAGCATCTCGTTGACAGAGTCTATCAGCGAATAAAGGGGTGGAAGGAGAAGGTTCTCTCTATGCTATGTCTGTTTTTAAATTACCTAAGGGGGTTTGCAAGGATATAACTGATGAGATTGATGGATTTTGGTGGGGAGATAACGAAGAGAAGAGGAAAATGCATTGGTTTGCATGGTGGAAGTTGTGCATCCCGAAGGATAGGGGAGGCTTGGGGTTTAGAGACCTACACAATTTTAATCTTGCTCTTTTAGCAAAACAGTGTTGGCGACTGCTCCAGAATCCGGATTCTTTGTGTGCACAGGTCCTTAGTGCAAAATATTACCCGGACGGCAACATTCTAAAAGCAGGACCAAAGAAGGGTTCCTCGTTTACCTGGCAAAGCATTGTGGCGGGCATACAAACCTTTAAGAGAGGATGCATTTGGCGGGTTGGAAAGGGCACAAACATAAATATTTGGGAAGATCCTTGGATCCCAACGAGTGAATCAAGGAAAGTTATCACACCAAGAGGAGCTATTGTTTTGGGGAAGGTAGAAGAATTGATTGACCCACATTCAAGGGAGTGGGATGAAGAACTTCTGAGGTCGGTTTTCAACCCGGTGGATGTTCACAGGATTCTGCAAATCAAACTTCGGGTGGAGATTTTGGATGATTTCATATCCTGGCACCACACAAAATCTGGCTTGATCTCTGTCAGATCAGCGTATCATGTTGAATTTAATCACTAATATAGAAATCAATGGAATAGATCTGATGGTCAGGGCAGCCAGTTCATGTGTGATATATGGAAATATTGTTGGAGGCTGCGGGTCCCTGGATCAATCATTTTACTTGGAAAGTTCTCATAGGTGTGCTACCATGTTTGGGGACTTTAGCGGGGAGACACATACCAACAACAGCGCAATGCCCAATTTGTCGAGTTGGTATGGAGGATTCCCAGCATTGCTTGTTCACATGTCATAGAGCCATGGATATTTGGAGTCACCTAGGGGTAAGAGAAGAAATAGAACGAGCAGTAGCCGAGGACCAGTCTGGTGCAATCACAATGGATGTGCTTTTGAGGCACAGGTCAATGGTAGGAGAACTCCCTCTGGCAGAGCTCATAGCAGTGGGCAGCTGGTATATTTGGTGGCAACGCAGGCAGTTTGTTAAAGGAGTATACGAACGCCGGATCGTACTGCTACTTCGATCAAAGTTTTCGCCACAAATTTTGTGCGTGCAACAACTCCAAATCAGCCTGTCCGAAAGCGTGATTGTATGTGGAAAAAGCCAACAAGCGGAAGGGTAAAGATTAATGTTGATGTAGCTTTCTGCGCAGAGAATATGTCAGGGGCTACAGGAGCAGTAGCTCGAGATGATAGAGGGGAATCCATTGCGGCAGCGTCCTGGTTCATACCGCATGTAACATCTGCTGATTTTGCCGAAGTGAACGCGTTTCGCAATGGCCTTGTTCTTGCAATGAACATTAGATGCACATCACTTATTGTTGAATCAGATAGCTACAATGCAGTCGAGATCATCAACCAGGAGGGATATCAGGGACATGATGTTGCTATCTATATGGAGTGTAAGCAGCTGGGGGCTGATTTCTCTAATGTTGATGTGGTTCATTGTTTTCTTTTTTTTCAAGGGTACGCAAATTGCGTACCATAGCTTTATAGAAGGAGAGAAAATTTAGTACATGACATCTACGACTCGCTGCGAACAACGAGCGTAGCTCAACACCACATCCGGCTATCCTCCGGACAGCCACACACAACAACACAACTACAACACGGAAAAACCTGCCCAAGACCGAAACACCTCGCCGCGTCTTGATCGACACTGAACACCTCCGAAGAACAGAAACTCCAGCTTCCTTTGGATTCATCCGCGACGACCATACATAGCGCCGGAGGAGAGCGGTCAGGGCCACGATGAACACCGGATGAGCGCCAACAGGAAACTCAGTCTCCTCGCACGATGCTCCCAACGGAGAAACGACGTCGCAGACGCCGCCATCATGCCGCCCCAGAGGACCAAGGCTTTCGCCCAGAGACAACTGCCAATACCAAGCACGAGGGAGATGACGACACACTCGACGTCGCCTCCAGGGAGGGAAACGACACCCGCGGGTGCCATCGACGCCGGCCGGCCAAAACCGGACAGGATTTTCATCCGTAATGTTGCGCATCTCCACTCCGACGAGGTGCAGGGCAGCACCGTCCCTGAAGCCTCGCACCGTCATCACCGCAGCAAATCCGCTGAAGCCGCGTAGCCGTGGACCAGCACCACCCACACTGCCGAGAGAGCACAAACCGTACCTCCACCAACATCACCGACGAGAAGCAACCACATCCTCCAAGCGGAGCAAAAGCCAGAACCGCTCCATCGGCCTTCATCAACACCGAGATCGCCGCCAGATTGGATGGCCCGCCCCTCCAACCTCACTCCGGCGCCATCTCCACCGGGGCATCGCCGCGATCCCCTCACACGGAGGCGGCCGGAAGCCCGCTGCACGCCAGGACACCTTCCTGGCAGGGCCATCTTGGCGCCGCCGCCCCCATGGCTGATCCAACGCCGCCGCCACCGCCGTTCTTTGGCGCTCCACTGCAGGCACCTACCAAGTGCTCCTCGCCAGATCCGGCGAATGCCCTCGCTGCGTGCCTCAGCGTGCCTAGAATCGCGGCCCAACCAACACCTCCAACCTAGTCAAGAACAAAGCAGCCCACTCCGCACTTCCAAAGAAGGGCCAAGACCGCCACGACGGTTGCCACCGCTTCCAAGGGACGGCCTTGCGACGCCTCAAGACCAAGGGGTCAACGGACCCGAACATGCTCAGATTCGACCCTGGCCGCTGGCAAAGACTCCACGCCAGCCACCGTGAGAGCGCCGTAGCTTCGCCACACGGATCGTAGGTGACCGGCGGCCGCCGCCGCCAGAACGCCTCTAGCCAAGCCATCACAACGCCGCCACCAAATCGGCGGTAGCTCACGCCGTCGCCTCCAAAGACGCCGTCGCGCCGTCCGCCACCAACACACCACGCCCATCTTCGCCAGACCACCTCGCCGGGGACACCGCATCCGTCACCGCACCACCATGGCGCCTAACGGCAAGAGGCCACGGCAACACCACGCTTAACAGGCCATAGCCTCAAACCCGCTGGCCCAGATCCAAAGAAGGGGGATCCCGAGCCGGCGAGCCCTCAGTCGCACTAACCGGCCCAGTAAAGACCACCGGACGCAGCGCTAACCCCACCGGCCGAAAGGTGGACGCCGCCGAAGCGCCAAGGCCCGCTACCGCCAAGGCCACCAAAGAAGCAGATCCGGGTCGACATCGGGAAAGGAGAGAGGGGAAAAGCCTGCCGCCACAAGGCCGTTAGGGTTTTGCCGCACCGTCCACGGCGAAGGAAGGAGGCGAGGAAGGGGCGGGGATCTTGGTTCTCTGTGTCGCCTCAGAGAGGGACGCGGGGGTAGGGAAGACGCGAGTGCAACAGATTACAACAAATAAACGTGGTTCATTGTTTTAGAGAGGCAAATCTTGTGGCCGATAGCATAGCAAAGAGTTCTTTTAGCTCTAGATCTTCTATGGTTTGGGACAGTGATTTCTCGGACTTTATTTCTCATCAAATTGTAAACGATCTTGCTATTATTTGAGAAATAAAGTTGTTTTGATGTAAAAAAAAAGAGAGGGGAAACCCTATTTCGTCGAAGAAACATTAGCATCTACTCCTACTACTTACTGCTGAAAACCTGGGGAAAACTGAGGAAGTCGGCCCTTTTCGTGTACCCTTCCTCTGCGGCATCTATGTCGCGGCCGCTCCCCCCGATGCTCTCCGTACCGGAGAAGAAGACGGCCGCCGCCGAGCTCTTTCGCGACCGCCACTTCTTCAACTCCCCCGTCTTCACGGATCTCCGCGACGCCCGCGCCTCCGTCTCTGCCCCAAACCCCCAAACCCAGCCCCCCTCCTCCAGCCGCGCCCTCCTCCTCCGCTACCACCGCCTCCTCTCGTCCGCGCGCGACGACCCCTGCGCCTTCGACGACAACCTAGCCTTCACCTGGCACGATGCCTTCAAGCCCAACCTCAAGCACACCTCCGCGTCCCTCCGGTTCGAGAAGGCCGCCGTCGTGTTCAACGTCGGCGCGGCCTCCTCGAGGATCGCGGCGGCCGTGGATCGGGCGGCGGAGGGAGGGGTCAAGGAGGCGTGCGGGGAGTTCCAGCGCGCGGCGGGGGCGTTCCGCGCGGTGGGGCAGATGATGGAGGGGGAGGAGGGGACGGTGGATATGAGCCCGGAGGCCTCGGCGATGCTGGAGCGGCTCATGCTGGCGCAGGCGCAGGAGTGCTGCTTCGAGCGCGCTCTCGCGGCAGGAACGTCGCCTGCGGCGTGCTCCAAGGTGGCCAGGCAGGTGAGATTGGCTGCCCTTGCTTGCCGTGTGCTTCTTTCCTGATGGCATTGCATCCGTACGATCTGTGATTGTTCAGGTTCCACTTAGCTTCCCCTCGGTTTTAGTTCAATTGCCTGCCCTTGCCTGCCGTGTGCTTCTTTCCTAGTGGCATTGCATCCATACGATCTGTGATTGTTCTAGGTTCCACTTAGCTTCCCTAAAACCACAATTGAACTAAAACCACAACAAGTATTTTGGAACGGAGGGAGTATATCATAAACCACAATATCTTTACCTTACCAGCTACAACTGAAAGCAAAAAAAAGTGACCGATAAGCTAACATATCCAAAAGCGCACATGATAAACTCCATGATCTTTGGGCATCCACAAGCCGGATCCTCAAAACATCACAGGATAAGCACCCAGGAAATCTCAGGCAGTAGTTCAGACGCTACCTCTCAATCACCCCAGATGGAACCAACAGAAAACAAAACTAGACTCTACTAACAGCTGAGAACCAAAAGTCCTGACGAGAATAAGATTACTTCTGGATCCTGTTCAGTCCAATCCTCCATCCATGAACCGCATGAAACACCTCATTTTTTAGTAGTTCGAACATTCCTGCCCCCAACTTCGGCATTTCTTGATCTCCCTGTTTTTTCTGCAGAATAATCCAATCATTAAGAAATCTCGCAATCATATTAACAGGAACACAAGGATCAGTGATTTTAAGATTGTCAAACACCACACTATCTCTCAATTTCCAAACTGTCCAGAAAATAGCAGACACCCCTGCCATCATCAGACACTCTTCAATAGAAGGTGCAAAGTAGAGGTTGTGAGGCTAATCCGAGGTTTATGCCAATTGCAATATCCAACTCTCCCTAGCCATACTTTATCTCCCACGTCCTACACACGCAAGGTTTTGATTCTGTTTAATGCTTTCACTAACTTTGATTATTATAATTTTCTCTAGCACCTTACGAATTCGGTATACTCTATGTTTTATGTTTGCTTTATCATTGCCATGCTGATATAGTTTTAAGTTTCAGATTAATTCAGTGTACTAATGCTTTGAGATCATTTTTTGTCGAATACAAATTCATTTTCAAGAATATGCATCTTGAGATAGAGAATATTAGGAAAACATAAAAAAAGTCCGAAGAAAGTTGAGAAAGAGCTTCATAGGGACCCCAACACCAGAACAACCTTCATGAAATGTTACCTTGCATGTCTCAGGTCATATCTTGTCTTATCATCTCATCCTCAATCTTAGCTATTAAATCTAAATATGCAATTTTTTATTTTTTTTTCAAACCAATCAATCTGGTTAGAACTAAAACCACGACAAGAATCATGGAATGGAGGGAGTACTAGGTTGCTGGAAGCGCCATGTATTTTCTGTGCAATCTAGAGGTAGTTTTTGAATTGAAGTTGAGATCATATTAGACCTAAATTCTGTCAGTTTAACTGTTTCTGGTTGCCACCGATCCACCATACCCGTGCTGCTCATGTCCGGTTTGCTAGGATACTCCAACATGTTCTACCATTATGGCTTGATGAGGATCACATGTTATAGGTATTGTGGGGGGGAGGGGAGGTTGGTAACCTGTTAGCAAACTGGTTGTTGCAAACTGAATTGTGAGTTCCAAAGCAGGCTTAAGCACCTCTTTGTCTAGTTTTTCTGGGGTCTGGTCCAGTTTTTCGTTTTGCTGTGCATATGGATGTGTCTTTGAGAGAGTTTCATAACAGGCTGCACTGCACATGCAATATTTTCCTCTCTTATTTTAGATTACCTACCTGAGTGCAAGATTGGTGTGGTGATATGCCTGGCAGATATTTTTGGCATGATGTCCCATCAGCATTCCATGAGAGATCAGCATTCCATGAGAGAAGTGCTGGAGAATGTTTCTTCTTGGTTTAGCAAAACACCGAATCTTTGCCATACGCTATTAAAGTACGAGTATCAGTAGGTTCGTGGGCTTACGGATTTGATGTAAGGTTCTGCTGCCGAAGTGGCAAGGATAATAGAACATATATTTTGCATCTCTGAACATTTTAAATATAATTCTGTTCAAATACATAGAAAAAAAATTGATATCAGAAAATATCTGCCTCTGGCCTTATGCAGGCTGCCTTGTACTACTGAAGAAGCGTATGCTGCACTGGTTATCCCTCCATTGCAGAACCACTTTGAAAGATCATGGTTGTCTCACGTCCAGTTGAAGGCTGCTCAATTCAATGCAGAAGCTTGCTATCGGTATGCTATTGAATTGCATGAGAAGATGGAAATTGGTGAGGAGATAGCTCGACTGCAGTTTGGGATTAATGCAGTTGCTGATGCCAAGAGAACTGCCAGGGGAGCCCCCGCCTCCCTTTATGATTCTGGTTCCAGGCTAGAACAAGATATGAACCAGAACTTGGAGAAGGCAGTGAATGAGAACAACCGCATCTATCTTATGAGAGTTCCGGCAGCTAAACTGTTGTCTCCCTTGCCATCAGCTTCACTTGTCCGGTCTGCTTCCAAGAGTGAGGTCTTGGATGCAAAAGCAGAAACTGGCCTTCAGTCCTCATAACTGAATGCTTTGACATTGTGAAATGAAGCAGTGGCACACATCCCGTGATGCTGTTGCATGCTAAAGAGTGTCTGCTGCAGCAGAGATTATCGGAAATGTCTCGTATAGTCGTTGTGTATCTAGTGTGTAGCTACAATGTGTGTTGGCATGTCAAGCTTGGACCATTCTAGTTGAACCTTGAGAAATGCTTGGTAGGCTGTTGCTGCTGGAATCACTCAGGTTTCTGTGATACTCCTTTTGTGCCGTAATGAAAAGGTCATCTGCCGTCAGCCATTTCAGTAAGCACACACTTTTCATGTTTTAGCACAAGCTTACGTAAATTCATTGCACTTTGTGTATAAAATGACTTCTCCTTTTGGTACTGTTTGTTTTGGCGTAGAATTGCAAAACCGCTTGTTGATCTAATCTTAATATCCAATGTGTTTTGTTGTTGTGGATAATTAAGTTCAGTATCTGTGAACACCAACATGACAGGACAATTTCTTACCAGAACTGATTTGTAGGAACAATTATATCTTATCGAACTATTCACAGTCGCCATGAGCTTAAGAATTTCTAGATATTAGAAATGGCTCCTGGGAGCTTTTTTTTTTAAACAAATGCCAAAAATATTGTTTTTTTACATGTATTTGTTCTTGCCCTTTCAGTTGCTTGTAAATTTTCATAAAGTTGTACTAAAGCAACGGCAATTAACATGGATCGGAGGGAGTAGAAAAACACAAGTATTTGTGACCTGTGCTAAGAAAACAAATTTATAGTGCTTAAAAATGATTTTACAGCACTGGATTTTGTTTTTCCCAGATCCAAAACATATGACATTTATGTGCTTTAGCAAAACTGTTCTTTGTGACACTTTATAATCAGTCAGAAGACATGAACATGTATGCTGTCAAACGAAGTCCTTTTACTGTTTTAGTGCGGAGCCAAAGCGTCACCCGCAGGAATTTCACAATTCTTTGCTTATGCATTTCATGGTCTGTGGAGTATTTCGTGATCAGTTCACCGTTTTCTGAGATTGAGAACAGCCCTGGGAAGCTTACGATAACAGAGCTACAAAATTCTGGACGTTTCCGAAGCCGGATGAAACAAAAACCGAAAGCGCCAGAAATATTACAGTACGCAACCCTCGCCTCGCACATCCTCACTCGCTCGTCTATCCGTTCCTCCACCTCTCGTTGCTCGGGCTCCTATCCTGCACTCCTCTCCCGCGCGCCCACCACCTGTTCGACCCGACGCCCCGCCCCTCCAAACGCGCCCCACATTCCAGTCGCTCGCTCGCCGTCAATGGCAACGACCGCCGCGGCCATGGCGCCCCCCTCCACCTCCGCCTCCTCGGTCCTCCTCCTCCGCCGCCTCCCTTCCCTGGCCTACGCCGCCCCCCGCTGCTGCCGCCTCGGCCCGCCGCCCCGCCTCCGCACGGCCCGCCCGCGGGTCTCCCTCACCAGCGACGTGTCCTCCTCGTCCGACGTGGCCGAGGAGGAGGCCGAGCACGCGCCCAAGGTCGGCAGGCGCGTGCGCGTCACGGCGCCCCTCCGCGTCTACCACGTCGTCAAGGCGCCCGACCTGGACATCCAGGGCATGGAGGGCGTCATCAAGCAGTACGTCGGCGTCTGGAAGGGCAAGCGCATCACCGCCAACTTCCCCTTCAAGGTCGAGTTCCAGCTCACCGTTGACACGCAGCCCAAGCCGGTCAAGCTCTTCGTCCACCTACGCGAGGACGAGTTCGAGTTCATCGGGGACGAATAAGACCACTGTACCCACCTCTCTGTAACAACTGTACATGGCCAAGTAAGCCGACCGCCTTCCTCATATACAATAATAATGGCCGCAGCGTAGGCGTGTGTATATTGTTCCGGTGTGTGTGTGTGTGTGTGGTGAGAGGGATGAAGGCTGAAGAGGGTTGGAATTAGGAACGCATGACCAGGAAGTTGATTGCTTGCTTGCTGTCGTTCCCCTGTTCCTCCTCTAATTCAACATCTATTTTTTCTCAGATGTGGGGAATTGTTCGGATAATGATCGATAGTTCTAAAATAACACCGATAATTTTGCTCTTCCTTGCTGCCTATGCTTGATAATTTTGTTCCAAGAGCTTCTTTTAATCTGATTGGTATAATCACATTGTTGCTTCTAGGAATGTATATCCCATATTTACTGAGTTTAGGCTATTTTTAATAATTTATAAAATATATGTTTTATGAGGGAATTCAGTTAGGCAACAAATATCTTGTTTTAGGCATACGATAATTGTTTGGAGTGTAATGCTATATATACAGCGATGTATATATTATGTTCTTACTGTAACCCTGTAAACTTGAACTTGGATGGCTAAAGTTCGTCTGAATTTGGATGATCTATGTTGTATAAATACAAGAACATCCATGAAATAACTTCTCTAAATCCAACTTGTTGCTTGTAGAGTGAACAAACAGCTAAGGCTCTAAGGTAGGTTCCTGGCTGACCATAGGTAATCCTAAAATTTAGTTGCTTCCTTTCATCATCAATCTACGGTACTATATCCTTTCAGTGGAATGTTCCGAATAACCTCATAGAGTTCTTTATACCAGCTCATACTTCCACATAGAATAACAATGTAAAACAGCACATTGGACAGATTTATATCATATTCTTCTAAGAGAAATATATGCAGCCATACTGTACCTAGTTATAAACTTGCCCTGAGCCTGAGGCACCCTACTAGTTGGTGAGTTATTATAGAGAGAAGACAATGCGAAGGTACTGTGCAGAGGCTAGGCCTCGGACACAGGTAGGCAGAGTGTGCATGTTATACCAAGTAGTATTTCTTAAGAAATCAGTTCTCATCATCCATGCTCCTGGTTATAAAAAAAGAGCATGTTCTAGGATTTGCTAGCCAACTTAGTCACATCAGAAATTTCATTATGATTTAAATTTCTGACATTAAAGTTGAAATAGTCCGCGAGAGTACAAGTTGAAATAGTCTTGTGTTGTTATTGACTGCAAAATCTATTTCTCTGACACATTGATACTCCCTCCGTTCCAAAATAGATGACTCAACTTTGTACTAACTTAAAGTTAGTATTAAGTTAGTACAAAGTTGAGTCATCTATTTTGGAACGGAGGGAGTATTGTATTAGCAATACCTAGTACACAAACTATATTGCACCAAAAGGGTGCTTGGCTTCCTTCATGGTGTAAGTGCTGGAAAGGGCAAATCCGAATTTAGCAAGACAATATGATGGAGGTTCTGGGAAGTTGCCAACTTATCGGCAACAAAACTACTTTTGTTCGCTTATATGGTTATACCATTCGTTAAAACCCAAAAACATGGTCGGAAGAGGATTGGACCTTGCAGAACTTTCTGGATAAGATTTGAATGCTGAGCATGCAGAAATTTTACCTTTCCAATACCATCTTGGATTGTGGATGACCGATGAATGTGCTGAAATCTGCATCTAGAACTTGCTCATGAGGTTTTTATAATATTCAAGAAAAATCACTGTACTCTACAGAAGTTGTTTACGCTTGAATATAGTGAAGGAAAAGTGAGCCAAAGTAAAGTTAGTTTCTTCTTATTGGTTTATCAGATAATTTCGCTTCATGAACATAGTATAGTCAGAACCACATTATTCAGTAGGAACCACAAGAAATATACCTTATTCAGTAGGAATGTTCGGGAAATTCCTATTTAGTCGGAATATATCATTTTGCTAAGGAATAATGCAGAGTGTGACAATTAAACTTCAGATTGCACATTTGGCACACCCTTAGCTTCTGGTCAGCTATAGAGTCATCTGATGAATACTTCTGGCAAAACAAAGTTTTTTTTTTCTTGGACCATCACAATACTGCGGCATGTACATTTCCAGTCCGTATTTTGTAATGTTTGCATGATTGTGCACCTTTGCATAGTAGGGCAGTAACGAATAACGACTGTGTAATACCGTGAGACATAATTTATACCACTATGAGACTGATGGTGCTCTTTTTTTATTCGAGAAGAGTACGTGAATCGCGTACCATAACTTTATAGAAGGCAGACTGATGGTGCTCTTCACTACATGGCATTTTAGGTAGAGCTCCTGACAGACATAAAAAGGATCTCAGTATTGTTCATGTCTTCAGTATAAGAAGCCGACAGTGTATCCATTTCTTCATAAAACAAGCATAAATCCTGTCAATACATTCCGAATAGCCGCAAAAAGGATTTATCCCAACCTTTTTTACCGTGTGTTTTCGTGTCCAATTATGCAACAACTTTAGATCAGTTCTTCTATTTCCATCTAAACATCTATCATAATCACTAGCATACACATTGATCCTGGGCCTCTGAACCTATATTACAGGTCTTGTTGGCTCGGTGGTCAGTCACTTGATCTCATTAATGTTCCAGTAATATGCTTTTGTTTCAAGCATTGACCTGTAATATACTAGTGTATGTTCTACTGGAGCTTACAGTGCAGCGCTCCTTTTTTTTTCTAGAATATGCATGTATCATATATTGATAGAAGAAAAGGGTGAAGAGACACTCCACCAAGGTTTACAGAGGCCTGCTTTTACATCGCTGCCAAAGCAGCCTCCACCGGTACAACCTTACCTAGCCCACCTTGATAACTCACCGCAGCGCAGTGCTCCTCAAATCTGAGCACTGGTGCCTGTTATCACGTTTAGGTTTAGCATTGTGGTTTGCAGAGCAGACAGAGGGCTCCGAATTCAAATGAAGGGGCCACCTATATTAACACACACAGTACCGTCCTAGACGCATCCTGCATGTCGTTCATCCGGTATTCAAGTTCAACTCGACCAAACTACGGTACTGATGATGCCCTTTGATGAGGTTTGCTGCAAGGGGCCCTGCCCTGTCATCGTGTGTGAGGCCTCCTGACTCTGGTTTAATCTGTCATGAGATAATGTGACCACTCAAATCTACTTCCATGCGTTTCATTGTTCGGCTGACACGTCTTCCGTTCGCTTCCGTTGCGTCGCTTTTATACATGTGTTTGACGCTCAGCTGCTTTCAAAAAAGAAGAAGAGCGAGAGAGGGACATTACGAAAACGGTCAAATTGGAGGCTCTATGAAGTATAGGAAAGGAGCTTTCAGCTTTGGATCCTCTTGTTTGTTTACCTTAGCCATGGAGTCTCTGTGGCAGACATATTTGTTACCGTGCATGCTCTTCCTAGTTCTACTGACACCGTGAACTGGCCGGTTCTTTCGTGTGCCCAACTCCAGTAGTCATCCATAGCGGTTACCCTCTCGCTCCCGTGTGGCTCCACAGGCCGTGCAGGGCGCCCCAAATCCGGCCACCTAAGGCACGCCCTCCTCCTCCTCTCCTCACCGCGCCGGCCGGGCGTCGCCGGGCAAAGCCCGTGGCGTCGGCGGTGGGGCCATTCGGCTGATGGGGCGGATTCGCCGCTCTTAGCGTCCGGAGGCGCCAGGTGGTCTGTGTCAGGCAAGTTCGTGGTCGGTCACGACGTGGCGGCCTTGGTGGGGGGCGGCCACGACGTGGCGGCCTTAGTGGGGTGCTGCGCGCGCCCGCCGGTGCACGACCATGGCGCAGGGGCTTGGTGGGCTAGGCGCGGATCTGCGCGTCGGGGCGCGGGCGTTTAGTGCGTGCAGAGGGTCCTGTGGCGTGGATTTGCTGCCTACGCGTCGCGGCAAGGGCACCGGTGCAAAAGGCGAGGATCGGCGGTGAGCTGCGATGGGTGACGTGAAGGCGGCTCCATGCCGCGGGTGCTCGCGCAAGGGGCCGTCAGAGGCGCGAAGCGCAAAGGGGACCGTCTGAGAGGCACGGCGGTGGCGCGAGGTGGCCCGGTGGCGTGGATCTCGCCGTGTGTGGGTCGTCTCGAGGCGACAGAGGAGGCCAGGAAGCTTCAGCGGGCGTGAGGCTGCGGCTCAGCGAGGACGGCAGGGAGGCTCGGCGGATGTCTTGAGGAGGTCCGGCAAAGACGCGGATCTGCGGTGGGTGGCCACCGCTCCGGCGTGGTGGAGGCCCGTCATGGTGCCGCCGCTCTGCGGGCGCGTGGTGGAGGGGCTCGCCGCACTGTTTGGCGCTCGGGCGGCGGCTTTACCGCGAGGATTGTCGGTCTGCGGTGCGGGATGATGTGCAACCGAGGTGTGGGAGCTCGGTGAAGACCTGTCTCGCCCTGTCTGCGTGACCCGGCGATGGCGGCGGGTGGCCGTCGTGACCTTCTGGAGGCATCAGCGATTCTTTGCCGCCGCACTCCTCTCGACGGATCCGCCATCTCGGCCTCTTCGTGGGAAACCCTAGATCTTATGATCGGACGGTGACGGCTCCTTGGCGTCGTTTTCCCTCTTGGGGGAGCTCGGCATTGGCAAGCGGGACCGGTGGTTGGTGGCGTCCAGGCTTCTGTGGCAACGATGATGGTGGGAGCCATGTCGGCGACGCGGCAATGGTTGCGGTAGTCGGCTCTTCTTCGGCGTGTCCACGGTATTGCCTCGGTTTGCTTGTTGCTATGGAGTCGAAGCTGCGGTGGCGAGGCCCTATGGGATACGATGACTAGCTGCAGGTTGCCCGTTCGGCGATATCTCGTGGCGTCAACCGTGCCTGGTTTTGTCCTACTGAGTTCTCCGTCAGAGTTGGAGTTGCGATGTCTGGTCGCAGGAGGCTGAGGTTTTGGCATCGATCTTCATGCAGCTTCACGTGTCTGCTACAGTGTGGGTTGAGTCGACGATCGCCTACGGCGAAGTGGGAGTCGTTTCCTCAGAGTGTACGGATGGCGATGACGCCTCTAGGGGAGGAGTGATGACGATGAAGCCTGCGTGCGGCCTCGTCGAGGCCCTCTATGGAGTGGTGTGCGTGGGGCTTTCTATGTGTGCCGCTCAGCGGTTGTGAGGGTTTTAGCCCGGTTCTCCATAATTAACTGGGCAATCTGATTTTCGCTCGGTTTTTCCTAATTAACCGAGCAATTCTCTTCTGCTTAATTAATCGATGAGGCAAAACTTTTGCCTTCGTTTCGAAAAAAGAGGTTTTATTGACCTATATTGAAAAGAACCGGCAAGTCAGCAATTCGTTCGAACGTACTCTTACCGTTTCAAAATAGATTACTCAACTTTATACTATTTTGAAACGGAGGGAGTATCATTCAGTGCGGGTGGTCCCGTCCCGTCCCGTTGCAAATGCCAACCATGATTGCCACCTGGGGCATCATCAGGCCCACGACCTGGGCTGATGCTTCTTGCACGGCCAACACACGAGACGAGAGTTAAGAAGGCATCAGCGAAATGGATCAATGACCTGATGATGTACTGGTAGTATACTACGTACAACTAGTACGAGGGCTCACGTGCCCACCATTTGTCACACCCGTCACGTGAGTAGGTGACACGATCCGATCCCCCAACCTGGCTCTGGTGCGATCGCGCAATTAATTAACGCTCCGATCCGATTTGATCCGATCAAAAGTGGAAGCATTGAGCGAAGAGAGCTCGATGGCATGCATGCGCACGAGCTCCTCTCCAACGGTCGGCTCGGCTGCTCCCACCGTTGGTTCGTTCGTTCGAAAGAAAACTAATTTTACTAGGCGCAACGGTCGGATCCTTCTGGGCGGGTGACGGCGCCAAAAGGATCCATCTTTCCACGAGTGTGAATGTGTGTGCATCTGCGCCCCTCGCTCGTAGCCGTTGAGGGCCGGCGTTTGAATCCCGGCGGATACGGGTTCGAGATGATGAGCCAATCGGAGCCAGGCCCCACGTAAGCAACGCTTCCAACTCCAACGGGCACCACCGCAAGAGAGGATTCAAATCTCACCTCAAGCTGTGACCGTCATCGTCACCACCGAGTACTAACACGAAGCACCACGCACACCAATCACGTACTTAATCCCCCCTCACACTCCCCCCGAAGCTCTGCATAAATACCAGCTCCACGCGTTACAACCCCAGACTTTCCATTGCGTGCGCCCGGAGCTCACCAACCATCCGTCGAGTGAGTCGCCATGGGGCTCTGTTTCAGCAAGAAGCAGCAGGACAAGCCACCGCCGCCGCAGCCGCAGCCGAGCGCGGCTGCGGCCAGCACCAAGCCCAAGAAGCCCGCCAAAGTCGCCGCCGCCGCCGCGTTGGTCAAAGGCGACGAGAAGGCCAACACGGAGGAGTCCGCCGCGGCCGGCAAGAAGGCGGCGCCGATCGTCGTCAAGGCCAACAAGGCGGCCACGGGCACGGGGGAGGAGAAGAAGGAGGAGCAGGCGAGGCCGGTGGTGGTGGTGGCCAAGGGGCCGATGCCGGTGCGTACGTCCAGCTGCACCAAGGAGGAGGTGGACGCCATCCTCATCCAGTGCGGGCGCCTCAGCCGGAGCTCGTCCGGGAGCGAGACGAGGGGCGGGCACCGCTCCAAGAGGAGCTCCGACTTTGATCCGTCCGGGGCCGGTGGCGCGCAGGGGCCTGGTGGCGCGGACGAGGAGGGCGACTGGGAGAGGAACGGGGTCCCTGTGTCGAGGCCGTCGCCCCACCGTGGCTCGCCGCAGAGGAAGCGGTCGGGGAGCCGGGAGAGGACCGGCGGAGGGAGCCGCAGGTCCAGCCGATCGCCCGGACGGCGTGGCGAGGGCGGCGCGCCCTCTGCGACCTCGGCGGGCTCCGGCGCTGCCAGGCAGCAGCCGGGCAAGATGGTCTCCGTTCCGGCGAGGGAGAAGGGGCGCGCCCCGTCGCCTGCGGCCGCGTCCGGGAAGAGGTGCGCGTCTCCGCGATCAAGCTCACCTGCGAGGGTGACCGCGGCCAATGAGAATGCTGGAGGGGGACAGAAGACGGCGGGGCAAACGCCGGCGCTGAGCCGGAGCTCGTCAAGGAAGGCCGAGCAGTCGCCGCTCCGGCGCAGCCCCATGGCCGAGATCGACGAGAATTCCCTCCGCAATAACAACAGCAGCACCAACACCAAGCCCCAGAAGGTAAGAAACAATCAAAGTTCGAGTTTTAACGCCCTTCCTTTTGTAACTCCACATCTTAACAACCGATCAGCCGCTCACAATCTTCAAACTGATTCAGAAATCGACGGAGATTGCTGTCGCCACCCCTACCCGGAAGACCGCGGAGCGCGCAAAGGAGCATGGTTCTCAGAAGGAGAAGGCGGAGGAGACCATCGTTGCGGCGTCGGAGACGAGAGCACCGTCGTCCAAGACCACCGAGACGCGCACGGTGAGCATCGTGGCCGAGACCCCAGGCCGGAGGTCAGGCCGCCGTTCGCGCCGTGCGTCGCGCGACTTCGACCAGAACCCCGGCTTGTACGCCAGCCATCTCCTCGAGGACATCCAGAACTACCACACCTCCGCTACGGCCACCCCCGGAACGCCGCCATCGTTCACGCTACCGGCCTGCGTCTCCAAGGCGCAGTCCATCGTCGACGCCGTCGCCGACCTCAACTCCTCGTCGTCGGAGAGCCGCACCTGCGAGCCTGATCGGAGCGTCGACGACAAGGCCTCTGTCAACGCGGCGGCCGGCGGGGACGACCTTGACGCGCCGAGCGTGCACAGGTACGTGTCGGTGCGGGACATCCGTGGCCGCGGGGAGATGGAGCTGCAGGAGTCCGCGGGGAGCAACAGCCTCTCCGGCAACCTGTGGACACCGTCGTGCGAGTCCACGGACCGGACGTGGAGCGGCTCGCGGTCGTCGAACAACGGCGACGAGGTCGTGGAGCAGGTCCCTAGCCACCACGGTGACGCGCGCAGCCCGGTGAACCGGCCCAGGCAGAGCAAGCAGAGGGCGGCGGCGCAGCTGGAGCCCAGCGGCCGGTCGCGCGCCGGTAGCTCCGGCGTCAATGCTCACCGTGGACGCAGCGCTCATCGCGGCAGCGGCAGCGTGGCGAGCGGCCGATCGGGCGTCCGTGGCGTCTCTGCGAGCTCGTAGTGAGGGAGATTAGGCAAGATGTATGAGATGGTAGTGTTGCTAGCGGCAAGACGGATTGCTGCTTTCACGGTCAGATCTTAAGTGTTTGTTTTGTGTTGGGTTGTTTGGCGATGCAGTTCAGATGTTGCTAACGTTATCAATGTAGACCTCAACTATTTGGGAGCAAACTTGTATCCTCTATTCTGGAGCAAACTTGTATACCTGTTGATCCGATGATCGGTTCTGGATTACCGGAAGGTTTATGATGCCATTATGCAACACAATTTGGCATATACGTGTCCCAAAAGTTAGTGTACCAGCAGAAGCTTCAAAAGATCGTCATTTTACAGACTCTGCTGCTTCTCAGGTTAACACGGTGTCATTGTCACAACTCACACGGAAATCAGTGAACCCATCTGTAACTTGCACACTCACAAGAGGAGCTTTTGGGATCGATATGTGCTTGGTGCAATCGAATAAAGAATGACAGCTCAGATGATATCTTAGAAAGTACCATGGATAAATCGCCAGCAAGCTTTCATAGCTCAGTTGGTTAGAGCACCCGCTTAGTAAGCGGGAGGTCTGGAGTTCAACTCTCAATGAAAGCAATTTTTGCATCTGTATTACATGGTTTTTTTCAGGCGGATAATATAGCATTAAAACCTGCGCATTTGTTTTGAGTTGTTCGGAAGGCACAGGCTCCAAAATCGGTGGCATGCTAGAAAAATGGTATACAGAAGAGGAAGAAGAACAAGCAAAATACGCACGTACAGGGACTCAGCAGGTTGGCACGCACTTCTTGCAGACCATGACGCACTTGGTGGCCGGCGGGACGCGGACGAGGCGTGACCGCGCCGTGTAGCACCTCTTGCCGCAGATCAGCATCCTCCGTCGGCACGTCGCCGCCGGGACGCACTTCGCCGGCGCGCCTTTCCTGAGCCCTCGCCCCTGTCTGCCCCTGATGATGACCAGCTTTGTCTCGTTGGCCGCGGCCAGCCGCCAGCCGCCCTCCGCTTCCCGCTGGTGCAGGAGGACGTCCACCGGCGGTTCACGGCCAAGAGCGGCGACGGCGAGCGAAACCACAATCAACATCAAGCAAGCCGTCTTCATTGTCAACTACGTGGAGATTACGAGTTCCCTCGGTGTGTGCATGTGGAGTTTTAAGAGAGAGCGAGGAGGCGCTGTCAGCGTGCAAGTGTGCATGAGCTACCTACCTAATCTGTTCCAGGGGGACAACTGTTGCAGGGGCGAAATGGCGAGAGATTCGTGCCGGTGGACCGGCCGAAAGCTCAGCCGGTCACACGCGAGCCCTCCAATTTGGCTTCCTGCAGCCGTCGGACGCCTCCTTTCCCAATCGTTTTTTTCCCTGACTTGGTCAACGCAACATTTCGTGTCGGATGCCTTCTTTCCCAAATGTTTTCTCCCCTGCCTTGGTCAACGCAGCACTTCGTGCCTTCTAGCCTTCATGTGCACGCTCCCGCGCGATAGAAGCAGTTCCATGCTTCCCTCCTCCGCATGGCCGCCGGCCGCTCACACCTCGCCTCCTTGCAATGTTGCCCTCTGTTTCTCACCGAAGAAGCCTTCGCAGCTCGTCGATTTTGGTTGCAGCTCTGCCGTCAAAACCGGATGCAATTTCCTCGGCTGTCCGATTGTAACTCCCTGTCATCGACGCTCATGGTTGCAGCATCTCGGTGTGCCACTCATCGCCCTCGCCGTCGAGCTCGCCACACAGGGTTCTACAAACAACGGCCACCTGTCAACCATGAATGGATGTAGCAAAACATTTCATCCGTTGTAGCAAAACCTGACGACGGTTGGAGCAAAAACATCACCGCCGTCGTCGCGGGTCGCAGGTCCGCCGTGCATGTATGTAGCAAAAAAATTGTTGGTCGTAGCAAAAACCAATAGCGGTTGCAGCAAAAATGTCATCGTCGCCGTCGCTAGTCGCACCTCCGTCGTGGATGGATGTAGCAAAATGTTTTGTTGGTCGTAGCAAAAACCAATAGCGGTTTGAGCTCTGTGCTCTATGGTTGCTGCAACAAAACGTTGTGACCCAGGTGGTCACCGGTTCCAGCAAAACTGGATCGTGCTTGCAGCTAAAATGACTGTTGATTCCAGCAAAACAAAATGCAACAAAAAATCATGGCGGCGATCGCCGTCGCCGCTCAGCACTATCCTCTCCTATTTTGCAGCAAAAACAAAAGTTGGTTCCAGCAAAACTGATAGCTGGTTCCAGCAAAAAAAACAAATGCAACAAAAACATGCATCCACCGCCGTCGTCGTTGAGCACTATCCTTGCAGAAAAAACAAAGCTGGTTCTAGCAAAATCAAAAGCGGATTCCAGCAAAAAAAAAGGTAGCAACTTATTCGCGGCCACTGCCGGCGCCGTCGACCACCATCCTCGGTCACCGACATCAGCGGGGGGTAGCAAAAAGCGAGCGCGCACAATGATCCCGATGGGCACCTATTGGCTGCAGCAGCGCATGTCAGCATATGTGTGGAGGTCCGCGAGGGAACCCAACCGATGAGATGGGGGGAGAAGGGAGGAGGAGGGGATGGGGAGGGAAGGGAGGTTGCAGGACGGTGAGGTAGTGCCGCGGTTGGGCCAGCTCGTCTCGGCGGAGGCAGAAGACCACGACGGAGGCGCTGGGCTATGAGCAGGAACGGAGGAATGGTGGACAAGATACGGTGGGAAATGGGTAAGGCAAGGGGATAAAAAGAATAGAAGGAGGCTTGCTTATGGGTCCAAGGAGATGCGTGGGACAGCGCGCGACCGGCGTGTCGTTTCGGCCGGTCTGCCGGCCGCAAGCGTTTCCCGGGCGAAATTGGGTGTGGATCTAGTTCGAATCGGTTACGGTTGAAAAAAAATCATGTACGCTTTTCTAGAATGCAATGTACTAAAATATTAGTATGATTGAAAAAAAATACCAGTACTAATTTTTTTCCCAATGTAACAAATATACTGCAACAGATTCTTTTTTGGGTGAATATGAAAATTGTTCACTTGCAACAATCTCTGTGAAAAGCCACGGGTTGTTTCTTCGGTGTTAACTCTTGGAAGCTAAACCCAACAAAATTCATAATCACATAGCCGAGGAAAGGAGTCCCTCTCCTCCAAAGAGTGGAAGTTGGGGGTTCCGCAACACCTCAACTTCTCGAGAGAGGTGGAAGCGGAACTAAGATGAGGGTATCATGGCAATTCTAAAGAAAGCACCGCCGAAGAAAACTCCGTGTCGAAAGAAGAGTAGGTGGAGTGGCAGTCCGTCAAAAAAAATTCTTGAAGATATGCAGAAACCATCATGGCAAGCTAAACCCAACAAAGTTGATAATCACATAGCCGAGGAAAGGAGTGCCTCTCCTCCAAAGAGTGGAAGTTGGGGGTTCCGCAACACCTCAACTCCTCGAGAGAGGTGGAAGCGGAACTAGGATGAGGAGATCATGGCAGTTCTAAAGGAAGCGCAGTTGAAGAAAACTCCGCGTCGAAGGAAGAGTAGGTGGAGTGGCAGTACGTCAAAAAAAAAATCTTGAAGATATGCAGAAACCATCATGAAGGTGCACGTGAAGCAGGCCAACCCAATGCACATCAAAACATAAGGGTACTATCTGCAACATTATCCGCCAATCATGTACCTCCTTCAAGGCCTTAACATCTTTTCAGGTACCTGCGGCTGCAAGTACATCCAAGATCTGATGAATGCAATCTCGAACCTCTCTGAAATCATGTACATGGTCTATAATCAAGTGAGGGCATGTGATGAAAAGAAAGTAAACCAGCGGCACCTAACCAATCTAAGAGACACCACTCTCCAAAAGGTAATAGACATTATGTTGATGATGAACTTCTTGCTCTTATGCTTCAAATGATAGTCTCCCCAACACTCAACTCTCTCTCACAGAGTTGGCTATGGTGGAAGAGGAATTTGAGTGGGAAGCAACTTGGGGAAGGCTAGAAATCAAGGTTCAAATGGTAGGAATGGAATCTCTTGATCTCAACACATGAGTAGGTGGTTCTCTCTCAGAAAATGAATGGTGGAAGTGTAGACACGTTCTGATGGCTCTCTCTCTGGAGAAGAGGGGTGGAGGGGTATATATATCTTCCACACAAAATCCAACTGTTACACACTTTTGACCCAACTCGGTGGCATCGATTGGAAATCTCGGTGGCACCGACCTGTGTAAAAGATATGAACATTAGGAATCTCAGTGGGACCGACTGGAACAACTCGGAGGGACCGATGTACAATGGCTAGGGCAAACCTCATCTCGGTGGCACCGATTGCATCAACTCAGTGAGATAGAAGTGAAGCAATAAGGCAACAGAGAGTTGTCAAGCCATCTTGATGGTACCAATTGCATCAACTCGGCGAGACCGAAGTGAAGCAATAAGTAACAGAGAGTTGGCAAGCCATCTCGGTGGTACCGATTGCATCAACTCGGTGAGACCGAAGTGAAGCAATAAGTAACAGGGAGTTGGCAGGGCCATCTCGGTGAGACCGAGATCCATATCGATGGATCCGATCTGTTAGGGTTTGGCGGTGGCTAAGTCCAGATGAACTTGGTGGCTCCAGATAGTAAATTTCGGTGGGGCCGAGTTAGAAAGTAGGGTTTGGACATATTGGATAGAGAAAATGGTTGAGGGTTTTGGAGCAATATCTCTAAGCACTTGAGCAAGTAGATCATTAAGAAACACCTCATTCCCTTTTAATAGTATTGGCTTTCCCATGGACTCAATGTGATCTTGGATCACTTTACAAAAAATGAAGAGTCTTGAGCTTTTTGCCGATCCATTTCCTAAGAATTTTGAAGGGAGTGTCCTGATACTCTCCATGAAGACGTGTCAGGCCAGCGTGGCGACATCCTAGACTGCCATATCAATGGTCACCCCAACACCATGAGCGGTGTGCAACACAGAGGGGAGTCATCATCACGAGAATAGATCTGACGATGGCACAATACTGCTCCTGGTTAAAGTCCCGGTACTGCTCGTACACGGTGTACTCAGGATGCCAGCGATAACCTAGGTAGGTCATCATCTCAACTAGCACAACAGGTGATCGAGATGCTCCAATAGTCGTCGTGTGGCGCACGACCTGTCTCCTAGGATCCATCTGAAAGCAAAGATGTTTCAAAGGAGTCAAACTTCGGAAACTGAACATAATGAAATGGTAATTGAAAGTAATCAGGGTTACAAAATGAAATCATTGTGTGATCCTAGAGTTAGAGTTAGTAAAAATTTAATCCAAAGAGAAGAGTGATCAGAATCCCAGAGTAAAGGATCGGAATAAAAGATCCTAATCCCACCCATAGGTGATGTGGGCTTGTAAGCCACACAACACGGTTAGTAAAATAGTTTTTCTTTCAAGCCTAGACTCAACTTTGACCAAGGAGGCGTGGAAGGGGTTCCTCTGAGCGATCGGCTATAATACCAACTTGTGACACTGAATTAATCGTGCACTAATCATACACGCATAAACATGCACAATCAAGATCAGAGACTCATGGGAAGATATCACAACACAACTTTACCACACAAAGAATAAACATAAATCTTTATATTACAAGCCAAGGGCCACGAGGACTCGAATACATAAGTCATCAAGCAAATATTATCTGAGTACAGGCATAGTTAGACAAGTTTTTCCTTTAAAAGGCTGAGCAAAACAAAGAAACTAGATCGAAAGGCGACGCCTCCTGCCTGGGACCTCCAGACTATTCCTGGTCGTCGGCCTCCATGTAGTAGGCTCTGCTGGGGTAACATGCATATGTGGTGCTACCATCTGTTGTAGCAACCGGGTCGAAGGAAAAGGGGAGCAAAGCAACCATGAGTACTCATCTGAAGTACTCGCAAGAGTTACATCAGATCTACACTCCTTATGCATCGGTATCAATAAAAGGGGTAGTATCTGTGGACTAAACTTCAGAATGCCAGAATAAGGGGGGAGAAGCTCATCCTATCGAAGACTACGTCTTCTGGCAGCCACCATCTTGAAGCAGTAGAAGAGAGTAGCTGGTAAGGTAACAAGTATCAACGTATAGCAATAATCCTACCCGGAGATCCTCTCCTCGTCTCCCTGTGAGAAAGCGATCACCGGGTTGTATCTGTCACTTAACTAGGTGTGTGTTGTCAAGTATCCGGTTTTAGTTGTATGAGGACGGAATACAACTCCAAGTAAATCTTATTCTTTGTGGACACGGCTATTCAAATAGATAAACTTCCTCGGAGGGTGCACCACATTACCCGACACGCTCAATCACCTCGGCGAACACACTTTCTGGTAATGCCCGACCTCGGAAGATCAACACGTCGTAGACCAACCTAGGCTCTCCAGAGAGGTCAACACGCCGGTCTAAATCCTAAGTGCGAAGAGGTCATGGGTCCATCACCCTAAGCACTCCTGCATGTTGCGTGACTGCCCGAGGACCAGACCCACCTCCTTATACAAGCGCATGTGGTTACCGTCCACCCCAACAATTAGCCCGCATCTGATGACCCACAAGTATAGGGGATCAATCGTAGTCCTTTTGATAAGTAAGAGTGTCGAACCCAATGAGGAGCGGAAGGAAATGACAAACGGTTTTCAGCAAGGTAATTTCTGCAAGCACTAAAATTGTCGGAAACAAGTAGTTTGATAGAAAGATAATTTGTAACGAGCAAGTAACGATAACGATAGTAAAAGTGCAGCAAGGTAGCCAAATTCTTTTTGTAGCAAAGGATAGGCTGGAACAGTCTCTTATAATAAGCAAAGCGTTCTTGAGGACATACATGAATTTGATCTAGTCACTTCCATCATGTTGGTTTGATTCGCATTTGCTACTTTGATAATTTGAAATGTGGGTGGACCGGTGCTTGGGTGTTGTTCTTACTTGAACAAGCCTTCCACTTATGATTAACCCCCTCGCAAGTGTCCGCTCTTGGTGTCAAAATCGGCGGATCTCGAGTAGGGGGTCCCGAACTGTGCATCTAGGCGGATGGTAACAGGAGACAAGGGACACGATGTTTTTACCCAGGTTCGGGCCCTCTCGATGGAGGTAAAACCCTACTCCTGCTTGATTGATATTGATGATATAGGTAGTACAAGAGTAGATCTACCATGAGATCAGAGAGGCTAAACCCTAGAAGCTAGCCTATGGTATGATTGTTGTTCGTCCTACGGACAAAAATCCTCCGGTTTATATAGACACCGGAGAGGGCTAGGGTTACATAGAGTCGGTTACAATGGGAGGAGATCTACATATCCGTATCGCCAAGCTTGCCTTCCACGCCAAGGAAAGTCCCATCCGGACACGGGACAAAGTCTTCAATCTTGTATCTTCATAGTCCAGAAGTCCGGCCCAAGGTCATAGTCCGGCCATCCGGACACCCCCTAATCCAGGACTACCTCAGTAGCCCCTGAACCAGGCTTCAATGACGACGAGTCCGGCGCGCAGTTTGTCTTCGGCATTGCAAGGCGGGTTCCTCCTCCGAATACTTCATAGAAGATTTTGAACACAAGGATAGTGTCCGGCAAAATAATTTCCACATACTACCGTAGAGAGAATAATATTTGCACAAATCCAATCACGACGTATTCCATGACATGACATCACACCACGACCAAGCCTTTATTCGAATCGTTTTCACTGTCCCACCTCAGCGCGTTTAGCGAGGCGGTTTCCTTGGCACGTCTTGTCAAAGCAGAGATCGTGTCCCCTTATTCCGGGATTCTCATCAATACGGGCGTGGGTAACCCAATCGTGCCCGTTGGCACGTCTCCTCTATCGAAGGCGAGTCCCAAACGGTCACAGGGAGGGCTCTTGGTATTCAACCTCTTTATAAAGAGACCAAGGCTCCACTCCTTTCTTTCAATCTCAATCGAATCCGCCCCTCGCCTCGAGTTCCAACACCCAAAGCTCCAGATTCAGCGCCGGACCTTTGATGATGTCCGGCTCCGACCTTCAAGGCCGGTGGATGCCTTCCTCCATTACGGAAGAAGACGTGCTAAAGCTAAGAGATGCCAGATACTTAACTGGTGAAATTTCGCATAAGCTGCCTGCTCAAGGGCAGGTTATTCTCACTCCCAAGCCTGGTGAGAGCGTGGTGTTCGCGTCTCACTTCCTTCGGGGGTTAGGTTTCCCGACGGACCCCTTCGTGAGGGGGCTCATGTTTTATTATGGGTTGGAATTTCACGACTTGGATCCGGAGTCCATCCTCCACATCTCGTTGTTCATTGTCGTATGCGAAACCTTCCTCCACATTACTCCTCACTTCAGATTATGGCTTAAGGTCTTCAAAGTGGAGCCGAAGATGATCAAAGGGCAGCAAGCGGAGTGCGGAGGGGCTGTTATAAGCAAGAATGCTGACGCTCCATGGCCCGAGGGCTCTTTTCAAGAGGAGTTCAGCTTATGGCAACGAGAGTGGTTTTATATCACAGCTCCCAGGGGCACCAAGTGGGTGGCGCCACCTGCCTTTCGCTCGGGTCCTCCCCCACGGCTGGCGTCATGGGTCAATAAAGGGCTCGACTGGGGGCCGTCCAAGGACGTGCCCTTGTTGCAGGGTCGCATTCAAGATCTCCTGGAAAGAGACATCAACCTGGCCGTAGTGATGCAGGTCATGTTGATTCACCGCACTTTGCCCTGCAAACGCTGCCCCTCCGCGTGTGGGAGTTTAATCCGGAGGGACCACGAGCTCTCCAACACTTTACGGGCGCGACGCCCATGGAGATGTACAAATTGTTCTTCGGATCACAAGCAATGTGTCCGGACTTGACTGAGGACGCAGGTCTAAGCTGCAATCGCCCGGATACTCAAGTAAGTAGCCCTGTACCCGGACACGCTATCCGTATATTCATCATAAAATTGCCCTTAAAAGAGCTGTCCATTTAAACAGGAGTGGATAGCGAAAGCAAAGCTAATCAGGTGTCCGGCCCCCCTCCCCGAGACCACGCCAGATCCCGTGTTAACCAGGATGCTGGAGGTTGCGCCTTTGGAAGAAGGAGAAGGGGGGAACAAGGAAGCTACCGCCTCCCCGAAGGAGGCTGTCAAGAAAGGAGGGATCGAGAATCCCTCCATCCAGGGAAAGAAGAGGACCGCCTCTGAAGACCCGGAGACCAAGGTCTCAAAGCGGGGGAAGAAATCTTCGTCAGAGGGTCCTGCGCACGGGAGGTGCCTCGGCCGCACTTGTGCCCTCAAGGGATTAGCCCTCAAATGAAATGTAAGTAGAGGGGAGTTTTAAAATAAGAGACATCCCTATTCTATTCCTGAGAAAGATAACTGAATTTTTACCTTGTAGTTCGGATCTCAGCCGTTCTCAGCAGAGCTCATCTTCAGGGGATCTTCATCCGGAGATGATGGAGAGCGGAATGCCTCCCCCTGCCGTACCGCCTTGCAAGGCGGGCGACCCTGAGGTGTCGTCACGGAGGGTTTCTCCGAATCCGGCAGGGCGGAAAGCGATCGTATGGCTCCCCAAAGCCTCCGTGTCCGGCCTTGAAAAAAGGCCATCGGACGAGTCCGGCAAATCCGGCGCCGCAGGTCGGAGGAGCTGAAGGATCTGCTCGGGCGAGCATCTATCTCAGAAGAACACCGTGCATTGATGGGCATAGTGAATGAAAGGATTTCATCCGCGGAGAGCGGGTTGCACGAGGCCATGAGGAGTTTACTGACAGGTTTTGAGGTACGCGAAATGATGTACCTTTTGACAGTTCCGCATGTAAAAGATGCGCCATGTATAGATAGTAGCCCCTGAGACTCGGTGCATTGTCAAAAACGACAGCGCACCGAGGATCATAATCCCAGGTATAACATGTCGCTCTTCCTATGTAGGTGGCGAAGTGTCCGTTGGCTAGCCGGACTGATGAATTTGCCGAGCTAAAGCGGCAACTTGATGTGGCGGATGCCGACATCGCGCTTGTCAACAAGCGGCTTGACGAGTCACAAGGTATGCAATTTCTCCGCGGACACCTGGTAAGGGGGCTTGATGCCCGTGCCTTAAAACATGTATGCTTGATGCAGATGGTGCCGCTGCCATGGAGAACCTTCGGGCGGAACTTGCCCGAGCCAAGGAGCAGGCCAGAAAAAGTGATGCGGCTGCCTTAAAGGCGGCCGAAGAGCCGAAGTCGAACAGGCTGCTCACTGCCGAAGCAGGAAGGAAATGGCCGAGATGGCTGTGAAGTTGAAGGATGCTGCCGAACGCTGCAAGCTTCTTGAAAAAGAAGGTCGGGCAGAACAGAAGGACCTGGAGAAGGCCACTACCGAGGCCAAGGATGCTCGCTCTGCAATGAGAGCCATGAAGCGTGAGCTACGTCGGTCGGAGATATCGCGGTGGAAAGCCCTTTATGCTGCGGATGAAGTTCGGGATCCTAAATATGCTCAGTTGGACCGGCTGTGGAGTGCGGCGGATACTTATCTGGACTTGGCGGCAAGTGCATGAATGGCGACGTCAACACTTCCGAGATCAATAGGATCACGAAGTGGAAAAGCTTTGGTCGCAGTTCCACAATCCAGGCGCCCACTTCCATTAACCGGCGTTTGGCGAATGGGCGGAGCTGAATAGGTTATCAAACTCGCCATGAAGGATGTCGTGAGTCATTTGTGGCGGAAAGGCCCGAGCCGAAGAGTTATTTTGGTTTGGTGCAGCGGTTCCTTGATGCGGTGCCGCATATCAATGCAATGAAGAGGTCGGCGTGCACGAGAGGGTGCGCGGATGGCTCTTCGGCGTGTCAAGACATCTTGGGCGGAGATGAAGGCCACCGACGTTGCATCCCAAGATTCGGACGGGAGCCGAGTACCGCCGAGCACTATTTTCGGGAAGTTACTGCAGGCGCTCGTTTAATAGAGACGCAGCGATTTCGAAGGATATCATGTTCGAATAACATGTATTATTGTGAAAAAATGTTTCGATGGAATATAAAAGCTTTTTATACTTGTGCCTGCAAGAATTAAAATACCTCCTGTGTGGCCGTTAATGTATATGTGCATATAACCTGAAAGATGGCAGTCTTTGGCTTCAGCCCCCTACGCATATAATGCGGGGCTGTTCGTAGAAGGCGGATTTTCACACTTGATCCAACGTCTTGGTCCTATAAAGGAGGTGATAGCGTAGCGAACTAGGCAACCGGACTATAATGCTTTATCACTTTCACTTAGCCATAGGAGTTTGACAGTGGGGCTACTATATAGCCCCTAGGGGCACCGCGCTCGCCCGAATTCGGTAGCGTGTGCTGACCGAAAGCGACCCTTCGTTAATGCGGAGGAATCCTAAAGATTCCGGTGGGTCATCGAGTGGTTGACCAGTCTCACGTTGTATCATGACAGTCAGTTTTCGGCTTTCTCTACTGAGGTGCTCGCCCGGATGAACCGGGGCACAATCGCAGTAGTTCTCTTGGTGCCGCCTTAGCTGATAGAGCGGAACGTAAGGCAGCAAAACACAGGAGCCGGGCAAACCCAACATTTGACCAAAGACATGATTCGGAGCTGATGCATATAAGGCCAAACTCGCGATGCCGAACACTCCCTAAGGTATTCGGTCTTTATAAAGACGGGCTGAACAACGCCCTTAGTAATAAGCCCCTGGTGTCCAGGTACGCGCAAAATCCTGACGTGGCCAATGCCAAGACGCCAGCCTCCACCTCGGTGATAGCAAGAAACCGGGGGATGTGTATCAACGAGAGACAGTAAAAAAGGTTTACGCAAGGTCTTAATCTGAAAAGAATCCTTGGAACGGGTCCCTACTGCACGTCTGCGCATGTGTCTCCGTTGTGCCGTATCCTGGACGGGTGTAGCACGGTGTTCATCTGTAAAAGAGAGGAACTTAGTTGAAAAAGATCGTGCGAAAATGTACGTTATATTAAATAAACAAAGTACAATTTAGAAAATTAATGAAATTGAGCCTTATTGTCTCTTGTTGTACATGCGCGGAGCCCCTTGAACAGGGGTATGCGGCTTGTAAGCCCTTGTATGTTTACGCCGGACTTGTCTAGCCATGTTCGGGGTCTGAACGACCTGTTTAGGTGCTTTGGTTAGTGAAGCCGGTTTAGTGTGCGGCTGTCAAGGCAGCCGCACAATCCTCCGTGCTCGAGGAACACTCGATATTTCCCTTTAATGAGATGATGCCTCGTGGACCGGGCATTTTAAGTATAAGGGATGCATAATGCGGTATTGCGTTAAAGCGGGCGAAAGCTTCGCGTCCCAGTAGTGCTTGATAGCTACTTGTAAATGGGGCGATGTGGAAGGTTAGCTTTTCGCGGCGGAAGTTGTCGGGTGAGCCGAACATAACTTCTAGCAGGAGAGAGCCCGTACAATGGTCATCTGGGCCTGGCGTTACTCCTTGAAAGGAAGTGTTGCTATGGCAAATTGTTGTTGGTCTATCCCCATTTTGCGGATTGTGTCCTGATATAGCAGGTTTAAATCACTGCCACCGTCCATTAGGACTTGTGTAAAGTGGAGTCTGTCAATTATCGGATCTAATACCAAGGCAGTCTAGCCTGCATTCCGGATACTTCTAGAGTAATCCTCGATGGTCGAAGGTGATTGGTTTTAACAACCCGGTGGCGGGACTCCTCAGGATAGGCCATATGGCGCGTATCTCTATGGGCGCCACTCTGTTCTCCCCTTTTGTCACGTGAAGTGAATTTACTGTTTTGACTTCTTGTGGGAAGTTATTTTGTTTTCCGGTGCTCTGCTTGTGGGGTTCGTCATCGTCCTCGCTTGGTGTGCCGAGCCCCTTGTGTTCGGCGTTGAGTTTGCCGGATTGCTTGAAGACCCAACATTCTCTGTGGGTATGATTTGCAGGCTTCCCGGGAGTACTGTGGATTTGACATATCTTGTCCAAGATTTTGTTTAAGTTAGCTAGCTCGTCCCTGTTATCCTTGAGGGGCAGCTTTTACGGTCTCGCCGAGAGCTTTTGAATCTGGCGTTGTTGCCGTGCTCTTGGGCTGTTCCCCTTGGTCCGGCGTTGGTCCTTGCTGCGTCGCGGTTTCTGTTCCATCCCTAACCCGGATGTACTTGGGTGTTGATACGCATCTTGCCAACCAGCTATCCTCTCCTAGCAAAAGCGGGTCATGAGGCTTGTTAATGCGGCCATTGTTCTTGGCTTTTCTTGGCCGAGGTATCGGCAAGCCATTCGTCTCGAACGCTGTGTTTGAAAGCTGCTAAGGCTTGGCGTCCGGACGATCGACTATCTGGTTCTTTTAGTAAGAAATCTGTTCGAGTTTCGGGCTGACTCTCCGGGTTGTTGAGTTATATGACTTAAATCGTATGCATCCGGAGGTCGGACATAGGTCCCTTGAAAATTTGCCCGAAACGCATCCTCGAGCTCTTCCCAACTTCCAATGGTGTTTTCGGGAAGGCTTTTAAGCCAATACCGGGCTGGCCCTTTGAGTTTGAGGGGTAAGTATTTTATGGCGTGGAGATCATCTCCTCTAGCCATGTGTATATGGAGGATGTAATCCTAAATCCAGGACTCCGAGTGCATTGTTCCGTCATATGCCTCTATGTTTACGGGCTTGAATCGGCTGGAAATTCATGATCCAGCACCTCATCAGTGAAACATAGGGGGTGTGCGACACCCCTATATCTGGGCGTACCGCGATGTTCGGATATTTGATGTGTTGCATTGCTTACTAGAGCTTGCTTTCTTGGCCCATAGATAGATCTGGCTGGGCCATATTTTTGATGCGAATCCTTGTGCGGACCGCGTGCCGGCTTGTGTGCGGCGTCCTTTGCCGCACTGTGTTGGCCATGGGGTCATTTGTCCGACCGGGTGGCTTCCTTTTTTTTGATTGCGGAGGCTCTAAGGCCTCATCATCGAATTCCGGCAGTAATTTTCGCTTCGGATAGCTCTTTGTGTGGCGGTATCGCCCGTGTTGTCTGCGGTGTTGAGTACTTTGCTCCATCTAATTCTGAGTGCATCTTCCGCTGTTTTGAGCTTCCACTTACCTTTTTTCAGGCTACGCCAGCGATGGCGACGAGCCTTTTTTGGAGGTTCTTCTGCTCCAGCAACTTGTCCGGCGTGAGGTCGTCCGGACTGTTGTCTTCGCCGGGGACGGGTTGTTTATCCAAGTTGCCCTGTTCGGACGGTTGCTCGATGGCATGTTCGTCGTCCGCCGGTTCGCCCTGCTCTATGGCTGGGTCTGTATGGCTGCTTTCTCTGTCGAGGTGGGGTTTGGAGCGGCGCTTACGTCGCCGCTTTGACTGCTTTTCGAGGGAACGATCCCTCGTTGCGTCCCTTTGTTCCTCGTCGTCGTTTCCTTTAGGTGTATCCACCATGTATACACCGTGAGATGGGGTGGTTGTCCAGTGGCCTATAGGCGCTGGTTCCTGTTCGTCTCCTACATCGTCATTCATACCGTCGATGTCTTCGAAGTCGAAGTCGAGCATGTCAGTTAAATCATCGACAGTGGCTACAAAGTGGGTGGTGGGTGGGCTTTGAATTTCTTCTTCGTCCGCATCCCAATCTTGCTAACCATAGTCCGGCCAGGGCTCTTCTGATAAAGAGAGAGACTTTAGTGAATTCAGAATGTCGCCGAAAGGAGAGTGCTGAAAGATGTCCATGGCGGTGAACTCCATGATCGGCGCCCAATCGGATTCGATTGGCAGGGACGTGGAAGGTTCGGAGTCCGGATAGGAGTCCGGCACCTTGGAGTCACGAGCTTCGCAAAGGACAGGTATGGTGTTCAGCTCGATCGCTGTAGAGATTGCAGCCCCCGAGGCGGTGTCCAACCACCCGTCTTCGATTGGCGCAGTCGGCTCCGAACTAAGGGTCGGAGCGGACACTGGTGCGGCCTCTAGGGCGCTGTTCGGCGGCAGAGCTAGATCATGCCCATCATGACAGTGCGGCGTGCTTGGCTGTGGCTTGAACCCGTCGAAGATCAAGTCTCCGCGGACGTCGGCCGTGTAGTTCAAACTTCCAAATCTGACCTGATTGCCAGGGGCGTAGCTTTCGATCTGCTCCAGATGGCTGCGAATTGGCCCATGATGCGAAACCGCCCGAATCTGAAGATCTGTCCGGGAGAAAAGTCTCACCACTGGACCGCATCGTTGTTGATGATCGAAGGAGCCATCGGGCCTAAAGATGACGCGACAGAGGAACTCTCAATGAAAGCACCAATGTCGGTGTCAAAACCGGCGGATCTCGGGTAGGGGGTCCCGAGCGTATGCGTCTAGGCGGATGGTAACAGGAGACAAGGGACACGATGTTTTTACCCAGGTTCGGGCCCTCTCGATGGAGGTAAAACCCTACTCCTACTTGATTGATATTGATGATATAGGTAATACAAGAGTAGATCTACCACGAGATCAGAGAGGCTAAACCCTAGAAGCTAGCCTATGGTATGATTGTTGTTCGTCCTACGGACAAAAACCCTCCGGTTTATATAGACACCGGAGAAGGTTAGGGTTACATAGAGTCGGTTACAATGGGAGGAGATCTACATATCCGTATCATCAAGCTTGCCTTCCACGCCAAGGAAAGTCCCATCCGGACACGGGACGAAGTCTTCAATCTTGTATCTTCATAGTCCAGGAGTCCGGCCAAAGATCATAGTCCGGCCATCCGGACACCCCCTAATCCAGGACTCCCTCATCCGCAACTACGAAAGAAGAATTAAGATAACATCTAAGTCCAGATTGCTTGTATCTGCGTTGCGTTTTCCCTGAAGAGGAGAGGATGATGTAGCACAACAACGGCAAGTATTTCCCTCAGTTATGAAACCAAGGTATCAATCCAGTAGGGGGATCCACCAAACTATGTAAGCAATACCTTCACACAAATAACAAAAACTTGCAACCCAACGCGTAAGAGGGGTTATTAATTCATACTCGGTATTGAGATAGATTAAATAATATAAGATTGGATAAATAGATCTGATGAAAACACAAAATAAAATAAATAAAGAAAAAGTGCAGCAAGGTATTTTTGGGTTTTTGGATAAATAGATCTGAAGCAATATGATAGAAAGTAGACCTGGGGCGCGTAGATTTCACTAGTGGCTTCTCTCGAGAAAATAGCATATGGTGGGTAAACAAATTACTATTGGGCAATTGATAGAATAGCAAATAATTACGACGATGTCCAAGGCAATGATCATGTATATAGGCATCACGTCCAAGATTAGTAGACTGACTCTTGCCTGCATCTACTACTATTACTCCACACATCAACCGCTATCCAGCATGCATCTAGTGTATTAAGTTCCTGGAAAAATGGAGTAATGCAATAAGAACGATGACATGATGTAGACAAGATCTATTCATGTAGGAATAGACCCCATCTTTTTATCCTTAATAGCAACGATACATGCGTGTCACTTCTCCTTCTGTCACTGAGATTGAGCATCGCAAGATTGAATCCATCACAAAGCACCTCTTCCCATTGCAAGAAAATCAATCTAGTTGGCCAAACCAAACCAAAGTTTCGGAGAAGACATACGAGGCTATAAAGATCATGCATATAAGAGTTCAAAGAAGACTCAAATAATATTCATAGATAGATCTGATCATAAAACTCACAATTCATCGGATCCCAACAAACACACCACAAAAAGTCATTACATCAAATAGATCTCCAAGAACATCGAGGAGAACATTGTATTGAGAATCAAAAAGAGAGAATAAGCCATCTAGCTACTGCCTACGGACCCGTAAGTCTGTGGTAAACTACTCACGCATCATCGGAGGAGCACCAATGAGGATGATGAACCCCTCTGTGATCATTTCCTCCTCCGACAAGGTGCCGGAAAAGGCCTCTAGATTGGATCTCGTGGTTCTCGAACTTGCGGCAATGGAAACTCTAATCTCTCGACTCCCCTAGGGTTTCTGAAATATTTGGGTATTTATAGAGCCGAGAGGCAGTGGAGAGGGGGCATGTGGGCCCCACTACCCACCAGGGCGTGCCAAGGCCCTCTGGCGCGCCCTGGTACCTTGTGGGCCTCACGGGCCTCCCCTCCAGTACTTCCTTGGCTCCCAAGTTGCCTTCTGGGAAGAAAAAAAATCTCAAAAAAGTTTCGTGGCATTTGGACTTTGTTTGGTACTGATATTCTGCGAAGTAAAAAATAAGCAAAAAACAGCAACTGGCACTGGGCCAGGGATGGCAATGGGTACCCATTACCCGCATACGCTGCGGGCGGAAACACATATTAGGGTAAGGGTATGTGACAAAAAAATATCCATGGGTGTATAAATAGGGAAATGTTAAACCCATCGGGTAGAGCGGGTACGGGTATGAGATCATATAACCCATACCCACGTACACATGTACCCATATAAAATTCATATGAACTCAAAAATTGTCTCTACACTTTGTCATGAATTTGTGAACTCAAAATATATGACAAATTGCTGATGTTTTGATGCATTGTTGTTTACGAGAAAGTGATCTTGTTTATTAAATATATTGTTGTTTATGATGTGTTGTTGTTAAAAATGTGTGGTGTTGTTATAATTATGTTGTTTTTTATGACTATGAGTTGTTCAAAGTGAGGCTTTGCAAACCTGGGTAATTTTATCCACGGGTACCCATTTACCCTATCGAGTAACGGGTATGGGAAAAAATTATACCCATTGAAGGGTATGGGTAAGGGTGATGGGTAAGCTCAAAGGGGACGGGTAAGGGTATGGGGTGGCTCCACTTGGACCCAAACCCTGCGGGTGCATCCCTACACTTGCCACTATGTCAATAGGTTAGTCCCAAAAAATGATATAAAGTTGCTATAAAATGAAGATAAAACATCCAAGATTGATAATATAACAACATGGAACAATAAAAAATTATAGATACGTCGGAGACGTATCACTAACCATAACATTAAACATATGGATCCAAATCAGCGCCTTACAGAATATAACATACAACAACAACAAAGCCTTTAGTCCCCAACAAGTTGGGGTAGGCTAGAGGCGAAACCCATAAGATCTCGCAACCAACTCATGGCTCTGGCACATGGATAGCAAGCTTCCATGCACCCATGTCCATAGCTAGCTCTTTGGTGATACTCCAATCCTTCAGGTCTTTCTTAATGGACTCCTCCCATGTCAAATTCGGTCTACCCCACCCTCTCTTGACATTCTCCGCACGCTTTAGCCGTCTGCTATGCACTGGAGCTTGGAGGCTCGCTGAATATGCCCAAACCATCTCAGACGATGTTGGACAAGCTTCTATTCAATTTGTGCTACCCCAACTCTATCTCGTATATCATCATTCCAGACTCGATCCTTCCTCGTGTGGCCACACATCCATCTCAACATATGCATCTCCGCCACACCCAACTGTTGAACATGTCGCCTTTTAGTCGGCCAACACTCAGCGCCATAGAACATCACAGGTCAAACCGCCGTCCTGTAGAACTTGCCTTTTAGCTTTTGTGGCACTCTTTTGTCACAGAGAATGCCAGAAGCTTGGTGCCACTTCATCCATCCGGCTTTGATTCGATGCTTCACATCTTCATCAATACCCCCATCCCCCTGCAGCATTGACCCCAAATACCGAAAGGTGTCCTTCTGGGGAACCACCTAGCCATCAAGGCTAATCTCCTCCTCCTCCTCACACCTAGTAGTACTGAAACCGCACATTATGTACTCGGTTTTAGTTCTACTAAGCCTAAACCCTTTCGATTCCAAGGTTTGTCTCCATAACTCTAACTTCCTATTTACCCCCGTCCGTCTATCGTCAACTAGCACCACATCATCCGCAAAGAGCATACACCATGGGATATCTTCTTGAATATCCGTTGTGACCTCATCCATCACCAATGCAAAAAGATAAGGGCTCAAAGTTGACCCCTGATGCAGTCCTATCTTAATCGGGAAGTCATCAGTGTCGACATCACTTGTTCGAACACTTGTCACAACATTATCGTACATGTCCTTGATGAGGGTAATGTATTTTGCTGGGACTTTGTGTTTCTCCAAGGCCCACCACATGACATTCTGTGATATCTTATCATAGGCCTTCTCCAAGTCAATGCACACCATATGCAAGTCCTTCTTTTGCTCCCTATATCTCTCCATAAGTTGTCGTACCAAGAAAATGGCTTCCATGGTCGACCTCCCAGGCATGAAACCAAACTGATTTTTGGTCACGCTTGTCATTCTTCTTAAGAGATGCTCAATGAATCTCTCCCATAGCTTCATTGTATGGCTCATCAGCTTAATTCCACGGTAATTAGTACAACTCTGAACATCCCCCTTGTTCTTGAAGATTGGTACTAATATACCCCGTCTCCATTCTTTTGGCATCTTGTTTGCCCAAAAAATGAGGTTGAAAAGCTTGGTTAGCCATACTATCGCTATGTCCCCGAGACCTTTCCACACCTCAATGGGGATACAATCACGGCCCATCGCCTTGCCTCCTTTCATCCTTTTTAAAGCCTCCTTGACCTCAGACTCCTGGATTCGCCGCATAAAACACATGCTGGTCTCATCAAAGGAGTCATCCAGTTCAATGGTAGAACTCTCATTCTCCCCATTGAACAACTTGTCGAAGTACTCCCGCCATCTATGCTTAATCTCCTCGTCCTTCACCAAGAGTTGGCCTGCTCTGTCCTTGATGCATTTGACTTGGCCAATATCCCTCGTATTCCTCTCTCAGATCTTGGCCATCTTATAGATGCCCCTTTAGCCTTCCTTCGTGCCTAACCGTTGGTAGAGGTCCTCATATGCCCGACCCCTTGCTTCACCAACAACTCGCTTTGCAGCCTTCTTCGCCATCTTGTACTTCTCTATGTTTTCTGCACTCCTATCCAGGTATAGGCGTCTGAAGCAATCTTTCTTCTCTTTAATCGCCTTCTGTACATCATCATTCCACCACCAGGTATCCTTATCTTCGCTTATCCTTCCCCTGGACACTCCAAACTCCTTGAAGGCCAACTTACGAATGGAAGTCGACATCTTCATCCACACATTGTCCGCATCCTCTCCTTCCTCCCAAGGGCCCTCCTTAATGACCCACTCCTTGAACGCCTGAGCTACCTCCCCCTTGAGCTTCCACCACTTCGTTCTAGCGACTTTGTCACGCTTATCCATTGGACGCGAATCCAAAGCGGAAGTCGGCAACCACCAGCTTATCTTTGGGGTACAACACTCTCTCCGGTATCACCTTACAGGTCTAAACGCATACGCATATCTTCTCTTCTCGAGAGGATGAAATCAATCTGGCTAGAGTGTTGGCCACTACTAAAAGTCACCAGATGTGATTCTCTCTTTCTAAAGAGGGTGTTAGCTACAATCATGTTGTAGGCTAGAGCAAAGCTTAAGACATCTTCTCCTTCTTGATTCCTGGTGCCATAGCCAAAGCCCCCATGCGCCCCTTCAAAACCTGTGTTAGATGTACCCACGTGGCCATTAAGGTCTCATCCTATGAAGAGCTTCTAACCAATCGGTAAACTCCTAACCATGTCTTCCAGGCCTTCCCAGAACTCCCTCTTGGTGTTCTTATTGTGGCCTACTTGCGGGGCATACGCGCTGATAACATTGAGAACCAAGTCCTCAACTACCAGCTTGACCAGGATAATCCGGTCCCCACGTCTCTTGACGTCTACCACTCCATACTTGAGGCTCTTGTTGATCAAGATGCCTACGCCATTTCTGTTTGCAGCCGTCCCCGTGTACCATAGCTTGAAGCCGGTATCCTCCACCTCCTTTGCATTATAACATAAACTAGGGTTTAAGTTTCTGTCACTCTAGCAACCCATCATCTAATAACTACTCCACAATGCATTCCCTTAGGCCCAAATTGTCATGTTGTTGGTGCAATGATAGGCCCCTTATGTTTTGGAGTTTGTTGACATAAACAGTATGGGACTTATGTGTTTGCTAGTGCACACAAAGTAACAGGTCCCTGAGATCACGAGGAGTTTGAGCTAAACGACGAAGGTAAATCTCCCAACACTGCTGTGGGGACCCCGACTCATAAGTCGTGATCACCGAATGCACGCGCACAGTGATCCCAGAGATCAATGCTCACTGAACACACAGAAGCTGAATAACAAGAGTCTTACATCCATGCATACCGTCTTACACAAATTATGACCATTATGGTCAAGTCTTACATAGATAAAGCCACGAGGGCTGAAAACCAAATAAACTTAAGCAGCGGAAATCTTCGTTGATAAGTAGAACCCATGCCATCTGCCTTAACCCTACAGGCATTCTGACTGGGAAGCGTCCTAGTTCGCGTGTTCGTCACCAAAGAACTCTTCCTCGAAATCCTGCTCCTCCATGCCTGGGTCAATTAAATAACCAAAGTGGCAAGCCAGTGAGTACTTTGAATGTACTCGCAAGCATCCCATGATTTGGTTCAAAGTAACAATGCAATTGCACAACGGGTAAGCAACCTAGCTTCAAGCTAGTTAAGATGTCCTATCAACTTGTGAGATATGCATCAATAAAACATGGGTAACCTCTAGAACAGGTTACAGATATCAACATAAATAGAGTTGAATGGATGTCATGTCGTTCAACATGTCAAGTCTCCACCTTGACACAATTAGTTCCTTTCCACACACACATGCATCGTGATTTGTAAAATTTCTGGACATAGTTTAGGTAGCACCCCCCAACTGTCCATGACCGTGGACACGACTATTCGAATAGTTTGACACTCTGCAGAGGTTGCGCACTTTACCCACAAGATCCGGGAAGCTTTCGTGTCATCCACGATCCGGCAGTACCTCAAGTACTCGGGGAAAGCTCCCCATCATTACCTTTCCCTAGACGACACTAACATAGGGTCCACTCATTAATACACGACCCTCGTGTATAAGAAAAAGATCGTGGGACTCTGCCCTTTTCACATTATTACGCATACACGAAGGGACCAACAGTGTGTCCGGTGCCCTGTGAAAATAGTCATGGCCGCCTATTCAAGCATGACCCCGTCCCGAGAGTGACCTCAAGTCACCCCCGTCACTAGTAATGTGGGCACCATGCTGGGGTAGAGTGGTTGCACATGTTTGGTTGGGACGATAATCAGACATAAATCTAATCCATCATTTTACACACCAAAATCTCTGTTTGGTACACCGCTTCTTCCTCAAGTGGTGACCTTAGTTCAACATCTCCCAATGGCATTAGGGGCACACGATGGGGTTTTCGAAAGAACGTAACCATGAAGAGTTCATGGTACACATGCATATTTATGCATCAACTAGTCTCTTGAAAATGCAATCATGAACAAGGTAAAGTCATGAGTAGGGGTATGCATCATGTGGTGGTTCACAACAAGTTTACCACCGTCACATTTCATCATCATGCAATCGGATAAAGGGTACCCGATGAACAAGAGGCGTGTCATGGTCAAAGGGCTGCTTGCCTTGATTGGCTTGTTCTTCGAGGTCTTCAAATCCTTCTCCTCCTTCTTCTTCAGCTACTTCGTCAAATACGGGATCTAAACGTCGCAAGAAAATAACGGAAAAATAAGACAATAATAAAAACAGAAAAGTCAAAGTGCTCAGAAAAATGTCAACTTATTTTTGTAAAATACTAGGAGGAAAACTAGGAAGGGGAAAATTCTTAGTTTTGGATTTGGAGTGGCATAACAGAAGGAATGGATTTACAAAGGTATATTTAAATGCTTAAAATCACATTTAAATATTCACAGTAAAAAAAGGTTGTTGGATTTGAATGAAAGTTGCACCATTAAATAGGTGGGATTTTTACAAGAATTTAGGAACTGGAATTATTTCATTTGGATTAATATTTAGTCGGAGGAAATTTTGTAAGTTCTTGAGAAAAGAAAAGGAAAAATGGCACTGCGCCATCGGGCCGAAAGGCCACAAAGGCAGCAGGCCTGTGGGGAAATCGGCCAGCGAGGCCGCCACGTCGAAGGTGTAAAGGCGGAGTACGCCTTTCACCGACGGGCGAACTGCAAGACGCATGCGTTTTAAACTCGACGGTGGGTCCCACCCGTCAGGCGTGAGGTCGACGGACAGGCCCACGGCCGTCGTCTACCTCCGCCCAGAGGCACGGCGAGCTCGCCGGGCGATATAGGGCACGGGGATGCGTGGTTGGTACCATTGGACTCGGGGATGTCGCCGTTCGGGTGGTGGTGGAGATGGTCGCCGAGCGGTGGTTCACCGGCGACGAGGTCACACTGGCGGAGGTGCTTGAGCGTCGATGGTTCCGGCCGTTCTGGCTGTAAAAAGCGGGAAGAGAGGAAAGGATCAGCGACGCCTTGTGGTTCGGATCGAGAGAGAACGAGGCGGAGGAGGCTTGCGTGGGCGTCGCCGACGACCCGAGGCGGCAGAGCTCGAGCTTGATCTTGAGCTTGGGCCTCTCTGGGGTTGAATGGATGGATCGGGAGGTAGATTAGGGGTGTAGGGGTGCGACAGGGAGCGAGAGAGAGGCTCGGGGTCGCCTTTTATAGGCTGGCCGAGGTCCACCGTAGGCGCGGCCTACGGGTTCCCGCGGGATCGGCTCGGGTGGCCGTTAGAGAGGGAATGGAGGGCTCGGGGGTGTTTGTGGGAGTGGTGTAGGGTGCCAGGGAGAGAGAGGAGGAGCGGGACGAGCTGGCGGCTGTGGAGCGGGCGCATCCATTGGCCGAGCGGGGCGGTGCTCTGGCGCGAGCCGCAGGAAAGGGGGGAGGGCGCGGGAGCAAGTGGGCGGCTTGCTGGCGTGGAGCGGACGTCGAGGGGCATCGACTGGCGCGCGCGGGGGAGGATCGAGGCGGCCGGGAGACGCGGCGTCAATGGTCGGGTGCCCTGCCAGGTGCTCCAGAGCGCGACTTTGGCCGGCATCCGCGGTTTTCCCGTGTCCGCACGCGTCCACTAGTGTCTGGAGGCTGCAGGGGGTGTGGGCAAAAGCTGGGGAGAGCCTTGGATGCTTTGGAAAGCTGAGGGGAGAGAAGGAGGCTGAGAGAGAGGGAGGAATCTGTTGTCCAGAGAAGAAAAATGGGGTTCTCCCCTCCTTCATAATTGCTTCCTCAGGCAGAAAAGAATCCAGGTGCTAGAGGGGAACTAGGAGGGGCTGTGGTAAAAAGTGGAGCACAAGGAGATTAGGGGAAGCGGCTGGAATTTGCATTTTGAAATTCTGCCAGAAGGTGTTTGATGTAGGTTTGGGCAAGTAGATGATTTCCATTTGTCATGAAACTCCACAGGGTGAAATGGCCCATGTAATTAGGGCCTTCCTCCCATTTTGAGCTCATTTGGGCAAAGTTGCCAATGCAACTTTTGTAAACCCTAGAAATTAGTAGAAATGGACTTGTGTATATTTAGTTGAGCAAATCACTTCTCCGTGATGCACCACTTGGTGTGGTGGCCTTATTTGGTCATGTGAACATGCTCACCAAAGTTGGGGTCAAGGAGAGAAAGTTGGTAGTACAAAGTTGTTCAAATTTGATTCTGGTCAGAGAGGGTTTTGGGGTATTTTGGTGAACCAAAATGACTTTAAATGACATGAGGCTTTGCAAGGTGATCACAATATGCATTTGTGACTTGCTCGATTTTCCTTGGATTTTTATAAAAATATTTCCTGTAGAAATATTTCAAATCCTTGAAATGGGCAGAAATGGTTTTGGGAGGTTTTGCCCACCATTTTGAACATGACCATGTGTTGAAACTCTTATATATGGGAAATATATGCCCACTGAGTTTCCTGATTTTTGTCAAATATTTTTAAAACAATAAAATAATTTTTCCTATTAAAGACCATTTCGGCCTTAAGAAAAAGCTTTTAAATAAAATAGGAAAATAACTTTTAAAATTATATTTTGTGGTTTATGGGAATCCTATATCTAATAGGTTTCAAATATACTCTTGAAATATTTTTCATACCTCAAATCAAGTACTTGTAGTGCAAACCTCAATTCGGGTTTTTTTTGGAAAACTAATTTTAGAAAATACTTTTTGGCCAAATTATTTTTGTAAGAAAATACTGTATTGCACTATACACATGGCATGATCATTGGGCAGAAGCTTGGGGCAAGGAGATGAAGTATATAAGGTGGAGTTGTGTTGACTTTAAGGAGCACTTAAAAGTCACAAAGAGAAAACCAACTCCAAATAAAAGCCAAATAATGAAAAAGTTTTTGTTGGTCCACATTTTCATGCTTTATTAATGCAAATGAAATGTTACAAAATGCAGGGTGTTACAGACCTACCCCCCTTACAAGAATCTCGTACCCGAGATTCCTAAACTAGGTTTTAAAGAGATACGGAAACTCGGATCTAAGGTAATCTTCACGTTCCTGTGTGGCTTCGCTTGTGGTTGCTCCACTTTGGACCTTGAAGTACTTGATGGTGTGGCTTCACAGACGTCGCTCGCTTCATCCAAAATTCGGATGGGCCTCTCACGGTAGGTCAAATCAATTTGAAGGTCAATGGCTTGGTGATCGACATCTTTGTAGAGATCGGGCTTATGCGGAACTTGGAGACACTTCCAGAGTTGTGACACGTGGAATACGTTGTGCACCTCGGATAGTTCAGGTGGTAGTTCCAACTGATATGGCACTTCCCCTCGTCGTGCGATGATCTTGAAAGGGCCAATAAATCTTGGTGAGAGCTTCCCCTTAACATGGAAACGCTTGGTTCCCTTAAGGGGTGTTACCCGTAGGTAGACGTGGTCTCCGACTAGGAAGTTCACCTGTCGGCGACGAGTGTCAGCATAGCTCTTCCGTCTTGAATTGGCAGTCTTCAGGCGCTCCCTGACTAGCTGCACTTGCTCTTCTGCTTCATGGAGAATATCTGGTCCAAAGACTAGTCCTTCTCCGGTCTCTGACCAATTGAGGGGTGTGCGACACTTGCGTCCGTATAACACCTCAAATGGTGCCATCTGAAGGCTTGACTGATAATTGTTGTTGTAGGAGAACTCGGCGAAAGGGAGACAATCTTCCCACTTAGCCCCATATGCTAAGACACAGGCTTGGAGCATGTCTTCGAGAATCTGATTTACTCGTTCTGTCTGGCCTCCGATCTGTGGGTGGAAAGCAGTGCTGAAAGACAACTTGGTTCCCATGGCCTCTTGGAACTTCTTCCAGAACCTCGAGGTAAACTGGGTTCCTCGATCTGACACAATCTCCTTAGGAACACCATGAAGACTTACGATTCTGTTGATGTATAGAGTTGCTAGCTGGTTGCCATCATAGGTAGTCTTAACAGGATTGAAATGGGCTATTTTAGTCAAATGGTCGACTATAACCCAGATGGAGTCATGACCCTTCTTTGACCTAGGTAACCCAGTGATGAAATCCATCCCGACTTTATCCCATTTCTAATCGGGAACCTTGAGTGGTTGGAGCAATCCAGCAGGTCACTGATGTTCAGCCTTGACCCTTTGGCACACATCACACTTTGCAACATAGGTGGTAATCTCCCTTTTCATCCCGTGCCACCAAAACCTTTCCCTCAGGTCTTGATACATCTTGGTTCCTCCAGGATGGATGGAATACGGGGTGTCATGAGCTTCTCGCAAGATCATATTCTTGAGCTCAATATTGTTGGGCACGCAAATGCGATTCCCGAACCACACAACTCCTTTCTCATCCTCTGAGAAACTTGGGGCTTTGCCCGTCTTGATCTTCCTCTTGACGCCCTCAATACTCTCGTGTCCCTTCTGAGCTTCTTTAACATCATCCATCAGGGTAGGCTTGACTTCAAGGTTGGCTAAGAATCCTGGTGCAACCAGTTCCAATCCGAAGCCTTCAAGTTCTTCATATAAGGCGAGTAGTCTTTCCTTAATCAAAGCGTTCAAGGAACAAGCCTTTCTACTTAAGGCATCTGCTACCACATTAGCCTTCCTGTGGTGGTATTGAACACCGAGGTCATAATCCTTGATCAACTCTAGCCATCTTCTCTGCCTCATGTTCAATTCTTTCTGAGTGAAAATATACTTCAAACTTTTGTGATCCGTGTATATCTCACATCGCTTCCCTAGAAGGTAATGTCGCCACATCTTCAGGGCATGAACCACTGCTGCCAACTCAAGATCATGAGTAGCATAGTTCTCTTCATGAGGCTGTAGTTGCCTTGAAAGGTAAGCTACGACTCTGCCCTCTTGCATCGTAACACTTCCCGATCCGGTTCTCGACGCATCACAATATATCACAAATTCCTTGTGAATATCAGGTGTGGCCGATCTGGGCGGTGGTTAATCTCTTCTTCAGCTCCTGGAAGCTCCCTTCACATTTTGGTGTCCACTCAAACTTCTTGTCCTTCTTCAGGTGTTGGGTCATAGGTCGGGCAATGCTTGAAAATCCTTCAACAAACTTGCGGTAATACCCCGTGAGTCCGAGGAAGCTTCTGACTTCCTTCACATTGCTCGGGGTTTGCCATTCAGTCATGGCCTGGATCTTGGTGGGATCCACTGACAACCCTTCGGCATTCAATACATGACCCAAGAATTCAACCTCGTGTAGCCAAAATTCGCACTTGCTAAACTTGGCGTCTGATTGGTGCTTTGAGCTTGTCTAGGACCATCCTCAAGTGTTGCCGGTGCTCTTCTTCCGTCTTCGAGAAGACAAGAATGTCGTCAATGAAGACGACAACAAATTTGTCCAAATATTCCATGAAGACCTTATTCATGAGATACATGAAGTAAGCTGGGGCATTGGTCAATCCAAAGGACATGACCGTGCACTCATACATGCCAAATCTGGTTACAAATGCCGTCTTCGGAATATCTCGGGGTCTTATTTTCAGCTGGTAGTACCCACATCTGAGGTCGATCTTGGAGAACACCTTGGCCCCATTGAGTTGATCAAACAGATCTTCAATCTTGGGAAGTGGATACTTATTCTTGATTGTAACTTCATTGAGGGAGCGATAGTCAATGCACAAGCGGATGGTACCGTCCTTCTTTGCCACAAACAGAACAGGTGATCCCCAAGGGGAGGCACTAGGGCGGATAAATCCCTTCCTCAACTGCTCTTCCAGTTGCTTCTTCAAGTCCGCTAACTCTTCCGATCCCATTATATACGGCTTCTTATAGATGGGTCCTGCTCCGGGTATGAGCTCGATGATGAACTCAATGTCTCGGTCAGGAGGCATTCCCGGCAGCTCATCAGGAAATACATCGGGGTATTCGCATACTACTGGCACTTGCTCCAATCCAACTTCGATCAGACGGTTGACTTGGGTGGCTTGAGCAGGAGGAGGTTGGAGGAAAATTTAACTTCGACTCCTTGGTCATTGGTCACAATGACAGTTCGGTTGGCACAATCTAACAAGCCTTGGTTCTTGCTGAGCCAATCCATTCCCAAGATCACGTCCAAGCCTTGTGATCTCAGGATGATAAGGTCTGCTAGGAAGTCTACCCCATTAATGACAATCCCGACTCCTTTACATCCTGTCTTGGCTCTCATCTCTGCTCCGGGGGTTTGTACCACCATAGGGTTATTCAGGGGTGTAGGGGTCATGCCACTTTTTAATGCAAACCTTTGAGTGAGAAATGAATGCGTGGCTCCAGAATCAAACAAGACAATTGCAGGTGCTGAATTGACAAGGAACGTACCCAACACGACGTCCGGGTCTTCCTGAGCTTCTTATGCAGTGATGTGGTTCGCACGCCCCTTGCCATTGTTAGGCGGGTTGCTGGGATCTTGGTTCCTTGGGGGCATTCCATGACCTTGTGCTGGGTTCTACGCATTGGGGCGCGGAGCATCGGGCTTCTTGTTGGGGCACACCCTTGAGATGTGTCCTGACTGACCACATCCAAAGCAAGTGACTTGGTTTGGGTTGTTGGTCTTGTTGCCACCGATGTTATTGGGGTTGTTGTAAGCTGGCCCGGGTTGGAGTACCGCCGAGGTGGATAGTTGGTGCGGGGTGTAGGAGCTCTTGGCTCTTTGATAGGTTGGCTTTGACTGGGGCTGGCTGCCATTGGCGAGGCTTACAGTTCTTTGGAGCTACCCTTGCCGATCATCTTGCGCTTACGGGTATCATCCAAAGCACGCCGCTTGTCTTCAAGCATGAGTGCCTTGTTCACCAGATCTGGAAAGGTTGGGCAGTCACACACAACAAGTTTAGTATCGCAGAAGTCCGTTAAGGCCTTCCATGAAGCCCTCTCTTTTGGCAGCATCAGTGCTGACATCCTCAGGGGCATACCTTGAGAGAACACTGAACTTCTACATGTACTCCTTGACAGTGCTGCCTCCTTGCTTCAGGGCTTGGAACTCACGCTTCTTGATGGCCATGATTCCGGAAGGAATGTGGGCCTTGCAGAATTCTGCCTTGAAGTCATTCCAAGTGATGTCTTGCCCAGCATGCATGACCTTGAATCAATCCCACCAAGCTCTGGCAGTACCCCCAAGACACTGGGCAGCATATGCTACCCTCTCACGGTCTTCAGTGCAGCTAACTAGTTCCAACAGGTCCTCAATGGTGCGGACCCATTCGTCTGCATCCAGGGGTTCAGCAGTCTCGATGAAGGTGGGTGGTGCATGCTTCTTGAACTCCGCCAACGTGGAATGTCCATTGCCGTTCCCTGCCGGCTGGCGGTTGATAGCCTGAGCAATCATCTGGAGGGCTGCTGTGTTGGCTTGGCGTTCCTCCCGGAAGGCTTGGAGAAGCTGAGCCATGTCCATGTTTGGAGGTGGTGGCGGTGGTGGAGCTTGTCCTTGGGCTTGGTCCTGAGTGGCTCCTGCTCCGCTTCTTCTTCTTTGGGTAGAGGTACCAGTACGTGTTACAACAGGCATCCTGTTGGAGCGGTCAAGGGCTCATGAGGGAAAGCAATTTAGATGGGGTGCCTAGTAAGGGGGTGGGCGTGACACAATTTTAAGTTAAACAAGGGCCAGAAGGGCCAAACTCATACATTAAAACCAAATGGGGGATGTAGTCGTTTACAAGTTCCCGAAGGGAAAGTACGACTTCATCAAAGCAAGTTGAAAGCAAGCACAACACAACATGGTTTGATTTGAACCGTTACACGGACTCGACTTCGCATAAGGGGTACACAACCTATCCTACCTTAAGGGTTACAGACCGGCCTACCCTAGTCCTGAACGGTGTCTAAGTGGTGGAATGCTCGGTCGTGTATTCCGGCTCCTCTGGGTCTTCCTCCTCACCTTCATCTGTCTCAGTATCTTCGTCACTTGAGGGAGTGGGGGAGTGGAGGAGATGAACACGACGCTGCTTCGCCGGTGGCACCGTGAAGAGGTTGCGATACTCCTTCGCTGTCATACGGCGTGGCTGAGATGATCCCTTGGCATGCGTGACCTGTGGGGGTCGCCCGCCTTGATAGGCTACAACGGGCTGTCCAGCGGGTGCACCATCCTTCTTGATCCTGTCCGCCTTTGTCTGAGCTAGGCGGAGGAGTTCCTTGGTCTCGTGGAGTTCCTTCCAAAGCTCCATCGACTCTGAGGCCAGGTGCTGTGCCAGGCTGTCGGCACACAAGCTGAAGTAGGTCTGGAAGCGGAGAGAAAGTCCTTCGTCCATGGGTGGGGCTGGTGCGCTGCTCTCGTCATCTCCTTCCTTACGATAAGGCAGGTAACGAGTGGCTGGCTCACTTGCCATCTCTGGAAGAACATCCCGAAGGTGAGTCAGCGCCTTGAGGGTAGCAGTCTCAACGGCGAGGAGTAGGGTCGTCATCTGGGGTCCCTCAAAGAACCAGCTCGTCGGGGAGTCGTTCGCCCTCACGACTACCTCCACGCAATACTCCTTCTTAGTGCTGTTGATCCAGTGCTCGTGGTAGGAGAAAGTGGGCGCTCGAGTGAACTGACACTTCTTGAGGCTGTCCTCGAGAAGCACGGGAAACCCGGGGGTCAGGAAGTCCTCGGGTACAACGGCCATCTACAAAAGTGGAAGGGAAAGGGTCAATGGAGGAAATGTGACCTATGTTTGGGACATTTTTAGAAAACGTAGGTATATCGGTAATTTTTGTAGATAGTCTCATTCTAACAAACGTCCATGCTAACTAAGGCTTCCTACAGTCAGGATGGCTCTGATACCAGCTCTGTGGGGACCCCGACTCATAAGTCATGATCACCGAATGCACGTGTACAGTGATCCCAGAGATCAATGCTCACTGAACACACAGAAGCTGAATAACAAGAGTCTTACATCCATGCATACCGTCTTACACAAATTATGGCCATTATGGTCAAGTCTTACATAGATAAAGCCACGAGGGATGAAAACCAAATAAACTTAAGCAGCGGAAATCTTCGTTGATAAGTAGAACCCATGCCATCTGCCTTAACCCTACAGGCATTCTGACTTAGAAGCATCCTAGTTCGCGTGTTCGTCACCAAAGAACTCTTCCTCGAACTCCTGCTCCTCCATGCCTGGTCAATTAAATAACCAGTGGCAAGCCAATGAGTACTTTGAATGTACTCGCAAGCATCCCATGATTTGGTTCAAAGTAACAATGCAATTGCACAACGGGTAAGCAACCTAGCTTCAAGCTAGTTAAGATGTCCTATCAACTTGTGAGATATGCATCAATAAAACATGGGTAACCTCTAGAACAGGTTACAGATATCAACATAAATAGAGTTGAATCGATGTCATGTCGTTCAACATGTCAAGTCTCCACCTTGACACAATTAGTTCCTTTCCACACACACATGCATCGTGATTTGCAAAATTTCTGGACATAGTTTAAGTAGCACCTCCCAACTGTCCATGACCGTGGACACGGCTATTCGAATAGTTTGACACTCTGCAGAGGTTATGACTTTACCCACAAGATCCGGGAAGCTTCGTGTCATCCACGATCCCATGATTACCTCAAGTACTCGGGAAAGCTCCCGATCATTACCTTTCCCTAACATAGGGTCCACTCATTGATACACGGCCCTCGTGTATAAGAAAAAGATCGTGGGACTCTGCCCTTTTCACATTATTACGCATACACGAAGGGACCAACGGTGTGTCCGGTGCCTTGTGAAAATAGTCATGGCCGCCTATTCAAGCACGACCCCGTCCCGAGAGTGACCTCAAGTCACCCCCGTCACTAGTAATGTGGGCACCATGCTAGTATCAGCCTAAGTAATCAATAATGCCCCGCCCCATAATGGGGTAGAGTGGTTGCACATGTTTGGTTGGGACGATAATCAGACATAAATCTAATCCATCATTTTACACACCAAAATCTCTCTTTGGTACACCGCTTCTTCCTCAAGTGGTGACCTTAGTTCAACATCTCCCAAGGGCATTAGGGGCACCCGATGGGGTTTTCGAAACAACGTAACCATGAAGAGTTCATGGTACACATGCATATTTATGCATCAACTAGTCTCTTGAAAATGCAATCATGAACAAGGTAAAGTCATGAGTAGGGGTATGCATCATGTGGTGGTCCACAACAAGTTTACCACCGTCATATTTCATCATCATGCAATCGGATAAAGGGTACCGATGAACAAGAGGGGTGTCATGGTCAAAGGGCTGCTTGCCTTGATTGGCTTGTTCTTCGAGGTCTTAAAATCCTTCTCCTCCTTCTTCTTCAGCTACTTTGTCAAATATGGGATCTAAACGTCGCAAGAAAATAACGAAAAAATAAGACAATAATAAAAACAGAAAAGTCAAAGTGCTCAGAAAAATGTCAACTTATTTTTGTAAAATACTAGGAGGAAAACTAGGACGGGGAAAATTCTTAGGTTTGGATTTGGAGTGGCATAATGAAGGAATGGATTTACAAAGGTATATTTAAATGCTTAAAATCACATTTAAATATTCACTGTAAAAAAGGTTGTTGGATTTGAATGAAAGTTGCACCATTAAATAGGTGGGATTTTTACAAGAATTTAGGAACTGGAATTATTTCATTTGGATTAATATTTAGTCCAGAGGAATTTTGTAAGTTTAACAGAAAAGAAAAAGGAAAAATGGCCGTACATCGGGCCGTAAAGGCCACAAAGGCAGCAGGCCTGGGGGAAATCGACCAGCGAGGCCGCCACGTCAAGGCGTAAAGGCGGAGTACGCCTTCACCGACGGGCGAACCGGTGCAAGACGCTGGCGTTTTTAAACTGACGGGTGGGTCCCACCGTCGGCGTGAGGTCGACGGACAGGGGCCCACGGTCGTCATCTACCTCCGCCCGTGAGGCAACGGCGAGCTCGCCGGCGGTGATATAGGGCACGGGGGGATGCGTGGGTGGTACCGTTGGACTCGGGGGGATGTCGCCGTTCGGGTGGTGGTGGAGATGGTCGCCGGAGCAGCTGGTTCGCCGGCGACGAGGTCACACGGCGGAGGTGCTTCGGGCGTCGATGGTTCCAGCCGTTCCTGGCTGCAAAAAGAGCGGGGAAGAGAGGGGAAAGGATCAGCGACGCCATGTGGTTCCAGACCGAGAGAGAACAGGGGCGGAGGAGGCATGTACCGCGTGGACGCCGACGACCCGAGGCGGCGGAGCTCGAGCTCGATCTCGATCTCGGGCCTCTCTGGGGTTGAATGGATGGATCGGGAGGTAGATTAGGGGTGTAGGGTTGCGACAAGGAGTGAGAGAGAGGCTCGGGGTCGCCTTTTATAGGCTGGCCGAGGTCCACCGTAGGCGCGGCCTATGGGTTCCCGCGGGATCGACTCGAGTGGCCGTTAGAGAGGGAATGGAGGGCTCGGGGGTGTTTGTGGGAGTGGTGTAGGGTGCCAGGGAGAGAGAGGAGGAGCGGGGCGAGCTGCGGGCGGCCACAGGAGTGGCGCAGCCATTGGCCGAGCGGGGCGGTGCTCTGGCGCGAGCCGCAGGAAATGGGGAGGGCCCGGGAGCAAGTGGGCGGCTTGCTGGCATGGAGTGGACGTCGAGGGGCATCGACTGGCGCGCGGGGGAGGATCGAGGTGGCCGGGAGATGCGGCGTCAACGGTCGGGTGCCCTGCCAGGCGCTCCAGAGCGCGACTTTGGCCGGCATCCGTGGTTTTCCCGCGTCCGCGTGCATCCACTAGTGTCTGGAGGCTGCAGGGGGTGTGGGCAAAAGCTGGGGAGAGCCTTGGATGCTCTGGAAAGCTGAGGGGAGAGAAGGAGGCTGAGAGAGAGGGAGGAATCTGTTTCTAGAGAAGAAAAATTGGGTTCTCCCCTCCTTCATCATTGCTTCCTCGGGCAGAAAAGCATCCAGGTGCTAGAGGGGACCTAGGAGGGCTGTGGTAAAAAGTGGAGCACAAGGAGATTAGGGGAAGAGGCTGGAATTTGCATTTTGAAATTCTGCCAAAAGGTGTTTGATGTAGGTTTGGGCAAGTAGATGATTTCCATTTTTCATGAAACTCCACAGGTGTGGTGGCCTTATTTGGTCATGTGAACATGCTCACCAAAGTTGGGGTCAAGGAGAGAAAGTTGGTAGTACAAAGTTGTTCAAATTTGATTCTGGTCAGAGAGGGTTTTGGGGCATTTTGGTGAACCAAAATGACTTTAAATGGCATGAAGCTTTGCAAGGTGATCACAATATGCATTTGTGGCTTGCTGGATTTTCCTTGGATTTTTATAAAAATATTTCCTGTAGAAATATTTCAAATCCTTGAAATGGGCAGAAATGGTTTTTGGAGGTTTTGCCCAACATTTTGAACATGACCATGTGTTGAAACTCTTATATATGGGAAATATATGCGCACTGAGTTTCCCTGATTTTTGTCAAATATTTTTAAAACAATAAAATAATTTTTCCATATTAAATACAATTTCTTGCATTAAGAAAAAGCTTTTAAATAAAATAGGAAAATAACTTTTAAAATTATATTTTTGTGGTTTATGGGAATCCTATATCTAATAGGTTTCAAATATACTCTTGAAATATTTTTCATACCTCAAATCAAGTACTTGTAGTGCAAACCTCAATTCGGGGTTTTTTTTGGAAAACTAATTTTAGAAAATACTTTTTGGCCAAATTATTTCTGTAAGAAAATACTATATTGCACTATACACATGGCATGATCATTGGGTAGAAGTTTGGGGCAAGGAGATGAAGTATATAAGGTGGAGTTGTGTTGACTTTAAGGAGCACTTAAAAGTCACAGAGAGAAAACCAACTCCAAATAAAAGCCAAATAATGCAAAAGTTTTTGTTGGTCCAAATTTTCATGCTTTATTAATGCAAATGAAATGTTACAAAATGCAGGGTGTGACAATTGCAGTGAAGATTATCACCGAAGATTATGATAACAAGAGTGACCCCTAAAAAATTGCTAAAGCAAAGCAATTGGTTCGGTGCCTGTCCGAGGAAAATGACTGCGTCCGAGGAGATTGAAGACGAACTGAAGACATAGCATTTATTTCGTTGTTCTTCTTCGCTTTATTGAGTCATAGGACCACCATACTATTAAGAGGGGTGTAGCGTTCGAAGCTCTCTGATGCTAAACCGAAATCATATGAAAATTACGAGAGAAATCTCTTTGTGTTCCGAGCAAATACTTGCCAGCAAGAGACTTTGATCTTCTTCGCTGCGAGAGATTTGTCTCGGACCGAGGAGTTAGCATTACTTGTTCCTCATGTAATGTTAACATTGCTCCAAACTCCGACCATTGTAAATCTGTTGGTTGGCCATTGGCTGGACCGCGTGTCCAAAATTGTCATTTCCCATTAGGGAAGGCTACGACTATAAATAGCCACCCCTCATCGGCTTTGCCCGGAGTCTGCTCCTTTGATTCTGAGAAGATTGTTGAGAAACCCCCTCTCTGAGTGATTTGAGTTTAAAATCCACCGAGAGAAAACCCCTAGAGCCAAAGAATTAGATAGTGGTTCAACATCACTAGAATCTAAGTCCAGTACGCTCCGCCTATTACTCTTGAGATCTGCAAACTCTTTAGACAGTTAGGTGTCAATTTCTCCAGTGACCAAGAGTGATTGTGGGTTTCGGAGAAGAAGTCTGTGAAGGTTTGGAGATCGCATCAAGTATCTACCATGAGTGATCGGCGTTGGTGGACGAACCAATTGTCGAGGAGAATAGGTTGAAGAGAGTTTATCTTTCATGTTAAGTCATAGCCCCTCCAACCAGACGTAGTCCTTGTGCAGAAGGACGAACTGGTCGAACAAATACCATGTCGCCATCGAGCATCACTAGTTACCTCTGCTACCCCTATTTACATCCAATCTGTTTTTGTTTGTTTCATTTATCTTGATGCATATTTGGTTTCCATTCGGTACTTAGTTATAGCTCGCTGTAGTTTGTTTTTCATTTGCTCCGCTGTTTGGTTCTGAGAGTTTTGAGATTTCTGAAGAAATTTTAAAACTCCCATTCACCCCCGCTCTGGTAGACATACTTCGTTCCTACAATATTGGTATTAGAGTGAGGTACTCCTTGACTCTGCACATTTTGGTCTAACAACCTTGGAGTTTAAGTATGTCTTAAGTGAGCTACAAGTCGCATCTCAAGATTCCCATATTCGATGGGACGGACTATCCCTTCTGGAAGGAGAAGATGAAGATCCGTCTCCGAGCCATTAACGATGACATGTGGAAGGTGGTGCAGATGGGGTTCACGATTGAAATACCTCAAGCCCCCATTGACGCCGAGAAGAAACTGATTCAGATAGACGCTCAAGCCAAAGATGAAATTGGTGGCCATCTCTCTCGTGCTCAATTTCTTTGCTATCGACAGTGTGAAACCGTGAAGGAATTGTGGGACATTCTCAAGAAGATAAATGAGAGTGTTTCAACTCAGAAAGAAGCTCGCATTGATACTCTACGGGCAAAGTTCAACCGGTTCAAGCACATTGGAAATGAAAGCTATCAGTAAACCTTCGATCGTCTAAGTGACATTGCAAATGAGCTGCAAGGCCTCGGCGCTAGAGACATCACTGATCATGAGGTTGTGAAGAAACTGCTCCGATCACTTGAGAGTTCATTCGACACACTTGTTCTGATGATCAGGGAACGAGCTGATTTCAAAGTTCTCGACTTTGCTGATATCATGGAGAGGCTAAACACCCACGAGGAACAAGAAGAAGAGAAGAGAGATCTATATGGTTCAAACCATCGCAAAAGCCATGCTCTCAAGGCTATGGCTGATTCTTCCTTCGATGGAAATGCCGAAGAAGATTCAGATGACCCAGAAAGGATCAACAAAGATCTTGGGCTGATTACGAAAAGATTCCAGCGCTTTCACAAGAAGAGTAAGTTCCAGAAGAAAAGTTCAAGCAACTCTGGCGGTTCAAAATCTTCATCAAAACCTACCGGAGAATACAACTGCTTCAAGTGCAAAAAGCCTGGACACTTCATTTCGGACTGCCCTCTCTAGAAGCTGAAATCCGTGCTAGTGCAAGATATGATTCTGGCAACTATCGAGGCAAAAGCAAGAGCAAGAACTATGACTCCGATGATGAGAAGAAAATGAAGAAGTTCTTCAAGAAGAAGGAAAACTCCTCAAAATCTTCGTCAAGATGTTCCTCAAGGAATCCTTCCAAGTCCTCCTCCAACCGCAAGAATAACTCTCGCAAGGCCAAGACATACATTGGCAAGGAAATGGATTCTAATGAAGAAGAATCTTCATACTATGAAGAAGCTGATGAATCCGATGAGGATTCCGGCTCTGGCATGGCTGGCATTGCATATGCTTCCTCCCTGCCACAAACTTCTCCAGGAATCCATCAAGCAATGATGAATCTCCTGCCTACTGCTTCATGGCCAAAGCATCGAAAGAAAAGGTATCCTCCAAAAATCACAAGGTTCACCCCAGTGATCAATATTCTTCTAATGAGGATGATCATGCTAAATTGATCAAGATTGCTAATATTCAACAAAAATCTCTTGAGAAAATTGAGAAAACCCTCAAGAAATCTGAAGGGTTGTTGGTTGAGGAGATGGAGAAAAATCTGTCATTGACCGAAGAGTATTACACTCTCAAGTCACGAATGGAAGAACTATTAAATCATCATGATTTTATCTCAGCCGACCATGAAAGATTAACGTATGACTACCTAAAAGGGAATCAGGAACTCAAGGCACTGAGAGAGGCTCATGAGGATTTAATCAGAGAAAATTCTCTTCTCACCCAACAACTTAAAGATAAACCTGAAGTGTTTGTTCCACCTTGCTTGAAATGCCTTGAACGAACCAATGTTGAATCAAATGCTGAATCATTTGTGAATGCTAACCCCTCTGTCGAGGAAAATGGTTCTTTTTCTGATGAAAATGCTAGGTTAAAGGACCTTATTCAGACAGGAATGTTCAAATCTCTTAAGGGGCATCAAACCCTTTGTGATGTTCCGAAAAATCCAGTCTTCACAAAAATCCCAGGAAGGAAGGCATCAGTTTCGAAAGGAAACTGAATGGCAATGGTTCCTACTGGAACATGATCAATATCCTCGCACTGTATGGGTGCCTGCTAAGAGCAAAATGCTCAATCCATCTTTGCTTTCGGGATATAACTCTCCAATCCCCAAATATCTTGATGATGATTCTCCGGACAACTACAAGTTGTTCAAAAACCAATATGGTGAGGTTGTTGCTCGCTATGTTGGACCAAACAATAGGAATTGCCCCCCAAAGAAATCTAAATGGGTGCCTAAGAAAACCATTAAAGAATTACCTGTTACAAAATTACTAACCATGCAGGCTCAAAATGCTCGTTACTTCCTTGAAAAGGTTCGAGAGAATGAATACATGCATAACTCATTCAATCACTATGTAAGACCCCAGTATAATGATGCTACAGTAATCCCGGGGTTAAGTTAATCCTTTTGCTAAACAAGTGTTTGTTCATCATTGTCTCTTATCTCTTTCAAATTCAAGTTGAATTCATTTCAAATTATGTGTGAAATTCAAAAATGCTCAAACATGAAAACTAAAATGTTCATCATGTGGAAAGTATTCTTCTGGTAACATTGGTGGTGAACCAACATTTTTGCAAAGTGTCTAAATGGCCTAAAATAGCTATAACAGAAAGTTGTTAAAAGAAAAAGCAAAAGTTAAAAAAGAAAAAGAAAAGAGAAAGAGCACAGGCCACTGTGCACTGGGCCAAGTGCAGAGTGCCTGGCCCGAGCCTCGGCCCACTAAACCAGCCCAGCCTCCCACGCTCCCCCGGTCGCCTTCCTGTTCGAGTGACTGCTGGCGCGGTCTCCGCCGAACCACCTCGTCGGCGACGCCCCCGCGAGGGGATAAGGTCCCGCCCCTGGACGCCTCGAGTCCCCCCTCACCAACCGCCACTCTCACTCCCCCACTCGCCTGCCCTCCTCCTAGATCCATCCCCCGCTCACTTACTCCCCTCCTCGTTCCCCATCAACGCCCGAGCAAAGCCATGACTGCGCCGCTGTCGATCGCGTAGCCGCAACGCTCCTCGACCTCGCCACGACGTCCACGAGCTCCGTCGAGCTCCGTTGCAACCTCCCGACCTCGAGCTCGAGCTGAACGACACCGCATCCACGGATCGACCCCCTTCTTCTTCCTCAGATCGTCGGCGCTTCTCCGATGATTTCGCCGTTCTGCTGCTACTAATCTTCCAAGGGCCATCTTGCGTGCCGCATGGTGAGCTCCCCCGCTTTTTGCTCCTCCTTGTTAATTCCCTCGCGCACCGTAGCTAGCTCGTCGCCCGTTCTTGAGAGCTCGCCGCCGTAGATCACCTCGCCATCATGGCCATGGTTCTTGTCACGCTCGCCCGAGGCCTCCGCCGTGCTCTTGGTGCTCCCTGGAGCTCAACGAGCTCGTGACCGAGCCTTCCCGCGCCCTCTAGCCTCGTTTCCGACCACGACCGAACGCTGGCGTCTGCCCTGCCTCTCGCCGTCGTCGTCCTAGCCCATTACAGGCCATGACGCCACCGTAGATGGACGCAGCGTCGAACGCCCGATTGAACGCGCCTAGCCGCACCTCTCCCCGTGCCCCGTGGTGTTTTTCCAGCGAAGTCCGGCAATGCTCCGCCGCGGATTTGGTCGCCGGACCTCTCTCCGGCGCCGACACCGACATGGCGCAGTGGGCCCCGCCCCTAGGTCGCTGACCAGTGGGCCCGGTGGCCTAGTTGACTGGGTTGACCCAGTCAACTGCTGACTGGACTGCCCAGTGAGGCTGACATGTGGGCCCCAGTGTCCTCACTGGTCAGGTTTGACCTGGTCAGCCGCTCTGTTGATCACGACACCATCCCCACGCATAATCTTGATGTCATAATTCCATTACATTAATATTAATAATTCGAGAATATTGTTTAAACTTTGAAAATTCATAGAAATTAAACCGTAGCTTCGATGAAAATGTTTTCTACATGAAAGTTGCTCAAAAAATGAGGCGAACCCGAATAGGCTACCCACATACCTGTCAGATGCCTCTAACTATGTGAACATGGAACATTTTCCCTCCGGTCATCTGTCTGACACAGGTCCGGAACCGGGAATACATTCCTGGTTGAATTCCCCCTTCACCTATATCGTGCAGTACTACGTTAGGTAGACCCTAGTTCTGCTTATACCTCTGTTTGCTCTGTATTTACTGTTTCTTCCCCCTCTTCTCTCCGGTAGACCCGGAGACCGATGATGCCCCCGTGATCGACTACGTCGACGACAACCCTTCTTCCCTTTCGTGAGCTTCCAGTGCAAGCCCCCTTTGCTCATCCCGATATCGCCCATTCCATTCCCTCATGCTTGCATTAGATTTTGCTACTGTAATTGATTGCTGCTATTCAGATGCATAGCCTGCTTTTGTAACCTGCTTATTGTTACCTACCTGCTTATCCAAAACTTCTTAGTATAGGTTGGTTAGTGATCCATCAGTGACCCCCACCTGGTCCTTGTTGCCCCTGCTTCATCATCGACGACTCGATCAACGTGATCGATTTACGAGCCCGACACCTCACATCACATCACGCCCCTTTTGTTGCTCGACTCTGCAGAGTTACCATCGAGTGCCGAGGGTGGAACCTCATACATCACTCCTGATACGTCTCCGTCGTATCTACTTTTCCAAACACTTTTGCCCTTGTTTTGGACTCTAACTTGTATGCTTTGAATGGAACTAACCCGGACTGACGCTGTTTTCAGCAGAATTGCCATGGTGTTGTTTTATGTGCAGAAAACAAAAGTTCTCGGAATGACCTGAAACTCCACGGAATATCTTAGAATAAATAATAAAAAATCCTCGCCAAAGATGAATACCACGGGGCCCACACTCTCTCCACGAGGGTGGGGGGCACGCCCCTCCCCCCTGGGCGCGCCCCCTACCTCGTGGGGCCCCTGGATGCCCTCCGACGCCAACTCCAACTCCATATATTGGCTTTCGGGGAGAAACAAATCAAAGAGAAAGTTTCATCACGTTTTACGATACGGAGCCGCCGCCAAGCCCTATCTCTCTCGGGAGGGCTGATCTGGAGTCTGTTCGGGGCTCCGGAGAGGGGGATTCGTCGCCGTCGTCATCATCAACCATCCTCCATCACCAATTTCATGATGCTCACCGCCGTGTGTGAGTAATTCCATCGTAGGCTTGCTTTGGACGGTGATGGGTTGCATGAGATTTATCATGTAATCGAGTTAGTTTTGTTAGGGTTTGATCCCTAGTATCCACTATGTTACGAGATTGATGTTGCTATGACTTTGCTATGCTTAATGCTTGTCACTAGGGCCCGAGTACCATGATTTCAGATCTGAACCTATTATGTTTTCATGAATATATGTGTGTTTTTGATCCTATCTTGCAAGTCTACAGTCACCTACTATGTGTTATGATCCGCAACCTCAAGTGACAATAATCGGGACCACTCCCGGTGATGACCATAGTTTGAGGAGTTCATGTATTCACTATGTGCTAATGCTTTGTTCCGGTTCTCTATTAAAAGGAGGCCTTAATCTCCCTTAGTTTCTGCTACGTCTTGAGCTTGCGTTGGTTTTCCCCGAAGAGGAGAGGATGATGCAGCACCATAGCGTAAGTATTTCCCTCAGTTTTGGAGAACCAAGGTATCAATCCAGTAGGAGGTCACGCGCAAGTCCCTCGTACCTGCACAAAATGATAGCTACTCGCAACCAACGCGATTAGGGGTTGTCAATCCCTTCACGGTCACTTACGAGAGTGAGATCTGATAGAGATAATATTTTTGGTACTTTTGGTATAAAGATGCAAAGTGAAAAGTAAAAGCAAAGTAAAAACAAAGCAAGTAAATAAAGTGATGGAGATTGATATGATGAGAATAGACCCGGGGGCCATATGTTTCACTAGTGGCTTCTCTCAAGAGCATAGATATACTACGGTGGGTGAACAAATTACTGTTGAGCAATTGACAGAATTGAGCATAGTTATGAGTATATCTAGGCAATGATCATGTATATAGGCATCACGTCCGAGACAAGTAGACCAAACGATTCTCGCCTCTACTACTATTACTCCACTCATCGACCGCTATCCAGCATGCATCTAGAGTATTAAGTTGAAAACAGTAACGCCTTAAGCAAGATGACATGATGTAGAGGAATAAGTTCATGCAATATGATAAATACCCCATCATGTTATCCTCGATGGCAACAAGACAATACGTGCCTTGCAACCCTTACTGTCACTAGGTAAGGACACCGCAAGATTGAACCCAAAGCTAAGCACTTCTCCCATTGCAAGAACTACCAATCTAGTTGGCCAAACCAAACGGATAATTTGAAGAGACTTGCAAAGATAACTCAATCATACATAAAATAATTTAGAGAAGAATCAAATATTTTCCATAGATAAGTTGGATCATAAACCCACAATTCATCGATCTCAACAAACACACCGCAAAAAGAAGATTACATCAAATAGATCTCCACGAGAGAGGGGGAGAACATTATATTGAGATCCAAAATGTGAGAAGAAGCCATCTGGCTACTAGCTATGGACCCGAAGGTGCAAGTAAACTACTCACACTTCATCGGAGGGGCTATGGTGTTGATGTAGAAGCCCTCCGTGGTGAATGCCCCCTCCGACGGAGCTCCAGAACAGGCCCCAAGATGGGATCTCGTGGATACAGGAAGGTACGGCGGTGGAATTATGTTTTTGGCTCCTCTTCTGATCTGTCGGGGGTATGTAGGTATATATAGGAGGAATGAGTACGTCGGTGGAGCGTCAAGGGGCCCACGTGGCAGGCGCGCGCCCGGGGGAGGCGCGCCCCACCTCGTGACCGCCTGGCACTTCTTGGAGTAGGGTCCAAGTCTCTGGATCACGTTCGGTGAGAAAATCATGTTAGAAGGTTTCATTCCGTTTGGACTCCGATTCGATATTCCGTTTCAATCAAACACTTGAAATAGGCAAAAAACATCAATTACAGGCTGGGCCTCCGGTTAATAGGTTAGTCCCAAAAATATATAAAAGTGGAAAATAAAGCCCATTATAGTCCAAAACAATAGATAAAGTAGCATGGAGCAATCAAAAATTATAGATACGTTGGAGAAGTATCAGGCATCCCCAAGCTTAATTCCTGCTCGTCCTCGAGTAGGTAAATGACAAAAAGAGAATTTTTGATGCGGAGTGATACTTTGGCATAATTTCAATGTAAATCTTCTTATTGTGATATGAATATTCAGATCCGAAAGATTCAAGACAATAGTTCATATTGACATAAAAATAATAATACTTCGAGCATACTAATCAAAATAATTATGTCATCTCAAAATAACATGGCCAAAGAAAGTTCATCCCTACAAAAGCATATAGTTAGGCCACGCTACATTTTCGTCACACAAAGATGTTCCCAACTTCTATACCCCCGATGACAAGCCAAGAAATTGTTTCATACTTAAATAATCTCAAACTTTTTCAACCTTCACGCAATACATGAGCGTGAGCCATGGATATAGCACTATGGGTGGAATAGAGTATGATGATGGGGATTGTGTGGAGAAGACAAAAAGGAGAAAGTCCCACATTGACGAGGATAATCAACGGGCTATGAAGATACCCATCAATTGATGTCAACATGAGTAGGGATTGCCATGCAACGGATGCACTAGAGCTATGAATGCTCAACAAAAGAAAACTAGTGGGTGTGCATCCAACTTGCTTGCTCATGAAGACCTAGGGCATTTGAGGAATCCCATCGTAGGAATATACAAGCCAAGTTCTATAACGAAAAATTCCCACTAGTATAGAAAGACAACTTATGAGACTCACTATATGAAAAACATGGTGCTACTTTGAAGCACAATATATGAGACTCACTACATGAAGAACAAGGTGCTACTTTGAAGCACAAAATATGAGACCTACTACATGAAGAACATGGTGCTACTTTGAAGCACATGTGTGGAAAAAGAGACAGTAGCATTGCCCTTTTCTTTCTTTTGGGCCTTTTTTTGGCCTTTCTCTTTTTTTGGGCAATGCTCTAATAATGATGATCATCACACTTCTATTGATTACAACATAAGGATTACAACTCGAAAGTAGAACAAGATATGACTCTATATGAATGCCTCCAGCGGTGTGACGGGATGTTGCAATGAATCATGAGTGACATGTATGAAAAATAATGCATGGTGGCTTTGCCACAAATACGATGTCAACTACATGATCATGCAATGGCAATATGACAAAAGTAAAGTATGTCATGATGATGATGGTGGAAGTTGCATGGCAATATATCTCGGAATGGCTATGGAAATGCCATAATAGGTAGGTATGGTGGCTGTTTTGAGGAAGATATAAGGAGGTTTATGTGTGATAGAGCGTGTCGTATCACGGGGTTTGGATGCACCGGGGAAGTTTGCACCAACTCTCAATGTGAGAAAGGGCAATGCACGGCACCGAAGAGGCTAGCAAAGGCGGAAAGGTAAAAGTGCGTATAATCCATGGACTCAACATTAGTCAAAAGAACTCACATACTTATTGCAAAAATTTAGAAGTCATCAAATACCAAGCACTACGCGCATGCTCCTGGGGGGATAGATTGGTTGGAAAAGACCATCGCTCGTCCCCGACCGCCACTCATAAGGATGCACAAGCCAGGTACACTACATGTTTCAAATTTGTTACATAACTTTAACCATACGTGCATGCTACGGGACTTACAAACTTCAACACAAGCATTTCTCAAATTCACAATCACCCAAATAGCATGACTTTGATATTATCACCTCCATATCTCAAAACAATTATCAAGCATCAAACTTATCTTAGTATTCAACGCACTGAAAAGAAAGTTTCACATATCTTGAATACCAAGTAATTAACATTAAGCAAATTACCATGCTATTAACGACTCTCAAAATAATCTAAGTGAAGCATGAGAGATCAAGTTTCTTTAAAACAAATCCACCACCGTGCTCTAAAAGATCTAAGTGAAGCACTAGAGCAAAAATTATCACGCTCAAAAAGATATAAGTGAAGCACATAGAGTATTCTATCAAACTCAAAAGATATAAGTGAAGCACATAGAGTATTCTATCATGTTTCAAATCATATATGGCTCTCTAAAAAGGTGTGTACAGCAAGGATGATTGTGGTAAACTAACAAGCAAAGACTCAAATAATACAAGACGCTCCAAGAAAAACACATATCATGTTGGTGAATAAAAATATAGCTCCAAGTAAATTACCGATGGAAGTGGAAGAAAGAGGGGATGCCTTCCGGGGCATCCCCAAGCTTTGACTTTTTGGTGTCCTTGGATTATCTTGGGGTTGCCATGGGCATCCCAAATCTTAGCGTCTTGCCACTCCTTGTTCCATAATCCATCAAAAGAATTCAGCCAAAACTTGAAAACTTCACAACACAAAACTCAATAGAAATTTCATGAGCTCCGTTAGAGAAAGAAAACAAAAGACTACTTTAAGGTACTGTAATGAACTCATTATTTATTTATATTGGTGTTAAACCTACTGTATTCAAACTTCTCTATGGATTGTAAACTATTTTACTAACCATAGATTCATCAAAATAAGCAAACAACACACGCAAAACAGAATCTGTCAAAAACAGAACAGTCTGTAGTAATCTGTAACTAACGCAAACTTATGGAACCCAAAAAATTCTACCAAAATTATAAGACCTGGAAAATTTGTTTATTGATCAGAATCAATTGGAATCGGTATTTTGTCACGTTCTGGTGATTTTTAACAATTCGGGCACTGAGCACAAAGATTCTGGAAATTACAGCAAGATCAAATAACTATCATCCAAGAAGATCCAATAGGTCCAACTTGGCACAAACACTAATTAAAAGATAAAACCACATATAAATAGAGGCTATATGGATTATTTATTCCTAAACATAAGCAAAAACTAAAAAAACTAAAACTAAAATTGGGTTGCCTCCCAACAAGCGCTATCGTTTAACGCCCCTAGCTAGGCATAAAAGCAAGGATAGATCTAGGTATTGCCATCTTTGGTAGGCAATCCATATGTGGCTCTCATGATAGATTCATATGGTAATTTTATTTTCTTTCTAGGAAAGTGTTCCATGCCCTTATTTAAAGGGAATTGGAATCTAATATTTCATTCCTTCATATCAATAATTGCACCAATTGTTCTAAGGAAAGGTCTACCAAGAATAATAGGACATGAAGGACTGCAATCTATATCAAGAACGATAAAATCTACGGGCACATAATTCCTATTTGCAACAATAAGAACATCATTAATTCTTCCCATAGGCTTTTTAATAGTGGAATCAGCAAGATGCAAGTTTAGAGAGCAATCATCAAAATCACGGAAATCTAGCAAATCACACAAAGTTTTGGAAATAGTAGAGACACTAGCACCCAAATCACACAAAGCATGAAACTCATAATTTTTAATTTTAATTTTGATAGTAGGTTCCCACTCATCATGGAGTTTCCTAGGGATAGAAATTTTCAACTCAAGCTTTTCTTCATAAGATTGCATCAAGGCATCAACAATGTGTTCGGTAAAATCCTTATTTTGACTATAAGCATGAGGAGAATTTAGCACGGATTGGAACAAGGAAATACAATCAATTAAAGAGCAATTTTCATAATTAAATTCCTTGAGATCCAATATAGTGGGTTTATCAACATCTAGATTTCTATTTCTTTCAATCCCACTTTTATCAATTTCATCATTAAGATCTAAAAACTCCGAATTCTTAGAACGCCTTCTAGGTAAAGGAAGATCATATTCAGTTTCATGAAGATTCATATTGCAAAACAAAGATTTAATAGGGGACACATCAATAACTTTTAGATCTTCATCTTGATTTCATAGGAATTAGAAGAACACACTTTAATAAAGGCATCTTTGGAAGCACGCATCCTAGCGGTTCTTTCCTTGCACTCATCAATGGAAATTCTCATGGCTTTGAGAGACTCATTGATATCATGCTTAGGAGGAATAGATCTAAACTTTAAAGAATCAATCTCAAGAGAAATTATATCAACGTTCCGAGCCAAATCATCAACTTTAAGCAATTTCTCTTCAAGCAAAGTATTAAAATTCTTTTGTGAATTCATAATCTCTTTAATACTACTCTCAAATTCAGAGGGCATCTTATTAAAATTTCCATAAGAGTTGTTGTAGGAACTTCCATAATTATTAGAAGGATTACTAGGATAAGGCCTAGGATTAAAATTCCCTCTATACACGTTGTTACCAAAATTACTCCTGCCAACAAAATTCACATCCATAGATTCATTATTATTCTCAATCAAGGTAGACAAAGGCATATCATTAGGATCATAAGAAACACTCTTAGTAAATAACTTCATAAGTTCATCCATCTTTCCACTCAAAACATTGATTTCTTCTATAGCATGAACCTTTTATTAGTAGATCTTTCAAGATGCCATTGGGAATAATTAACCATAATATTATCTAGGAGTTTAGTAGCATCTCCTAAAGTGATTTCCATAAAAGTGCCTCCCGCGGCCGAATCTAAAAGATTTCTAGAAGCAAAATTCAATCCGGCATAATTTTTTGTATAATCATCCACAAATTCAAACCATGAGTAGGACAATTACGTATCATTAATTTCATTCTCTCCCAAGCTTGTGCAACATGTTCATGATCAAGTTGCTTAAAATTCATAATATCGTTCCTAAGAGAGATAATCTTAGCGGGAGGAAAATACTTAGAGATAAAATCATCTTTACACTTGTTCCAAGAATCAATACTATTTTTAGGCAAAGATGAAAACCATGCTTTAGCACGATCTCTAAGCGAAAAAGGAAATAGTTTCAATTTAACGACATCATTATCGACATCTTTTTTCTTTTGCATATCACATAAATCTACGAAGCCATTCAGATGAGTAGCGTCATCTTCGCTAGGAAGGCCGGTGAATTGATCTTTCATAACAAGTTTCAACAAAGCAGTATTGATTTCACAAGATTCAGTACTGGCAAGAGGAGCAATCGGAGTGCTAAGGAAATCATTATTATTGGTATTGGTGAAATCACACAATTTGGTAGCATCTTGAGCCATCACGACGAACAAGCAAACTAACACACGAGCAAACAAAAGGCAAAGGGAAAAAGAGAAGGAGATTGGGAAAGAGAGGGCGAATAAAATGGCAAGGCTGAAGTGGGGGAGAGGAAAACGAGAGGCAAATGGCAAATAATGTAATGCGAGAGATAGGGATTGTGATGGGTACTTGGTATGTTGACTTTTATGTAGACCTCCCCGCAACGGCGCCAGAAATCCTTCTTGCTACGTCTTGAGCTTGCGTTGGTTTTCCCGAAGAGGATAGGATGATGCAAAGACAAGATGGCGTAAGTATTTCCCTCAGTTTTTGAGAACCAAGGTATCAATCCAAGAGGAGGCCACGAAGTCCCTCGTACCTGCACAAAACGATAGCTACTCGCAACCAACGCGATTAGGGGTTGTCAATCCCTTCATGGTCACTTGCGAGAGTGAGATCTGATAGAGATAATATTTTTGGTATTTTTGGTATAAAGATGCAAAGTGAAAAGTAAAAGCAAAGTAAAAACAAAGCAAGTAAATAAAGTGATGGAGATTGATATGATGAGAATAGACCCCGGGGCCATAGGTTTCACTAGTGGCTTCTCTCAAGAGCATAGATATTCTACAGTGGGTGAACAAATTACTGTTGAGCAATTGGCAGAATTGAGCATAGTTATGAGTATATCTAGGCAATGATCATGTATATAGGCATCACGTCCGAGACAAGTAGACCGAAACGATTCTGCATCTACTACTATTACTCCACTGATCGACCGCTATCCACCATGCATCTAGAGTATTAAGTTAAAAACAGAGTAACGCCTTAAGCAAGATGACATGATGTAGAGGAATAAATTCATGCAATATGATAAATACCCCATCTTGTTATCCTCGATGGCAACAATACAATACGTGCCTTGCAACCCCTTATACATCACTAGGTAAGGACATCGCAAGATTGAACCCAAAGCTAAGCACTTCTCCCATTGCAAGAACTACCAATCTAGTTGGCCAAACCAAGCGGATAATTCGAAGAGACTTGCAAAGATAACTCAATCATACATAAAAGAATTCAGAGAAGAATCAAATATTTTCCATAGATAAGTTGGATCATAAACCCACAATTCATCGGTCTCAACAAACACACCGCAAAAACAGGATTACATCAAATAGATCTCCATGAGAGAGGGGGAGAACATTGTATTGAGATCCAAAAAGAGAGAAGAAGCCATCTAGCTACTAGCTATGGACCCGAAGGTGCAAGTAAACTACTCACACTTCATCGGAGGGGCTATGGTGTTGATGTAGAAGCCCTCCGTGGTGGATGCCCCCTCCGTGAGCTCGGAACTGGCCCCAAGATTTGATCTCGTGGCTACAGGAAGGTACGGCGGTTGAATTAGGTTTTTGGCTCCTATTATGATCTGTCGGGGGTACGTAAGTATATATATAGGAGGAATGAGTATGTCGGTGGATCGTCAAGTGGCCTGAGGTAGGGGTCGCGCCCGTGGGGGCGCGCCCCCACCTCGTGACCGCCTCTGGCACTTCTTGGAGTAGGGTCCAAGTCTCTGGATCACGTTCGGTGAGAAAATCACGTTCGAAGGTTTCATTCCGTTTGGACTCCGTTTGATATTCCGTTTCTTGAAACACTAAAATAGGCAAAAACAGCAATTACAGGCTGGGCCTCCGGTTAATAGGTTAGTCCCAAAAGTAATATAAAAGTGGAAAATAAAGCCCATTATAGTCCAAAACAATAGATAAAGTAGCATGGAGCAATCAAAAATTATAGATACGTTGGAGACGTATCCGTTTCCAATAGGACCCCGCTGCCACGGGAGGGTAGGACAAAAGATGTCATGCAAGTTCTTTTCCATAAACACGTATGACTATATACGGAATACTTGCCTACATTACATTGATGAACTGGAGCTAGTTCTGTGTCACCCTATGTTATATTTGTTACATGACGAACCACATCCGGCATAATTATCCATCACCGATCCGGTGCCTCTGAGTTTTCCATATCTTTGGTTTACGCTTATTTACTTTTCCGTTGCTACTGTTATCATCACTACAAAATACCAAAAACATTACTTTTGCTATCTTTACTTTTCTTACCGTTACCACCACTATCATATTACTTTGCTACTAAACACTTTGCTGCAGATACTAAGTTTCCAGGTGTGGTTGAATTGACAACTCAGCTGCTAATACTTGAGAATATTGTTTGGCTCCCCTTGTGTCGAATCAACAAATTTGGGTTGAATACTCTACCCTCGAAAACTGTTGCGATCCCCTATACTTGTGGGTTATCAAGACCTATTTCTGGCGTCGTTCCCGGGGAGCATAGCTCTATTCTTTGAGTCACTTGGGATTTATATCTGCTGGACACTATGAAGAACTTGAAAGACGCTAAGACAAAAATTTGGTAAGGAACTGCCATCTAGCTCTGCACTTGATTCACCTTGTGTTATGAGTAAGCTAGCGACACCTAAACTTGCTTCTGCTATTCGTTCCGATATGTCGCATGTTATTGATGATGTCACTTCTGCTATGCATAATACTTATGATGAAACTACTTCTATGCTTGATACTACTATGCCCCTTGGTGAATTTCTAGATGAACAAATTTCTAGGTCTAGAGAAAGAGAAAATATTGAAACTGAATACAATGATGTTAGTGATGATGAAAATATGCCTGCTATTCCTGAGGGTTATCTTTTTAATGCTGAATCTACTGAAGCTATTCTTGCTTGCCAGGATAGTCTTGAACGTAAGAGGTTGCTAGTTAAATGGAGTAAAGAATATTTTAGAGATAGGATGAGACCTGACCCTGCTTTTGCTACTTCACCTATCTGTGTTCCCGATCAGGATTATTATGACTTTTTTGTTGATCCAGATATAATTACTTTGGTTGAATCTGATCCTTTTTATGGCTATGAATCTGAAACTGTTGTGGCACATCTTCGTAAGTTAAATGATATAGCTGCCTTGTTTACTAATGATGAGAGATCGCGCTACCTTTATTTACTCAAAATATTTCCATTCTCATTAAAGGGTGATGCTAAGAAATGGTTTAATTCTCTTGATCCTGGTTGTGTGCAAAGTCCCTAGGATATGATTTATTACTTCTCTGCTAAATATTTCCCTGCTCATAAGAAACAAGCTACTTTGAGGGATATATATAATTTTGTGCAAATTGAAGAAGAGAGTCTCCCACAAGCTTGGGGAGGCTTCTCAAGTTACTTAATGCTTTGCCTGATCATCCTCTTAAGAAACCTGAAATATTTGATATCTTTTATAATGGACTAGTTGATGCTTCCAGAGATTACCTGGATAGTTGTGCTGGTTCTCTTTTCAGGGAAAGAACACTGGATGAAGCTGAAATTCTATTGAATAATATGTTGACAAATGAAAATAATTGGGCACCTCCTGAGCCAACTCCCGAGCCAGCTCCAGAGCCAATTACTGAGCCTATCCTAAACCAACTCCGAAGAAGAGAGGTGTTCTATTTCTCAGTCCCGAAGATATGCAAGAGGCAAAGAAATCTATGAAAGAAAAAGGTATTAAAGCTGAAGATATTAAGAATTTACCTCCTATTGAAGAAATACATGGTCTTAATTTACCGTCTGTTGAGGAAACATATGATCTCAATCACTTATTTACTGAAGAACCTCCGGATCCCGACATCCCGACACAGGTAGTAAAGGTAAATTCTCTTTATAGATTTGATGAAGGTGATATCCCTCACTATAAGTCTGCTAGGCAGTGCTTTGATGAGTTTGATAATTTTATTGTCAAACAAGAAAATTTCAATGCTTATTTTGGTAGAAAATTGAAATATGATTCCTATATGATTAAATACTTGGGGGATTATATGGCTAATATTAGAGGTGAACTTAAACTTGTTAGCAAACATGCTTCTATGGTTACCACTCAAGTAGAACAAGTACTTAAAGCTCAGAAAGAAGTGCTTAATGAAATGAATAGTAAGAAAAATGATTATCTTTGTTAGAGTGGCTACTAGAACTGGTAGAATGACTCAGGAACCTTTGTATCCTGAAGGCCACCCTAAGAGAATCGAGCAAGATTCTGAGAGAAATAATATAGATATGCCTAGTTCTTCTAAAAGTGTCGGTGTACTAAAGTAGGGGTACCTTAGTACCCCGAACTTGTGCACGGGCAGTCGCAGCGTCCCCGCGGCGAGCCTCGCCGGGCGTCCGCCAAGACCCTCCACGGCCATTCAGAAGGCAAGACCCCGACAAGAGGAGCTTGTCGGGAAGGCCTCTCTAGGCAGACAAGGCCCCGACAAGAGGAGCTTGTCGGGAAGGCCACTCCACGCACGTAGAAGACAAGGCCCCGGCAAGAGGAGCTTGCCGGGAAGGACCGGAGCGCGACGAGTCTCCGGGCGCGACAAGGATCCGGCCGCGGCAAGGCGCTTGCTGACATGCAGCTCCTCTCCGTCTCCGCTCCAGCTCACCCGGCGACGTGTCGCCATGGGACCGTTCCATGGGCGGCGTGTCGAGCACTGTGCAGCCAGCGGAGAGCAGCGATGAGCGGCGGCGACAGGCTTCGCCATCGTGGCGGCGGAGGCGCACTGACGGTCTCTGTTACACTTGTTTGGGCGACAACGACAGACATTTATTGCTTTTGTCCCTTGCCGTCGAGTTAGGTATTTTTGCACTGTACCTTTGTTCAATTAGGTGTACCAACCCTGTTTTACATTTGTACCCTCGTCTATGTTGCCACCTGTCGGAGACCCTTGAGCATATAAAAGGAGGCCCGAGTGCAACGTGAAGGGGTTGGCCAGGGTTCGGTTCGCGTCTTTCGCAAGGTTCAGTTCATTCGACTGGCCATAGACTAGATACACTCACGCTAGGTTTTGTAGCTCGCATTGCTCCCTAGCAAGAACACAATAGATCAAGCAAGCAGTAGTCGGAGTTTTATCTCTCCGGAGAGCTCCGAAGCTGGGTAAACCGCTCGTGTGCATTGCCTCGATCCGCTCTTCGTGCGACCTCCGCCCCCCTCCGAACCACAAAGGGACCCGCTCCGCCGGGCCCCATAGGTGTCCGTGGAGTGCGATCAGCCTCCCGACATCTCTGGCGCGCCCGGTAGAAGGCGTCGAGGCCGTGTGAATCCGATCCGGCGTTCACGCGGCGGCGCCATCAACATCTTCCTCAACATGCCACCGAAGAAGAAGGCTTCGGCGGCAGCAGAGCCGTCCGCGTCGTACCCACCCTCACCGCAGCAAACGGGTGGCGGTGTAGACGCTGGCGGAGGAACGGGCGCCGACGAAGGTGCTCGCGACGTTACCAAGTCCAAGGACAAGGCACCAACATGCTAGCGTCCGCGTCCGCGCATCCCCCGCGCCCATCTCAGGAGACGCGGGACCAACAACGTCATGTCGTTCACAATGCCATACGTTCGTTGGATCGAGACCCTCAAGACCGGCATGCGTGCCAACATGCTAGCACGAGTGAGATACGGCCGCCCGGATGGGGCGCTGCTCCTTCTAACGAAGTTAGAAGTCCGAGCGTGTCCCGCTCCTTGCACCGTTCTCCAATGCCACCCACTACTTCTGCAGAAGCTCTGGCGAGATCCCAGCTGCTCCTCGACTACCCTCCAACGGCCGACAAGGTCGACGAATGGAGGGACACTATCCAGAGCCTCATCGGCTTTGCCAACGGCGACGCCCCGCGGCAACCAACCCCATCGTTGCCGCGGCGAGACGACAAGGCACGAGCCGATGGCAACGAGACTGTCGGAGGTGCAACCACCGTGCGCTCTCCGACGAGAAGGCCAAGATCACCGAGCCAACGGATCCATCTCGACAGCGACTCCACTGCGTCGTCGGATCCGCGCACTCGCCGCGATCAGCGCCAAGTTCTTCATGAGCGACAACAAGAGGACGCTCGAACTCGCATCGAGCGCCGAAGAGAAGAGCGACGTCAGTCCGACAAGCGCGCTGGGCCTCCTGTTGACATGCACGCCCGGAGGGGCCAGCGACCTGCCGACGCGGTAGGTTGCCCTACGTTCACTTTCGTGAGCTGCGGCAAGTCCGGTGGCCCAGCCGGAAAAACTTCAAACCGGGCGTGCGGAGAAGTACGGCGGCGGGGCGCATCCATCGGAGTTCCTTAGCATCTACACCATCGCGGTGCGAGCTGCAGGGGATGGGGCGACAAGATCTCGCCAACTACTTCCGCCGTGCTCAAGCCCAACGCCGGATCTTGGCTCATGCACTTGCCGGACAGCTCCATATCCTCTTGGGCAGATCTGTGCCATCAGTTTGTTGGCGCCTTCACCGGTGGCCACAAACCTCATGGCCAAGAGAGTGACCTTCACTTGCTCGCCCAGAAGGAAGGAGAGTCCCTGCGCAAGTTCATTCAGAGATTCAGCCGTGTGCACTACAACATCCCAGACGTCCCCCTGCCGTGGTGATCAGCGCATTTCATCAGAATGTGCAGAACCGCAGGATGAGGAAGGAGATGGCGATGAGCAAAGTCAAGGACGTCAGTGAGCTGTACGCCTTGGCCGACAAGTGCACACGCGTTGAGGAAGGGAGGAGACTCCCAGGAGAGAATGCAGAAGCAGGATCTGACAGTGATGACACCGCCCCGGCAAAGAAGGGCCGGCAGCGAGGCAACAGGAAGAAGAAAAGCAGAGAGGTGCTAGCTGTCGAGCAGTCCGGCAATGGAGGTGGCGACAAGAACGCCAAGACTGGTGTCCCCGGCAAGGAGGTTGTCGCTGACGCCGACCACCAGTCGGTGGCGGCCGCCGACAAGCAGGACAGCTCCGGCAAGCAGTACTGCAAGATCCACCGCACCAAGGGCCACGATCTCCAGAGCTGCAAGAAGGTCGAGCAGCTCGTCGCGCAGCGGCGAGCTGAGTCTGAAATGACGGCGACAAGGAGAAGGCCTAGGAAGGTGCTGGGGAGCAAGCAAGAAAGCGTCCGGCCGGGGGAGGACGCCGCGGCAAAGTCAAGCAGCGACAAGGAGATCGACCTCCCGGCGCGACAAGGATGAAGATGATGACGGCAGCGAAGATATGGAAGACGACGACGCCGACGAGCAGGAGTTTGAGAGAGCCACAGAGGTTCTCTGTGTTGGACGGAGGTGCTTCCTGCATACCTCCCCGCCAACTCAAGCAATGGATGCGGGAGGTCAATGCGGTGGAACCATCCGTAGAGTCACGCATAAACTTGAAGTGGTCCAAAGACGCCTATTATTTTTGATATTGAGGACCACCACGATCGTATAAGCTGCGGTCGGGTGCTTGCCGATGTTGGTCTCACCAACCATCCGCAACCTCAAGGTCACAAAAATGTTAGTTGACGGCGGGGCGGCTTGAATCTGATCTCCTCCGCGGTGCTCGAAGCTTCAAATCCACGACAATGAGCTCGAAGAGACCGGAACCTTCAAGGAATCAATTCGGGAAGGAGCAAGCGAAGGGAAGATTACGTTGCGGTCACATTTGGCGTGGGCTGAACTTCAGATCGAGAGGGTTACGTTTGACGTCGCCGATTTCCCATTGCCCTACAATGGGATACTTGGCCGTCCGGCGCTCGCCAAGTTCATGGCAGCCTCTCACTACGCCTACAACCTACTCAAGATGCGGGGCCCGATAAGCGTCATCTCGGTCCATGGCGACAAGAAGGATGCCCTTATCTGTGCCGACAAGATCTTCCGGGACGCAGCAGCCGCAACAGATTGCCAGACACTTGCCGCTGAAGCTCCCGGGGGGAAGAAGACCAAGTCCAAGTCCGGCAAGGACTCTGATGCTCACTCCGGCAAGCGCGCCTCTTCGGAGTGCTGCGCTACCGTCGAGGACGCACCATTGAGCTCCACCGGCAAGTGCCAGAAGATGGTGGCTCCGCCGAAGACCAAGAAGGTGCCCGCCAAGGAGGACGACACTGGTGGTACCTTCACCATCAGTGCCTCTCTCGACGACAAATAGGAAGGCGCGCTCGTTGCTTTCCTGCGGGCGAATGTCGACGTGTTTGCATGGCAACCGTCTGATATCCCCGGTGTTCCCAGGAAAGTGATTGAGCACCGCCTGGCCATTTGTCCTCATGCGCGGACCGTCAAGCAAAGAGTCAGGAAGCAAGCGTTGGGCGCCAAGAATTTAATAGTGAAGAGATCAAGAAACCGGAAGCGAGGCCTTGTCGGAGGAGTACTCCATCCTACGTGGTTGGCCAATCACGTAGTCGTCGCCAAAGCAAATGGGAAATGGAGGCTTTGTATTGACTTCACCGATGTTAATAAAGCTTGTCCCAAAGATCCATTTCCCTTACCGCGCATCGACTGATTGTTGACTCCACGGCGGATGTGATTTGCTTCGTTTCTTGATGCCTACTCAGATACCATCAGATCTTCATGGCTGAAGAAGATGAGGAGAAGACCGCATTCATCACACCATGTGGCACATCTTGTTTTCATACGGATGCCTTTCAGTTTGAAGAATGCTGGTTCGACATTTGCAAGGGTAGTCCATGACGCTTTTGAGCCGCAAATGCACAGAAATGTAGAAGCCTACATGGATGACATAGTGGTCAAGAGCAAGGACAAAGCAACTCTGGTTCAAGATTTGGACGAGAACTGCGTGTTTGGAGTCCCTTCCGGCAAGCTTCTCGGGTTCTTCGTGTCTCAGCGCGGGATTGAAGCCAACCCCGACAAGATCAAGGCCATTGAGCAGATTGAAGCACCAAAGCGCGTCAAGGATGTACGAAGACTTGCGGTTGCGTGGCTGCTCTCAGCAGGTTTATTTCTAGGTCTGCTGGCGTGCCCTGCCATTTTCAAGATTTTGAAAAAGGCGGGTCGATAAAATGGACTCCCGAAGCGGAGGCTGCTGCGGGACTTAAAGAGATACCTGTCCTCTACTCCAACACTTGTCGCACCTAGGCCACAAGAGAAGTTGCTGCTATATATAGCGGCAACCAATCAAGTGGTTAGCGCTGCGTTAGTGGCGGAGAGGGAGGCGGATGACGAGCCAGCAACGCGGCAAGCACATCGATGAGAAGCGGGGGCTTCGCCGACAAGCTCTGGTCCCGAACAAGGACGAGTCCGCGAAGACACAAGAGCGAATCTGTAAAAGGATGGTGCAGCGCCCGGTTTACTTTGTCGGTTCCCTCTGCGGGGGCTAGGTCAAGGTACTACGGTGTGCAAAAATGCTTTTCGGCCTCCTCATGGCCTCCTCGAGAAAGCTGCGCCATTACTTCCAAGCACATGAGATCACAGTTGTCACTCGCTTTCCCTGAAGAGGATCTGCGAGAATCCGAAGCGGCAGGCAGGATTGTCGAGTGGGCACGGGAGCTGTCAAGCTTTGGTCTTAAGTTTGAAAGCACATCAACTATCCAAAGCGAGCCTTGGCGAGTTCATAGCAGAATGGGCGCCAACGCCAGATGAAGAGATTAGGAGACGAGCATTCCCGTCAAAGAAGCAAGCAAAGAGTGGCTGATGTACTTTGATGGTGCCTTCTCGCTACAAAGGCGCCGGTGCGGCGTCTGCTTATCGCACCCACGGAGAGCACCTCAAATCGTCGTCCAGATGCACTTTCCCAAGGAGCAAGCGACAAACAATACTGCAGAGTATGAAGGTTTGCTTGCCGGCCTCAGGATCGCCATGAACCTTGGGATCAAGAAGCTTATTGTCAGGGGTGACTCGCAACTCGTCGTCCGCCAAGTCAACAAAGATTACCAGAGTCCGTTGATGGAAGCCTACGTTGGTGAAGTGAGGAAGCTAGAAGAGCACTTTGACGGCACGGAAATGGAACATGTTCCAAGAGCTCGAATGATATTGCCGACGCCTGTCAAAGTGCGCTGCGCTTAAGCTACTGTGGAACCGAGGACTTTCGTGCTCAAGCTGACTCAGCCAACCGTAACACCATCGGTCGGACAAAGCAAGAAGAGGAAGTTGGCCTCTGGTGACTACTTTCCGACAGAGCTCCTCGAAGCCGTCGTTGCAAAGGTCCCCAAGATCAACACCAACAGATCTTTGAGGAGCGATCTGCTCGACAGACCCTGTGGTTTGTTTCGTTGAAGCAAGCGCTCCCGACAAGTCTTGCTCCGGCAAGCTTGTCAGGAGCATCTAGCTCGGCAGGCCACCGCTCTTGCCGTAGAAGCTGATGTTCCGCAGCGGCAGATGAGCCTTTAGTCCTTGTTGTCGAGCCACAAGCTCCGGCATGGGCGCAGCAGATTGTCCATTTCCTTCAGACGGAGAACTTCCCGAAGAAGCAGGAAGAAGCGGAAAGAGTAGCCCGACAGTCAAGTATGTACCGGTTTGTCGACGGCATCTGCATGCAGAAGAAGACTCAACGGTGTGAAATTGAAGTGTATTCCGGGGAAGATGGAATGAAGCTGTTGGCGAGATACATGGAGGCATATGTGGTCACCACATTGGCGCAAGAAGAGCACTTGCCGGCAAAGCTTTCGGCAAGAAGGTTTCTTCCGGCCGACAGCCCTCGAGAAGCAACTGCACAAGTAACCAAGTGTGAAGCGTGCAGTTCCATTCCAAGCAGATACACACCAGCTCAAGCTCTCCAGACGATCCCTTTATCCTGTCCATTTTCGATGCAGGGGCTCGACATCCTCGGCCCCTTCCCCCGAGCTGTCGGGGGCTTTGAGTACTTGTACGTCGCCATCGACAAGTTCACAAAGTGGCCGGAAGTGGAAGTAGTGAGGAAGGTGACAACACAGTCAGTAGTCAAGTTCTTCAGGTTGATTGTTTGCCATTTCGGAATCCCTAACAGGATCATCACCGACAACGACACACAATTCACGAGTCGCACCTTCATGCAGTACGTCCAAGACCTTGGCGCCAAGGTTCCGCCCGCCTGCTGTTGCTCACCCGAGAAGCAACGGTCAAGCAGAGAGGGCAAACGCTGAAGTGCTGCGCGGTCTCAAGACCAGAACTTTCGACAGGCTGCACAAGTGCGGAAGAAACTGGATCGAGGAGCTGCCGGTGGTTCTTTGGTCAATCAGAACGACACCAAATCGAGCCACTGGCCAGGCACCCTTTGCTCTAGTCTATGGAGCAGGCAGTTCTCCCCACGGAACTTCGTATCACGGGTGCGCCTCGAGTGCTCGCTTATGATGAGTTTGAGCAAGAGCAGCTGCGACAAGATGACGCTGCTCCTTGAGGAGGATCGTCTTTCTTTGTCAGGCGAGCCGCTACCGACAAGCCTCGCGTCGCTACCATGGCGGAGGGTTAATGCAGAAGTCTCGAGGAAGGCGACCTTGTTCTTGGCGCGTTCAGTCCGCCAAGAATTCAAACAAGTTGGCCTTGAAGTGGGAAGGCCCTTATCGGGTGAAACGAGTCACTAGGCTGGCGCTGTCCGCTTTGAGACCGAAGATGGCATTCGGTGAGCAACTCCTGGAACATTGAGCATCTTCGTAAGTTTTACCCATAAGGCGCGGTTGTCGAACCCGTTCGGCAACCACCTTTTGTATAAGTCTTACCGCTGTTGCATGTAATCCTTCATTACAAAGCCGGTATGAGACCCGTGCATCGATAAAGCCCATGTGTTGCGCACAACCCGTCAAGTACATGCTTTCATCAAGTTATTGCATGTTTTGGCTAACACTTTGTGCAGCAACCACACCCGGTAAGCAGAATCGAGCCACTGGGCTCTATAACGTTATTTCCTCTTCTTTCTCTTGTTGCAAAGAAAGGGAGGCTCCCTCGCGCACAAGTTAACCAGGGGGGAGGAGGAGATAATACTATGGACCAGGCACCGCTCGAGGAAGTTTCGCCTCATCGGGAAGCAAGAAACAGAAAAGCTAAGTTGCCAAAGTTTGAGCAATCAATTTTTAAAATTTTCGTTATCTTCCTCGAACGATAGTACTTTGTATGGAAAACCTGTGCGCAGAGGAACCAAACCGTGACTGGTCGCGCCCTTACTTTGTTTCGAGTCCGCTCAACAACTTAAGTGAGCTGCGGCTAGTCCGCGACAAGGTTGCTTGTCGGTAGCGACCCCGCCAAAGGCTTTGAAGTTCCGCACTCGGCGCCAAGGCAAGGGTGCTCGCACCGCAAGTTTCCCTAAATGCGAGGCGTAAACGTACAAAGGAAGAAATCAAGTAGAGGAAATAACATTGCATCGATCGATTCAGGTCGATAATAAATTTGTAAAGTTATCTTCCTTGAACGACCGGCGCTTTGTATGAGACACCCGTGCGGAGGAACCAAATCCTGACTGGTCGCGCCCTTACTTTGTTTCGAGTCCGCTCAACAACTTAAGTGAGCTGCGACTAGTCCGTGACAAGGTTGCTTGTCGGTAGCGACCCCGCCAAAGAAGCTTTGAAGTCCCTTTTCGGCGCTCGCGGCAAGGGTGCCTGCACCGGCAAGTTTCCCTGAAAAGTGTAGGGTAATAACATACAAAACCAAGGGTCGAGTAAAGGAAGTAACGTAGCAGATGTTGCCCAGAATAAAGTTATGTTACAAAGATAACTTATTGCGGCATCAAGCTAAATCGTCCTCAAAACTGAAATAACAGCGAAGAGGAGAAGAAGGGCGGTTTAAGCACCCAAGCCCGGCAAGCGAGTTGCCGGTGGCTGCGTCAAGCCAGAGTTGCCGGGGGCTGCGGCAAGCCAGAGTTGCCGGGGGCTGAGATATCAGATAAGCCCTTCGTCCTTTTTCAAACATCCCTTTTTCATTAAAAACATTCTACTCGGATACAGTCCGTGGGTAATGAAAAACATGAAAGAGAGGATTACAAGCTTTAAAAGCGGGTAAGGCCCGAAGGCTTACAAATTAAAAAGATAAGATGCCCGTAATCCTTTTTCTGTCCCTCTCTTCAGGGGGTAAGTCAAGGAGGCAGGAAGGGCAAAAGAAACGCCTAGACGAGCTACGGTGCGAAGACACCAAGAGAACGTCCGGGAGCTCCCGAGGGCAGACGGAGATGGCGGCGCGAGGCGGGGTTCAAGAGGCAGGCGGCAAGGCGTCAAGACGCTGTCGAGGGCACTACGCCCTCGTACTCTGACTTGACGGCCTTGTCGCCATCCCTCTTCCCCTTCCGCAGCCTCCCTACGCCAGTCGCCCAAGGAGATGACCCCGGGGAGTTCAGGGAGCCGGCGACACGGATGATGGGGCCGCCGGTATCGCCCGAAGCGGCGCCCGACAACAAATCGGGCCCGCCAACCTCGTCTTCGCTGTCGCTCCCCTCCTCGTCACTCTCGCTCGAAGGGGAATCTTCGCTGTCGGAGGAGCTGTCCATGCAGCACTTCGCCCGAGTGCCAAGATCCCCGAAGACCTTGACAGAGAGGAGATCACCCTCCATTAACTTAAAATGGAGGGTAAACCCCGCCCTCAGGCTGTGGATGCGGGTGAACGTCTTCCACCCTCGATCGAGATACATCACATTAGGGGCTGGGAATACAACATGGACTCGCATGCCGCTGATTCCACAGCCCCTCATGTGCAATCTCAGTGTCTCGGGCGGATCCGACTCCATCGCGCCATGAGCAGGGGCTGGAAGCCGGAGGCGGCGACGAGGCGCCCGGCGCCTGACGAAAGAACTTCGCAAGGGTCGTCCCTGTATGGACCACCGCGGGAGGAGGGAACCGCCCGGCGGAGGCGGGACGGCGAGCCGCCCCGTCCGCCTCTTCCTCGACCTCGTCCTCGACCTCGTCCTCGACCTCGCCCCCTCCCTCTTCCTCTTGGGGCTGGCTCTGCCGCCCCGGGCGTGGGGTTGGGAGGGGAGCGCTGTCTAGCGGCGACCCTCGCCGCCACCGATGAAGAACCAAGGCTCGTTTTCTCCATGGCGAATGAGAGAAAGGGGAGCGGCCCGAAGAAAGGAGGAGATGGGAGAGTGCGGCCTTCACGCTCCCCTTCCGCCCTTTTTAAGGAAGCAAGGTGGGGGCTCAACCGCCCCGCTCGACAAATCAGGGCATAGGAAGAGCAGGGAATCGGGGCCGACCTGCTGCCTCTGCTCATGACGGCCCAGTTTCCCACTTCCATCGTCCGTGACCCCAAGAGCATGGGAACCACGTGGCGGGAATGCAGAGCGGAGGCGACGGGTGGAAGCGACCCGCACGCCGCCCACTTCCCCACGACGCATAATCGACGCGTGCTTGAATTCACGGGGACGCGGCGGATCTGGAGTGGGTTTGGTTTGGACCCAGGCAGCGTGCCGTGCCTGTTTTGGGCTGGCCCAACAGCGCTTCGGCACCGTGTATGGCCTGAACCGGGGCTCTGCCGGTGTACTAAAGTAGGGGTACCTTAGTACCCGAACTTGTCTGGCAAGCGATCGCGGCGTCCATGGCGAGCAATGCCGGGCGTCGCCAAGACCCTCCACGGCCATTCAGAAGGCAAGACCCGACAAGAGGAGCTTGTCGGGAAGGCCTCTAGGCAGACAAGGCCCGACAAGAGGAGCTTGTCGGGAAGGCCACCTCGAGCCTTGAAGACAAGGCCCCGGGAAGAGGAGCTTGCCGGGAAGGACCGAGCTTGACGAGTCTCCGGCGCGACAAGGATCCGGCGCGGCAAAGGCGCTTGCCGCATGCATGCTCCTCTCTGTCTCCGCTCCAGCTCACCCGGTGACGTGTCGCCATGGGACCGTTCCATGGGCGCGTGTCGAGCATTTGTGCAGCCAGCCGGAGAGCAGCGATAATGAGCTGACAAACTCACCATCGTGGCGGCGGAGGCGCACCGGACGGTCTCTGTACCTTTGTTTGGGCGACAACGACAGGCATTTATTGCTTTTGTCCCTTGCCGTCGAGTTAGGTATTTTTACCTTGTACCTTTGTTCAAGTAGGTGTACCAACCCTGTTTTTACATGTGTACCCTCGTCTATGTTGCCACCTGCCGGAGACCCTTGAGCATATAAAAGGAGGCCCGAGTGCAACGTGAAGGGGTTGGCCAGGGTTCGGTTCGCGTCTTTCGCAAGGTTCAGTTCATTCGACTGGCCATAGACTAGATACACTCACGCTAGGTTTTGTAGCTCGCATTGCTCCCTAGCAAGAACACAATAGATCAAGCAAGCAGCAGTAGGAGTTTTATCTCTCCGGAGAGCTCCGAAGCTGGGTAAACCGCTCGTGTGCATCGCCTCGATCCGCTCTTCGTGCGACCTCCGCCCCCCTCCGAACCATAAAGGGACCCGCTCCGCCGGGCCCCATAGGTGTCCGTGGGTACGATCAGCCTCCCCGACAAAAAGGAAGAAAAAGAAAAATGATAGAACTGTGCAAACTTCTAGTAAACCTACTACTGAACCACCTGATAGTCCAAATGATATCTCTATGTGCGATCTTTGAAACACAATGCGGTAATGAACATGAACCTAGTGGAAATGTTAATGATAATGTTCATGATGATGCTCAACCTAGTAATGATAATGATGTAGAAGTTGAACCTGCTGTTGATCTTGATAACCTACAACCAAAGAATCAACATTATGATAAAAGAGACTTCGTTGCTAGGAAACATGGTAAAGAAAGAGAACCATGGGTTCAGAAACCCATGCCTTTTCCTACGAAACCATCCAAGAAAAAGGATGATGAAGATTTTGAGCGCTTTGCTGAAATGATTAGACCCATCTTTTTGCGTATGCGATTAACTGATGCGCTTAAAACAAATCCTTATGCTAAGTATATGAAGGATATCATAACAAATAAAAGAAAGATACCTGAAGCTGAAATTTCCACCATGCTTGCTAATTATACTTTTAAGGGTGGAATACCAAAGAAACTTGGAGATCCAGAGTACCTACTATACCATGCTCCATTAAGAGAAATTATGTTAAAACTGCTTTATGTGATCTTGGAGCCGGTGTTAGTGTTATGCCTCTCTCTTTATATCGTAGACTTAACTTGAATAAGTTGACACCTACTGAAATATCTTTGCAAATGGCTGATAAATCAACTGCTATACCTGTCGGTATTTGTGAGGATGTGCCTGTTGTGGTTGCAAACGTTACTATTTTGACGGACTTTGTTATTCTTGATATTCCCGAGGATGATAATATGTCTATTATTCTTGGAAGACCTTTCCTTAATACTGCAGGGGCTGTTATTGATTGCAACAAAGGCAATGTCACTTTTCATGTTAATGGTAATGAGCATACGGTACACTTTCCGAGGAAACAACCTCAAGTTTATAGTATCAACTCTATTGGAAAAATTCCATCGATTATATTTGGAGGTTTTGAATTTCCTCTCCCTCTTGTCAAGAAGAAATATGATATACTTATTATTGGGGATGTCCATATCACTGTTGAGGTAACATAGTGTTATTCGAAATTTCTCCGGTTCCATGATTATCGGAATGAGTTTGTTAACAAGACTTGATCAACCTTGTTAGTGGATTCTTTTTGATGAGCATGAGATGGATGAAACCAGAAGCACAACCTTCTGTACCCTCTTTATATTCTCTATTATTTAGCAAAAATAAAGTAAAATAGTATTTTACATGCATCTCTGATTTATCCGTGCAATATAAAAATATCCGAAAATAAAAGTCCTCGTAATGCCATGCCAATTTAATATGATTTTTTCGGGAATATTTGAGGATTTTAGTGCAAAAATTACATGAGGAGCTGCCACCTGGCCACGAGGGTGGAGGCGCTCCCTACCCCACAGGCGCACCTGCCTCGTGGGCCCACGGTGGCCCTCCTCCACTTATCCCTGCACCCATCTTCTTCCTCTGCCTCACACAAACCTGAAAAATCAACTCAAGCTCGTGTTCCAGCCGCTTTTGCTGTGATTTTCGATCTCCTTGCTCAAAGCACCTCTCGCAAAACTGCTTGGGGAGATTGTTCCTTGGTATGTGACTCCTCCATTGGCCCAATTAGTTTTTGTTCTAGTGCTTTATTCATTGCAAATTTGTGCTGCATAGGTGACCATGTTCTTGAGCTTGCATGTCAAATTCATATGGTTCCAAGTAGTTCTAATGCTTGATATATGCTCTAGGCATTTGTATGAGTAGTTGCTATCAGATTTATTGAAGTTGGTTCAATTTTATTTGAAGTTACTAAAAATTTCAGATTGTTTCAGAAATAATGAAGAGACTTTTGAGGGCTCGTCGAGTCAAGCTCGAGGAAAAACAAAAGGAAGAAGAGCAGAAGCCCAAATTTAATTTGCCTCGCACCATGGAGGTCCGGCCGTGTGAATGGCCTTCCGATGACTTCTTGAGGAGAGCCGAGATTTATGAGGATTTCTATCTATTGATTGAGAACGCCAGCCTCGCCAACTTCCTCCGCGACCAACGTCATCAGTATATCTTACTCACAAATACTTTTGTGCAGAACTTCTACTTTTTCCCTAAGAAATCACCTCCAACAGTAGAGTTCCATTTATATGACGTTGTTAAGGAGATGACATTAGCTGAATTTTGCGAGGTTTGCAAAATACCTTTTGAGGGCACCTTAGATGAACCACACCGTAATGAAGTGGAAGCTTTTATTAACACTATCACTGTGGGAGAAACCAGGAAGATTTCTGATGCAAGAATCACTAGCATACGTTTTCCTGTTTTACGTTACTTTGCCTTATTTGCTAGTCGTTATTTGATTGGTCGCGGGAACTATGGAAACCTTAGCATTCCTTATATTATCATTTTGTTCCATGGTTTATACCGCAATAACTCTGTTAGTTTGGGTGGAATTGTTGCTAGACGGTTAAGTCTGAACCGTACTAAGGGCCCCATCTTTGGAGGCATTTATGCTTCACGCCAAGCTGAATATTTTGAGATACCTATTAGGCATGAGGAGAAAGAAGAAACAGCGCTGCCCCGTGCTTATTTAGATTATAAGGGTATGATAGCACATGATTTTCTTGTTAAGAGTCACGAAGGGGAGCTTAAATATAAATTGTACTTTGATAAACATCACCCTGAGACTATTACCTTGCATGCTCCCTCTTTGTTTAACTTGTCTACACGGCCTTACATTGTTCCGTGGGCGGCTGTTCAAGCCTATCGGAATCCTGCACCAGCCCCGGAACCGGAGCCACAAGATGAGCCTCCACGAATGTCTGTTTATTCTTGAGATCCTGAGGCGGTTGCCAGCCATTGGCAAACAGAGTCCTCTTCATCACATTATGATCCCAACTATTATGCGTCAAGATGACCCCAGACTACACCTACGGGTATCGGCCGGGCTATCCTGAAATAGACCAACTTAGGCCAAAAGCCTAAGCTTGGGGGAATACGTATTTCTCACCGACATTACATTTATGCTCACACACACTCATTGCTAGATGTCGGTGCTCATACTCTTTCACTGTAATATCCATGCTAGTTTATTTTCTTTTTCTAGCTTTCTTCTTGTGTGTTTAATAAACCTTAGAAAAACCAAAAAAAAATTAGTAGTAGTTTATTCTTCCTGCTGTAGTAGTAATAATTAAAAAGAAAACCCAAAAACATTTGCCGTTCTTCTTTTGCTTGTTGGGAGCTTTCCCGTGTAAATAGTTTTTATTTCTTTTCCTTTCTTTGGGGGTCGAGAAGAGGATATTGAAAATGCTTAGTGGCTCTCATATGCATGATCGTTTATCTAACTGAGAGCCCATATTACTTGTCTTCTCTCTTGAGTTGAATGCTTGCAGATTCCAGCTTAGTCCAATGCACGTGCACTCTTATTATTATACACATCGTTCGGTCGTGCAAGTGAAAGGCAATAATGATGATATATGATGGACTTATTGGGATGAGAAAAGCTGGTATGAACTCGACCTCTCTTGTTTTTGTAAATATGATGATTCATCGTTCATGATTCAGCTATTATGAAGTAAACATATTTGCAATGACATTTAGAGATTATAGTTGCTTGTGACATGCTTGATTAGCTATGAGTTATAATGGTTTACCTTGCGTGCCAACATGCTATTGAGATGATTATGATGCGGTATGATAGGATGGTATCCTCCTTTCAATGAATTGAGTGACTCGACTTGGCACATGTTCACGCATGTAGTTGAATCAAATCAACATAGGCTTCATGATATTTATGTTCATGGTGGATTATATCCTAGTCATGCTTATATTAAGTGTAAATTAATTTTAATGCATGTTTACGACTATTGTCGCTCTCTCAGTTGGTCGCTTCCCAGTCTTTTGCTAGCCTTCACCTGTACTAAGCGGGAATACTGCTTGTGCATCCAAACTCCTTAAACCCCAAAGTTATTCCATATGAGTCCACTATACCTTCCTATATGCGGTATTTACCTGCCGTTCCAAGTAAATTTGTATGTGCCAAACTCTAAATCTTCGAATAAACATTCTGTTTTGCATGCTCGAATAGCTCATTTGTCAACTAGAGCTGCCCTTATCTTCCGTGTTAGGCGGGTTATTCTCAAGAGGAGTGGACTCCGCTCCTCATTCACGAGAAAATGGCTGGTATCCGGGATGCCCAGTCCCATGCTTCATGCAAACTAAATCAAAATAATTGCAAACAAAACTCCCCTTGGGACCCGTTGAATGTTGGAGGCACTCGTTGTTTCGAGCAAGCCATGGATTGATGCTTGTGGAGGAAGGGGAGTATAAACTTTACCATTCTATTTGGGAACCGCCTATAATCTGTTTAGCATGGGAGATATCGTCATCTTTTAGTTGTTATGTTGACAATGAGAGTATGCCGCTTAAAATATAATTTATCTCTATTTCAAAATCGAGCTCTGGCACCTCTACAAATCCCTGCTTATCTCTGCGAAGGGCCTATCTATTTACTTTTATGTTGAGTCATCACCCTTCTTATTAAAAAGCACCCACTGGAGAGCACACTGTCATTTGCATTCATTATAATTGGTTTATGTTGGGTATGACTTGACTGGATCTATTTTACCATGAATTACAATTTTTAGTCAGTCCTTAATCTTTAAAGGTGCTCTGCATTTATGTTTTGCGGTCTCAGAAAGGGATAGCGAGATACCATTTCGTTATATCATGTTATGATTATTTTGAGAAAGTGTTGTCATCCGAGTTTTATTATTATGGCTCGCTAGCTGATTATATTATTGATATGAGTAATTATGAGACCTACGTGTTATTGTGAGTATGGTTAGTTCATAATAATTGCTGAAACTTGAATGCTGGCTTTTCATGTTTACAACAACAAGAGCAAACAGAGTTTGTAGAAGTTTTTCTTTTTCTCTTTCAGTTTGTCAACTGAATTGCTTGAGGACAAGCAAGGGTCTAAGCTTGGGGAGTTGATACGTCTCGTCGTATCTACTTTTCCAAACACTTTTGCCCTTGTTTTGGACTCTAACTTGTATGATTTGAATGGAACTAACCCGATCGACGCTGTTTTCAGCAGAATTGCCATGGTGTTGTTTTATGTGAAAAAACAAAAGTTCTCGGAATGACACGAAACTCCACGGAATATCTTAGAATAAATAATAAAAATCCTCGCCAAAGATGAATACCAGGGGCCCACACCCTGTCCACGAGGTGGGGCGCCCCTCCAGGCGCGCCCCCTACCTCGTGGGCCCCCGGGAGACCCTCCGACGCCAACTCCAACTCCATATATTGGCTTTCGGGGAGAAAAAAAATCGGAGAGAAAGTTTCATCGCGTTTTATGATACGAAGCCGCCGCCAAGCCCTAATCTCTCTGGGGAGGGCTGATCTGGAGTCCGTTCGGGGCTCCGGAGAGGGGGATTCGTCGCCGTCATCATCATCAACCATCCTCCATCACCAATTTCATGATGCTCACCGCCGTGCGTGAGTAATTCCATCATAGGCTTGCTGGACGGTGATGGGTTGGATGAGATTTATCATGTAATCGAGTTAGTTTTGTTAGGGTTTGATCCCTAGTATCGACTATGTTCTGAGATTGATGTTGCTATGACTTTGCTATGCTTAATGCTTGTCACTAGGGCCCGAGTGCCATGATTTCAGATCTGAACCTATTATGTTTTCATGAATATATGTGTGTTCTTGATCCTATCTTGCAAGTCTATAGTCACCTACTATGTGTTATGATCCGGCAACCCCGAAGTGACAATAATCGGGACCACTCCGGTGATGACCATAGTTTGAGGAGTTCATGTATTCACTATGTGCTAATGCTTTGTTCCGATTCTCTATTAAAAGGAGGCCTTAATCTCCCTTAGTTTCCAATAGGACCCCGCTGCCACGGGAGGGTAGGACAAAAGATGTCATGCAAGTTCTTTTCCATAAGCACGTATGACTATATACGGAATACATGCCTACATTACGTTGATGAATTGGAGCTAGTTACATGTCACCCTATGTTATGATTGTTACATGACGAACCACATCCGCATAATTATCCATCAACGATCCGGTGCCTCTGAGTTTTCCATATACTGGTTTACGCTTATTTACTTTTCCGTTGCTCTTGTTATCATCACTACAAAATACCAAAAACATTACTTTTGTTGTCTTTACTTTTGTTACCGTTACCACCACTATCATATTACTTTGCTACTAAACACTTTGCTGTAGATACTAAGTTTCCAGGTGTGCTTGAATTGACAACTCAGCTGCTAATACTTGAGAATATTCTTTGGCTCCCCTTGTGTCGAATCAACAAATTTGGGTTAAATACTCTACCCTCGAAAACTATTGCGATCCCCTATACTTGTGGGTTATCAACTCCTGATGAGATCTCTGTAGTGTAACTACTCGGTCGTGGTCATCGAGGGTGATTTCCTCCTTAACCACTTCTGATATGACTCTGTCGTGCAACCCCTCAAGTGTGAACCTCGAGGGTGGTTCCTCTTACGTTCACCTTGATGATTACATCGAGTGGAATTCATCGGGGGTGATTCCTCGGGTTTTTCCCTTTGATGTTTGGACACACGGATACTTGGACTTTACACCTGTTACTTGGAAAGGCGGGTCGACCCGGAGGGGTACACGCGAGTGATGTGGAGACGAGTTGAACTGGAGGGTGCACGCGAGATAATTACGAGGCATGGCCGGGCATTCCTAGCCATTGTCGCAAGTCCTCGAGACGGGGCAACGGGGTCACATCTTTCGTGAGTCTCTGCTTGTTACCGCACGTTCCTAATCCACTACGATTTGGATATTTGATCCGAGGGGCCTCTGGCCTGATAGCACTAACCATCACGTGGGCATAGTATGGGCGTTCTGCGCCGTATGCATCAGCCGAAGCTTAATAGACGTCAGCGCTGAGCGGCGCGCGCCAGGTTGGACTGGTAAGCCCCTGCCTTTTTGAAGGAGGTAGCTAAGTCTGCTCACCGGCCGTGTACGCAACATGCAGGAGTTCCCGGGGAGATGGCCCATGACCCCTGGGGGCATAGGTTTAGTCCGGCGTATTGACCTCTCTATTAAGCCTAGGTCGGGTTGCAGCGTATTGTTTGGCCGAGGCCGGGCATGACCGAGGAAAGTGTGTCCGACCGGAGTTAATCGAGCGTGGTGGGTAAGTTGGTGCACCCCTGCAGGGAAGAAAACATCTATCGATAGCCTGTCCTCTGATATGAGACACTTGGAGTTGTATCCCGATCGATACAACTAGAACCGGATACTTGAGGTGATAACTGGATAGTATGGCTCTGGGATTGCTTTCTCGCAGGGAGTCGAGAAAGGATCTCTGGCCGAGCTTGATAACACTACTACTACTACTTTACTTTATGCTACTCTTATCTCTTCTGATGCTATAAGATGCTTGGAACTGCTTGAAGATGCTAGTCTTTGATAGGCTAGGCTTTCCCCTTCTCTTCTGGCATTACCGCAGTCCGATCCTGAATCTGACCCATTTCATTGATACCGATGCATATGTAGTGTAGATCCTTGCTTGCGAGTACTTTGGATGAGTACTCACGGTTGCTTTGCTCCCCTTTCCCCCTATCTTCTTCTTTCCGGTTGATGCAACGGATGCCGAACCAGGGGCAGATGCCACCGTCGATGCCCACTACTACGTGGAGACCGTCGACGACCAGGAGTAGTTAGGAGGTTCCTAGGCAGGAGGCCTTGCCTTTTCGATCGTAGATGCTTTTGTGCTGGCCTTCTTAAGGTAAACTTGTCTAACTTATGTCTGTACTCAGATATTGTCGCTTCCGCTGACTCTTGTGTATTCGAGCTTATGTATTCGAGCCCTCGAGGCCCCTGGCTTGTAATATAAAGCTTGTATTACTTTAATTTGTGTCTAGAGTTGTGTTGTGATATCTTCCCGTGAGTCCTTGATCTTGATCGTACACATTTGCGTGTATGATTATTGTATGATTGAATCGAGGGCATCACAAGTTGGTATCAGAGCCGACTGCCTGTAGGTAGGCCTCTTTCCAAGTCCTTGGCCGAAGTCGAGTCTAGTCACTACAAAAAAAACTTTTACTAACATGGCTGTGTGTCTTATGGGCCCACGTCGCCATTGGGTGGTATTAGGATCTTTTATTCCTCGTCTATACTTTGGGACTCTGACCTCTCTTCCATTTGGGTTAAACAAATTTACTAACTCTAACATTAGGATCCCGTGATCACATTCACCCCAAAGTTGGATAAGCCATAGTTATTCCTTAGAATAGTATTTTGAGTAGTGCACACACTGTCGTGTTGACTACTAAGTGGTATCCTTCGTACCTCTTTCATTATGCATGTTTCATCATGAATGATCCTTGTCTTTTCAAATGCTCAATGCTGAACTACCCCCTGTTACATGTTAGCAGGATGGTTAGACCGACTGGTCGTGGCCATGGTGCCAACGATCCACCACCGCCCGAATTCTTTGCCGGAATGATGCAACAATTTGAGCTGAACCGCCAGTTCATGGAAGGAATGATGGCTCAGTTTCCTCGTCCGAACATGAATCAACAGCCAACCCTAGTAACTTTGCAGGACTTCATGCGCCTCAACCAAACTACTTACCGTAGCTCAACTCAGCCCCTTGATGCCGACGACTGGCTCTGCGACATCACGTATGAAATGGAGTCTGCTACTGTGGCCCTTGCTAGCTATGTCACCTTTGCATCATTCTTTCTGAAGGGTCCCGCTGCTTAATGGTGGGACAGCCACATGCGTACCCTACCTGCTGGAACGGTCATCACTTGGCCGGATTTCCAAGCCGCTTTCTGTGCCTTCTTCATTCCTCAAGGGATAATGGACAAGAAGAAGCGCGAGTTCTGCAACCTCACCCAAGGCAACAAGTCTGTAGATGCTTATCAGCAGGAAATCTTAGACTAGTCTCATTACGCTGAAGAAGACATTGCTACTGATGCTCGTAGGCAAGAGAAGTTTCGTGACGGACTTAACCCTGATATCAAGCTAGCACTACGCGTTCATGACTTTGCCGACTTCGCCACCTTGGTGAACAAGGCTAAACAGGTTGAGACTGGTCTTCAGGAACACCAGGGATCCCTCAGGCGTAACCGTGATGCTGGCTCATCTTCTGGCCGGTCAGCGCAGAAGCATCAGATATGGATTCCCCATAGCATGTATCGTCCAACTGCACCTGCACCAAGACAGTCCTATGCTGCACCTCGTCTGCCTCCTCCACCGCAGAGGCAGCCTCTTCAAGTTGTACCACCCCAAGCTCCTACTCCCAATCCCAATGATGGTCTGTGCTTCAGATGTGGCCGTCCAGGTCACCTTGCCAAAGAGTGCAATCAGAAAAAGAGCCAGCTGGCTCTGCCTTCAACTGGTCGTAACAATCAGCCCCATAACAACAATGCCAGACCTTATGGTCGTGGTCAGGCTAATCATGTTGATCTGAATGAAGCTCAAGACCAGCCTACCAATGTGATGGGTACGCTTCTCATTAATTCAATACCGGCTTCTGTTTTATTCAATTCAGGAGCATCGCATTCATTCATGTTAGAAAATTTTGCAAACGCACACTACAGAAAAAGTGACATCCATGACATTTTGGGCCGATCGAATTTTTTTTCTATCATACTTATGACACTTCTATGCCGATAATTGTGACAAAACCCGGTATCATCATAGATGTGGTGGGGTCCTACTTCTATGACAAAAAATGGGCTTTTCGTCCTGGGCGGGCCGGAGACGCAGCTGCATGACATTCTTTGGGCCGTCCATGACGGAGAAAACCATGGTAGAAGCGAGGGTGCGGAAAATATCGGGGAGTCCCCGGTTATGGTGGGTGGTCGGGGCGGCGATGCGCGTTTCGACGCACGCGACGCGTGTGTGTCGTGCGTTGGGCTCTAATCGAACCCGGCGAGGCGTCGGGCTCTAATCGAACCAGAGCGATTGCACTGCGAACTGGCGTTCACGAACCCGGCGATCGATCGATGGCTGTTAATCGAACCCGATCGAGCGATTCCTTCGCCATCGCCGCTAACTTAAGCCGATCGATGCTGCCGGATGAGCGATTGGCGTTGCGGGGTGGATGAATAGTTCCGGTGGGGGTGGATGAAACAGGACCCGTGGTGTTGCCTCTGGATGAACAGTACCCGATCGGTCGAGCGGTTGGGGCTGGATGAACAGGACCCGTGGAGGGCTGGATGAACAGGACCACCCCATGGAGGGCTGGATGAGCGATTAGAAGATGGAGGGCGGGATGAGCGGTAGCCCGTGGAGGGGTGGTTGAACAGAGCCTGTGGAGAGGGCTGGTTGAGCGATGGCGGTGGAGTAAGCGGCGCGGTGGAGGCTGGATGAACAGGAGCCCGTGGACGAACAGTCGCATGTGGAGGCTGGAGGAGGTCGACGGTGGATGAACAGTAGCCCGTGGAGGCTGGAGGGGGTCAACGATGGAGATGAACAGTATCTCGTGGAGTCCTGTTTTGCGGTACACCACACCCCTCCCGATGAACAGGACCCCCATTTTGACCGTAGCGCTCCAACACAAGTCCGTTTCCTCCATTTTGCGGTACGCCACACCCCTCCTGATCAACAGGACCCCCGTTTCGACCGTAGGAGGTCCGTTTCCTCCAATTTGCGGTACGCCAGACCCCTCCCGATGAACAGGATCCCATTTCGAACGTGGCCGGTCGTACCCAAGGCCATTTCCTCCGTTCTACGGTACGCCATGCCTCATTTCCATCGGCTGTTCCGTCCAAGCCCTCCCGATGAACACGATGACGCATTCCGTTCTGACCTAGCTGGTTGGCTCCCCATGAACATGATGACGACGTTTTTTCTCCATTCTGACCCAGCCATGTACACGAGCCCTGGCCATACATATGCGCGAGTAGGCGTTCGAGACCCTGCCCATATGTACGTACGTGGCCGTATTTTCTTTCTTGCACACTGGCCACTGTACGTACATGTACATGCTACGTGCGCGCCTCTACTACGACACGTGCACGCCTCTACATCGACCAGTATGTACGTACACGTTCGCGACCAGAATGACAACGCTACGTACGCTTCGACCAGGTGGGTCCCGACTGTCAGGCACTTCCTTGCGTGTGAAGATGTAGCTAGTGGGTCACAGCCGATCGGCGGATCGTTTTTTGCCGGACGCACTTCCTTGCATGCGAAGATGTAGCTGGTGGGTCCCAGCAGTGGGGAAGCGTTTTTTCGTGAAATACGGTGGCCCGTCCGGTGGGTCCCGCTGTCGGTGGAGGAATAATTATTTTGCACGTAATAAGGAGGCACTTCCTTCTGCGGTCGTGGACCCGGTATCGGCCTCTCCATGTACGATCCATGTCCGATGGAAGTCATTCCTTGACCACGTTGACGGCGCGCGCCGAGAGCACCAGAGGCGATGGGCGGCGAGGGACGACGCTGTGAGCCGGGAAGACACGGCGGTGGAAGCCAGCAGAGAGGAGTACGAGGTTCATTGGTTCGGCTGCGGTGTGAGGCTGCCGTCGCCCGAACTGGCCAGTGATGGGAATAGTAGGGGGCGGTGAGGCCTCCATGGCAGCACAGCCGACCACGGGAGGCAGGAGCATGCGGCACGACCGGCGCTGCTTTGGGCGGCTGGAGCAAGAAGACCAGAGATTGAAGAAGCACTACGGCCGTTCGATGGACATCGTACAGTCATTGGAGCTAGAATCGTTCATATTGACTAAGTTGACAAATCACTCCGTCCCCGTCAACTTAGTAGGCCCACAAGCTAGCCTCCCACCAAGGTGGGTCCCAACCAGCATGGGGAGTATTCATTTTTTTGTGCGTAATAAGGAGGCACTTCCGGTGGGTCCGAGCTGACAGCGGGGGAAACATTTTTTACAAGAATGTCGGTGGCCCGTCCGGTGGGTCCCAGCAGTCAGGGGGGAAACGTTTTTTTCGCAAAATACGGTGGCCCGTCCGGTGGGTCCCTACTGTCAGGTGGAGGAATCATTATTTTTCTCATAATAAGGAGGCACTCCTTGCTGCCATCGTGGACCCAGCTGTCAGCCTCTCCACGTACAGTCCACGTCCGATGGAAGCCGTTCCTTGACCACGTTGACCATGCCACGCCGAGAGCACCAGGGCGGTGGATGACGGCGAGGCCTAGGAAGGGATGATGGGAGCCGGGGAAGACGCGGTAGTGGAAGCCCGCGCGGAGAGGAGTACGAGGGTTCACTGGTTCGGCTGCGGTGTGAGGATGCCGTCGCCGTGGAATAACAGGGGGTGTGGGTGAGTAGAGGGATGGCCCGGCCAGCGGTGGGAGTAGTAGGGGGCGGTGAGGCCTCCACGTCATCCGCGATTAGCCACGGAGGCGAGGAGCTCGCGGCACGACCAGCGCTGATTTGGGCGGCTGGTGCAAGAAGAACAGAGGTTGAAGAAGCTCTTCGGCAGTTGGATGGACATCTTACTGTCACTGCAGCTAGATTCATTTATATTGACTAAGTTGACAAAGCCCTTGATGCAGCGTCAACTTAGTAGGCCTGAGTCAGCCTCGAAGCAGTGCGCCCGGATATCGGGGAGGAATCGTTTTTGGTAATTTGAAGTAAGAATATCCGAGATTGAAGAAGAAGCACGACATCCGTTGGATGGACATCCAACAACCTGACTACGAACCGTGTGTTGTTGACAAAGCCTTGCATACGGTCAACTTAGTTTTTTTAGGGGACGCGTCAACTTAGAAGGCCCACAAGTGTGTGGCAGAGAACATATAGCCCATTTGCGATTTGTAAGAATGTACAACCCATTTTTTAATTCTAATGGAATTTACTATAGCGCATTTACAGTTTGTTAAAAGTACAACCCATTTTCTAGCTAGGACAACGATTAATAATTTCAACCCACCGCTCAGAACAGAATTAAAAAAAAATTCCCACATTTTTATGGGATCCAAAATATTTTTATCCGAAATTTCTAGTCAGATTAAATATAATTTCACAATAAAGTTTTATTACGTTAAAATCCAATGAAATTTTGCGCGTGCAACAAGTAATGAAATTAAAATTTTCAAATTTCGAAAATAATATATTTTTAAACTAATTACGCGTTTGGAGCATTTTTTATAATTCTTGCCAGTTATTATAATTACATCCCATTTATTATTTCTTAAAGTCCATTTTCTTGTTAAGCCTAATGCATACCTCCTAGGAAAGTTTGCAGCCCAGCGGGGCGGAGAATAACAAGTTGACCCGGATATTGTGTACAACTATCGGCCTAGTTGCATTGTTGATGTTGAAAAAAAGGCATGTGTAGTACAGTACAACCTAACATGGCGGCTACTCAGCCCACATTCAGCGACGCCGAAAAGGCCCAAACAAGGCTTTTGTACAACTTTTTGAAGTCACTGAGCTCAATTAATAACTTAAGAAAAAAGTTAGATTACAGTGGAACCTAATTAAAAGCTGTCACGAGCAAAGAAATAATTCAACGGGTCCCACTTGTGCGTGTGTGCGTGTGCGTGTGTGTGCGTGTGTGTTTGTGTGTGAGAGAGAGACCCATTGGTCGATGCTCGTAAATACATCTTTCAGCCATATGCATTGCTGATGCTCAGTAAAAACTTATATAGTTGACGCAATCATATAGAACATCATAGCACACTTAACTTGCATACAAAAATTTCACGCAGGCGGCACAATCAGGATGGAAGCAGGTAGGGCTATGTTGAAACCAACGAACTCGTACATAACGGTTCATCTTCTTTATCAATGACAGGGAAATATCTTGAATGTCGTGCAAAGAAAACAGACAGAAAAAACAATAAATTCTGCTAGCACATTAAGTTGACGTTCAACCCTTTCTAAAAAAAGTTCAGTTACAAAATTAGAACATGTCACAATCAAATGTACTGGCACATGAGTGCTTCACACCCATTGCTCAGATTTAACTAGTATCTGACAAGATTCAGTTGTTACCTCAAATTAGAGCACATCCAGGTAGCCAGCCCCGCCTCTTCTCCCAAAGAAGCAGTGGCCTCCACCGCGCGATGGAGTAGGCCCTGTGCCATCCATCGTTCCGAGCAACACGGGGAAAGTCTGACGTTGACTCCTGTAATGGACCTCGTCGACGGACCCTGGCACCAGCGGCGGCGGCAGGACATCGATTGATGGGTTTACCACTTCTTCGACATGCACGAACACTCGATACAGGTACATCCCTAACGTGGTCCGCGTCGGCCTTGGTGGCGACGAATAGTACAACCCCGGTTCCTGCACCAGTATCTCAACACTAATCACCTTCAGTATGGTGGACGGCTTCTTCATCCATGCCTTAACCGTCGAGCCCGGTATGCGGAGGAACAAACATAATTACGAGCTCACCTCCAAGGTCGTTGATAAGCTCATTCATGGACTCGCTGTTCCAAGCACATCGAGGCATGCCGTGGAAGGTAAGCTTAAAAACTCAAGCTCAGAGGGCACCGAGCCCCATCCTGGGTGCCACCGATCAAAGCTCACCAGCGCGCCATCGCAGAACAAACGCCGGGAAGATTCAAACACACGACTGTAGTCGAAAGTTGTCCGGAACCTGATGAAGAAATCAGCCGGTGGCGGATAAACTTCGACGAGCAAGTCACTTATTTGGATGCTGTGCGCAATGCCAAGAGCTTTGACAAGGTTGTCCGACGAGACGGGAGGCCGGTCGCCGTTGATGGTTACCATCAGCACTTTGCCGGCAAACTGGTCGTCAAGCGCCGCCATGCCACTGTTGAGCGACAGCACGCAGCGACCGAAGGCGGGATGGACCTTAGGATCTCCAGCTCGGAGATCCGCATTGACCGGCGACATGATAGTGAGCTTGAGTACAGGGAGTACAGGAGGGGGATTTGGGGGAGCTGGAGTAGGAATCGAGATTCCAGAGGTGGGGTAGGGGCGGGAGATTGGGGACGAAAAGGTAGCTTGAATTTCAAACACGCGCCAATATGCTCTCGGCGCGCAAGCGCACGAAAACACCAGTGGCGCCCACATGTCAGCCTAAGAGTCCTTATTCTTTCTTTTTTGGAGAGCCCGACCATTTTTTAGGATCTTTTGAGAGCCCGACCTTAGAGTCATAATTGACCTGTTTGGCATTGCATTACTACTCGGCCCATATTCAACGACACCTCACTGGCCCAAACAAGTGTACATCATCGACAAAACACTGAGCTCAAATTATATAACTTGAAAAAAGGAGATACACTCTGAACACTGGAGAATGGTGATGCCCTCATTTAGCCCACCAGTAGTTCGAGGCAATAAACAGTTTGAAACAACGATATATACAACATTCAAACACTGACTAGTGACTACTACTGACATAAACAACAAGACATGATAGTTCATAAGAAGTCTTGCTACACCACCAAAACGCACCCATCTGCAGCGCTCAAACTCTCGTGATCCATATGAGAATGACAGTCTAAACAGAGCCAACTAGTACATAGTAAGAGTGAAATAGACGAGGATGACCAAATGACAAGGAATATGCATAACAAAAGGAAGAACTACCCATCCAGAAGAAGCAGCAAAGACAACAAAGTCATTCGAAGAGATGATCCAACACCATCATAATTTGCAGCCCCGCTTCAACGACCAATGATCCGGAGACACCAGTACTCCACCCTTTCGACGCAACAGCCCAATTACCTATCAACCTGAAGGCTTGAACCACGTCAACGCTGTCGTAATTGAGACATCCAAGGATCAAAGTTAATCCGGATGCCTTTGTCATTCTCACCTTCTTTTCGCTGCAGTTGTATCGTTGACAATCGGGGGGTTTGCTCCCGAACTCCTAGGGCTCGCCGTGTAGACCTGATTTTCCATAGCAAACAAAGCCTCTCTGCCATCAAGGTCCTTGCCAACGGTGATCTCCTGGTTAATCGGATAATTGAGTCCGAGAAACAAAGAGTGTGAACCAAGGGTGTTTACCCGCCTCCAACTAAAAAATCCTGAAGGCCCCAACAAGATGGTATCCTGCTCATAGACGTACATCCACTGTCTGGATACTCACATATTTCACGGTGCTTGTATACAGTGGGGTTTTTGCAATATAACTTTTCCGGCTCATGTGTCTGAATGATCATCAGTCTTTTGCCGTCGTCTGATCGAGCGAGGAACTAGTTGTGCTTGCCTGTTTTTGGCAAAGGTGGTGTGATTACAAAGGCGATGCTTGTAGGGACCTTGCATCATATCAAAAAGGACGAGGCATTGTTAATGTAAGATCAGCATTATTCAGAGTATGGGTAGGATAATGCAAGAAACAACATTGATATGTCCTTGTTGGGCCTGGGAGGAAAATCTGAGGAAATGTATCTTTGGGTTCGAAAATATAGAAGTGCCATGCAGGGTTATACTCATGTTATCTTGTAATCGATTCTTCATAGGAAACTACCATGTCATGCATGTTATGGAATCATGTTCTGTCCTCACAAACAAATTCTTTAAGGTAACTAATAGATCATGCATTGTTATATACTCGTGTTCTGTGGGCAAATTTTTTGTGAGGATATTATTCTAGCCATTGATTCTTTGAAGGGCGAATATAGGTATGTACACATGATAAGCATTACAGGATTTCACTACTTCCAAATATAGAGTTCTTCATATGCACACTCATATTTAGTAGTAGTATATAGATGAAACCAACAATGTGGTGCATGTTTCTACATCATGAAAACGAGGAAACTAACATGGCCATTGATACACAGTCATATTTAGTAGTAGTATATAGGTTACTGTAAAATAAGGAGAATAGCCATATATTCCTAACCGTTTGATTATTCAGGGGTACAAATTGGCTATAATGACATGATCACAATCGCATGAGTTAACTCATTCCAAATATAGCTGATTTACGGCGTCTCTAATACATTTCCATAGTTCTAGTCAAATTCTGCTCAAACGGGGATATGCCAATCATCACAAAAAGTTCAAACAGTGTCATGGCGTCATCATTAACATGAGATGGAAACAACTTACACGCGTCGTCCCAGCAATATGTGGTGCCATCTTCTTTGTCGATCGCGTAGATGATGCCATTGTGTTCAATAGCATCACAGAAGTGTGTATCGGCTTTGACGATGATCCACTGCGAGCTGAGTTGTCTCCATCTAAAGAAGGCACCAGCGTAAAGATAGGCGAGTCCCTTGTCGAACAAGGCAATTAGCTTGAGTCTGCGTAATCCGCATGTCGGCTGGGCACTTGGTAGATTACAATCTTCTGCAAAACAAGGTCCGTCCAAGCGGCGCGGTAATCCGGATGACTAGGACCGCGATGGTAATACTCTATATAATCCAGCGGAGGAAGGATAATCTCATGGGAGGTGCGGAAGTTCACGAGCACCAACTTTTTATCGTATTCTCGGCGGCAGCCATCCGGTGGGAGTTCATGCCGACCAGTACATACCTGCCAAGAAGTTTGAGGCGATGGTGATCGGATCGAAGTCGAGGGAAATGATGTACGGCAACCCACTACATACACGCAAAGAAGTTTCGGCTAATGGAGATCGGATTGAAGTCGAGGGGCATCATGTACGCCTCCGTATCATGGAGAGCCAATCTCGCAAGACCAGATAGCAGCAAGCAGGGTGTCTTGAAAAGCTTAGGCCTCGCTTCAATGATAGACATGTGCATGCCCCTCGAGCATGCAGCCAGCTGCAGGGCGCTCAACATATCCATACACGAACAACAGAGGTCGAGGACGTCACTGGGGAGATAGCTCCAATCACGGCTCATATGGATCCTGTGCGGTTCGCGTTCGGCCGTGGTGGAGTTTGCAAGGTGGTGTTTTGGGGGGCTTGATTTATGGGGAGAAAGGCTGTCGGTCTTTGGAGGCGGCTAGCGAGGAATAGTGGTCTTGGGGAGGCGGCGAGGCAAGGGTATCTGAGGGGCACAGTGAGATAATGAAGAGTGACCTCGGGATCTCCGTGAGATGGGGATGGAGATGGAGTGGTGCTAGTGAAGAGGGAGGCGAGGCGAGGCATGCTATCTGGCGGTGGCAGTGTTGCCACAGTGCACAAGGTGAGGCTGACTTTGGTAACCCGGACACGCCACGGGTGGTGTCACCTCGGTAGAGGTCTTGTCACTTCCTTTGTGAGGACCAGATGAATAATAGTATTTTGACCATCAAATGTACCACATTTGTACTACTACTAGTTAGTAGGAGTAGTAGGAACATGAGTACACTCCCGTGCTAGCATGCCTCTGGGTCCACTTCATCCACCAACTATCATCCATATTGCGAGCAGAACCAAATTCTTGTGCATGCGGAAGCGCGAAGAAGGACTTTTCTTTTTTGAGGATAACCGCATATTCCTTAACCGTAGTAGGAACATGAGTAGTACTCCCTCCGTTCCTCTTTTGTCTGCGCATAACTTTTTTTCAGTATTTCTCTAATTAGTCTGCGTATATACCCTTTTGCATGCGCCCATTTCCCTCCATGCCCCGCATTCACAACATTAATTAGCGTACGCATGAGCAGCTGCAGCCCGACTCCAGCCAATAAACTGCAGCGTGCAAGTGGGCCACTCTGTGCGCGTGGGAGAGATAAAAAGCAACCAAAGAGCCCGTCCAATCCATTGCATGCAGCAGGTAAACCACCGCACCTCCTCATGCATGCGCATAACTTCTCCCATTTACTTCTCCATCGGGAATCGATTTTCCTCAGTTTTTTCACTACTCCTTGATCTTCATTTGCATCCAAACCACACTGCATTCACATTGTTTTAACCTCTTCACATCCTCCTGGAGTAATTCTGAAGCCCCTATAAATAATCATCTTCTTCAGTTAGATTATCCATCTAATCCTAATTCTCCAAACCATAGCCCTCGGGTCCAGCGGTTCCAAATGGCGAAAGAGATTGAGATGCAGGTTTTTAGCGTCCAACATGTCCTCGTCGAAGGCTCGTTGAGCATAGTTGCCACAGTCACCAACCACCCAAGGGTTGTTCGGAAGTGGATCAACAATGTATCCAACTCCCTCAAAAGGTGGAGATGAATGTCATCGGTCTCGATGCGAGTACCGCAGGCGTGCCCTTTGGGAAGATCCAGCGTGCCACCTTCCTTCAATTTGTGCCTTGAAGATGATGTTTTGGTGTACCACATCATACAGCGCCCTCCATACCGGGTGAGCTTCACGATTTCTTGTCTCGGGAGGACATATACTTACGTGGAGCAGCCATCGCGAGGACAAGCGAAGTTGGAGCCGTACAACCTTGATTTGAAAAGCATCGCTGACCTACAAACCAGAATAAAAATTCCTGTAGAAGATTGTGATAAACCGACACCATCCCTATTCGACGTAGCAAATTTTGTGCTAGGAACAAATCTTCAGAAGGGTGACGAGACGCTGGCATTAAGGTCGTCTGGATGGGAGAATTATCCCTTGACGTCTGGCGGATAAAATATGCTGCCCTCGATGCCCGTGTGAGTTTCGAGATAGCTGCAAGGTCCAGAGAGCTTGTTGTGAAGCCGTCTCCCATAAAAAATGAGAACAACAATAATAAGAAGAAGATGTTGCACCAGCAGCAGGGCATTATGGATGGATGAACTATTTCCTCTCTTGTAAAATAAATATTCCCTCTCTATGTATATTGATATAGATGGACTATTTCGATGGTGTGCATGTCTTTGGAACAAGTAGTAGCGTGGGTCCGCTTGACGATAAGGAACTATTTATCCGCCTAGCTTCTCTACTACTCCTTCTAGTGATCGGTATGCAATGCATGTGTCCATAGACATGACAACTTGTCCATGGAAGTTCAACTACGGCGACCATCACGTTTCATCCACTACCACTCGCGATTCCCACGACACCGCTCCAACCCACGACATCACGTCCCCCGACGTGCGCCTCACCCCTCTCGGCCTCATCTCCCCTCTGCCTTGTGTGCATGACACGTGGGCCACCTTAAATGCGGCGAGCATCAAGTTTCTACCACAGCCACACGCGATTCCCACGATGCCGCACGAACCCATGACACCAAACGTCCCGCACCATCGAATTTTCATCCAACGGCTGTCACACATTTCGTCCTGGGCATCAATCCTCAGCTGGAGTACTTCTGTACTACAGGTAGTACCCGTCGGTGTGGCCATCTACGCCTCGTAACGCCCCGACGCCCAGCTGTGGCACCCTCGCCATGGCCACGCCACCACCGGCCAGTTCATCTCGAACGAGTGAGTGGCGAACCACACCACCACCATGAGAATGACATGTGGGCCAGCCGCATTTAAGGTCCGCATGTCATTGACTCATAGGTCGGGCACTAAGCCGAAGTTCGGTCCGTGGGCCCCGAGAGGAAATGTAACTCATGCGGCGAGGCCTTGTGGTGCTCCATGATCTGAGCTCGTGCCAAAACGGACTTTGTTTCGTACTACTACCAACTACTAGTAAGGTACACATGCATTGCATGCATGAGATTCTGGTGGTTTGTGCGCATTATGCTTCTACATGTGGAGTCTTCTAGATTCTACATGTGGCAAAATCTGGTGGAATGGAGATGATATCCAGCGGCAGTAGTGCTCGGATTTGCCATCTTTGTACCGTCAGTTGGCTTCATCCAACGACCAACTTTCAAAGTTATGGTTTAGTTTGCAGCCTAAGGTTGCCACGCCTAAGCTTAGGCGTCTTAGGCATGTGGTTGGTTCATTGCTACACTTGTGGCTTGCCACACTTTTCTAGCTACATGGTCCACATGTCATAGACTCAACTTCTTGCCAAATCTTGCCACACTTGTGGTGGCCATTTTTTTAGCCTCATTTTTTGTGGCATACACACTTGCCTAAGCTTAGTTGTGGCAAAGTTAGTCATGAATGAAGTTCAACCATGGAGTCATCTAGATTCTACATGTGGCGAGAATGCGGTGGAATGTAGATGATATCCAACGGCCCGGTAGTGCTCGGATTTGCCATCTTTGTACCGTCGGATTGGCTTCATCCAACGACCAAATTTCACAGTTATGGTTTGGTTTGCAGCCTAAGGTTGCCACGCCTAAGCTTAGGCGTGCCACAAGTTTGTTTGGTTACGTGATTGTCTCAGCATAGTTGTTCCCTCTTCATGCATGCTCAACTCAACACCCCTCTTCATGTATGCTCTCTTCATGCATGCTTCTAGTGTATTTGTGCTAATCTAGTGTGGACTCACGCACCCTCCATACAATCTACCAAACACCAAAAAATAGGTCGAGAAGGGAACTCTTGGGATCATGCACCCTTCATACACCCTACCAAACACACCAGGCATGTGTTTGGTTCATTGCTACACTTGTGGCTTGCCACACTTTTCTAGCTACATGGTCCACATGTCATAGACTCAACTTCTTTCCAAATCTTGCCACACTTGTGGTGGCCATTTTGTTAGCCACATTTTTTGTTTTAGACACACTTTGCCTAAGCTTAGTTGTGGCAAAGTTAGTCATGAATGAAGTTCAACCATGGAGTCTTCTAGATTCTACATGTGGCAGAATCTGGTGGAATGTAGATAATATCCAACGGCCAGTACTGCTCGGATTTGCCATCTTTGTACCGTCGGATTGGCTTCATCCAACGACCAACTTTAAAAGTTATTCACACACTATATAGGGGGTATAGATATAGATGTGTCGACCCATTGCAATGGATCCAAAGTATATCTGTTTAGTGGAGTGCACTCTAAACACATTATCTATTTATTTTCTCTAACCTTTCGTAGCCATGCAACCAAGCCACATAAGCTTCATGGGTGCCCCCCACATCTTATTATTCATACTACGTTGACAGAAAAAAAAGATAAATCACCCAAAACAAGATCTTCCCTTTTTTGTTCCTATGATGCTGTGTCGTGCACGTACCTACTAGTTGTATAGTGGTAGTACTAGTTGTATAGCACAAACTTGGTACTGATAGGAGCAGAGTAGTACAAAATGCTCCTACTCTATCAACGAGCCCCATCTGACACCAAATTTCTTGACTTCCGTGCTACAACTAGATCTTTCCCTCATTTCTGTTTGCCAACCAGGCGGCGGGCGGGGTGCGGTTTGCCAATAGTCGGTTTGCTCAATGGCGGTCCCACATGAAAGTGAAAATGCTAGGCAACACGCCTTCCCTAAGCTATGTGTCGTGCGGACGGGCCGTGGAGTACTCGATTCCGGGCGTGTGTGGGGAAGTGCGGCCTTGACAGCAGGCCTTTTCCTTTTACTAGCAATGTGCCCGTGCGTTGCGACGGATCCAAAGTAGTAGAATAGTAGTACTTGTTCACAAACTTGAAAGAAATCACTCTTTTTTTGATATACTCCTAATATATTACTCCCTCCGTTCCTAAATATTTGACTTTTTAGAGATTTCAAATGGACTATCACATACGGATTATATAGACATATTTTGAAGTGTAGATTCACTCATTTTGCTCCATACATAGTCACTTATTGAAATCTCTAGAAAGAGGGAGTACTTTTCACTCAAAATATATTTCTCAGGCTGTTTTGATGAGGTGAGGGAGGGATGTGGTTGCTTTTAAGTTAATAAGGGGTTTTATGCAAATTGGAGCAGAGAAGTGGGCTATTGTTGCAAAAATGCCACAACTTACCTCACACCCGTTAGATGCAGATCTTATGGTCAGAAAGGACGGATGGCAGACACACCACCATCACCAACTGAGTCTTCTATAGGAGTATATATTTCTCAGGCTGTTTTGATGAGGCGAGGGAGGGATGTGGTTGCTTTCAAGATAATAAGGGGTTTTCTGCAAATTGGAGCAGAGAAGTGGGCTATTGTTGCAAAAATGCCACAACTTACATCACAGCTGTTAGATGCAGGTCTAATGGTCAGAAACGACGGATGGCAGACACACCACCATCACCAACTGAGTCTTTTATAGGAGTAGGAGTAGAGAAACATGTATAAATTGTAACATTTTGTTTCTGCTCCTTGGCAGGATCAATAGATAGAAATAACAATTGAAAACGCTAGGGCGGGGCTAATTCCGCCAGATAAGCAGGGTACGTAGTAGCTAGGTTGGCGCATCGTCGGTTTGATCACACGTGGTCCGACATGTTCTAGTGTTTCTAGCAAGATGCCCGCGCATTGCACGAAGTTGATGAAAAAGGTAAGCACAACTTATAAATTGACAGATGGAGTACTAGTTACAGTGATGCATATAATTAAGCAAAGGGACCGCACATGTTGGTATTGACTGGAGCAAGAATGCAACACCACAATAAGAATTAAGGCCACGATGATGATGCGATTGCAGTGGTGGTTACAGAAGGCAAGAAGAAAGATGCATCCATCCCCTCCTCCTCAACTTAGTGCGCCGGGCCACCGACCGGCGGCTAAGGAGCGGCGGTATACCTATGTACACGATTTGCTCGTAGACGTGGATGTGTAGGTCGACGAATTCTTGCAGGGCGAGGCGTCTCGCGGCGTGCGCGACCTCCAGGTGGACATTCTTCGTGGCGTCGGCGGGCTGTCGCAGGGCCACCAGTGCTTGAAAGAGGTTTCGGCCATGGAGGCCGATTAGGGTGTGAGCAATGAGGAGCGGTAGCGGGCTGGAGAATCTGGCGATGTCGTCCGCGAGCTTCTTGAGGACGGTGAACTTGTTGGTGATGGCAACGATCATCTGGTCCAACTGAGAGTCGTAGTTGGCATCGATGGCAGCCATCCACCAGCCGGTCTCCAACACCGTCTGGAGACGATCCTCGGCGCCTTGCCGCAGGCCGACATCGTGGACCATCTGGCACAGCCGCTGGCCGCTCGCGCGCATCGCCACCATGGGTCTGGAGTGAGCTCTTTTGCGCTTAGGGTAGGTGCTTAGGCAAATGCTTAGGTGCGTACGATGTGGAGATGCATTGGAATGGAGGGACGCCTTTATATGAGGGCAAACTGCATTGCATTCACATCGTGCATCCTCTTTTCCTGGTCCTCCTCCCATTACTTCCCTCATGCATTAATTGAAGGAGGATGCATTGGTCGTTCAACATTTCGGGAACCGCTACTCCCTCGCTCGTCTGCATTAAAGCCGTATCGGGAACTACGCCGCATTTGTCAAATCGAATAATCTTGCACATACTGCACACCCGGCTGAACACACCTCCTCGCCTCCATCAAACCCCTTCGTTAAACCCGCATGCAAAACGAGAAACCTACTCCGGCCACACGTCTGTTCATGAGTGGGCCGGAATTAAACAACACCGGTCGAGCTCCTCCCGTCCGCCCTCAGTTTAAACGAGGCCAGACGCCGGCCAAGCTCCTACCGTCCGCCTTCTATTTACACGAGGCCAGACAGACAACATGCAAGAATCGCACCCCTCTGCCGCTCCCCCATCTCCACCTTCACCATTTTCTCCACTCTTCCGATGGATTCCGAGGAGCCGTTCTCCGGCATATTACCCGGCTGGGTGGCCCGCCGAGCCCTCCGGATATAGGCGAGGCCGCTCGGTGCTTCACCTACCTCGCTTGGCTCGACGGAGCAAGTTGCCGCCCCAAGCAGGCGCGTGGTTCAGCAACTCGCCGCTCCAGTTCAGCTCGATGAGGAGTGGCGAGTTGCTCCACGCCGGCACGACGGCGAGCACACTGGTACAGGCGTCGTGGCTGCCGCATCGTACCGCGTCTCCCGTGTCTGTGGGCATGCCTCCCGTGCCTGCGGCAGCGCCATGCAGGCAGAGATGAAGCCGGGTGCGTGGACAGCGACGAGTTGGTGGCCAACTTCTCCGTGTCCGCCGCCATCATCGAGGAGAAGTAGAACACGGGAGGCCGCCGCCACTTGGGTCCCATGAAGTCCAGTGTCGAGGCGACGACTGCGCATTCAGGTGATTTCTTTGCTTCTTCGTCTCTTCCGAGGACCTTCGTCGACCCCGCAAAGTGTCTGCCGGACACGAGGAAGACAAAGGGATCCGCGGGCGGACATTTAGATTATGTACTCCCTCTCCAGCTGGCGGGAAATTTTTGTTCTAAGAATGGAAAATTGTATGTATCTATAACTAAAATAAGTCTAGATACATCCATTTCTAGGACAAGTATTCCCGGATGGAGGGAGTATTAATTATACCAAGATAGCCGGATTGGCACCGCTTAGTTCATGTAAATGTAATGAAATCCATCATGTTTATATGAAGATCCGGCTTTTTTATAGGAAATCCTTCATGCTTATATGAAATCAGTCCGGGTTTGCACGAATTTCATCTGGTTGGTTAGATTTGTGAAAATGTATGCCGCTGGCGTTTGATGTCGTCCTCCGCGGAAGGAAGCGGGAGGAAATATGCCGGCTGCCGTTGGAGATGCTCTTATGCTAGAAATAATAGAGTGACATCCAATCCATTTGAGTTAATTGCGTGTATGATTGTCCCTCTATAAAAAGTTAATTGCATGTACAGTGTACACGTGACTTGCGTGGTGGCTACAACCGTCTGAGAAAGTAAAAAAGAAACAAGTCCATCCTTAATCTTGTGTTCTAAGTACTCTGTGGGTTCCACTGTCAGTACATTAGCGAAAGAAGTATATATTAAATAAGTAATATATAATATAAAAATCTAAAGTTAAAGATAGAATTCGAGCTCATGTCATCGTGTTGCGAGCATCCGGCGCTAACCAGTCCAGCACATTTTTGTTGTAGACCATGCTGCTGATATATCTCCATGTCAACTCTTATACTCCATCCGTTCCTAAATATTTGTCTTTTTCAGATTTCAAATGGACTACCACATATGGATGTGTATGTAGACATATTTTAGAGTGTAGATTCACTCATTTTGCTCCATATGTAGTCACTTGTTGAAATCTCTAAAGAGATAAATATTTAGGAAACGGAAAATAGAAAATAGAGTTGGTGATGATGGTGTGCGTGCCATCCTGCAATATAGGCCGTCGGATTTATATCTAACAGATAGGAAGAAAACTATGGCAATTTTGCAAAAATATACCCACACCCCTCTCCACGTTCGCAAATACGGCCTTCCCTCGTTCACCATTTTCTCTCATAAGATAAACTACTCATACAAATGCATCTTGATGTTCCGTGCAATGCACGGGCATCTAGCTAGTTTCTTTTAAAATAGTTACTGCGATAGTTGGGTTGAAGTGATATATTATATGTCTGCCCCGAATGATTTTGGATTCACTAGTAGTAACAAACAAAAGGTTGCCTTGTGATGACCCACAAGTATAGGGGATCTATCGTAGTCCTTTCGATAAGTAAGAGTGTCGAACCCAACGAGGAGCAGAAGCAAATGATAAACGGTTTTCAGCAACGTATTCTCTGCAAGTACTGAAATAAGTGGTAACAGATAGTTTTGTGATAGGATAATTTGTAACGAGCAACAAGTAACAAAAGTAAATAAAGTGCAGCAAGGTGGCCCAATCCTTTTTGTAGCAAAGGACAAGCCTGGACAAAATCTTATAATAGGAAAAGCGCTCCCGAGGACACATGGGAATATCGTCAAGCTAGTTTTCATCACGTTCATATGATTCGTCTTCGGTACTTTGATAATTTGATATGTGGGACCGGTGCTTGGGTGTCGTTCTTACTTGAACAAACATCCCACTTATGATTAACCTCTATTGCAAGCATCCGCAACTACAGCAAAAGTATTAAGGTAAACCTAACCATAGCATGAAACATATGGATCCAAATCAGCCCTTACGAAACAACGCATAAACTAGGGTTTAAGCTTACATCACTCTAGCAACCCATCATCTACTTATTACTTCCCAATGCCTTCCTCTAGGCCCAAATAATGGTGAAGTGTTATGTAGTCAACGTTCACATAACACCACTAGAGGCTAGACAACATACATATCATCAAAATATCGAACGAATACCAAATTCACATGACTACTAATAGCAAGACTTCTCTCATTTCCTCAGGAACAAACGTAACTAGTCACAAAACATATTCATGTTCATAATTAGAGGGGTATTAATATGCATAAAGGATCTGAACATATGATCTTCCACCAAATAAACCAACTAGCATCAACTACAAGGAGTAATCAACACTACTAGCAACCTACTAGTACCAATCCCGGACTTGGAGACAAGAATTGGACACAAGAGATGAACTAGGGTTTTGAGAGGAGATGGTGCTGGTGAAGATGTTGATGGAGATTGCCCTCTCCCGATGAGAGGAGCGTTCGTGAGGACGATGGTGATGATTTCCCCCTCCGGGAGGGAAGTGTCCCCGGCAGAATAGCTCTGCCGGAGCCCTAGATTGGTTCCGCCTCGTGGCGGCGGAATTTCGTCCCGAAAGGTTGCTTCTGATTTTTCCTTGACGAAAGACCTCATATAGCAGAAGATGGGCATCGGAGGGCCACCAGGGGGCCCACGAGGTAGGGGGGCGCGCCCAGGGGTAGGCGCGCCCCCACCCTCGTGGCCAGGTGGGGCCCCCTCTGGTGAACTTCTTCCGCTGGATATTTTTTATTATTTCCCAAAATGACTTTCGTGGAGTTTGGGACTTTTGGAGTTGTGCGAGAATAGGTCTATAATATTTGCTCCTTTTCGGCCCGAATTCCAGCTGCCGGCATTCTCCCTCCTTATGTAAACCTTGTAAAATAAGAGAGAATAGGCATACGCATTGTGACATGACGTGTAATAACAGCCCATAATGCAATAAATATCGATATAAAAGCATGATTCAAAATGGACGTATCAACTCCCCCAAGCTTAGACCTCGCTTGTCCTCAAGCGGAAGCCGATAACGATAAATATGTCCCCATGTTTAGAGTAGAGGGGTCGATAAAAATAAAATACGGACATGAAGGCATCATGATTATTCTCATAACATCAACATATATAGATAATGTCATATGATTACTTATGTTCAAGTAATAATCCATTCACAATGCAGATTACGAATCATAGACTTTATTGAGAACAAACAAACAATAGTCTCAGTCATTGAAGCAATTGCAATTTATCATAACATCAGAAAGAGTCTATGTGAGATCTTAATAGCAAGTCCACATACTCAACAATCATTTAGTCCTTCATAATTGCTAACACTCACGCGATACTTGTGGTTACGGAGTTTTAATCGGACACAGAGAAAGATAGGGGCTTATAGTTTCGCCTCCCAACCTTTTACCTCAAGGGTAATGTCAACAATAATAACTCATGCCCCCTACATCTAGTTAGATATATCAATCAGGATATTTCCAACACACCGTGCTTGCAAAAGGATAAAATGTAAAAAGGAAAGGTGAAGATCACCATGACTCTTGCATGAGGTAGAAGATAATAATAAAAGATAGGCCCTTCGTAGAGGGAAGCAGAGGTTGCCATGCGCTTTATGGTTGGATGCACAAAATCTTAATGCAAAAGAACGTCAATTTATATTGCCCCTTGTGATATGAACCTTTATTATGCAGTCCGTCGCTTTTATTTCTTCCACATCACAAGATCGTGTAAAGCTTATTTCTCCCACACCAATCAATCATACATATTTAGAGAGCAATTTTTATTGCTTTGCACCGATGACAACTTACTTGAAGGATCTTACTCAATCCATAGGTAGATATGGTGGACTCTCATGGCAAAACTGGTTTAAGGGTTTTGGAAGCACAAGTAGTATCTCTACTTGGTGCTGAGAATTTGGCTAGCATGAGGGAGAAAGGCAAGATCAACATGTTGGATGATCCATGACAATATACTTTATCTCATATATAAGAAAACATAACCCATTACGTTGTCTTCCTTGTCCAACATCGACTCTTTAGCGTGTCATATTTTAATGAGTGCTCACAATCATAAAAGATGTCAATAATAGTATATCTATATGTGAAACCTCTCTTTCCTTATTACTTCCTATTAATTGCAACGATGACCAAAGCTATGTTTGCCAACTCCCAACAACTTTTAATCATCATACTCTTCTATGTGAAGTCATTACTCTCAATAAGATCAACATGAACTCTTTGTTTCTTTTTATTCTTTTTCTTTCTTTTATTCACTCAAGATCATGGCAAAATAATCAAGCCCTTGACTCAACACTAAACTTTATTATATAGCTCACAGACTCGATTACATAGAGATATCATAAAGCAAAAACTCAAAACTAGATCATGCCATAAACTTTATTCTACTAGATCAAGATACTACTAATAGGATCGAACTAAGAAAATGGTAAAGATAGGAGATGTGATGGTGATACGATACCGGGGCACCTCCCTCAAGCTTAGCAGTTGCCAAGGGGAGTGCCCATACCCATGTGATTATGTCTCCTTTGCTGATGAAGAAGGTGGTGGTGATGTTGACTTAGTTGATGGCATAGACTTCTCCCTTAATTTGTGCTTGAGGACGGAATTTTGGTCCCTCAAATCATCAATCTCCCACTCCAGGGTTAATATCTTTTTTGCATAAGTCCTGCTTATTTCCTGCAAGAGACGAAAAGGGATAAACTCGATCTTTGGTTTCTTTACCCTATCAGGGAGACTTGACTTTTTGAACTCCACATGCATGTCCCCAGGTTGAGGTATTGGGGCTTCATCTTCATCTGAGCTCATCTCCTCCTTCCCCTTGGGTTCATAGTCCTCTTCTTCCTCCGTGGTCCAACCATCGTGCTCCACATCTCCATAGACCTTAGGATTTGCTACGTAATCATCCACATAGCTTTCTCCTTCCGAATCCTGGGATGACATGTTGATCTAACCTGCAGTAGGACAACTCGAAACAAGAACAGAGGATAATTGCGTGATACGGGAGTCAAAACCTCCGGGAGAATATATAATGAATTTTTACTGACCAAAATACGTATCGTGCAAGAAAACGGAGTCTGGAAAGCACACGAGATGCCCACGAGGTAGGCGCGCCCTCCACCCTCGTGGGGCCCTCATATCCTTCCGGACTGCTACTTATTTTCTATTTTTCTAAATATTCCAAAACGGAGAAATATTGCCTTAAAAACTGTTTTGGAGTCGGTTTACTTACCGTACAACATACCTATTCATTTTTTGAGTCTGAAACATTCTGGTAATTGTAACTTATTTATTAATCCGGGGATACGGTTTCAATAACATTGGTTTCAACATTTATAGGATTACACGAGATATAGTGTTTGATTCTTTGACCGTTTACCACCTTGGATTTGTGCCTTGAAGTTGTTGATTTTTATGGCACTTAACGATAGACCTCCTCGATAACATAAGGGCCTTCCCATTTAGAGAGAAGTTTTCCTGCAAAAAATCTTAAATGATAGTTGTATAGCAATACATATTCACCTACATTAAACTCACGCTTTTGTATCCTTTTGTCATGCCATCTTTTAACAACTTGGCATTTTCATAAGCTTGGGTTCTCCATTCATCAAGTGAGATAATATCAAATAACCTCTTCTCACCGACAAGTTTGAAATCATAGTTGAGCTCTTTGATAGCCCATTAAGCCTTATGTTCTAGTTCAAGAGGTAAGTGACATGCTTTTCCATAAACCATTTTATACGGAGACATAGCCATAGGATTTTTATATGCAGTTCTATAGGCCCATAATGCATCATCAAGTTTCTTGGACCAATTCTTTCTAGACCTATTGACAGTCTTTTGAAAAATTAATTTGAGTTCTCTATTACTCAATTCTACTTGACCACTAGACCGCGGGTGATATGGAGAAGCAATTCTATGATTAACATCATATTTAGCAAGCATTTTACGGAAAGCACCATGAATAAAATGTGAACCATCATCAGTCATTAAATATCTAGGGACTCCAAACCTCGGAAAAATAACTTCTTTAAGCATTTTAATAGAGGTGTTATGATCAGCACTACTAGTTGGAATAGCTTCTACCCACTTAGTAACGTAATCAACAACAACTAAAATATGTGTACATCCATTAGAGGCAGGAAAACGTCCCATATAATCAAAGCCCCAAACATCAAATGGTTCAATAACAAGTGAATAATTCATAGGCATTTCTTGACGTCTACTGATATTACCGATTCTTTGACATTCATGACAAGACAAGACAAACTTACGAGCATCCTTGAAGAGAGTAGGCCAATAGAAACCGGATTGCAATACCTTATGTGCAGTTCTATCTCCAGCGTGGTGTCCTCGATAAGCTTCGGAGTGACACTTGCGTAGGATCTGTTCCTGTTCATGCTCAGGTACACAACATCTAATAACACCATCTGCTCCTTCTTTATAAAGATGTGGGTCATCCCAAAAGTAATGTCTCAAATCATAGAAAAACTTTTTCTTTTGCTGGTATGTGAAACTAGGTGGTATAAATTTAGCAACAATGTAATTAGCATAATCTGCATACCATGGAGTACTACGAGAAGTACTTATGACATTTAATTGCTCATCAGGAAAGCTATCATCAATAGGTAGTGGGTCATCAAGAACATTTTCTAACATAGACAAGTTATGCGCAGCAGGGGTTCTCATCTCCCTTTCTATCAACAATATGCAAATCAAATTCTTGTAGCAGGAGAACCCATCTAATAAGTCTAGGTTTAGCATCTTTCTTTTCCATCAGATATTTAATAGCAGCATGATGAGTGTGAATAGTTACTTTAGAGTCAACAATATAAGGTCTAAACTTATCACAAGCAAATACAACTGCTAAGAATTCTTTTTCAGTAGTAGCATAGTTTCTTTGAGCATTGTCTAAAGTTTTACTAGTATAATGGATAACATTTAATTTCTTATCAACTCTTTGCCCTAGAACAGCACCTCTGACATAATCACTAGCATCACACATAATTTCAAAGGGTAAATTCCAATCAGGTGGCTGAACAATAGGTGCGGAAACCAATGCTTTCTTAAGTATTTCAAATGCTTCTACACAATCATCATCAAAGACAAATGGTATATCTTTTTGTAATAAATTAGTCAGCGGCCGAGAAATTTTTGAGAAGTCCTTAATGAACCTCCTATAAAATCCGGCGCGACGAAGGAAACTTCTTATACCTTTAATATCCTTGGGACATGACATCTTTTCAATAGCATCAACCTTGGCTTTATCAACTTCAATACCTCTTTCAGAAACTTTATGCCCCAAGACAATACCTTCATTAACCATAAAGTGACACTTTTCCCAATTCAAGACAAGATTAGTTTCTTCACATCTCTGCAAAACTCGATCAAGGTTGCTCAAGCAATCATCAAAAGAGGATCCATAGACAGAAAAGTCGTCCATGAAAACCTCACAAATCTTTTCACAGAAGTCGGAGAATATAGCCATCATGCATCTTTGAAAGGTAGCAGGTGCATTACATAAACCAAAGGGCATACGTCTATAAGCAAAAGTACCAAAAGGGCATGTAAAAGTAGTCTTTGATTGATCCTTAGCCGACACAGGTATTTGAGAGAAACCAGAATAACCATCTAGAAAGCAATAATGTGTATGTTTGCATAATCCTTCTAGCATTTGATCAATAAAAGGTAAGGGGTAATGATCTTTCTTAGTAGCTTTATTTAATTTGCGGAAATGAATTACCATCCTATAACCTATAATAATTCTTTGCGGAATCAATTCATCTTTATCACTAGGAACAACAGTAACACCTCCCTTCTTAGGGACACAATGAACAGGACTTACCCACTGACTATCAGCAACGGGATAAACTATACCTGCCTCCAAAAGCTTTAGTATTTCTTTTCTTACGACTTCTTTCATCTTAGGATTCAACCTTCGTTGGTGATCACGAACCGGTTTGGCATCTTCTTCCAAATTTATTTTGTGTTGACATAGAGTGGGACTAATGCCCTTAAGATCATCAAGAGTATATCCAATAGCAGCACGGTGCTTCTTCAGAGTTTTCAATAGTCTCTCTTCTTCAAGCTCTAAAAGGTTAGCACTAATAATAACAGGATATATTTTCTTTTCATCAAGATAAGCATATTTAAGATTATCAGGCGACGATTTAAGCTCAAACACGGGATCATCCTTGGGTGGAGGAGGATCCCCTAGGATTTCAACAGGCAAATTATGTTTCAGAATAGGTTCCTGTTTAAAGAATACTTCATCTATTTCTCTTCTTTCATTCATAAACATATCATTTTCATGGTCTAGCAAATAATGTTCTAGAGGATCACTAGGAGGTACGTCAATAGAAGCAAGATCAATAATATCATCCTTACTAGGCAATTCTTCTTCACGATGTTGTTTACTAAATTTAGAGAAATTAAACTCATGAGACATATCATCCAAGCCAATAGTAACAACATTCTTTTCGCAATCTATTCTAGCATTGACAGTGTTCAAGAAGGGTCTACCAAATATAATGGGACAAAAGCTATCTTGTGGGGAACCAAGAACAAGAAAATCAGCAGGATATTTAGTTTTCCCACACAAGACTTCAACATCTCTAACAATTCCCGTTGCTGATATAGTATCTCTATTGGAAAGTTTAATTGTGACATCAATATCTTCTAATTCATCAGGCGCAATTTCATGCTTAATTTCTTCATATAAGGTAATAGGTATATCACTAGCACTAGCACCCATATCACATAAGCCATGATAACAATGATCTCCTATTTTAACAGAAATAACAGGCACGCCTACCGCATGTCTATGTTTATCTTTAGCACTAGGTTTGGCAATTCTAGCAGTTTCACATGAGAATTGAATAACATGCCCATCAATATTATCGGCCAAGAGATCTTTAACAATAGAAATATTAGGTTCAACTTTAATTTGCTCAGGAGGTGTATAAGTTCTAATATTACTTTTATGAACAACAGTTGAAGCTTTAGCATGATCCTTTATTCTAACAGGGAAAGGTGGTTTCTCAACATAGGAAGTAGGAACAACAGGATCATTATAAGTGACAATCTTTTCTTCAACTTTAATAGGTGAAGCTACTTTTACTTCTATGGGAGGATGATATTTAAACCACTTCTCCTTAGGGAGATCAACATAAGTAGCAAAAGATTCACAGAAAGAAGCTACTATTTCAGAGTCAAGTCCATATTTAGTGCTAAACTTACGGAAAACATCGGTATCCATAAAAGATTTAACACAATCAAACTTAGGTGTCATACCTGACTCCTTACCTTCGTCGAGATCCCAATCTTCAGAGTTGCGTTTAATTCTATCCAATAAATCCCATTTAAATTCAATAGTCTTCATCATAAAACAGCCAACACAAGAAGTATCGAGCATGGTGCGATTGTTTTCAGAAAGCCGAGCATAAAGATTTTGAATAATTGTTTCTCTTGGGAGATCATGATTGGGGCATGAATGCAACATTGATTTAAGCCTCCCCCAAGCTTGAGCAATGCTTTCTCCTTCGCGAGGCCAAGAATTATATATATAATTGCAATCACGATGAACAAGATGCATAGGATAATACTTTTGATGAAATTCCAATTTCAATCTTCTATAGTTCCATGATCTCGTATCATCACATAGCCTATACCATGTCAATGCATCTCCCTTCAAAGATAAAGGGAAGACCTTCTTCTTAACAACATCATCGGGTATACTGCAAGCTTAAATAGTCCACAAACTTCGTCCACATATATTAGGTGCTCATCGTAATGCTTTGTTCCATCTCCTACAAAAGGATTAGCTAGCAGTTTTCCATTATACCGAAGGAAATTCAAAGGAACATTTTCATATTCATTTTCAGTAAGTTCATTAGGTTGAGGAGCAACTCTTTGCTCTCTTGGTCGGGTGAAGATACCCCGAACAAGCCCCTCAGAGGATTACTTTCCATAGTAACAAGTGACAGTAAATTTCAGCACACTATATAAATTTTTCCTTACCAAATTCCACCTACCAAAGGCGCTTCACTCCTCGACAATGGCGCCAGAAAAGAGTCTTCATGACCCACAAGTATAGGGGATCTATCGTAGTCCTTTCAATAAGTAAGAGAGTCGAACCCAACGAGGAGCAGAAGGAAATGATAAGCGGTTTTCAGCAAGGTATTCTCTGCAAGTACTGAAATAAGTGGTAAGAGATAGTTTTGTGATAGGATAATTTGTAACGAGCAACAAGTAACAAAAGTAAATAAGTGCAGCAAGGTGGCCCAGTCCTTTTTGTAGCAAAGGACAAGCCTGGACAAAATCTTATAATAGGAAAAGCGCTCCCGAGGACACATGGGAATATCGTCAAGCTAGTTTTCATCACGTTCATATGATTCGCGTTCGGTACTTTGATACTTTGATATGTGGGTGGACCGGTTCTTGGGTGCTGTTCTTACTTGAACAAACATCCCACTTATGATTAACCTCTATTGCAAGCATCCGCAACTACAACAAAAGTATTAAGGTAAACCTAACAATAGCATGAAACATATGGATCCAAATCAGCCCCTTACGAAGAAACGCATAAACTAGGGTTTAAGCTTCTGTCACTCTAGCAAACCATCATCTACTTATTACTTCCCAATGCCTTCCTCTAGGCCCAAATAATGGTGAAGTGTTATGTAGTCGATGTTCACATAACACCACTAGAGGCTAGACAACGTACATACATGGCGACCCGACCTCGGGCAATTCAAGCCTACGTATCTGTGCCATCCTCGGATCAGTATCTTTGGCACACAGTACATCAATGTATATATCAAAGTGCAATCACATGTATAGTTAACGTAAAACTGATATATACCTCATAAGTCTCAGCGGAAACAAGTAATCAGGTGTGGAGTCCCATCAACGCCATCGGCAGGTTGAGTGTAGACCGTAACCCTATACCGTACTCTTACTCGTCGGAAGTAAATGTATGCAACATGATACGTTGCAGCCGTGTAGGTCAGTACATTGAATGTACCGGCAAGATCACAACATGAGAAAACAGATGATAAAACTATACTATATGCAATATGGCTTTGTGGCTCTGTAATGCGAGTTTTGTTTGCGTAAAAGCTGATTTATTTTCCCTACATCAAATGAATAAATGAAGTCTGTACTATGGAGTTTTCTATCATGACATGGTTCCGCCAACCGATGTCTCATAGCCCAAAATCATCATATGTTGCCCACAATTAAGTTATCAATCCGGTGTTGAGAGTTCCGAGATAGATCCAAGTCCAGATGCTCAAATTGTCCGAAACCGGGGACACGGCTAATCGATAAGGTTTAAACCCTCTGCAGAGCATTGAACACTATACCCGCAAGATTCGATCCCTCTCTTTACGTTCTCGTACTTGAGGTGTTTGAGAACAAGATGACCAAACATGGTCTTCCGAAGAGTTCCTCTGAACACCGTCCGGTGCTCATCCAATCCTACCGTAGTTCTACATCTGCTAGCACCGCCCCACCAGAGTCACAACTATGGTCAACCAAGCGAGCCCATATTGACTTGCGGTTGCACATGTAAGCTTCCGGGCATGAAGTATTCTTCCGTCTCTTTGAGTGCAGGTGAAGCTTTCGCAAGATGTCATGGCGCTTCTCCATGCATCCCGGCCAACCACTGGTTTCTCCAGGGTGCCCGTCAACCGTCCTTCACCCAGTAGTGTGTATTGAATTCTTGTCTCGAGTCTTGAAGTCTTGAGGCCTTGAATATGCAGTCCTTGCATTCCATCATGGAGTTGTCGTCATTGACGTAGAGTCCTCCTTCTTCACACCACTCTCGAGCACTCATACCAACCCCGTCTACTATAGCGTAGCATTAAAATAAATGACGTCCCGGGCTTGGTAACAGGGTGATGGGTTCCTACCTCATGCATACTACTCAACTACAATAATTCAATGTCACTACTGGAGGGATTGTTGCGAAGATGACACTAGATGCAATAAAACACATAGGTATGAAAAACATGGTCAAAGTGAACGTGCACAGTAAGTTGATGGAGATAACAACACTCTCGAATAATGACTTGGTAGAACTATTCGTCACTCCTTGAAAATCTATATAGTCATAGCATTCATATAAGCAAACATCCTAGCAAACAATTCTAACACTCATAATAAAACCAACAAATAAAAATGCAAATCAAGGGACACCAAATAAAACCAAAGGAAAACTACACAACAAAACTACCAAAGAAAAACTCGGAGAAAACAATTCAAGGCTTTCACCACATCAAGCATCAACTAAAATAGTTTTACATAACAAAAAATTTCTTAACAGAACCTAAGCATGGGTTTATGCTACCTAACAGAAAAGAATTCATCAAGCAACTAGGAGCAAAAAGAATCACCTTAAAAGTTATTATAAAACTCCTATTAGGCCTAAAACAATCCTAGCAAGAAAAAAATAAAATAAAAGTTTTATTTGTTATAAATAAAAGTTCATGTTCTAAAGTTACAGAAACTAACCTAGAATAAACTATCACATAGGAAAAATAAATTTATTTGCTAATTAAAACAATAGGAAAATAGTAGCTAGTTGAATAAATAGGAATATCATGATTCTGATTAAAACTATTTTTTTATTAATTCTAAAATGCCCAAATAAATACCTACGGTTAGGTAATGTCAAAACAAAGTTGTGACAAAAAGAATCACAAAAAATAATATTCCTAACTCATTTTATAGCAGAATTACTATTCTGTCTAAATCTAGAATAAGGCAATTTTAAATAATTTTAACATGGCTAATTATATTTTCTGCAGAAAACATAAGAAATTTGCAAACCAACAAAAAAAGAATCACTTAAAAATATTAAGTAAATTAAAAGATATGAAATTTTCAAATCTGAAACTATTCTGTTAAAACAGAAAACGAAAAATAAAGAAAAAGCGGCTAATGGGCCTATATAACGCTTGGCGTAATATAACTAAACTACATGCGTGGTAATAAACCGCTTCGGCCCGGTCTAAACTAACCTAACTAAAACCAAAATAAACCGGAATAAAAACCGGTTCACTAAACCTAAACCTAATAAACCATACCCCTTCGGGGGTTCTAATCTACGCCGTTGAAATTAGATCGGACGGCGGCGGGGAGCTCCGATGACTTACCGGTCGGCAACGGCGACGGCGGCTCAGGCAGCGAGTGCTCCGGCGACTCCGGTGGTCGGGGGCGTCGGCGGAGAGGTCCGGCGAGCGCGGCGCGATGAGGGAGTCTGGTTGGTGGAGTCGGGTGAGCTCGGGGAGGGCTGGGGTGGGTCGGGGAGAGGCTAATGGCGGCGGCGGCGCTCGGGTGCTCCGACAGTAGCGTCTGATGAGAGGAGAGAGGTTAGGCGAGGCGAGGAGCAGGGGTCGGGGGGTATATAGGCGGGCGACCTCGACTTGGAGGAGGAAAGATCCGGTGAGGGATCGGGCGGATCCCGGGGATCATGAGGTTTCCGTGGCGGCGGGCCAAGGGTGGCGTGCGTGAGGGAAGACGGGTGGGGGTCCACCCTTGAGTGAGTGAGGGGGCGCGTTCGGTCGGCCGACGCGGGGTTTCGCTGAGGTCGGTCGGCTCGGCGTGGGCCAGGCTGGTTGGGCCAGTTCGATTGGGCTGCCAGTCTTGGCTGGGCCGGTCGGCTGGCTGGGTTTTTCTTTTCTAATTTTTTGAAAATAAAACAGAGAAAATATATAAAATATAAATATTTTATATAGGACATATATATATCAAAATGATCAGGAATATTCCTATCATTTGAACATTTTCGAGGGCAAAATCCAAACTTTATAGAAAATCATTTTTCTAAAATTCCAAATAAAACTCAAATTTGAAAGGGGTTTCAAGGCACTTTCAAATGACTTTCAATTTGATTCTTTTTAACTTCCAACTCATATTTCATATAATTGAAGAAGTCATTTTATCTTCCCTCATGAAAATCATTGAGTTGCATAAAGCTTTGAATTTGAAATATTCTCAAATGAAATTCAAATCTTTTCAAAACCCTTTTCATTTCAAATGGAAGAAGTCATTTGATCTTCACTCTAGGGTTTTGGTGTTGGAATGGAATTGAATTCATTGAGATCCAAAAAGGGCAAAGGGATAGTTTTGGGAAAGTCATTTTATTCCCTCTCATCCAACTTTCAAAAGTTTCAAATTCCACTCAATTTCACTCAATCAATCAAACAAACAATCAGACAACAAGCATAGTTATTTTCTAATATAACATTCCAAAATTTAGAATTTTGGGATGTTACAAATCTACCACACTTAAAATGAATCTCGTCCTCGAGATTGAAGAAACTAGCAAGAAAGGGTTAGGGGTTGGGGGTTTGCTAGCAAATCCGTCGATCGGAATGGTCTAGTGTGCTACCACACTTAAAAGCAGGGTTATGGTTCCAACGGAACTCAGGTACTCCATCCCTTTGGGTTGGCAGTGTCGCTTCGGGTTTCACTGAGGCTCTTTCGGTAAGGTATAACCTTTTTCTCAACACGTGTCCTTCCATCTTGGTGAGGTTCTTCCGAGACTGGGTCTTCATCTCCGACGGGTCTGTCGCCAATACTAAACAACTATCGAAAATCTCATGGTGGTCGACAATTCATGGTTTCTCCTGCAGGAATATGGTCGGGGTTGGATCTCACCGTATATTCTACGATTGGCATCATTTGCTGTAAGGGTTCCATCGCCCTACCATTCTATGGTTTCTGACGGCGTGTCGACACTCTTCTAAGGTTTTCAAGGCTCTCTGATTTTCCGTCAACATATGCTAGTTCATGATAGAAGTCTCCGGTATGGGGGCCAATCCATCCCGTACTTGAACCATTACTATATATGCAGACATCGAATCACATATTCTAACACTTGGGCATACTCACAAGCATTGCAGAATTTCTCTTGTTCTCGAGTTGGGTTCGAGTGAATCCTTTGGTTCAGCAAGCCAAACAAAACATCTATCATTCTTCACAACTCTTGGGTTTTCGTAACCTCCTAAGAAACGTATGCTGATTGAATCACTGATTCTTCCAATTTTTCTTCCTTCATCAAGGTTACATCTATTCCTTTTTAAAATCCTGGGCCTATGGGTTATGGCCCACTTCAACACTAGTGCAGCTTTAACTCATCCTTGGAGTAACTCTCTTGTTCCATATTACACCTCCTTTAAATCCAGTAGTACTCTGTTTCTTCATACCATCATATCAAAAGCAAAACTCCAACTTTTTTTTTCCTTCAACTACAGTCCGTGGAATATATATTTTCTTATCCATTAGTCTAGTCTTTTCACGGTACTACCACCCTTAAAATGCACAAATTCTTCCATAGACCATATTTTTCTCATATCCTCGAAAATGGTCAAAACTCTTTGTTCATGGAGTAACAACTCAAAAAAATCCATGTATGAAATCATGACACAATAACTTTATTGATTTCATGAATTCATTACAATATCCGAGACTTTCATTACATAAATTCAACTCCATATCCTTATGGAAGCAATTGCTTCCTACTACACTTATTACCAATATCAAAATTCCAACTACTCAGCTCCATCTTTTATCTTGTCGGGACATTTAGTAGCATAATGTCCTGCTTCCTTGCAGCGAAAACAAATGACTTTCGATAAGTCTTTGGGCTTCTTGGAGATGGTGTCTACTCTTTGGGTTCTTGGCTTCTTCTCTGGACATTTACCAGCGTAATGACCTAAATCCTTGCACCTGTAACAAGTGATATTACTCAGGTCCTTCTCTCTGAAATTGGGTTGTTAAGGGATGCCTTCGTTTCCTCTTCCTGGATTTCTTCGTTCTGATCAAACCTTCTATTCCCTGTGGATCAAACTCTATTGCTTCCGTCGGGAAGTATACCAGATACTCTTTTCCTTCCTTGGTGCAATTCTGTGAAAAATGTTCTTCTTCTCCACATGAATAGCAGGCATTGGAGTAAAATCTGTTGAGGCCTTCTCCATCGGGGTCTTCAAAACATTCCTTCATCACAGGTTCTTTCATAACTTCTCGGAGCACTTCTTTCATTCCTTCTTCCTGCTCCTGAATAGTTTGTTGCACCATGGGGTAAATGTGACCTTTGAGTCGGGTAGTGGGTGGTTCCTTCACACAAGAAACAAGTCACACGACTAGTTGGGCATTCCTCGGTGGTGTTTCTCCTCACAATGAGGGCATCCATCCTTGTGTTCCCCCTGGGTGTGTCCTATTTCTTCGTAAATCTTGCAGGCACAAGGTTTATTTCTTGGTGTATCATGTTGCTTCTGGATAAGACGAGATCGTGTCAGAGTCTTCTTGAATTCTTTCCAAGTCTTTGCTCCATTCCATCCCTGTATGGCTTGATGCATTTTCCACCAGGTTGCAGCACTTCCTTCAAAGAAATCTTGAAGAGCGTCACGATACTTCATTCTTCCTTGAAACCAAATTGCTCCCGAAGTGATTCTCCATGTTCCGAATCCATAGCTACGCCTCATTTGAAGTCTTGATCCGGAGAATATCAGTCCAACTTCATTCATCATCTATGGGGTCCAAAAGTTTTGGGATGAGATATGAGAGAGGTGGGGAGGGATACACACACAATACAAACAATAGTTTTTGAAGAAACGGGTTTTACTTTGTGGCTGTCGGAAAACATCAAACAAATGACAGCTCACAAATCATCGCATCTAACGTAGGTGTATAACATGGATTGGTCCTCTAACGGTCAAATAATTCTTCTGATTCTTCAAGTCGTCTGAGTCTTCGGAGTCTTCAATTGTTGCAGCTTCAACTCTTCTAATGCATGGTGAAATCCTCTTTACTCTGAAGAGGCCATCAGTTATCTTGTCCTTCTTGGAGCGGCTTCAGTTGATTCTTCATGTGGTCAAAAGGGAAAAGGGGTATATTCTAACTATTTGAGGTGAGAGTGACTACTTGATAAAATCAGAAAAGACGAGAAATAAAGGATCCTTTTGAAAATAAAGTTTTTTGTGAGACATCATGTCCTAGGGCTTTCCGATTTCTAGGGTCACGTCCTCACAGTCAACATGTGCTCGATACCATATCATGGCGACCCGACCTCGGACGGTCAAGCCTACGTGTATCATGCCATCCACGGATCAGTATCTTTGGCACACAGTACATCAATGTATATATCAAAGTGCAATCACATGTATAATTAACGTAAAACTGATATATACCTCATAAGTCTCAGTGAAACAAGTAATCGGTGTGGAGTCCCATCAACGCCATCGGCGGAGTTGAGTGTATACCGTAACCTGCATCAGTACTCTTACTCGTCGGAGTAAATGTTCTGCAACATGATACGTTGCAGCCGTGTAGGTCAGTACATTGAATGTACCGCAAGATCACAACATGAGAAAACAGATGATAAAACTATACTATATGCAATATGGCTTTGTGGCTCGTATGCGAGTTTTGTTTGCGTAAAAGCTGATTTATTTTCCCTACATCAAAGGAATCAATGAAGTCCGTACTATGGAGTTTTCTATCATGACATGGTTCCGCCAACCGATGTCTCATAGCCCAAAATCATCATATGTTGCCCACAATTAAGTTATCAATCCGGTGTTGAGAGTTAGAGATAGATCCAAGTCCGGATGCTCAAATTGTCCGAAACCGGGACACGGCTAATCGATTAGGTTTAAACCATCTGCAGAGGTTTGTACACTTTACCCGCAAGATTCGATCCCTCTCTTTACGTTCTCGTACTTGAGGTGTTTGAGAACAAGATGACCGAAACATGGTCTTCCGAAGAGTTCCTCGACCCTTTGTCCGGTGCTCATCCAATCCTACCGTAGTTCTACATCTGCTAGCACCGTCCCGGCCAGAGTCACAACTAAGGTCAACCAAGCGAGCCCATATTGACTTGCGGTTGCACGAGGTAAGCTTCCGGGCATGAAGTATTCTTCCGTCTCTTTGAGTGCAGGTGAAGCTTTCCGCAAGATGTCATGGCGCTTCTCCATGCATCGGCCAACCTTGGTTTCTCCAGGTGCCCGTCAACCGTCCTTCACCCGATGAGTGTGTATTGAATTCTTGTCTCGAGTCTTGAAGTCTTGAGGCCTTGAATATGCAGTCCTTGCATTCCATCATGGAGTTGTCGTCATTGGCGTAGAGTCCTCCTTCTTCACACCACTCTCGAGCACTCATACCAACCCGTCTACTATAGCGTAGCATTAAAATAAATAGCGTCCGGGCTTGGTAACAGGGTGATGGGTTCCTACCTCATGCATACTACTCAACTACAATAATTCAATGTCACTATTGGAGGGATTGTTGCGAAGATGACACTAGATGCAATAAAACACTTAGGTATGAAAAACATGGTCAAAGTGATCTTGCCTGGTAAGTTGATGGAGATAACAACACTCTCGAATAATGACTTGGTAGAACTATTCGTCACTCCGTTGAAAATCTATATAGTCATAGCATTCATATAAGCAAACATCCTAGCAAACAATTCTAACACTCATAATAAAACCAACAAATAAAAATGCAAATCAAGGGACACCAAATAAAACCAAAGGAAAACTACACAACAAAACTACCAAAGAAAAACTCGAAGAAAACAATTCAAGGCTTTCACCACATCAAGCATCAACTAAAATAGTTTTACATAACAAAAACTTTCTTAATAGAACCTAAGCATGGGTTTATGCTACCTAACAGAAAAGAATTCATCAAGCAACTAGGAGCAAAAAGAATCGCCTTAAAAGTTATTATAAAACTCCTATTAGGCCTAAAACAATCCTAGCAAGAAAAAAATAAAATAAAAGTTTTATTTATTATAAATAAAAGTTCATGTTCTAAAGTTACAGAAACTAACCTAGAATAAACTATCACATAGGAAAAATAAATTTATTTGCTAATTAAAACAATACGAAAACAGTAGCTAGTTGAATAAATAGGAATATCATGATTCTGATTAAAACTATTTTTTTATTAATTCTAAAATGCCCAAATAAATACCTACGGTTAGGTAATGTCCAAACAAAGTTGTGACAAAAAGAATCACAAAAAAATAATATTCCTAACTCATTTTATAGAAGAATTACTATTCTGTCTAAATCTAGAATAAGGCAATTTTAAATAATTTTAACATGGCTAATTATATTTTCTACCGAAACTATAAGAAATTTGCAAACCAACAAAAAAAGAATCACTTAAAACTATTAAGTAAATTAAAAGATATGAATTTTTCAAATCTGAAACTATTCCGTTAAAACAGAAAACGAAAAATAAAGAAAAACGGCTAATATGCCTATATAACGCTTCGGCGTAATATAACTAAACTACGCACGTGGTAATAAACCGCTTCGGCCCGGTCTAAACTAACCTAACTAAAACAAAAATAAACCGGAATAAAAACCGGTTCACTAAACCTAAACCTAATAAACCATACCCCTTGAGAGTTCTAATCTCGCCGTTGAAATTAGATCGGACGGCGGGGAACTCGGTGACTTACCGTCGGCGACGGCGACGGCGGCTCGGGCGGCGAGTGCTCCGGCGACTCCGGTGGTCGGGGGCGTCGGCGGAGAGGTCCGGCGAGCGCGGCGCGAAGAGGTGGTGTGGTTGGTGGAGTAGGGTGTGCTCGGGGAGGGCTGGGATGGGTCGGGGAGAGGCTAATGGCGGCGGCGGCGCTCGGGTGCTCCGGCGGGCGCGTGCGGTGAGAGGGAGAGGTCGGGCGAGGGGGCGAGGGGGGGAACGGGGTCGGGGGGTATATAGGCGGGCGGCCTCGACTTGGAGGAGGAAAGATCCGGTGAGGGATCGGGCGGATCCCGGGATCATGAGGTTTCGAGCGGCGGCGGGTGGCGTCTTGAGGGGAAGACGGGTGGGGTCCACCCGTCAGTGAGGGGGAGCGATTGGTCGGTCGACCGCGGGAGGCTTTGGTAGCTGGGGTCGGTTGGCTCGGCGTGGGTGACCATTGGTCAAGTTGGGCGATTCGATTTCTGCCAGTCTTTGGCGATCGGCTTTGGCGCCTGGGTCTTTTCTTTTTCTAATTTTTTTTGAAAATAAAAACGAAGAGAAAATATATAAAATATAAATATTTTATATAGGACATATATATGTCAAAATGATCAGGGAATATTCCTATCATTTGAACATTTTCGAGGCAAAATCCAAACTTTATAGAAAATCATTTTTCTAAAATTCCAAATAAAACTCAAATTTGAAAGGGGTTTCAAGGCACTTTCAAATGACTTTCAATTTGATTCTTTTAACTTCCAACTCATATTTCATATAATTGAAGAAGTCATTTTATCTTCCCTCATGAAAATCATTGAGTTGCATAAAGCTTTGAATTTGAAATATTCTCAAATGAAATTCAAATCTTTTCAAAACCCTTTTCATTTCAAATGGAAGAAGTCATTTCATCTTCACTCTAGGGTTTTGGTGTTGGAATGGAATTGAATTCATTGAGATCCAAAAAGGGCAAAGGGATAGTTTTGGGAAAGTCATTTTATTCCCTCTCATCCAACTTTCAAAAGTTTCAAATTCCACTCAATTTCACTCAATCAATCAAACAAACAATCAGACAACAAGCATAGTTATTTATCTAATATAATATTCCAAAATTTTGAATTTTGGGATGTTACAACATCTCATCAAAATATCGAACGAATACCAAATTCACATGACTACTAATAGCAAGACTTCTCCCATGTCCTCAGGAACAAACGTTACTACTCACAAAGCATATTCATGTTCATAATCAGATGGGTATTAATATGCATAAAGGATCTGAACATATGATCTTCCACCAAATAAACCAACTAGCATCAACTACAAGGAGTAGTCAACACTACTAGCAACCTACTAGTACCAATCCCGGACTTGGAGACAAGAATTGGATACAAGAGATGAATTAGGGTTTTGAGAGGAGATGGTGCTGGTGAACATTTTGATGGAGATTGCCCTCTCCCGATGAGAGGAGCGTTGGTGATGACGATGGCGATGGTTTCCCCCTCCCGGAGGGAAGTGTCTCCGGCAGAACAGCTCTGTCGGAGCCCAAGATTGGTTCCGCCTCGTGGCGGCGGAGTTTCGTCCCGAAAGATTGCTTCTGATTTTTTCCTTGATGAAAGACCTCATATAGCAGAAGATGGGCATCGGAGGGCCACCAGGGGGCCCACGAGGTAGGGGGCGTGCCCCCACCCTCGTGGCCAGGTGGGGCCCCCTCTGGTGAACTTCTTCCGCTGGATATTTTTTATTATTTCCCAAAATGACTTTCGTGGAGTTTCAGGACTTTTGGAGTTGTGCAGAATAGGTCTCCAATATTTGCTCCTTTTCCTGCCTAGAATTCCAACTGCCGGCATTCTCCCTCCTTATGTAAACCTTGTAAAATAAGAGAGAATAGGCATAAGTATTGTGACATGACGTGTAATAACAGCCCATAATTCAATAAATATCGATATAAAAGCATGATGCAAAATGGACGTATCACCTTGCTAATTAACAGAAAACAGGGTGAAAACTATCACATGAGGCCGGTAAAAATGAAGCACACTAGGTTCAGTGTCATCGTCACTACAGCTGTGCGCGCGCGAGAAGTCTACATATCGAGGGGGCTACTGAGCGAGGCACGGAGAAACAATGTTCGAGAGAGAAACCAATTGAAAGATTACAATCAGATTGAGTTGTCACCCTTCTGCTGTCATTGTTGGGGTGGGGGGGAGGGGGAGGGAGAGAAAGACATATTGAAAGTGTGCGCGATAGGCACAAAGGCACAACTAGGGAGTGTGTGTGTACGTTTGTGTGTGTGTGTGTGTTTGAAAGAGGAGTAGATAGATTACTATCAAGATCGAGGTGCCGCCCTACTCCTTCGGTGTCGGGTAGTGTGTGTGTGCGTGTGTGTGTGTGTTTGAGAGAGAAGCCAGTCGATAGATTAGTATGAAGATCGAGGTGTCACCCTACTCCTTCGGTGTTGGGAAGTGTGTGTGTGTGGTTGTGTGGGTGTGGGTGTGTGCGTCGGGGGGGCGGGGGGGGGGGGGTTGGCAGTGACACTTACATATCCCTACTCTTATAAAAAACAGAGTTGGTGATGATGGTGTTCCTGCCATCCTGCAATATAGGCCATCCGATTTATACCCAACGGATAGGAAGGAAACTATGGAAATTTTTCAAAAATATACCCACACCCCTCTCCGCATTTGCAAATAAGGCATTCCCTCGTTCATCCTTTTCTACCACAAGATAAACTACTCATACAAATGCATCTTGATGTTCGGTGCAACGCATGGGCATCTTGCTAGTAGGGAGAAGGAGTTTGTGTGACACATATCTAGCTATATTAAGGGATAGGTAGATAGCATTTGTGCAAGGCATACTTAAAGCATCACAAAAATAAACAAAATTGTGTGCATGCAAGTGCCGGAAAAAATGAAGCGAGAAACAATGTGTGGGAGAGAGAGAGAGAGAGAGAGAGAGAGAGAGAGAGAGAGAGGGAAACCTCAAAACAAAAGGTGCTCTATTGGAATCCCATTGTATGTATTCATATGGTTCCGGAACTCGAGTTAACCTTAGGCATATGTGTGGGACACATTATTATACTTTGAGACATTAGTGGCTGTGGGTGGGCGGAATTAAAGGGGTGGGCGTGTTTGACAGAGAGAGCGTGTGTGTTTTACATGTGAGATACTTGTAGGGCCAGGGTAGAAAGGCGAATTCTAACCTTGACGGAGGAGAGAAATACACGAAGCGCGTGTGTGATTCCGATGACCACAGGGAAATGAGATATGTGTGTGTGTGAGAGAGATTGCACAATTCATTCACGTATCACTGTCTAGCGATCGTGGGCGTGCATCGCTTGAACATAAATCAATATCTACTTCGTATCATGGCCAAAGGTACAATATCGATTCAACGCTATAAAGATTGGACACTCACATATCACATTTTTTCTATTTAAATAAACCTTTTCAGTTGTGCATGCATTACAGTGATTTTTCTTCAAACAACCAATGTAGCTATCATGTACATGCACCATTGTTACTCTTGCATTCAAAATCATTAGTCTTGGATGATTTAAGGTTCTATTATGCAGTAATATATGTAATATTCATATATGAATTCAACAGGTACACAATTTATGAAATGGAGGCTATGTAATCATATGAGGTAACACTTTTAAGTAGCGGACTACAATATCCATTTCTTTTTGTGCGCCTCTACACTAACACGTCAATGCATTATGATTAAAGTAAATAACCAATTGCACTAAATTATCTATTTACACGAGAAATACATAGGCTGAGCGTTTGATCCCTTTTTTTGTGAACGCGCCACTACACACGCCACGCCCGTGTCAACGTCCAAGTTATCGGCGCATCATCCCGAGTTATTGTCTTTTTTCTGGGGTGGACACACCAGTTATTAACTGCTGACACGTGCCCCATGTAAATTGTCGCATGACCTTCCCGCTAGCACGGTCCAAAATTAGTTGAAATTGGATACGAACGATCCCGCGGGCGGCAAAATCTCCCGCCTCCTTCTAAAATTTCCGCCACCTTAGTCTTTAGCATGCGAAATTCCCCTTTTGTCATTGGTGCACGGAGACCAACAGTTACAATACCGCCCTCATCTACATAATAGGTCGGGACTACTTTGGTAACTTCCGGTTCCCCCCACTACACGGCACCCCCATTTCCTCTCCCCCTCCCGCAAAAACAACTAACTCCACAACACCATAGCATCTCAGATCATGCCGCCCGTACTTCATCGGACTTTCTCCCCTCCCCTCTCGAAACCCTAGACCGCTCATCCACCGGCATACCAGAGCCCATTCAATGCCAGCGGCGTCCACCTCGCTGGATCTGCTTCTGCGTCCGCATCTACCCCTCCCACCTCCCCTAGAAACAAGTAGACTGCTCATCCATCACTGTACCATAGCCCAATCAGTGCCGACCTTGTCCGCGGCGCCAGATCTGCTTCGCTGGTACTCTCGTCAACCACAGTGCATCTGTAGCGGCTCATTCATACTCCCCACCGGAGACGCTTCATCCACACCCCCCGGCGCCACCCCACCACCACCCCCGTCGACGGCCTCTGATCCTCTTTGCCGACACCTTCCTCAACCCTACAGGATCCGCTTCACCGACAACATCGTCAACCCCACTGGAGTAACTTCGCATATACCATTTTCAACCCTACCGGGGCCGCTTTGCCAATTCACAAGTCCACGGCCTCAGATCCGCTTCCTCGCACCCTCATCCAACCTATCGGAGCAGCTTCTGACGCCCCGTCCACGGCCGCAGATCTGGATCGTCGACACCGTCCTTAACCCAACCACCGGAGCAGCTTCACCTACACCCTCGTCCACGGCCACAGATCCGCTTCACCCATACCGTAGTCCACCCTATCGGAGCCGCTCCACAAACACCCTACTCGACGGTTCTAGATCTCCTTACGGACCCGAAGCGGCCGGTAGCGTCATCACCCTTGACGTTTCTAACCTGATTCCCACCGTCTGGCAAGATGCCAAGCACCCGCCACAGCGTACTTGTCACCTTTAACCCATCCAGCATCACCTGCCCGATGTACTTCAAATATACTAACAGGTCGCTGTTACCTGTTATGCAGCTGGCAAAAACTACAAGGACGATGTTTCTTCTGGATCTAACAACTTGGCCAACCAAGATCCTGGACCGAGGCATTGCTATGATCTTGTAAGCGTGTCTCTCTCTCTTGTATTGTTCTGTGCCTACCAGCGTGCTTTGCTAGGATTTTCGACCAGTAATCCCTTTGTGCAGAAAATGATTTCTACTACTGGCTGCTAAATTAGATATGTAGATGTCGTACATGATACTACCTCGTACCTCTGTTCCTAAATATAAGTCTTTCTAGAGATTCCACTATAGGCTACATACAGAGCAAAATGAGTGAATCTACAATCGAAAATGCATCTGTATACATCTGTATGTGGTCCATACTGGAATCTCTACATAGACATATATTTAGGAGCAGGAATACATTACACAAAATCGTAGGTGGCATGTAGGAATTCCAGTACACTACATTAGGCTCCCTTAGAGTGCCTGCTAGTCCAGCACACAGAGTCATGGCTAGTTTATGCTACGCACACAATCATTAATTGGTGGTTTAAATATGCGCAAGGGATATGCAATGTATTTGTAGCGACCAGACCTCAAACAGTCCGATCTCTGTGCTCAGTGTCATCCCTGGATCAGTAATGCTGACACCACACAGTACTCGAAGAATTTATAACAGAGTAGCAATCACACACTTATTACAATCGAATGTCTCAAGAGAGAACTTAATAAAATAAATATGGCTTAAGGACATCTAATACGATAACAGCGGAAGGCTTGGAAAAATAAGCGAGTCCATCAACTCCAACGGCATCACTGAGTATAGAACCACGACCTATGCACCTTACAAGTAAATGCGAAAAGTCTACAACATGAAATGTTGCAGCCCAGGTCAATTGACACATGGAATATGCTGGCAATGTAACACATAGAGAATAATGGAATGAATAGCCTGTACTACATGCATATATAGCTGGTGGAAAGCTCTATGGTTACAGTTTTGCATAAAGCCAATTTTTCCCTACTGCAAATGAATAAATTTATTTAACTATCATGGTGGTTGTGAAACATTGAAAATGGTTGACAGCATTCTCAATCCCAATTAAAAGTACTCATTAACAAACCCAACAATATTAATTAGAACTAACATGATGAGATTAACATGATATCCAGGTACTAGACACTCAAGATGTCCATAACCGGGGACACGGCTAACCATGATTAGTTTATACACTCTGCAGAGGTTTGCGCACTTTTCCCCACAAGACTCGATCGCCTCCGTTTGTTTCTCGCACTACATGGTGTTTGAGAGACGGATGATCGAGACATAGTCTTTCAGAAGCGCTAGCACCTTACATGTGGGTAGACCGTACCAACCTACATCCCCTACATCAGCTAGCCTACCCGTAAGAGTTCGCACAACTTAATCAACTATGCGAGCCCATAATGGCTTGTGGCTGCACACGGAAGTTTCTAGTTTGAATAATCTCATGATCCCTTTGAGCACGGGTGGCGGTCCGAAGAAATCTGAGGCAAGTCCTGATAGAAACCAGGTGCCTCAATCCACCCAGACGTGTGTTTAAGTTGCCACCTTAAATAAACCATTAAATAACAATCTCACATCTGTCATGGAAAACTCTCACCCAATCCATGTCTACTAGCATAGCATGGCATAATAAGCAAACGTAGAAGTAACTCCCAAAGGTTTATAATAAAACAGGTAATAGGTACTACCTCATCTACTTCCCATACCCCACAATTTAATTAGATCCTAATCATGCAAACGTTTGAGGATAGATCTAATGCATAAAAACTAGGTATGAGAAAAGGTATGATCAAAGTGTTACTTGCCTTCCTGATGATCCGCGAAACCTAGAGACTCGAAGTAACAGTGGCGACTCAAGGGTAATCTATCGCAAAAAAACAAACAAGCATACAATAAATAGTCATCTAATGCACAGGTAAAACTCAAATAGATCCAACCAGATAGTTCAACTTAATAACTCCGGTTTGCAAAAAGAATCAAATCAAACGAAGCAACGAAAGTCAAACGGCGGAAGAAAACAGATTCATTTTATTAATCTGGATCTAAGTCAAATTTTACAGATGCAAAAACTTGTTTAAGTAGATTATTCGGAAAGAGGGTTTCGAGGCGAAACTCCAGCGCTTGAATCGCCTGATTTCGATAAACGAGCGAAAAGTTATACTAAAACGAAAATCGGATCTGGAATCACGATCAGAAAAATCGCGGATTAAATCCGAGAAAAAGAAAAACGGCGAACGGGTTAACGAACGTTCGTTAACTAAACTAATCTGAAGAACTCGTTTGTTAAAACGAACTAACGGACGAGCGTCCGCTAATTAACCTAAACCGGAAAAAAAACCGAAAACTAAAAAAACGAAAACTAAAGAAAAACCAAAAAAAACCTTAATAAAAACCGCTCGGTTTAAAAAAAACCCGGCACATAACACGAGGCGGCGGCGAACCTCGACGGCGGCGAACTCCGGCGACGGCGGCGGAGTCCGGCGGCGGCGATGGCGGGCGGCGGATTAGGGTTAGGGTTTGGGGCGGAGTGGGACGGCGACTTGGGCGGGCGGGGGCGGGCGGGTGGCGGCTATATCTGGCGCCCAGCGGAGTCCCGCTGCACGGCCCGTAAGGCGCCGTTTTTAAAATAATTACGCTCGAAAAAAAAACAAAAGAAGTACTAAACGGACTCCAAAAATCCCTAAATAAATTTTCCCCGGCTTTTAAAATCAAGTCGGATTTAATGAACATTTATTTGGGGACTAAATGCAATTTTGAAAAAACGCACATTTTTCCTAAATTCAAATAAAAAGGCGAAAAACTCCGAAATAAAATCTTATTTGATTTTATTATTAAATCTTCATTATTTATTTATTTTGGGAAAGTCATATTATTCCCTATCTCATATTTTGGTAGTAGAAATAACTGAAGATAAAATAATTAAAATCAAATGATCCTATTTTCAAAATTTGAGAAAACTCAAATATGAAAATAACGAAATTCTGACTCTCCGAGGGTCCTTGAGTTGTGTAGAATTTCTAGGATCGAGCAAAAATGCAATGAAAATGCAATGAAAATATGATATGCAATGATGCTCTATGTATAACATTCCAAATTGAAAATTTGGGATGTTACAAACCTACCCCCTTAAGATGAATCTCGCCCTCGAGATTCGGGTTGGCTAGAAAATAGGTGAGGGTGGTCTTTAAGCAAATCTTCCTCTCGCTCCCGAGTGGCTTCATCCTCAGTGTGGTGGCTCCACTGAACTTTGCAAAACTTAATAACCTTGCTGCGGGTGACTCTGCTGGCATACTCCAAAATCTTAACCAATTTCTCCTCACAGGTCAAATCATCATCCAACTGAATTGCTTCTAATGGCATGGTATCTCTCAGTGGTATATCGGCCATCTCTGCATGACACTTCTTCAACTGAGAAACATGAAACACATCATGAACTCCTGACAATCCTTCGGGTAATTCCAACTTGTACGCAACTTCTCCCATGCGTTCCAAAACATGACAAGGTCCTAAAAATCGTGGTGCTAACTTCCCCTTAACTCCAAAACGCTTAACTCCTCGAAGTGGCGATACTCGAAGATAAACTCTGTCTCCTTGTGTTTTGAATCCGCATAACTCTTCTGTCTTGACTGGGCTACCTTGAGCCTATCGCGAATCAACTTTACTTTCTGTTCAGACTACTTAATCAAATCCGGTCCAAACAACTGGCGGTCTCCAACTTCATCCCACAACAACGGGGTCCTGCACCTCCTTCCGTACAAGGCTTCGAAAGGTGCCATCTTCAAACTGGTTTGGTAACTGTTGTTATAAGAAAACTCCGCATACGGCAAGTTGTCATCCCAACTTGATACATAATCCAAAACACAAGATCTAAGCATATCCTCCAAAATCTGGTTGACTCTCTCGGTTTGTCCATCTGTCTGTGGATGAAAAGTTGTGCTAAACTCCAGCCTGGTTCCCAAAGTTTCGCAACCGCCTTCGAACTTTGAGGTGAATTGGGTTCCTCTATCGATACGATACTCCTCGGAACTCCACGCAAGCATACAATCCTAGTCATGTATATCTTGGCCAATTTGGCCTTTGTTGTAAGTAGTCTTTCTCGGAATGAAATGAGCTACCTTCGTCAAACGATCGACTATAACCCAAATCGAGTCATAGCCTGAACGAGTCCTGGGCAATCCCGTGATGAAATCCATACCTAGTTTATCCCACTTCCATTCGGGTATAGGCAATGGCTGTAACAATCCTGTTGGCTTCTGATGTTCTGCCTTCACCTTCTGACATACATCACAAACTGCTACGTACTCTGCAATATCCTTCTTCATTCCGGTCCACCAGAAAGTATTCTTCAAATCCAAATACATCTTGGTATTTCCTGGGTGAATCGAATATGGTGAATCATGTGCCTCTGTAGAATCAACTTCACGATCTAGGGTCATTGGGCACATAAACGCGGTCCTCAAACCATAGGGTATCGTGCTCATCCTCACGAAATCCCTTAGCCTTTCCTTCGCTCATTCTCTCCTTTATAGAGGCAATCTCTTTGTCAGTCTTCTGAGCTCCCCTGATCTTGTCCATCAAAGTTGACTGAATCTCCAATGCTGCTACATAGCCTCTCGGAACTATTTCCAAACATAGCTCTCGAAGATCCTCGGCTAACTCCTTTGGTATTTCTCCCATCACTAATGTGTTGACGTGACTCTTACGGCTCAACGCGTCTGCTACAACGTTAGCCTTCCCGGGGTGATAGTGTAATCTCATATCGTAATCTTTGATGAGTTCCAACCATCTCCTTTGCCTGAGATTTAGCTCCTTCTGCATGAAGATGTACTTCAAACTCTTGTGATCCGTATACACCTCACAATGATTTCCAATGACGAAATGTCTCCGTGTTTCAGCGCATGCACTACGACTGCTAACTCCAAATCATGCGTAGCATAATTTAGCTCATGAGGCTTAAGCTGTCGTGAAGCATACGAAACAACTCTTCCCTCCTGCATAAGCACTGCTCCAAGTCCTCGACGTGAAGCGCCGCAATACACCCTCATAATCATTGGTCCGATCTGGCGAGAATTAACGGTGAGGTAACCAAACGTTTCTTCAACTCTTCGAAACTAGCTTCACACTCCTCGGTCCATATGAACTTGGTATCCTTCTTTAACAGTTCTGTCATAGGTTTCGCACTTGAGAAATTCTCAATGAATCTCCGGTAGTATCCTGCTAGTCCAAGGAAACTCCGGATCTCTCCAACTGTTGTTGGCGCTTCCCAGTTTGTTACGGTGACAACTTTAGTGGGGTCTACTGCTATACCTTCTCCGGATATAACATGTCCAAGAAATCCAACTTCCTTCAACCAAAACTCACACTTGCTGAACTTGGCATACAACTGTTGTTCTCTGAGCTTCTCGAGCACCAAACGCAAATGCTCCTTATGTTCCTCTTCATTCTTCGAGTAAACCAAAATATCATCAATGAACACCACAACGAACTTATCCAAAAACTCCATAAACACTTTGTTCATCATGTTCATAAAATAGGCAGGTGAGTTAGTCAGACCAAATGACATAACGGTATACTCATACAGCCTGCACTGGTGGTAAAAGTCGTCTTAGGTATATCCTGCTCTCGAATCTTCAATCGATGGTACCACGATCGCAAATCGATCTTGGAAAACACTTTAGCTCCTTGCAATTGGCCAAACAAGTCATTGATCATCGGCAGTGGGTACTTGTTCTTAATGGTCACTTCGTTCAATCCTCGATAATCAACAACCATTCTTAAGGATCCATCCTTCTTCTCCACTAGAAGTACTGGTGATCCCCAAGGCGAAGAACTTGGGCGAATAAATCCTTTATCCAGTAACTCCTTAATCTGCTTCTTAATTTCTTCCAAATCTTGGGCTGGCATCCTATACGGTCTCTTAGATATCGGCCCAAAGGTTCGCGATAGTTCAATCGAAACTCAATGTCTCTATCCGGTGGCATGCACGGCAACTCTTAGGAAACACGTCCAGGGTAATCCCTTACCACTGGTACTTCCTCTGCACAACTCCTAATAAGGAATTTACATGTGCTCTCCTCGGCTCATGCCGTGATACATACTTGATTCTCCTCCCTTCCGGGTGGTAAGAAAAATTGACTTACTTGGGCGCAATCTATGTTCCCTCCATACTTCGATAACCAATCCATGCCTAATATCACATCCAATCCTTGGGATTCCAGAACTATTAGGTCCGAGGGAAATACATAGTGTCCAATCCTTAATGGCAGTCGATCACACCATATACTAGCCATGTATTCTGCTCCGGGTGAGGTTACTAGCATGGGTGACCTAAGGGCTTGGGTTGGTAATTTATACTTATCCACAAATCCCCTTGATATCTATGAATGCGATGCACCAGTATCAAAAAGAACAAGCTGCGATAAATGACTTAACCAAACTTACCTATTATCGCATCTGGCTGAGCTTCAACCTCCTCCACGGTAACGTGGTTCACTTGTCCTTTGTTGAAAGGGTTCGGCTTCTTTCCTGAGCTTCCATTGCCATTTCCATTCCGGCCTTCTGGACATTCGTTTGCATAATGCCCAGTCTTGCCGCACTTAAAGCAAGTGATGTGGCTCAGGTCTACCTTGGATGGTGTTGACGGGTTGGTGCGGTTTTGTCCATTGGTTCCTCCATTCCCGTTCCCATTCTTGGTGCCATTATGGTTGTGCGAGCTACCTCCTCCATGGGTATGCTGAAATTGTCCTCCTGGCTTCGGGTAAAGCGAAGTTTCTGCTGAGCTCGAGTTATTCTTCCCTGTCTGCATTTCCTCTTGCGATAGTCAATCTGCTGCTGCTTCCCTTCAATCATAAGCGCATACGATCTACCAACTCCTGGTAGTTATTGAAGGTGGCTACCATCAAGCGCATGCTCAGCTCATCATTCGGTCCTTCTAGAAACTTCTCACCTTAGCTGCGTGCAGAGTAACGCGTCATCCGGGGCTTAACGTGCTAGCTTACTGAAATCATCTACATACTGGCCAACTGTCTGTCCTCCTTGGCGTAAGTTGCGAAACTCACGCTTCTTCATGGCCATAGCTCCTGCTGAAACATGGGCAGTACGGAAAGCTTCTTTGTCAAACCGATCCCATGTGACGGTGTATCTGAGGTAAGTGGTTGTAAAATTCTCCCACCATGCTGCGGGTCCTTCAAGCTGGTGTGCGGCAAACTTCACCCTTTCTCCATCTGTACATCCTGCGGTGGTCAACTCCCTCCCTATCTTACGGAGCCAATCATACGCAACAATCGGCTCGGTGCTCTTTGGAAAACACCGCGGATTCAGCCTTAAGAAAGCGGGTCAAATGGTCAACGGTGGTGGTGGCGGTGGGTTGTTGTTGTTGTTGTTGTTGCCTTGGTTCTGTACCAATGTTTGAATCAAGGCATTCTGCTGCTGAATCAACTGAGTGATCTCTGGCGGGAAAACAAATCCGGGGTCGCGTCTCGAAGGCATCTGAGGGTTTAAGAAAAGACGAGAATTAAGAATAGAATGAGGTCTAGAGAAAAACACTACCCATATGCACATGAGACAAATCACACAATATCACTCCAATCAATTCAAACTAGGGCATACAACGGTCTATCTATCGTTACAAAGTGCTAAAACTAAAAGTAATAACATGGGGGTAATCTACTACTGTTATGGTGGTCAACTAGAAAAACTGCTCCGATGAAGACTCCATGGTATCTGCTCCAGCTTCATCTTCGTAATCATCATCACTAGGATCGGAATCGGTGTCATCGATGATGATGTAGTTCTCTGGACAGGTGCTATCTTCATTTTCTCCTCCGGGTGCTGAATTTCCCATGAGTTCTTCAATCTTCTCCTTAAGATCGCCGTTTTTTCCCACTATATGTCTATTCTATCTATGATATTTCTATATATATAGAATATGATATCTAATATTACATCCGATTTGTCAAAGGGATTGGATTGGTGACTTACCCATTCAGTGGCTACAATCTCCTCCATGTAGTCCTTGCGAGTGGCTTTCAGTTCTCCTTCTAGTTAGATAATCTTGGCTTTTGCTATCTTCAACTCCATCATGTCTGCGCACATCTGGTTCTCGTGACGTCGAATGTGCTGGTTTAACTCCTGGATGAAAGCTGCAATGGATCGGTCCTTCTTAGTGCCAACTATCTCCCATTGTTCATCTCGGCGTCCGCAAATCTGGTAGATAGTATCCTTGAGGTCTTCTTTGTAAACTTCTCCAATGCGTCCCATGGTTATGTGAGCTGCCATGCTCTTTTCCAGACTCCAGGTTGGTGCATTGAAAACACACTCTATGGGCTCCGTGATTGGCACAAACGTCCTTCCGGGAACTTGAGCTTGAATCTTCCAGCGCTCTTCTTCGGGTAAGGTGGAATTGTAGGTCCCGGTGAAGCTTGGTAATCCAATGTTAAGGTACTTAGTGACTTCCTTTAGGTGTCGTCCAAAGGGTGTATCCTCATCCGGCTGGGTGAACTTGATCCTCGCTTCCGTCATCCTAAAAGAGTAGAAAAGATGAGGAGTTAGAAATGAGAAGAGAGAGTAGTGATCTAGGGCTTTAGCTTAATGGTCGTGTCCTACAGTCAACGTGTGCTCTGATACCATCTTTGTAGCGACCAGACCTCAAACAGTCTGATCTCTGTGCTCAGTGTCATCCCTGGATCAGTAATGCTGACACCACACAATACTCGAAGGATTTATAACAGAGTAGCAATCACACACTTATTACAATCGAATGTCTCAAGAGAGAACTTAATAAAATAAATATGGCTTAAGGACATCTAAAATGATAACAATGAAGGCTTGGAAGAATAAGCGAGTCCATCAACTCCAACGGCATCATCGAGTATAGAACCACGACCTATGCACCTTACTCGTTATGCGAAAAGTGCGCAACATGAAACGTTGCAGCCCGAAAACGGGTCAGCACATGGAATATGCTGGCAATGTAACACATAGAGAATAATGGAATGAATAGCCTATACTACATGCATATATGGCTGGCGGAAAGCTCTATGGTTACAGTTTTGCATAAAGCCAAATTTTCCCTACTGCAAATGAATAAATTTATTTAACTATCATGGTGGTTGTGAAACATTGAGAATGGTTGACAGCATTCTCAATCCCAATTAAAAGTACTCATTAACAAACCCAACAATATTAATTAGAAGTAACATGATGAGATTCACATGATATCCAGGTACTAGATACTCAAGATGTCCATAACCAGGGACACGGCTAACCATGATTAGTTTATACACTCAGCAGAGGTTTAGCACTTTTCCCCACAAGACTCGATCGCCTCCGCTTTGTTTCTCGCACTACATGGTGTTTGAGAGCGGATGACCGAGACATAGTCTTCGTAAGCGCTTAGCACCTTACATGTGGGTAGACCGTACCAACCTACATCCCCTACATCAGCTAGCCTAACCGTAAGAGTTTGCACAACTTAATCAACTATGCCAGAGCCCATAATGGCTTGTGGCTGCACACGGAAGTTTCTAGTTTGGATAATCTCATGATCCCTTTGAGCCTGGGTGGCGGTCCGAAGAAATACAGGCAACTCCTGATAGAAACTAGGTGCCTCAATCCACCCAGATGTGTGTTTAAGTTGCCAACTTAAATAAACCATTAAATAACAATCTCACATCTGTCATGGAAAACTCTCACCCAATCCACGTCTACTAGCATAGCATGGCATAATAAGCAAACGTAGAAGTAACTCCCAAAGGTTTATAATAAAACAGGTAATAGGTACTACCTCATCTACTTCCCATAACCCACAATTTAATTAGATCCTAATCATGCAAGTGTTTGAGGATAGATCTAATGCATAAAAACTGGGTATGAGAAAAGGTATGATCAAAGTGTTACTTGCCTTGCTGATGATCCGCGAAACCTAGCGACTCAAAGTCACAGGCGGTGCACTCCGGGTATTCTATCGCAGACAAACAAACAAGCATACAATAAGTACTCATCTAATGCACAGGTAAAGCTCAAATAGATCTAACCAGATAGTTCAACTTAAGAACTCCGGTTTGCAAAAAGAATCAAATCAAACGAAGCAACAAAAGTCAAACGGCGGAAGAAAACAACTTCGTTTTACTAATCTGGATCTAAGTCAAACTTTACAGAAGCAAAAACTTGTTTAAGTAGATTATTCGGAAAGAGGGTTTCCAGACGAAACTCCAGGCACTTGAATCGCCTGATTCCGATAAACGAGCGAAATGTTATATCTAGAATCGCGATCAGAAAAATCGCGGATTAAATCCGAGAAAAAGAAAAACGACGTTAACGAACGAACGTTCGTTAACTAAACTAATCTGATGAACTCGTTCGTTAAAATGAACTAACGGACGAACGTCCGCTAATTAACCTAAATCGGAAAAAAAACCGAAAACAAAAAAAAACGAAAACTAAAGAAAAACCGAAAAAAAACCGTAATAAAAACCGCTCGGTTTTAAAAGAAAACCGGCACGTAACACGAGGTGGCGGCGAACCTCGGCGGCGGCGAACTCCGGCGAGGATCCGGCGACGGCGGCGGCGGATTAGGGTTAGGGTTTCGGGCGCGGGGTCGGAGTGGGCGTGGCGAGCGACTTGGGCCGGGTGAGGCGGTGGCGTCAGGCGGCCGCCTTATATACAACGCCCTCGAGCGGAGTCCCGCTCGGGTACGGCCCGTAAGGCGGTGCGCACATTTGTTTTAAATAATTACGTTTGAAAAAAAACAAAATAAGTACTAAACGGACTCCAAAAATCCCGAAATAAATTTTCCCCGGCTTCTAAAATCAAGAAGGATTTAATGAACATTTATTTGGGCCTAAATGCAATTTTGAAAAACACACATTTTTCCTAAATTCAAATAAAAAGGCGAAAAACTCCGAAATAAAATCTTATTTGATTTTATTATTAAATCTTCATTATTTCTTTATTTTGGGGATTGGATCCGCACTAGAGGATAAGAATACAGATAGGCTGACTAAGAAGATCTTCAAATTGTCTTACCTGAAAAGATGAGTTATTCAAAGGAATACCTAAAGTCATTTTATTCCCTCTCTCATATTTTGGTAGTAGAAATAATTGAAGATAAAATAACTAAAATCAAATGATCCTATTTTCAAAATTTGAGAAAACTCAAATATGAAGATAACGAAATTGCCCAACTCTCTCCGAAGGTCCTTGAGTTGTGTAGAATTTCTAGGATCGAGCAAAAATGCAATGAAAATGCAATGAAAATATGATATGCAATGATGCTCTATGTATAACATTCCAAATTGAAAATTTGGGATGTTACAGTATTATCATGTAGAGATGTCTGGAATTAGCCGTGCCAACTTGCAGATTGGGTTACACAATGAAAAAGTACAAGATCTATATGGCAATTTCATGGAACATCGCAAAAAAAGGAGAGCCAGCGGTGAGCCTATACAGTGTGCTATGGTACGTCACTCCTCCATTGCAATCATCGTGACATGTTATTTGTATGTCAGTTCTATTGGACAAGTTTCTTAGGGACAGTTATTACGAGTTATCCTAAGAAAATAAGCACCTGTGAATATAAGCTCCATGTAATAAGCCAACCAGTTCTTTTCATTGCGTTTTCAGGTTATCTTTGGTATGATAAGTGAAAAGTCTAGATTGCATTATATTTTTTCATTTTGCTGCCCATATGAAAATTAATTTGACTTGCAAACATCACAAATTGAACCCAATGCAGTAATTAATATGATAGGAAAACAGACCATCACTATTTGCTCAAAATGCAAATACAAAGATACCATCTACTTGGCACAATCTACTTTGGTCAATGTTTTCCGTAGAGATCCCATTGCCTAATTTAAACGAAAAACGCATGACCCACATTTAAATGTAGAACAATTATTTATTGATATTCGATGGTCCAAGTGGCTGGTTATTATCATATAGCAGCACCACCTGAAAGCATCATATAGCAGCAACGACTCATAGCAACTCATCATACTGAGCGGTGTGCAATTCATCATATACCAGCAGCAACTCATAGCAATTCATCATATAGCAGCAGCAGGAGCAGCTCATAGCAATTCATCCTATAGCAGCAGCAGGAGCAGCTCATAGCAATTCATCATATAGCAGGAGCAGGAGCAACTCATAGCAATTCATCATATAGCATCAGCAGGAGCAGCTCATAGCAATTCATCATACAACAGCAGCAGGAGCAGCTCATAGCAACTCATCATATAGCAGCAGTAGCAGCTCATAGCAATTCATCATATAGCAGCAGCAGCTCATAGCAATTCATCATATAGCAGCAACATCTCATAGCAATTCATCATATAGCAGCAACAGGAACAGCTCATAGCAATGCATCATATAGAAGCAGCAGAAGCAGCTCATAGCAAGTCATCGTAAAGTGGATCAGAATGAAATGTGGGCAAAATATCAGAGGAGATCCTCACCTTGTTGGATGAGCTCCTCCTTCAACAAAGACCTCAAGGCCACGGCCCGGGAGGTGGGAGGGGGAATAAGGTGCCTTCACGCATGATGTGGCATCGGTAAGTAGTTGTCTGGCGCTGCCGGAGTTGTGCGTTGGGCGAACCACAGTGGAAGCGACTCTTTGGAGACCATGAGAATGAGAGGCGGCACCAGAGAGAGGAGCAGCAGGGAGATTTTCCCTACCACGGCCATGTAGCCTAGCCGACAGAGCATCGTCCAAGGACCAGGCCGATGGGACCAGTGGAGACGGCTTGTCAAGCGGAACCCTAGTGCTGCAGTGTGGGATCGAGGTAGAGGGAAAGGGGAGAGGAGATGCAAGCGGGCAGGCAATGAACGCCATGCGTATTTTTTGTACTTGAGGGTGAGGTGTGACGCGGGCGTCACCAGTTGCATTTTGAGTGTAATATAGGCGGAACATGAGTCATTTCACTATTCCCTTCCCTTCAATTTTTAGTGAGGTTCTACCCGAAACACCCCCTCCAAAGCGAAATTAGTTAAGCCCAAGCCCATAACTCAAAAATAACTTATTTACATCTTTTATGGCTTATTTTGACAATAAGCCCTGAAAAGGCGGAATAGAACTGGCCCTTAACATGCAATTCAATTGTGCGTGCAATGATGAATCACTCCTGCCTGCTATAGTGTACATTTAGGCATCATCATACATGGCATAACCTAATACATGTGCATTCCGTTGTAGAATCTGGAATATGCAATGTTTATGTTAGTTCATACGTTGCACATGATGTTTAAATGCCCCTTAAATCTGGTCAATCAAGTGATGGTCTTTAAGCCTCCTTCTTTGCTTCTTTTCTTGATATGTAAGATTTGCTCACACATCTGTTCAATAGCTTGTTTGCATCAGCCAGCCATACTAGGACTGTTTGCTTTGATTACTTGTTGTTCTTGACCTAACACTCTAACAGAGCTTGTCAACAATTTAAACACTAAGGGCTGCCGTAGTGGGGCCTTTTCTAACTCATAGGTGACATAAAGGTTTGGCTGTACACAAAAGTAGGCTCTCCAAGAGTACCTGGAGATCTAGTTTGAAGGTATGCCTAGTTTTTACAAAGTGCAGACATAGTAAATGCTCATTTCATTGTGTGCAAGTGCAAGAGATGCGGCATGTTTCATTATGTGGTGTTGTTTTTTTATAATCTCATCCTTTTGTGTTCACAGATTTGGAAAGTATGCATATTTATCTTCCAAGGAGACGAGTAACTAGTTTGTGTCACCTTGCGGAGGGGTGCAATGAAGATAAGATTGAGGATTTCCAAGTACAAGATGTTAGGAAGGAGCCTTGCATGAGAAGTAGGAGCTGCGCTAAGCCTCTTCAACCTGTTAAGGTAAGTCACTGTATCCAACTCAACAGTTCAATTCCTTGTTTGTTTCAGGCATAGTTAATATGCTCTTTTCAATTGCTTTATTTGTCCTCAGTTAATGAGATACCCAAAGAATGATGCCTGATGTTGGGTACTTTTATAACTATTAGTTGACATAATTAAAGGCCTTACCATTTAATTACTCTGCTGAAGTGTGCCTGAAGCTTTGAAGTCTATTAACCAACAATTATTGAATGAGGCTCACAATCTAGTTTATACTAGGCTAATGATTGCATAGTTTTGCTTGTTTTAGTATGTTTGTATGAAATCCTCTGCTGATCATTATGATCCCTAAGACTTTAATTGAGCTACAGAATGGCCAACTGCTCGCTTACTTCTACGCAACATGTTGTCTAAATTTGTAACTTGTCTGTGTTTTGGATTGGGCCCCAACATCATGCTCCTCTGGTGAGCTAAGAGAGATTTCTGTATGCAGGCTGCACATACTACCTTTTTTATAATTTTTAAAATATCACCTGCTTATGCTTCGTGACATGTAACATTATTGTTAGTCCTGTTTGGCCATGTACAAAATAGTCTGTCTTGCTCGCTTCACTGTTGTAACTATATTTTTTCCCTAGTCATGTGTACTTACATAAACATTTCAGGATGAAGTGACATCAACACGAAGATCTGCGAGCAGTGCGACATGGCTGTTACCGAATGATTATGGATTGGAATTGGAATGTGCGGATGTTCTCGAGCATCAACTAGAGGTGGCAAGACAACGTGTACATGATTCTGAACGTACAATCAACAAGTTGAGAGTGGACATGCAGGTATTAGATGCAGGAGTCAAAAAAATGAAACAAGACACTAATGTAACAACGAAGGAATTGGAGATTTTGCAGACTGAAATTTGTGCTATCTAAATCCGGCCAATCCTATTTTCTGAAGAGATTATAGTTCAAATGATAAGTTATGTTGATGCGCGTCCATGATGTATGAGCTGTATTTTCCCAGTGTATGTAATTTCTTTGTTTGTGTATGCTTTATTATCCTTTGGTGCCGAACCATAATGCCAAGTGGGTATAATCGGCTGTAATTTCTGTATTGTATAGTGTAGGATTATTCTACGTTTCTATGCCTTAGTCTCTTTATTATATAGTGTATGTTTTTTTAGAGGTGATAGTATAGAGTAGGATAATTCTTTGAATATGCTATATCGTTCAAACGGGGGCCAACTCGCCCAAACGTTGTAGTGACCATGGCCCTCCACAGGCCGTAAGTTCCATGGGCCATCTACGGGACAGACGATCCCTGGCCTTCTGTGGCCGTCGGATTCATGGGCCTTCTATGGGTTGTCTGATCCGTGGGCCTTCTATTGGCTGTCGGATCCATGGGCCTTCCATGGGCCAGCGGATCCATGGGCCTTCTATGGGCCGTCAGATCAATGGGCCTTCTGTGGGTCGTCGGGTCAATGGGCCTTCTATGGGCTGTCTCATTTATGGGCCTTGTACGGGCAGTATAAGGGGCCGTAAACGGGCTAGAGTGGAAATCATATGTTTTATGGGCTGACCATAACAGGCCGTTAATCGGCCGTATTTGATGATGCTATGAAAAATGGCCCAACGGATTAACGGGCCACAAACGGGCCGACTGTATCCACAGGCTGAATTTGGCCCACAAGCAGAAAAGGCCTGTAACGGGCCATAAGTAAACGAATGCTGGAAATGAGCCCAAGAATAAATGGGCCCAGAGAAGGCCGAAAGATAACATGGTCTGGAAACAGCCCAACGGTATAATGGGATGTTAATGGGTATAAAGTGATACACTGTTCATTATGGGCCAGTTTTACCACGGGCCGTTAATGGGCCGAGGGTTACTAAGGGCCTCATATGGGCCGAAAGACGTCATGGGCCATACATGAGTCGGAAGTTAAAACGGGTTGAAATTATATTGGACGGCCCAGATGACACTACTGGGCCTAATTCGGATAGGCCGTAAACGGGCCCTGGGTTAGCGGGCTATAAATGGGCTATATGCGAACAGGCCATTAACAGGCTTGCCATGGGCCGGCCCGCCACCTTTTGACCAAGTCAAACAGGCCGGCCTTTTCACAGGAATGGGCCTCTGTTGGGCTGTGCCACATGTCGACGTATCATAGGCGCTTTGGGTTCAATGAGTGGATGACATCTGTTCCAACGGCGAGCCGACACGTGTTCCCTCCAGCCAATGATGATTTTACACGTGGAAAATCCCCATTGGTCGTGGCTGTTAACGGGTTATCGGATCCAAAACCGGACCCGATAGCTTAACGGTGTTCCGTTACGATGGATGCCACGTGTCGGTCACCCTTGACGAAAGCACTTCTGAGACGCGCGATTTATCGTCATGGAAGTGGTCACTTCCGTAATGATAATTTTGGTAATGTCATGGAACACTTCTACGACAGCACATGTATGACTATCTTGATTCTGTCATAAATTTGTCATGGATGTACATGCATGACAGAAAACGTGACCTACTGTGACAAACACGTATCATCACGGAAGTGTATTTTTTTGTAGTGGCACATGACATCCGATGCGAGCCCATGAACACCCCAATAGTGGTACGCACCCCCACGGGCCGATGTCAAACTACCATGATTGGTCGCGACGTTCCCGTTGAGATTGAAGGGTTGGAATTCCTTGTTTCTCCCATTATTCTAGAGTTTTCCAATATTGACCTCATTCTGGGAATGGAATGGTTGAAAGCGCATACTGCCTCTATCGTTTGCTCCACCAAGGTCGTTCACCTCCTACATCCTTCCGATGAGATAGTAAGCTACCATGCTCAGCTTGTTCAAAACGCTGAAGCACGACTTTATGTCTTCAATGCGTTGAACGCAGTACCTCTTGAGGGAATTGAAAAGATTCCAGTCGTTCGTGACTTCCAAGACGTCTTTCCAGAAGAACTTCCAGGAATACCCCCTGCTCGGACTGTCGAGTTTGTCATTGACCTGAAACCAGGCACCGTTCCTATCGCCAAATGGCCCTACAAGATGCCGCCTCATGAACTCCTTGAACTTAAGGAGGAAATCAACAAATCTCTTCGCAGTGGTTTCATTCGTCCAAGTTCCTCTGCTTGGGGAGCACCTTCTCTCTTTGTGAAGAAGAAGGATGGAACGAATCGTTTAGTCCAAGACTACTGATGTCTACTATGCAACCTTGTTCTTGTAGATGTTCTTGGGCCTCCAAGTGCAGAGGTTTGTAAGACAGTAGCAAATTTTCCTCAAGTGGTTGACCTAAGGTTTATCAATCCATGGGAGGCGTAGGTTGAAGATGGTCTCTCTCAAACAACCCTACAACCAAATAACAAAGAGTCTCTTGTGTCCCTAACACACCCAATACAATGGTAAATTGTATAGGTGCACTAGTTCGGCAAAGAGATGGTGATACAAGTGCAATATGGATGGTAGATATAGGTTTTTGTAATCTGAAAATATAAAAACAGCAAGGTAGCAAGCGATAAAAGTGAGCGTAAACGGTATTGCAATGCTAGGAAACAAGGCCTAGGGTTCATACTTTCAATAGTGCAAGTTCTCTCAACAATAATAATATAATTGGATCATATAACTATCCCTCAACATGCAACAAAGAGTCACTCCAAAGTCACTAATAGCGGAGAACAAACGAAGAGATTATTGTAGGGTACAAAAACACCTCAAATTTATTATTTCGGATCGATCTATAATAGAGTTCGTACTAGAATAACACCTTAATACACAAATCAACAAAAACCCTAATGTCACCAAGATACTCCAATGTCACCTCAAGTATCCGTGGGTATGATTATACGATATGCATCAAACAATCTCAGATTCATCTATTCAACCAACACATAGAACTTCAAAGAGTGCCCCAAAGTTTCTACCGGAGAGTCAAGACGAAAACGTGTGCCAACCTCTATGCATAAGTTCACAAGGTCACGGAACCCGCAAGTTGATCACCAAAACATACATCAAGTAGATCACGTGATATCCCATTGTCACCACAGATAAGCACATGCAAGACATACATCAAGTGTTCTCAAATCCTTAAATACTCAATCCGATAAGACAACTTCAAAGGGAAAACTCAATCCATTACAAGAGAGTAGAGGGGGAGAAACATCATAAGATCCAACTATAATAGCAAAGCTCCCGATACATCAAGATCGTACCACCTCAAGAACACGAGAAAGAGAGATCAAACACATAGCTACTCGTACATACCCTCAGGCCCGAGGGTGAACTACTCCCTCCTCGTCATGGAGAGTGCCGGGATGATGAAGATGGCCAGCGGTGATGGATCCCCCCTCCGGCAGGGTGCCGAAACAGGGTCCCGATTGGTTTTTGGTGGCTACAGAGGCTTGCGACGGCGTAACTCCCGATCTATTTGAAGGAAATATGCCCTAGAGGCAATAATAAAGTTATTATTTATTTCCTTATATCATGATAAATGTTTATTATTCATGCTAGAATTGTATTAACTGGATTGTCGGAGAGGTATCTCTGGGCCCTCTCGGTAATGCACATCATTATAAGCCTTGCAAGCAATGTGACCAATGAGTTGGTTACGGGATGAAGCATTACAGAACGAGTAAAGAGACTTGCCGGTGACGAGATTGAACTAGGTATTGGATACCGACGATCGAATCTCGGGCAAGTAACATACCGATGACAAAGGGAACAACGTATGTTGTTATGCGGTTTGACCGATAAAGATCTTCGTAGAATATGTAGGAGACCAATATGGGCATCCAGGTCCCGCTATTGGTTATTGACCGAGAATAGTTCTAGGTCATGTCTACATAGTTCTCGAACCCGTAGGGTCCGCACGCAACAAGGTTTCGATGGCGGTTATATTATGAGTTTATGAGTTTTGATGTACCGAAGGAGTTCGGAGTCCCGGATGAGATCGGGGACATGACGAGGAGTCTCGAAATGGTCGAGACGTAAAGATCGATATATTGGACGACTATATTCGGAGTTCGGAAAGGTTCCGAGTGATTCGGGTATTGTTCGGAGTACAGGAGAGTTACGGGAATACGTATTGGGCCTTATTGGGCCATACGGGAAAGAAGGAAAAGGGCCTCAAGGGTGGCCGCACCCCTTCCCTTGGTCTGGTCCGAATTGGACTAGGGAAGGGGCGCCTCTTCCTTCCTTCTCCTTTTCCCTTCCCTTTCCTTCTCTCCTACTCCTACTACATGGAAGGTTTCCTAGTTGGACTAGGAAAGGGGAATCCTACTCCCGGTGGGAGTAGGACTCGCCTTAGGGCGCGCCATAGAGAGAGGGCCGCCCTCCCTCCTCCACTCCTTTATATACGGGGCAGGGGGCACCCCATGGACACACAAGTTGATCTACGGATCTTTCCTTAGCCGTGTGCGGTGCCCCTTCCACCATATTCCACTTCGGTCATATCGTCATGAGCTTAGGCGAAGCCTCGCGCCGGAGAAGTCATATCGTCATGGAGCTTAGGCGAAGCTTCTGCGTCCGGTGGAGCATCAACATCGTCCACCACGCCGTCTTGACGGAACTCATCCCGACACTTTGCTTTGGATCGGAGTCCGGGGATCGTCATCGAGCTGAACGTGTGCGTAACTCGGAGGTGCCGTCGTTCGGTGCTTGGATCGGTCGGATCGTGAAGACGACGACTACATCAATCGCGTTGTTATAACGCTTCGCTTTCGGTCTCACGAGTGCGTGGGCGGACACTCTTCCCTCTCGTTGCTATGCCATCACCATGGTCTTGCGTGATCGTAGGAGAAATTTTTGAAATTACTACGTTACCCACCAGTGGCATCCGAGCCTGGTTTTCTGCGTTGATGTTATATGCACGAGTAGAACACAAGTGAGTTGTGGGCGATACAAGTCATACCGCCTACCGGCATGTCATACTTTGGTTCAGCGGTATTGTGAGATGAAGCGGCCCGGACCGACATTACGCCAGACGCTTACGCGAGACTGGTTCCACTGCTACGAGCACTCGTGCTTAAAGGTGGCTGGCGGGTGTCTGTCTCTCTCACTTTAGTTGAACTGAGTGTGGCTACGCCCGGTCCTTGAGAAGGTTAAACGGAGTCTATTTGACGAAGTATCGTTGTGGTCTTGATGCGTAGGTGAGATTGGTTCTTGCTTAAGCCCGTAGCAGCCACGTAAAATTTGCAACAACAAAGTAGAGGACGTCTAACTTGTTTTTGCAGGGCATGTTGTGATGTTTTGTAACCGAAGTTATCGGCAACTGGCTGGAGCCATATGGTTGTCGCTTTATTGTATGAAATGCAAACGCCCTGTAATTGCTTTACTTTATCTCTAAGCGGTAGCGATAGTCTTAGAAGAAATAGATGGCGAAGCGACAACGATGCTACGATGGAGATCAAGGTGTCGCTACCGGTGACGATGGTGATCACGACGGTGCTTGAGATGGAGATCACAAGCACGAGATGATGATGGCCATATCATATCACTTATATTGATTGCATGTGATGTTTATCCTTTATGCATCTTATTTTGCTTTGATTGACGGTAGCATTATAAGATGATCTCTCACTAAAATTATCAAGAAGTGTTCTCCGAGTATGCACCGTTGTGAAAGTTCTTCGTCTTTGAGACACCACGTGATGATCGGGTGTGATAGGCTCTACGTTCAAATACAACGGGTGCAAAACAGTTGCGCACGCAGAATACTCGAGTTAAACTTGACGAGCCTAGCATATAACAGATATGGCCTCGAACACGGAGACCGAAGGTCGGCGTGAATCATATAGTAGATATGATCAACATAGTGATGTTCACCATTGAAACTACTCCATCTCACGTGATGATCGGACATGGTTTAGTTGATTTGGATCACGTAATCACTTAGATGACTAGAGAGATGTCTATCTAAGTGGGAGTTCTTAAGTAATATGATTAATTGAACTTTAACTTATCATGAACTTAGTCCCGTAGTATTTTGCAAATTATGTTTGTAGATCAATAGCTCGCGTTGTTGCTTCCCTATGCTTTTATATGGTTGTTATGATATGTTCCTAGAGAAAATTGTATTGAAAAATGTTAGTAGCAATGATGCGGATTGGATCCGTGATCCGAGGATTATCCTCATTGCTGCACGTAAGAATTATGTTCTTAATGCACCGCTAGGTGACAGACCTATTGCAGGAGCAAATGCGGCGTTATGAACGTTTGACTAGCTCAATATGATGACTACTTGATAGTTTAGTGCACCATACTTAATAGCTTAGAATCGGGACTTCAAAGGCGTTTTGAGCGTCATGGACCATATGAGATGTTCCAGGAATTGAAGTTAATATTTCAAGCAAATACCGAGTTGAGAGATATGAAATCTCCAACAAGTTCTATAGCTAAAAGATGGAAGAGAATCGCTCAACTAGTGAGCATGTTCTCGATTGTCCGGGTACTTCAATCGCTTGAATCAAGTGGGAGTTAATCTTCGAGATAAGATAGTGATTGACAGAATTCTCTAGTCACCAACACTAAGTTACTAGAACTTCGTGATGAACTATAGTATGCAAGGGATGACGAAAACGATTCCCGAGCTCTTCGTGATGTTGAAATCGACGAAGGTAGAAATCAAGAAAGAGCATCAAGTGTTGATCATTGACAAGACCACTAGTCTCAAGGAAAAGGGCAAAGGGAAGAAGGGGAACTTCAAGAAGAACGGCAAGCAAGTTGCTGCTCGAGTGAAGAAACCCAAGTCTGGACCTAAGCACGAGACTAAGTGCTTTTGCTGCAATGGAACCGGTCACTAGAAGCGGAACTACCCCAAGTATTTGGCGGATAAGAAGGATGGCAAAGTGAACAAAGGTATATTTGAGATACAGATTATTGATGTGTATTTTACTAGTGTTCGTAGCAACCCCTCGGTATTTGATACTGGTTCAGTTGCTAAGAATAGTAACTTTAAACGGGAGTTGAAGAATCAACAGAAACTAGTTGAAGGGGAAGTGGCGATGAGTGTTGGAAGTAGTTCCAAGATTGATTTGATCATCATCACACACTCCCTATACTTTCGGGATTAGTGTGGAACCTAAATAAGTGTTATTTGGTGTTGAGCATAAATATGATTTGATCATGTTTATTGCAATCTGTTATTCATTTAAGTAAGAGAATAAATTGTTGTTACATTTACATGAATAAAACCTAATATGGTTACACACCCAATGAAAATGGTTCATTGGATCTCGATCATAGTGATACACATATTCATAATATTGAAACCAAAAGATGCAAAATTAATAATGATAGTGCAACTTATTTGTGGCACTGCCGTTTAGGTCATATTGGTGTAAAGCGCATGAAGAAAAATACAAGATGAAGGACTTTCGGAATCACATGGTTATGAAACATTTTAATCTTGCGAACCGTGCCGCTTTGGGCAAGATGACTAAAACTCCGTTCTCCTAACAATGGAACAAGCTCTTGACTAATTGGAAATAATACATACCCGATGTATGCGATCCAATGAGTGTTGATGCTCGTGGCAAGTATCGTTATTTCGACTTTCACAAGATGATTTGAGCAGATATGGGTATATCTACTTGATGAAACATAAGTCTGAAATAGTTGAAAGGTTCAAAGAATTTCAGAGTGAAGTGGAAAAATCATCGTAACAAGAAAATAAAGTTTCGCGATCTGATCGCGAAGGCGAATAATTGAGTTACGAGTTTGGTCTTCAATTAAAATAATGTGGAATAGTTTCACAGCTCACGCCACCGGAACACCACAATGTTATGGTGTGTCCGAACGTCAGAACCGCACTTTATTGGATATGGTGCGATCTATGATGTCTCTTATCGGTTTACCACTATCATTTTGGGGTTATGCATTAGAGACAATTGCATTCACGTTTAATAGGGCACCATCTAAATCCGTTGAGACGACACCATATGAACTATGGTTTAACAAAGAAACCTAAGCTGTCGTTTCTTAAAAGTTTGGAGTTGTGATGCTTATGTGAAAAAGTTTTCACCTGATAAGCTCAAACCCAAATGGGAGAAGTGCGTCTTCATAGAATACCCAAAAGGTAACTATTGGGTACACCTTATATCACAGATCCGAAGGCAAGTTTTTCGTTGCTAAGATGGATCCTTTCTAGAGAAGAAGTTTCTCTCGAAAGAAGTGAGTGGGAGGAAAGTAGAAACTTGATGAGGTAATTGTACCTTCTCCCTTATTGGAAAGTAGTTCATCACGTAAATCAGTTCTAGTGATTCCTACACCAATTAGTGAGGAAGTTAATGATGATGATCATGAAACTTCAGATCAAGTTGCAACCAAACCTCGTAGGTCTTCGAGTAAGATCCGCACTGAGTGGTACGGTAATCATGTTCTAGAAGTCATGTTACTAGACCATGATGAACCTACGAACTATGAGGAAGCGATGATGAGCCCAGATTCATGAAATGGCTTGAGGCCATGAAATCTGAGATAGGATCCATGTATGAGAACAAAGTATGGACTTTGATTGACTTGCTCGATGATCGACAAGCCATGTTAAATAAATGGATCTTCAAGAGGAAGACGGACAACGATAGTAGTGTTACTATCTACAAAGCTCGACTTGTCACAAAAGGTTTTCGACAAGTTCAAGGTGTTGACTACAATGAGATTTTCTCAACCGTAGCGATGCTTAAGTCTGTCCGAATCATGTTAGCAATTGCCACATTTTATGAAATCTGGCAAATGGATGTCAAAACTACATTCTTTAATGGATTTATTAAAGAAGAGTTGTATATGATGCAACCAGAAGGTTTTTTCAATCCTAAAGGAACTAACAAAATGTGCAAGCTCCAATGATCCAACTATGGACTGGTGCAAGCATCTCAGAGTTGGAATAAACGCTTTGATAGTGTGATCAAAGCATATGGTTTTATCTGAGACTTTTGGAGAAGCCTGTATTTACAAGCAAGTGAGTGGGAGCACTACTGACATTTACGATAAGTATATGTGATGACATATTGTTGATCGGAAATAATGTAGAATTATTCGCAAAGCATAAAGGAGTATTTGAAAGGAGTTTTTCAAAGAAGGACCTCGGTGAAGCTGCATACAAATTGAGCATCAAGATCTATTGAGATAGATGAAAACGCTTGATAAAGTTTTCAATAAGTACATACCTTGTCAAGATTTTGAAGAAGTTCAAAATGGAGCAGTCAAAGAAAAGTTCTTGCCTGTGTTGCAAAGGTGTGAAATTGAGTAAGACTCAAATCCCGACCACAATGCAGAAAATAGAAAAGAGAATGAAAGTCATTCCCTATGCCTCAGTCATAGGTTCTATAAAGTATGCTATGCTATGTACGGACCTATTGTATACCTTGCTCTGAATTTGGCAAGGAGTACAATAGTGATCTAAGAGTAGATCCTTTGGACATTGGTCAAGAACATCCTTAGTGAGGACTAAGGAAATATTTCTCGATTATGGAGGTGATAAAAGAGCCCGTCGTAAAGAGTTACATCGATGCAAGCTTTTTTACAGATCCAGATGACTCTAAGTCTCAATCTGGATACATATTGTAAGTGGGAGCAATTAGCTAGAGTAGCCCGATGCGAGCATTGTAGACATAGAATATTTGCAAAATACATACGGCTCTGAATGTGATGAGACCCGTTGACTAAAATTATCTCACAAGCAAAACATGATCACACCTTAGTACTCTTTTGGGTGTTAATCACATAGCGATGTGAACTAGATTCTTGACTCTAGTAAACCCTTTGGGTGTTGGTCACATGTCGATGTGAACTATGGGTGTTAACCACATATAGATGTGAACTATTGATGTTAAATCACATGGCGATGTGAACTAGATTATTGACTCTAGTGCAAGTGGGAGATGAAGGAAATATGCCCTAGAGGCAATAATAAAGTTATTATTTATTTCCTTATATCATGATAAATGTTTATTATTCATGCTAGAATTGTATTAACCGGAAACATAATACATGTGTGAATACATAGACAAGCAGAGTGTCACTAGTATGCCTCTATTTGACTAGCTCGTTAATCAAAGATGGTTATGTTTCCTAACCATAGACATGAGTTGTCATTTGATTAACGGGATCACATCATTAGGAGAATGATCTGATTGACATGACCCATTCCGTTAGCCTAGCACTTGATCGTTTAGTATGTTGCTATTGCTTTCTTCATGACTTATACATGTTCCTCGTAACTATGAGATTATGCAACTCCGTTTACGGAGGAACACTTTGGGTGCTACCAAACGTCACAACTTAACTGGGTGATTATAAAGGAGTACTACAGGTGTCTCCAAAGGTACATGTTGGGTTGGAGTATTTCGAGATTAGGTTTTGTCACTCCGATTGTCGGAGAGGTATCTCTGGGCCCTCTCGGTAATGCACATCATTATAAGCCTTGCAAGCAATGTGACCAATGAGTTGGTTACGGGATGAAGCATTACAGAACGAGTAAAGAGACTTGCGGTGTGACGAGATTGAACTAGGTATTGGATACCGACGATCGAATCTCGGGCAAGTAACATACCGATGACAAAGGGAACAACGATGTTGTTATGCGGTTTGACCGATAAAGATCTTCGTAGAATATGTAGGAGCCAATATGGGCATCCAGGTCCCGCTATTGGTTATTGACCGAGAATAGTTCTAGGTCATGTCTACATAGTTCTCGAACCCGTAGGGTCCGCACGCAAGGTTTCGGCGATGCTTATATTATGAGTTTATGAGTTTTGATGTACAGAAGGAGTTGAGTCCCGGATGAGATCCGGGACATGACGAGGAGTCTCGAAATGGTCGAGACGTAAAGATCGATATATTGGACGACTATATTCGGAGTTCGGAAAGGTTCCGAGTGATTCGGGTATTTTCGAATCTGGAGAGTTACGGGAATACGTATTGGGCCTTATTGGGCCATACGGGAAAGAAGGAAAAGGGCCTCAAGGGTGGCGCACCCCTTCCCTTGGTCTGGTCCGAATTGGACTAGGGAAGGGGCGCCTTCCTTCCTTCTCCTTTTCCCTTCCCTTTCCTTCTCTCCTACTCCTACTACATGGAAGGTTTCCTAGTTGGACTAGGAAAGGGGAATCCTACTCCCGGTGGGAGTAGGACTCGCCTAGGGCGCGCCATAGAGAGGGCCGGCCCTCCCCTCCTCCACTCCTTTATATACGGGGGCAGGGGGCACCCCATGGACACACAAGTTGATCTACGGATCTTTCCTTAGCCGTGTGCGGTGCCCCCTTCCACCATATTCCACTTCGGTCATATCGTCGCGGAGCTTAGGCGAAGCCCTGCGCCGGAGAAGTCATATCGTCATGAGCTTAGGCGAAGCCCTGCGTCGGTGGAGCATCAACATCGTCACCACGCCGTCAGGCCGACGGAACTCATCCCGACACTTTCTTTGGATCGAGTCCGGGAATCGTCATCGAGCTGAGCGTGTGCAGAACTTCGGAGGTGCCGTGCGTTCGGTGCTTGGATCGGTCGGATCGTGAAGACGACGACTACATCAACCGCGTTGTTATAACGCTTCCACTTTCGGTCTACGAGGGTACGTGGACGGACACTCTTCCCTCTTGTTGCTATGCCATCACCATGGTCTTGCGTGATCGTAGGAGAAATTTTTGAAATTACTACGTTCCCCAACACTATTCTGCTCCCCGATGTTTTTAGGGTATATGGACATATATAGGCAAAAGAAGTCGGTCAGGGGAGCCATGAGGGGCCCATGAGGGTGGGGGCTCACCCAGGGGGTAGGGCGCGCCTCCCTGCCTTGTGGCTTCCTCGAAGCTTCCCTGACGTCTACTCCAAGTCTCCTGGATTGCTTCCGTTCCAAAAATAACTCTCCCGAAGGTTTCATTCCGTTTGGACTCCGTTTGATATTCCTTTTCTTCGAAACACTGAAATAGGCAAGAAAACAACAATTTGGGCTGGGCCTCCTGTTAATAGGTTAGTCCCAAAAATAATATAGAAGTGTTTAGTAAAGACCATAAACATCCAAAATAGATAATATAATAGCATGGAACAATAAAAAATTATAGATACGTTGGAGACGTATCAAGCATCCCCAAGCTTAATTCATGCGCGTCCTCGAGTAGGTAAATGATAAAAACAGAATTTTTGATGTGGAATGCTACCTAACATATTTATCGATGTAATCTTCTTTATTGTGGCAAGAATATTTAGATCCATAAGATTCAAGACAAAAGTTTAATATTGACATGAAAACAATAAACTTCAAGCATACTAACAAAGCAATCATGTCTTCTCAAAATAACATGGACAAAGCAAGCTATCCCTACAAAATCATATGGTCTGGCTATGCTCTATGTTCATCACCCAAAATATTTAAATCATGCACAACCGCGATGACAAGCCAAGCAATTATTTCATACTTTTGATGTTCTCAAACTTTTTCAATCTTCACGCAATACATGAGCATGAGCCATGGACATAACACTATAGGTGGAATAGAATGGTGGTTGTGGAGAAGACAAAAAGGAGAAGATAGTCTCACATCAACTAGGCGTATCAACGGGCTATGGAGATTCCCATCAATAGATATCAATGTGAGTGAGTAGGGGTTGCCATGCAACGGATGCACTAGAGCTATAAGTGTATAAAAGCTCAAAAAGAAACTAAGTGGGTGTGCATCCAACTCGCTTGCTCACGAAGACCTAGGGCATTTTGAGGAAGCCCATCATTGGAATATACAAGCCAAGTTTTATAATGAAAGATTCCCACTAATATGAAAGTGATAACATAGGAGACTCTCTATCATGCAGATCATGGTGCTACTTTGAAGCACAAGTGTGGTAAAAGGATAGTAGCATTGCCCCTTCTCTCTTTTTCTCTCTCTTTTTTGTTTTTTTGGCCTTCTCCTTTTTTATGGCCTCTTTTTTCTCTTTTTTTTTATTTGGGCTTCTTTGGCCTCTTTCATTTATTTTTTTGTCCGGAGTCTCATGCCGACTTGTGGGGGAATCATAGTCTCAATCATCCTTTCCTCACTGGGACAATGCTCTAATAATGATGATCATCACACTTTTATTTACTTACAACTCAAGAATTACAACTCAATACTTAGAACAAAATATGACTCTATATGAATGCCTCCGGCGGTGTACCGGGATGTGCAATGACTCACGAGTGACATGTATGAAAGAATTATAAAGGTGGCTTTTCCACAAATACGATGTCAACTACATGATCATGCAAAGCAATATGACAATGATGAAGCGTGTCATAATAAACGGAACGGTGGTAAGTTGCATGGCAATATATCTCGGAATGGCTATGGAAATGTCAACAGATAAGGTACTTGAATCTTTAAATAGCCAAACTTGGCTGGATTTTTCATTATGATATTGAATGATTGAGGTTTTCAAACCGGGTTATTCAAATCTTTAATAGCCAACATGGCTGGATTTTTATTATGGTTATCAATAACCACTATTATGATTAAGGTTTTTAAAGTCGCTTTAGCGCAATGGCTATTATTTTATCAATGAATATGATTTATTCTACAATGGAAGGAATAGTCCCGAGTCACTGCAGGCTTACGACCTGGCACTTGCGGGCTACATTATTCAAATTGATATTACATCAAATATGCAAGTTTCATGTCGCTGCAAGTATGCACCATGACACTTGGGGGCTAATGCAAACTCATTTTTTACTAGCCTTATTGAAGACCCGATTCATCACATCGTAATGAGCCGGCCCTTGGGGGCTACCAATTGCTCCTGTTAAAATTCAAGGTACACAAGCCTTATTCCATTATATTGAAGGATCCACTGCTCAGTTTGTAAAGCACAAAGCTCTTAATCTTGTGGACGTGGGTTCAAGCCCCAGGATGGGGGTTACATCATATGATATTATTTTCAATGAAAAGTCCCAGTTCAGTATTATCTTACTGAGCCGGCCCTTGGAGGCTACACATTGCTACTCAGGTATACATGATTATATTTACGAAGTCCCTGCTCATTATTGCATAATGACCCGACCCTTGGGGGCTACATTGGTTGAAGTTTTTATGAGCATAAGTAAATTACAAGTCCCAGGTTGCTGCAAGCATGACAACCCGGCACTTGGGGCCTACATATGAGGAATACTCAGTTCTGACTAGTGATTGAGATGAACAATATGGATTTCTTCAAAGTGGTAATATTTATATTGAATCAAGTCTTAAGTCATCATTTTGATCTGCTCAAGACTTGGGGGCTACAGTCATGACCCGGAACCATCAGTTTTTATAACCCGGCGATTTTGCAGATCATAGCTTGGCAAGTTCTACATTTTCAAGCCAGCTGAATATCTATTGAATATTTCAAGACCAATACTTTTTCAAGTCAGAGCATTGAAGGCCGAGTCAAATGGATGCTTTATTTACAATATTTCTTCTACAAGCAAATTGATTATGAAGTTGGTCTATTGACCCGGATTTTCCAGAAGGAGGAGATGACAAGGACTTAAGGATGATCAAGTGCCGGCTTACAAGAAATTTAACCCGGAGTACAACCTGTTAATTTGTTCTTATGTTTATGTTGCAGACCAGTTTAACATGGATAAATCCAAATTAAACATGGGGGCTAATGTCGGGGATATACCCCGTGGTATGACCCGGCCGGATGTATAACCCGGCCGGACTTGGCGACTCACTAATGACCCGCCTCGACCGACGACTCACTAAGTGACCCGCCTGAGCTGGCGACTTATGGGTGACCTGGCAAGCGGATCAGAGGAGCGACAAGACCCGGGGGCCCAAGAGGCTCAAGGCTCAGAAGGCCGGCTTACGTTATGGTAGGCCGGCTTAAGAGGAAAGGCATAAGGAATATTCTCCTACGAAGGAAGCAAGACCCAGACTTGTATTCAACTTGTAAGAAAACATAGACTAGTCCTAGTCCTACTAGGACTCCACATGTAACCCGCCCCTCTAACTTATATAAGGAGGGGCAGGGCTCCCCAAGAGGGACAAGCAACAAGAAAGAATCTCTAGGGCTAGACACAAAGAGCCGGCTTACCGGCGACTCCCTCATGATCATAATGAGATCTAGCCACAAACAGCATGTAGGGCTATTACCGGACGATGTTTCCCGGGGCTTGAAACTGTCTAAATCCTTGTCTTGTGTTGCGTCTCTCGACTCCGCTCAACCCCTCTCAAGCTACTACATAGATGCATTAGCCTCACGACTAAGTCCTCATGCTAAGGACATCTGCCGTGACAATTCCACGACAGTGTCTGTTTTGAGGAAGCTATATGGTGGGTGTATGATACTGGCGAAAGGTGCGCGGTATTAGAGAGGCTAGCAATGGTGGAAGGGTGAGAGTGCGTATAATCCATGGACTCAACATTAGTATGAACTCACATACTTATTGCAAAAATATATTAGTTATCGAAACGAAGTACTACGTGCATGCTCCTAGGGGGTTAGATTGGTAGGAAAAGACCATCGCTCATCCCCGACCGCCACTCATAAGGAAGACAATCAATAAATAAATCATGCTCCGACTTTATCACATAACGGTTAACCATACGTGCTTGCTATGGGAATCACAAACTTTAACACAAGTATCTCTCAAATTCACAACTACTCAACAAGCATGACTCTAATATCACCATCTTCATATCTCAAAACAATCATAAGGAATCAAACTTCTCATAGTATTCAATGCACTTTATATGGAAGTTTTTATTATATCCCTCTTGGATGCCCATCATATTAGGACTAATTTCATAACCGAAGCAAATTACCATGCTGTTCTAAAGACTCTCAAAATAATATAAGTGAAGCATGATAGTTCATCTATTTCTTCAAAATAACACCACCATCGTGCTCTAAAAGATATAAGTGAAGCACTAGAGCAAATGACAAACTACTCCGAAAGATATAGGTGAAGATCAATGAGTAGTTGAATAATTATGCAACTATGTGAAGACTCTCTAACATTTAAGAATTTCAGATCTTCGTATTTTATTCAAACAGGAAGCAAAACAAAAGAAAATAAAATGACGCTCCAAGCAAAATACATATTATGTGGTGAATAAAAATATAGCTCCAAGTAAAGTTACCGACGAACGAAGATGAATGAGGGGATGCCATCTGGGCCATCCCCAAGCTTAGGCTCTTGGTTGACCTTGAATATTACCTTGGGGTGCCTTGGGCATCCCCAAGCTTAGGCTCTTGCCACTCCTTATTCCATAGTCCATCAAATCTTTACCCAAAACTTGAAAACTTCACAACACAGAACTTAACAGAAAACTCGTAAGCTCCGTTAGTATAAGAAAATAAATCACCACTTAGGTTGTCGGGGGTTGGGTGTGACATATGCCAATGGATGGCTTATCATGGTGGGAGTGAGTAGAACGTCGCCGGTGCCTTGAAGCAGGATGAGGCGTAGACATGTACGCTGGCGCACTTTACCCAGGTTCGGGGCTCTCCTACGGGATAAAACCCCTAGTCCTGCTCTGCGGGGTCTCCGCATGATCACTAAGGCACTAGTGAGTACAAATGGCGCTCCTCGAGCTACATGATAGAGGTGGAAGAAGGCAAGGCTAGCTCTCCTCCCCTAGGTGTGAGTCTAATTCTAACAGATTGGAACCCTTTGCACGGGTGCCCTGGGGGATTTATATAGGCCTACCCCCAGGGGTACAATGGTAATCCGGCCGGGTGTAGGACCCAGCCGTCAGTCTCTCTGGTCGTCGGCTTCTCCGCCGGCTGCTAGGGCCCGCTGCTTGGTGGGTCCCGCTGCTTGGTGGGTCCCGCCGGCTGGTCTGGTACGGAGCCGACGGCCGCTCCCACCGCTCGCGGGTCTTGCCGGCTGCTGATTACTGTAGCCATGATGCTAATGACACATGCTTGGTCAGGGGAGCGTGGCTACAGTCCCGCCGCCTGGTGGGGGGGATCACTGTTGCCACGCCCGGTCTCATCTGATTAATGGTGCGTGGGCCCCGAGGAAGGAACATGCCTCCTGCTGGGAGCCGGCCTCCCTCGGGTCCGACTGGTGAGGCCTCCGTCGTCCTCCGGGCTCTCGCTGATTGGTAGGGCCCGCCGTCTTCGGGATGTACCGACAGGCGGTCGTGGGAACAGGGTTCCGCCCGACAGGAGTGACGTCAGGGGCGGGGTGGCAACAATGTTGCGCCAGGCGGCGATCTCTGCCTGTATGGAGCACTGTGGCCACTCCCGGCCCTGGATTCCAGGGGATGGGCTATACTACTGCCACACCCTATCTTGTCTCTTTAATGGGGGCGCGGACTCTAAGGACGCCTTGGGCCGACTGCTAGGAGCCGGCCTCTCGGGAGGCCGCCAGCTAGGAGTCGGCCCGTCTTGGAGCCGCCTTCCTAGGCATGGCCGCCTTCTGGCAGTCGGTCGTTCGGCCAACCGGTCGCCAGAAGGCGGGGATTTATCTTGACGCCTTGAGGGGCGCAGCCGGCCCCGATGTCTTGAAAGGTTCAGGGGCTCGGGTTAGGCTACCCGTGGCCCATTACTCCGACAGTAGTCCCCGAAGCTGGTGAGGAGCCGGGGAGCCTCAATAGTTTCCTCCTCCGGGTGCTCTGAAGGAAGCTTCATCCGACTTCTGGGAAGCTGGTCGGCAGGAGTCGGGTACCCCAGTCGGATTTTTCTGGAATTTCGAACGCATCTGCGGGAACCAGGTGGCGTGCTTGCTAAGCTCCTCGGCCCGCCGCCCGTTGTGGGCATGCCACATGGCGCCAGCCAGCCAGGTCGGCCTGCCAGCCCATGCTTGTGATGGGACGCGACCGCAGGCAGGGCCCGCCACCACCGAGCCTCGGCATGCGAGCGGATCCGCTGTGGCCGAGGCGGGTGGATGGGTTTCCCCGCAGAGTTATTGCGCGTAGTAACCCGCGCGGTAAAGGCGGGGGCGTGGAGTCGTGGGCATAGTTAATCCCACGATTGCATGCCCACCCCCCCGGCTTCGTAGCCCGTAGGCTATAAGTAGGGAGAGGAGAGGGAGCGGCAAAGCACGCGCGCCCCTCCACCCCCTTGTACCTCCTTCTTCTTCCTCTCGCCGCCGTGCTCTTGAGCCCTGCCGGAGCGCTACCGCAGCTCGTCTCCGCGAGCTCGTCCGCCCGAGCCCTCTTTGCTTCGCTCCATTCTCGACTCCCTCGCCGCGCCCTTTCTCTGTCGAGCTTTCCATGGCGCACGAACGAGGAGCGACTGTGATGGGTCCAACGTCAATGAGGACCACATCACCTTCCTCCGCGAGACACGGCGTCTTCCCGGCGCAGGCTACGTGAAGGCACGCGTGCCGCCGGAGGGGGAGATCTCGCCGGTGCCGGGGGAGGGCGAGCGGGTCGTCTTCCGCTCGCACTTCATCTGCAGCTTCGGCCTGCCGGCGAGCGGCTTCCTCCGCTCGTTTCTCGAATTCTACCACCTCCAGCCTCATCATCTCACACCCAACACCGTGATGCTCCTAGCCGCCTTCGTCGCGCTGTGCGAAGGTTATCTTGCATTCTCCCCACCATCGAGCTGTGGGGAGCCTTCTTCTACACCAAGCTGGGCACCTCCGTCCGAGAGGTGGCTGCCCAGTGCGGTGCCTTCATCGTAGTTCGCCGGCCATCGCCGAAGAACGCCTTCCTCACCATCAAGCTGCCACAGTCGGTCAAGATGTGGCAGCAATCTTACTTCTACATGGAGAACGTGGACCCGGCCGTCGACTTCCTCAACATGCCGGCTTATGTAGCCGGCCCGCCTGCCGAGCCTCGGGCCAGCTGGGCCTACAAGCCGAGGCCGGTGTCAGCAGACGGCGCTGCCGCCATCCAGCGGCTCCGGGAGCTGACCGCAACTGAAGGCCTCTAGGCGTCCGACTTGCTGGTCGCCTTCGTCGAGCGCCAGGTTCTCCCGCTTCAGGGCCGGCCGTACCTGATCTGCTGGATGAGCAGGCATCGCGACCCGTGCCGGCTGAGCACCAAGGAGATGCCGGCTGCTGAGGTCGCCAACTTGGTGAACGAGATCTCCGGCCTCAAGCTGGAGGGGTCTTGGAGTTTCGGCAAGCGGCCGTATTCCCGCACCGACCCGCCACCTGCGGTAGGTTTCCAATTCTTTCTTCCTGGACACTCGTACTGGTCTCGATCTTGGTCTTGATCAGCTGGCCTCTTGCTACTTGAAACAGATCTACATGTCGGACGCCACGGCCGCCATCGTAGGGGCAGGTGGCGACTACCAGCCGGACCGGGCGGTAAGCGACGTGGACGACCCCGACTTGGGGGCGGCCACCTTGGAAGACACCGGAACAGGCGGCATCTTTGAAGCAGGCGGCTCTGAGGAAGACGACATCGAGACCTGGCCTGACGGCGTCCAGCTCGAGGCGCCGGTAGGTTACATGCGGGCCCCTTCGTCGAGCCGACTGCTCGAGGCGGCACGCGTAAGCGGAAGCAAGGCGCCGTCCTGTTCGGCAGCGTGCTGAAGAAGGCCAAGAATCCGGCCGCCGCGACCAGGCGGAAGGAGGTTGCAGCGAAGGCGGCCAAGTACCAGAAGCTCCCAAAGGCGCCTCCTATGGTGTCAGCGTAAGTATCCTTTCCTTGTGGTCTTCTTTCTTGTTGATTCCTTCTGAACTTCCTTTGTTTTATTTTCTTGATTCTTAGGGTGCCGCTCTCTATTGAGAAGTAGGCCGCCGCCTCCATCGTGGGGTCGGCGGAGACGTCCACCACCACCCGGCGAATCGATCCAGCCACTGACCTCCGGGAGGCGACGGAGCAAAACACGCAGGAGGCGCGCGAGGAGCAGGAAGCCGCCCGCCTAGAGAAGGCGGAGGCAGACAGGGCGGAGGCCGCCGCTTTGAAGCGGCTGGCGGAGGCCGAGGCTGCTGCCGCGGAGAAGAACAGGCCGAAGAAGCCGCGGGCCGTCAGTCGGCGATATTCGTCACCACCCTGAACTCCGCGCCCCCACCACCAAAATTCATGGCGGCGACTGGGGGAGTCGGCGACGAGCACCCGGTCATGGAGAGGGACGGCGGCGATGTCGTTATGCCGGACGTAGTCGTGCCCCAGCCGCCGCCTTCTGAGGGGGTGCGAGTGTGACGCCCCCGACTCGACCGTACACTAATCATGCACGCAAATGTGTACGACCAAGATCAGGGACTCACGGGAAGATATCACAACGCAACTCTAGACACAAAAATGAAATAATACAAGCTTCATAATACAAGCCAGGGGCCTCGAGGGCTCAACACAAGCTCGATACACAAGAGTCAGCGGAAGCAACAATATCTGAGTACAGACATAAGTTAGACAAGTATGCCTTAAGAAGGCCAGCACAAAAGCAACACGATCGAAGAGGCAAGGCCTCCTGCCTGGGACCTCCTAACTACTCCTGGTCGTCAGCGGTCTCCACATAGTAGTATCCGTCGGCGGTGGCATCTGGCTCCAGGGATCCACCATCTGGCTGCATCAACCGAAAAGAAGAAGGAAGGGGAAAAAGGGGTAGCAAAGCAACCGTGAGTACTCATCCAAAGTACTCGCAAGCATCAGATCTACACTAAGTATGCATTGGTATCAAATGGAAGGGTTGTATCTGTGGACTGAACTGCAGAATGCCAGAATAGAGGGGAAGGCCTAGCCTATCGAAGACTAGCATCTTCACGCAACTCCAAGCATCTTGCAGCATGTAGAAGAGTAAAGAATAGCAGTTTATATTTAACAAACATGTTGTAGTATCAACGCCTAGAGATCCTTCCTCGACTCCCTACGAGAAAGCAATCCCGGAGCCACATAGCTTAAGTATCCGTTTCTAGTTGTATTAGATCAAGATATAAGTCTGAACGTCCATTACCGTGGACACGGTATTCGAATAAAGATCTTCCCTGCAGGGGTGCACCACGTGACCCAACACGCTCGATCACTCTGGCCGGACACACCTTTCTGGGGTCAATGCCCGGCCTCGGAAGATCAACACGTCGCAGCCCTACCTAGGCTCAGCAGAGAGGTCCCCGCCGGTCTACATCCTAAGCGCTCCGGGGTCTTGGGCCCATCGCCCGCAGCACTCCGGGTCGTTGCGCGCAGGGTGAATACCAGCACCGCCTGGATGGCCAGCACGATTTGACCGTGTCGCACTGCTGAACTGGACGTCTGACAAAGCTTCGGCTGATACCTTGACGTCGAGGCCCATAACTATTCTTGCGTGGTGGTTAGTGCATAAAGGCCAAAGGCCAACTCAGAACAAATACACAAACATGTTAGTGCATTAACAATTAAAGTAGTGACGGCTGTCGGGACAAGTCCGGAGCTATCACCCCTTCCCGGGTGATACCGCTAAACAGCCAGCCGCCACCGTCACATCGCACGGGTGCTCTTCGAGCCCGCCTGGCTTTCACAACAGTCTCAAGTAAAGTCAAGGTAACTGTGTGTCTAGATATCAAGGGGAAAACCCGAGGAATCACCCCCGGTGGATTCCACTCAATGTAATCATAAAGGTGAACGTAAGAGGAACCACCCTCGAGGTTCACACTTGAGGTGTTGCACGACAGAGCCGTATCGGGAATGGTGAAAGAGGAACCACCCTCGATGACCACACCGAATAGCTACACTACAGAATTATCATCAGGAGTGTGTTAAGAGGGATCACCCTCGGCACTCGATAGTAGCTCTGCAGAGTCGAGCAACTAAAGGGGCGTGATGTGATGTGAGGTGTCAGGCTCTGGTCGTCGATCATGCTGATCGAGGCGTAGATGATGAAGCAGGGGCAACAAGGACAAGTGGGGGTCACTGATGGATCTCTACCTAACCTATACTAAGCCGTTTAGGACAAGCAGGTAGGTAACAATAGCAGGTACAAAAGCAGGCTATGCATCAGAATAGGAGCAAACAATAACACAAGAAAAATCTAATGCAAGCATGAGAGAATGGAATGGACGATATCGGTTTGATCAAAGGGGGGGGCTTGCCTGGTTGCTCAGACAAGAAGGAGGGTCGTCGGTGACGTAGTCGATCACAGGGGCATCAGCGGCAGTCTACCGGTCTACCGAAGAGAAGAGGGGGGAGAAACAATAAATACACGCAAACATATGCACAACATGATTATAAGCGGGGCTAGAGGTGTTCTAACGCATTGCTAGGCGTTACTGGCGATGGGGGAAACATCCGGGAAAGCTTTCCCGGTCCTGGACGTCTGTCAGACAGATGAACCGGAGGGGAAAGGTTGCATGTTTGCTATGATAGCGATGTGTTGCGGGCGAAAAGACCGCGTATTCGGATTGTCTCATCGTTGCGAGTAACTTTCATGTAGAGAACTTTTTCATTCGAGTTACGGATTAATTTATATGATTTTCCAAGGATTTAAACAATATCCTGAAAATCCCTGAAATTCTGCTAAGTCTGAGCATTCATCAGTTTTAAACATCTTTTAGCTGTTTTCAAAAGGTTACAACTATGGATCTGTACCTCCTATGATTTTGTGCCTTATATCAATTTTGAGCATTTTTCTGTGATCTATAAGATAGTAGCACTTTCATCTCTGTTAGAGTTGATTTGCTTGATCATCAACAACACTAAAGTAGCTATGAAAATAAAGCTGTTTTCGGTTTTTCTATTAACAGAACATTGAACTTTGTGATTTCCGTAGGAATTAATCCATACATCAAAAGGATTTGGTCCAGTGGGATAAAATGGAGTTTGTCATGTATACTTTCTATTCATATTTTCCTTAGCCTTGTTAACAGTTGTTTAACCATAGTTTAGGGGTAGTCGAGGGGGTTACTTGATGTAGAAATTAAAAAGCTAGCTAGCTGCTACAAAGAATCGAACGTTATCGCAGTAGAATGCAACAGCTCAGTAGTAGCTTGACTAGCCGAGCAGCGAAGCCGCAAGCGAAAGCAGCAGCAGCGGCGCTGGCCCGGGCGATCTTGGCTGAAGGCGGCGAGGCCGGAGCCACACACTTTGCACGCACCACACATACACACAGAGCACACGCCAAGACACACAACGTACACCACACACGGCCATGAAGCGGGCGCTGGGAGCTCAGGTGCTCTTCGGGGACGGCGGCACCGCGCTCTTGCGGGCAAAACAAGTGGTACAGTGGGGATCAATGCATTTGTGCGAGCTAAACGGACATCGGTGCATAACCGTATGGTCGCCGGAAGCTGGCCGGCGACGAGCTACGGCGGTAGCGTGTATGGTGCCTCGATGGAAACGGCTCTATGGAGCTCGGCGGAGCGCGTGCGCGTGCTCGTTGTGCTCCTGGGGGCACCATGAGCACGGTGCTGTGCTCAGGCAAGCGTGACAACGGCTACGGAGACGACCATGAGCTCGTCGGCGGCGGATAGAATACGGGCGCGGCGGCAAGCTAGCTACGGCGCGCGAGGAAGCTTAACGAAGAGGAGCAGGAGGTGGAGAAGCTCACCGCGCGGCTAAGGAAAGCCTTCGAGATCTTAGTAGCAGCAGACGGTGGCCGGAGCGGAAGAAGATCGACGGCGGCCGAGGCGGAAGGGGCCGACTCGATCCAGCTGCGTGGCGGAGCTCCCGGCTCCGTTCGTGGACGGAGACGAAGCATCTGACAGCAGGAACTGATGGTCCAGCTAGCTCCTAGGCGCCAGTGGTCGACGGTGGCAGCGTGGACGAGTCGAGGCATGGCAATGGCGGTCTTGATTCTTGGCGGAGGGAGAGGAGGGCGACGCGAGGGGAATGGGGAGGGGCCGGCTAGGGGTCCTGGCGCAAGGGGTACATATAGGCCGGGGGAACGCTGGAGGGCCGTCGGATGGCCGCCACGGCGACGGCCGGTGCAGGGGCATGCATCGGCTGCCACGATCCCCTATGAACAGGGAGGGGGAAGCAGTGCGCTTGGGCCGGCCTAGTGGTTAGGTGGGCCAAATGGCCCAGGGGGAGGGGGTTGGCTCATTTAGTTTTTTTGTTTAATTACTTTTTATTATTTACCTTCCATTGCTTTAATTAATTTCCACAATACTTTAGTTTAGTTAAAGTACAGAAGTAGTTTCTAAATTAGTATTACTATTTAAACCTCTGCCACAAAAAGTTTCACTCACAAATAAAATAGTTTAACATTTTAGAAATTACAAAAAGGCATTTAAACAATTGTTTAAGCCACTGTTTTTAATTAGTTAAGGGCATTAAACCACTTTGCAAAGATTTTGGTTCACAACCATAATTAGTTATGGAATATTTTCCATACTTTGAACATTTTATTTTGCATGTTTGAGAAATTTGAATTTGGGGCCTTAATTTGAATTTGAGTTTGAACTAAGATTTGGATCAAGCGAGGATTAGCAACAGTAATGTGATGACATGGCACCATTAGTGGATATTAATGTATCTTAATTATCCGGGCGTCACAGCGAGACAAGCAGTCGGCTGATCCACCGGCGCCGCCAGCCGGAGATGAGATGGCGACGGACCCAACTCCTGAGGTCCGCACCCCGACGCACTGCAGGCTCGCAAAGGCGGCCTCGGCGCCACGCCCGCTGGAGACCGGCGCCGCAAGCTCTTCGATCCCGGACACCGAGGCGACCAGCGCCGCGCCCACTGGGTGGGTGCGGGGAGGCGGGACGGGCCCTCTGAACAAGGCGATCCTGGACGTCCAAGCCAAGCTCCGCGCCGAAGCAGACGCTCTCAAGCACTGCAACAAGGCGTACCTGGAATCGCGAGAGGCCATCCGGGTATGCTTCTTGCTTCTTTGTTTTTAATTCTCGTATTGCCAGGCGCGCCAAGCACTCCATCGGGTGTATTCCCGAAGTTTCGGGCTTCAGCAGCGGCTCGAATCGTGGTTAGCAAGCTCCGAGTACTAATATCTTTGTTGTAGGACTATCATAACCTTCGTGTGGCCTCCTTCAACTCCAAAGTCCAGGAGTTGGATCAACGTGCCGTTGACTTGTCGGAGAGCCAGAGTAAGTTTTCTTCTTTCTCTGCGGGGGCGCGCTGGCGCACCCGCGGGCTGTAGTCCCCGAGATTCGGGCCGGCTGCTGAGCAGTCAGGCCGGATCTTCCTCGCAACTTCGTCTTTCTTTGATGATTGTTGACGCCCTTTTCTTCTTCTTTTGCAGAGGCCAACGCCACCCTGCAGCAGCAGCTGGGCGAAGCCAACACTACGCTGCTCACCAAATAGGCAGATTGCATCAAGCTGGCCGAGGAGCGTGACCGGCTGGTCACGCAGCTGGTGGAGCAGGCGGATCTTCTCAAGAAGGCCCAGAAGGAGGCGGAGGACAAGGAGGCCAGTCTCCTAGCTGAGTTCGAGACCGAACGCTCTGCCTGGACCGACAAGGAGGCGATGCTGACTGCTGGCTTCGGCGAGATTGAAGACATGGTTGACCGTGAGCTTCCCTCTTTACTCTTTCTTCGAGCCGCCGTCTTCTGATCAGACCGGTTTCTTGCTTCTAACTTTGGTTTTTTGGCTTTCTGTTTGAGCAGACTTCTTCCCCGGTGACTCTATTGCCGCCAAACGGGCCATCGAGGCCGATCGCGAAGCGCGGAGGGCAGAAGGTGCGGAGATTGCCGCCAATGCCCCCGAGCCCTCAGCGAGCAGCTTCTCAGCATCCAGGCCCGTCTCCAGTCGGCTCATCGGATGTTGCGCCGTCTTCAGCGTGTCGGCGCCCAGGCGATCACCCTGTGGCCAGACATGCCGGCACCGCACACTCTCAGTCGGACTGCCGACTGGCTGAAGGTGGCGGCCGGCTGTCTTGATGCCTGGAAGGGCTCCTCGGTCCGGGCTGGAGCACGCCGGGCCTTGGATTTCGTCAAGGCCTGGTGCCCTGGGCTAAATCTAGCCCAGTTGACCACGTTTCGACTGGAGGCCCAGGAGGAGCTGGCGGTGGGGGAGGATGATCTTGTCAAGCGGGCGGCGGCAATCTCCGAGTACACCAACACTAGCATCTTCATCCCGGAGCTGGCCGAGAACGGTGCCGAGGCGCCACCAGAGTGGTTTGGGCTGAACCCCGAAGACAGCGAGGACTCGGCCGAGGTGATCGACTCCAGCGGTGAGGAAGAAGACGAGGAGGAGGAGGAAGGTGAAGAGGAGGCGCCAGAGGTCGGAGCGGACGACCAGCCTCAGCTCGACCGCGCCTCTAGCAACGAGCCGTGCTCGAGCGAGCCGGCTGCTACTGAAGGCGGCCAAGCGGAGACTGACCAGCCGGCAGCTCCACCAACCGACACCACCGGCTCCACCGCTCCACCGAATCCGTCTGTTGTTCCCTATGCCGCTCGTTTACCTTTTGTTTTACCTGCTTTACCAGTCTCGACGAACTTGTTAGCTTTGCACAATTCCACCCGCGGGGTGTATTTCAAACTCCTGTTGAACGTCGGCCAAGGGCCTTTTGCTATGTAAATATTTTTCCGAGTTCTATCTTTCCTTGCTTTCTGCTCTTTGGCTTTTTTCCTTTGCCGCCTTCCCTTGGTTGCCGTCTTGCCAGCCGAACAGCCGCTCTGCGGACTGCGGCTGGGTCAAGTACTTAGCCATTTTCGGGAAGGCAAGTACTTAGCCGACTAGAGTTTTCTAGCAAGTTAAGTAGAAACCTACCGACCGGCTGCTCGACAGCCGGTCGGTGAGGCGAGAAGCCGGTTTGGACTATGTGTATGCTTTAGGTCCTTAGCCTTTTTTCATGCACACACCCTTTCCGCCTTAGCTCCTGCCTACCGAATAGTCGCTCTGCAAGCTGCGGCTTCTGGCAGAAAGCTAAAGTGCCAACACATTACTTGTCCGGCTACAAGAAGAATTTCATAGTACAAAGCGGCGAGTCCTCGGGTCGACTGGTCGAACCCGGTGCCAGACGGACTAATGGGATAACACAAATGACAGGCGTACTACTTATCGTACAGATAAAAGAGGACAGTCCCCGAGCTCTTCTCGGGGGACCCGAAGTCTTCGTACTTAATACAAAAGTTGGCGTGGTACATACTGCTTTAACTGTAAAACCTTCGAAGGAGATTCGCATTCCATGGTCGCTCCGTCTCCTTGCCGGAGTCATCTCTTTTGCGTGCTCGAGGCTTCTGAGCGTCGATGAGGTAGTAGGAGTCGTTGCCCATCACCTGCTGATGATGAAGGGGCCTTCTCAAGGTGCCGAGAGCTTGTGCTGACCGGCTATTCACTGGATCAGCCGAAGCACAAGGTCTCCCTCTTGGAAGGATCTCGGCTTGACCTTCCGGTTGTAGTATCGGTGCAGGCTCTGCTGGTAGATGCTGGACCGGCTGAGTGCCCACAGCCGGCCCTCTTCCAGCAGATGACGCCATCTTCTTGTGCTTCTTTGGCCTCCTCTTCGGTGTACATGGTGAATCGAGGGGAGTCGAATTCTATGTCCGTCGGGATGACGGCTTCGGCACCGCAAACGAGGAAGAAAGGCGTAAAGTTGGTTGACTTGTTCGGAGTTGTGCGCAGGCTCCAGAGGACGGCCGGCAGCTCATCAAGCCAACAGCCGGCCGACTACTCCTGAGGCTCGACCAGTCAGGGCTTGATGCCGGATAAGATGAGGCCGTTTGCTCGCTCCACCTGGCCGTTTGACTGCGGATGGGCAACGGACGCTAGGTCCAGTCGGATGCCCTGCGTCGCACAGAAACGGGCCAAGGCGCCTTTGGCAATGTTTGTGCCATTGTCGGTGATGATGTTGTGTGGTATGCCGTACCGGATGATGATGTCGGAGATGAAAGTCACATCAGTCAGACCATTCAACTTCTTAATTGGCTTTGCTTCTATCCACTTGGTGAACTTGTCCACTGCGACAAGCAAATGAGTCATGCCGCCGCGTGTTGTCTTGAATGGTCCAACCATGTCCAAGCCCCAAACTGCAAAGGGCCAGGCAATGGTAATAGTCTTGAGTGCAGAAGCCGACTGATGTGGCTTTGAACGAAACTTCTGGCACCCTTTGCATTTCTGGACCAAGTCCTTGGCGTCGTTTAGGGAAGTCAGCCAAAAAAACCGTGGCGGAAGGCTTTGGCCACGAGTGCTCTTGAAGCTGCGTGGTGACCACACTCGCCTTGATGGATATCTTTGAGGATTGCTTGGCCTTGCTCCGGCTCTACGCAACGCTGATAGACACCAGTGACGCTGCGCCTCACAAGCTCTCTGTTGACTATGGTGTACGCTGCTGCCCGGCGTTGCACTTGCCGGGCCGAGATCTCATCAGTCGGCAGCTCTTTGTTCACCAGAAAGTTGAGGATGGGCTGGGCCCATGAAGGTGCTGCAATTTCTTCGACTGCTAGGACTGCTACTTGCACGAGGGCGGTTGGGCCGGGAGGCGGCAGGTTGGAGTCGGCTGCCGCTTGCCGCGTCGGTGAAGTCCAGCCGATCGCTGCAGTCCGGGCGGGCTCTAAAGTCCCGGGCGGTGCAGTCTTGCAGTCCCAGGCGCTTCGCCGAATCGCCGTGCAATTCTGGGGTCCTCGAGTCGGATCCGACTGCTTCAGGAGGAGCCGACACAAAGATGGAATCCGACTCTGGCGATGGCTTGATGGACAGCTTAAGGAGGCGTTGTAAGGCGACACCTGCTGGTATTGCTTGCCGGGTGGAGCCAATCCGTGCCAAGGCATCGGCTTGCTCATTGTCATTTCATGGCACATGGAGAAACTCACACCCTTCAAAGTATCCACTCAGTTGCTGACGAGGAAGCGGTAGCTCGCCATGTTTGCATCCTTGGCATCCAAATCACCTGACAACTGCTGGACCACCAAGTCGGAATGTCCATAACACAGGATCCGACAAATGCCGAGTTCCTTGGCAAGCCGGAGCCCGTGAAATGAGTGCTTCGTACTCAGCAACATTGTTGGAGGCGGCAAAGTGAATTTGTAGCACATATCTGAGCTTGTCGCCTTTGGGAGAGGTGAGGACGATGTCGGCTCCCAAGCCGATGCGCATCTTTGAACCATCAAAATGCATCTGCCATTGGGTGGAGTCTGGCGCTGGTGGCAGATACTGGGTCTCGGCCCAGTCGATGAGGAAGTCGGCCAGTGCTTGTGACTTGATGGCGGTGCGAGGCTGGTAGTAGATGGTGTAGGGGGCCAAATCTATGGCCCATTTGGGCACTCGGCCTGAGGCGTCTCGGCTTCCAATGATCTCAGCGAGGGGGGCAGTGCAAACCACAGTGATTGGGTGCTCTTGGAAGTATGGCTTCAGTTTCTTGGCAGCAAAGTGCACGCCGTAGTACATCTTCTGGTAGTGGGGGTAGTTTTACTTGGAGGCGGACAACACTTCACTCAGGTAATACACCGGTCTCTGGACTGGTAGTGCTTTGCATTCTTCCTTGCGTTCCACCATTATGACTGTGCTGACCACCCGGCTGGTAGCGGCGATGTAGAGGAGCATGGGCTCCTTAGGAGTTGGAGCCGCTAGAACAGGCGGAGTGGTCAACATCTTCTTGAGCTGGAAAGAAGCTTCATCCGCCTTGTCGTTCCACTCGAAAAAAGTGGTCTTCTTCATGAGCTGGTACAGGGGAAGAGCCTTCTCACCCAGCCGACTGATGGAACGGCTGATGGATGCCAAGCAGCCGGTAAATTTTTGCACGTGTAGCAGTCGGGTGGGCACCTCCATCCTCTCGATGGCCTTGATCTTCATGGGGTTGCACTCTATGCCGCGCTCTGAGACCAGAAAGCCAAGAAGCTGGCCGGCTGGCACCCCAAAGACGCATTTCTCCCGGTTGAGCTTGATCTGAAATCGGCGCAAGTTCTCAAAGGTCTCCTTGATGTCTTCTAGCAGCGTTCCACGCTTCTCCGTCTTCACCACCACATCGTCCACGTAGACATGGGCGTTTCTGCCGAGTTGCTTGAGGAGACACTTCTGCATGCAACGCTGGAACGTGGCGCCGGCATTTCTCAAGCCGAACGTCATGGTCAGGTAGCAGAAGGCTCCGAAGGCGTGATGAAGGCGGTCTTCAGCCTGTCGGCTGGGTTTAGCTTGATCTGGTGATACCCTGAGTATGCAACCAAAAAGCTCAACAGCTCGCATCCGGCTGTGGAATCAATCACTTGGTCGATCCTTGGCAGAGCAAATGGGTCTTTGGGGCATGCCTTGTTGAGGCTGGTATAATCAATACACATGCGCCACTGCTTGTTCTTCTTCATCACTAGGACCGGGTTGGCTAACCATTCTGGAAAGAACACTTCCATGATGAAGCCGGCTGCTAGAAGCCGGGCTATCTCTTCTCCAACGACTCTTCTCTTCTCTTCCGACAGGCGGCGCAAGGGCTGCCTGACTGGCTTGGCATCTGACCGGACGTGTAGCTTGTGCTCGGCGAATTCCGTCGGAACACCCGGCATGTCCTTGGGAGACCATGCAAAGATGTCCCGATTCTCACGGAGGAAATCGACAAGCTCGCCTTGCTATTTGCTGTCAAGGTTTGCACCTATGACAGCGTACCTCTTTGGGTGCTCCGGGTCTTAGGGTATCTTCTTGGTTTCCTTTGCTGGCTTGAACGAGCCCTCAGCTTCTGACTCCTTGGGGTTGGATGACATTTCCGGCTGCTTGCCGGCCATGGCCACCACCCGGTCGAGGAGTCGCTTCTCGGCCGCGATCACGAGGGACTCGGCTAACCGGCTTCTCTTTGCTGCGCAGGCAGACGACCTCTTGCAGTCTCCTGCTATGGTCAGGATTCCCTTGGAGCTCGGCATCTTCATCTTCAGGTAAGCATAGTGGGGAACCGCCATGAACTTGGCCAGGGCAGGCCGGCCAAGCAGCGCATGATAGGGGCTTTCAAGGTCCACCACCTCAAACCAAACTGGCTCTCGGTGGAAATGATTTTTGTCCCCAAAGAGGACGTCTACCTGATTCTTGCTGATTGGTGAGCAGGAAAGGCCTGGAACGATGCCATGGAAAACAGTCCGGCTGGGCTGAAGATGTCTCTGCTTGATCCCCAACTTCTCCATGGTATCTTTGTACAGGATGTTGATGCTGCTGCCGCCATCTATCAGAACTCGAGAGAAGCGAGCAGGTCATCTCTCCGTAGCAAAGGTGGCATCCAACACCAGAGCATAGGAGCCAGGATTGGGCATCACCTCCGGGTGGTCGGCTCTACTCCAGCTGATGGGCTTCTCCGACCAATGCATGAATTCAGGGGCTTCTGATGCTACTGCGTTTACTTCTTGTTGCTGCTGCCGTCTGCTGCGCCTGTCGTCGCCCATGCTGGTGAACACGACGTAGGCCCCATGCTCCTCGGGATAATCATCTTGTATGGCGCCGACTGGCCGAGCCGCCGGCTGCTGAGGAGGAGGAGGCGGCAGGCCGGCTGGTGGAGGAGGCTGGAGTCCGTCGCCCTTGGTGATCCTGGTGAGCCAGTGGCACTTCCGAGTGGTGTGGTTGGACGGCTTCGCGCTGCTGTGGAACTTGCAGGGTGCATCAAGGGTCTGCTCGTATGAGAAGGCGGGCAACCAGTTGGGCTGGCCACCCTTTTGGCGCTTGGGGGGAGGCTGCCCTTCCGGCTGCTGATCTTCAATTGTTGCCACTTGCCGGCTCGTGGAAGCCGGCTGCATGGCTTTGCGCTTGCTGTTGTTCGGTTGCTATCGCCGACTGGCGTCACCAGCCGGGGTCCGAGGAGCTTGAGGGGCCACTTTGCCCGGTGCGTTAACTTGAATCTCCGCCTTCATGGAGGAGTCGGCCGTGGCGTACTTGTCTGCTATGATCAGCAGTTCGTCGAGGGTCGCCGGCTCATCACAGAGGAGCTTGTGCTTGAGGAGGGTGCCCTCTCGACACCCGGTAGTGAAGTACTCGATGGCCTGCACCTCGTGCACACCGTCGCAAGAGTTGCGCGGCTTGGCCCAGTGCGTGAGGTAGTCGGGAGTCAACTCGTTGGGGCCTTGGACGCACAAGGAGAGCTGGCGGGGCTTGGGCGGCCGGTTGTACGTGTTAGTGAAGTTGTGGATGAATGCTTCAGTGAAATCGACCCAGCTGTTGATGCTGCGGGCTTCAGGCTGTTCAGCCACGTCTGGGCCGTGCCCCGGAGGATGAGTGGAACGTACTTCACGGCAACGCGCTTGTTGCCGTTCGCGATGCTGACGGGTGTGGTGTAGTCGACCAGCCAGTCCTCCGACTTCACGGAGCCAGTGTACTTGGGTGTATCTCTCGGGAGCGTGAACCCTTTGGGGAAAGGTTCGTCTCGGATGCGGGGGCCGAAGCATGGTGGACCAAGCTCATCTTCTTCTTCCAGCGACAGGGATCGATTGAGGCGATCGATCCGGTGGCGGGCATCGTTCTCTCCGATTCCTTCTCGGCGGCCAAGGCAGTCGCCGAGTGACGGGTGATCAACAGGCGGTGGGGAAACGCGCCTCTCCCTGCGGGGAGGTGGAGGCGGATAGTCGTCTCGTCGCTGCACTGCTCTTGGGCGGCCGTCTTGGTCGCGCTCGATGGTGATGCGAGTCCGGCTGCGGCTAGCAGCCGGTTCCTTGTCTCTTCTGTCACGGGCGCCACCAGTCGGCGTCCGGGATGTCGCGCCTTGGTCACGGCGAGGAGGCGGGTCGTCGTTTCGCCGGTTGGGAGCTTCAGTGAGGCACCCGGCCTCTTGCTGCTCCGCAGCCGCGTCGAGGAGCTGTTGGACTCGCTCCGTCATGTGGCGACGCTCGTCGCCCTCGAGTTTGTCTAGCTCGTGTGTTGCCGCTTGGGCAGCTCGTATGTTCTCCGCAGGTGTGGCGTAGATGGGACGATCTGTCCCGAACATGCTGGCGATGGTCGCGCCACGCTGCCGAACCAAGCCAATGCGGCTAGGCCCACCGGGAGACGGCGTGCCACCGATAGCACGGTCCATCTCCCGCTGGTAGGCCTCCGAAAGACGTCTCATGCTGGCCAGCCGGTTGGCACTTTCGACAAGCTGGACGCGACGTGCCTCCAGCGTCTCGGTGTCAGCGTCTTCCGGGATGGGCGCAGTCAGGTCATGCATCACCGCTTGCAACGGATCCTGGCCACCTCGTGCTCGCTGTGGCTGATGACGAGCACCTCCGTGACGGTGCTGCCGCCGCTGTCCGCGCGAGGAAGCGGCTCATCGTAGACCACCACGTTGGAGGGGAACGCGTCAAGCGACGCTGTGTTGGAGTTGACCAACATCGGGTCGGTGGAGCCAACTCACTCCAAGTCGGCAGCAGGCTCGCTGGCGATGTGGAGCTGATCGAGGAGGCTCACGAGGCGGCTCTCGGGGCCATCGGTGCCCGCATCGGATGCGGGCTCGTCGAATAGGCGAATCTCACCATTAAGATCGGCGAGGCAGCTCGCCGCGCAGGCGACCTCTGCACCGTACAACGCATTGGCGCAAACACCGTCTAGCGTGCCAGGCTGGCTGCGCTCGCCCGGAAGGAACAAGGTTCCCGTCCAGAACAGGTCTCCGGGAGACGGTGCACCTCGCCCCACGGTGGGCGCCAAATGTCGGGGGTTGGGTGTGACATATGCCAATGGATGACTTATCATGGTGGGAGCGAGTAGAATGTCGCCGGTGCCTGGAAGCGGGATGAGGTGTAGACATGTACGCCGGCGCACATTACCCAGGTCCGGGGCTCTCCTAGGAGATAAAACCCCTAGTCCTGCTCTGCGGGGTCTCCGCATGATCACTAAGGCACTAGTGAGTACAAATGGCGCTCCTCGAGCTGTATGCTAGAGGTGGAAGAAGGCAAGGCTAGCTCTCCTCCTCCCCTAGGTGTGAGTCTAATTCTAACGGATTGTAACCCTTTCATTGGGTGCCCTGGGGGGTTTATATAGGCCTACCCCCCAGGGGTACAATGGTAATCCGGCCAGGTGTAGGACCCAGCCGTCAGTCTCTCTGGTTGCCAGCTTCTCCGCCGGCTGCTGGGGCCCGCCGCTTAGTGGGTCCTGGCTTGGTGCTGGTATGGAGCCGGCAGCTCCCGCCTTCATGAGTCTTGCCCGGCTGCGATTCTGTAGCCATGATGCTAATAGCCTTGAGCTTCTTGAGGAGCGTCGCTCTGATCCGCGCCGCTGGTGGGGATCACTATTGCCACGCCCGGTCTCATCTGATTAATGGTGCGTGGGCCCCGAGGAAGGAACAGGCCGCCTGCTGGGAGCCAGCCTCCCTCGGGTCCGACTGGTGAGGCATCCTCCGTCCTTCGAGCTCTCGCTGATTGGTAGGGTCCGCTGTCTTCAGGCGGTACCGACAGGCGGTCGTGGGAGCAGGGTTCCGCCTGACAGGAGTGACGTCAGGGGCGGGGTGGCAACAGTGCGTGCCAGGCGGAGATCTCCGCCTGTACGGAGCACTATGGCCACGCCCGGCCCTGGATTCCGGGGGATGGGCTATACTGCTGCCACACCCTATCTTGTCTCTTTAATGGGGGCGCGGACTCTGAGGACGCCTTGGGCCGACTGTTAGGAGCCGGCCTCTCGGGAGGCCGCCTGCTAGGAGTCGGCCCGTCTTGGAGCCGCCTTCCTGGGCATGGCCTCCTTCTGGCAGTCGGCGGTTCGGCCAACCGGCCGTCAGAAGGCGGGGATTTATCTTGACGCCTTGAGGGGCGCAGCCGGCCCCGATGTCTTGAAAGGTTCGGGGGCTCGGGTTAGGCTACCCGTGGCCCATTACTCTGACATAGGTACTGTTGTGAACTCATTTTAAATTCATATTGGTGTAATATCTACTCTATTCCAACTTCTCTATGGTTCATACCCTCCGATACTACTCATAGATTCATCAAAATAAGCAAACAACACATAGAAAACAGAATCTGTCAAAAACAGAACAGTCTGTAGTAATCTGTATCATTCGAATACTTATGTAACTCCAAGATTTCTGAAATAAATTGGTGGACCTGAGTAATTTATCTGCAAAAAGAATCAACTAAATAGCACTCCCCAGTAAAAAGTTGTTGCTAATCTCGTGAGCGCTAAAGTTTCTGTTTTTTACAGCAAGATCAAAAAGACTTCACCCAAGTCTTCCCAAAGGTTCTACTTGGCACAAACACTAATTAAAACATAAAAACACATCTAACCAGAGGCTAGATGAAAGATTTATTACTAAACAGGAGCAAAAAGCAAATAACAAAAATAAACTTGGGTTGCCTCCCAACAAGCGCTAACGTTTAATGCCCCTAGCTAGGCATGATGATTTCAATGATGTTCACATAAAAGATAAGAATTGAAACATAAAGAGAGCATATTGAAGGATATGACTAGCACATTTATGTCTAGCCCACTTCCTATGCTTAGGGATTTTTTGAGCAAACAACTTATGGGAACAATAATCAACTAGCATAGAAAGGCAAAACAAGCATAACTTCAAAACTTTAAGCACATAGAGAGGAAACTTGATATTGTTGCAATTCCTACAAGCATATCTTCCTCCCTCATAATAATTTCCAGTAGCATCATGAATGAATTCAACAATATAACCATCACATAAAGCATTCTTTTCATGATCTACAAGCATAGAATTTTTATTACTCTCCACATAAGAAAAATTCTTCTCATGAATAGTAGTGGGAGCAAACTCAACAAAATAACTATCATGTGAGGCATAATCCAATTGAAAATTAAAATCTTGATGACAAGTTTCATGGTTATCATTATTCTTAATAGCATACATGTCATCACAATAATCATCATAGATAGCAACTTTGTTCTCATAATCAATTGGAACCTCTTCCAAAATAGTGGATTCATCACTAAATAAAGTCATGACCTCTCCAAATAGTGGGATCGTTACTTCCTAAAGTTGACACTCTTCCAAACACTCTTTCAGAAATATAATCATCATAAATAGGAGGCATGCTTTCATCATAATAAATTTGCTCATCAAAACTTGGGGGACAAAACATATCATCTTCATCAAACATAGCATCCCCAAGCTTGTGGCTTTGCATATCATTAGCATCATGGGTATTCAAGGAATTCATACTAACAACATTGCAATCATGCTCATCATTCACATATTTAGTGCCAAACATTATAATGCATTCTTCTTCTAGTACTTGAGCACAATATTAACAAGATGAAGCATATGAGGCACCCTTAATTCCATTTTTTGTAGGACTGTAGCAAATTTCCCTCAAGTGGATGACCTAAGGTTTATCAATCTGTGGGAGGCGTAGGTTGAAGTTGGTATCTCTCAAAAAACCCTGCAACCAAATAACAAAGAGTCTCTTGTGTCCCCAACACACCCAATACAATGGTAAATTGTATAGGTGCACTAGTTCGGCGAAGAGATGGTGATACAAGTGCAATATGGATGGTAGATATAGGTTTTTGTAATCTGAAAATATAAAAACAGCAAGGTAGCAACCGATAAAAGTGAGTGTAAACGGTATTGCAATGCTAGGAAACAAGGCCTAGGGTTCATACTTTCACTAGTGCAAGTTCTCTCAAAAATATAACATAATTGGATCATATAACTATCCCTCAACATGCAACAAAGAGTCACTCCAAAGTCACTAATAGCGGAGAACAAACGAAGAGATTATTGTAGGGTACGAAACCACCTCAAATTTATTCTTTCAGATCAATCTATCATAGAGTTCGTACTAGAATAACACCTTAAGAAACAAATCAACCAAAACCCTAATGTCACCTACATACTCCAATGTCACCTCAAGTATCCGTGGGTATGATTATACGATATGCATCAAATAATCTCAGATTCATCTATTCAACCAACACGTAGAACTTCAAAGAGTGCCCCAAAGTTTCTACCGTAGAGTCAAGACGAAAACGTGTGCCAACCCTTATGCATAAGTTCACGAGGTCACGGAACCCGCAAGTTGATCACCAAAACATACATCAAGTAGATCACGTGATATCCCATTGTCACCACAGATAAGCACATGCAAGACATACATCAAGTGTTCTCAAATCCTTAAAGACTCAATCCGATAAGATAACTTCGAAGGGAAAACTCAATCCATTACAAGAGAGTAGAGGGGGAGAAACATCATAAGATCCAACTATAATAGCAAAGCTTGCGATACATCAAGATCGTACCACCTCAAGAACACGAGAGATAGAGAGAGATATCAAACACATAGCTACTGGTACATACCCTCATCCCCGAGGGTGAACTACTCCCTCCTCGTCATGGAGAGAGCCGGGATGATGAAGATGGCCACCGGTGATGGATCCCCCCTCCGGCAGGAGTGCGGAGCAGGGTCCCGATTGGTTTCGTGGCTCTGAGAGGCTTGCAGCGGCGGAAATCCCGATCTATTCTGCTCCCCAATGTTTTTAGGGTATATGGACATATATAGGTGAAAGAAGTCGGTGAGGGGAGCCACGAGGGGCCCACGAGGGTGGGGGGCGCGCCCAGGGGGATAGGGCGTGCCTCCCTGCCTCGTGGCTTCCTCGAAGCTTCCCTGACGTCTACTCCAAGTCTCCTGGATTGCTTCCATTACAAAAATATCTCTCCCGAAGGTTTCATTCCGTTTGGACTCCGTTTGACATTCCTTTTCTTTGAAACACTAAAATAGGAAAGAAAACAACAATTTGGGCTGGGCCTCCGGTTAATAGGTTAGTCCCAAAAATAATATATAAGTGTTTAGTAAAGCCCATAAACATCCAAAACAGATAACATAATAGCATGGAACAATAAAAAACTATAGATACGTTGGAGACATATCAACTACCGTCCTATCAACCTAGCTACAATTGAGAACAAATATCCCCTTCCTTGGATCAATGATCTGTATGATCAACTGGCTGGTTCATTGATATTCTCTAAACTCGACTTGAGGTTGGGTTACCACCAGATCCGTGTTCTTGAAGAGGATATTCCAAAGACCGCCTTCGTCAGTCGTTATGGTTCTTACGAGTACACCGTCATGTCTTTCGGCTTGACCAATGCTCCAGCCACATTCTCTCGTCTGATGAACTACATATTCATGGAATACCTCGACAAGTTTGTCGTAGTCTATCTGGATGATATCCTGGTATATTCAAAGAACAAAGAAGAACATGTTGAACATCTTTGACTTGTTCTAGAGAAGCTTCGAGAACATCAACTTTATGCCAAGTATTCCAAGTGCAAATTCTGGCTTCCCGAAGTCACCTACCTTAGTCATGTCATCTCCAAGGTGGTATTGCCGTCAACCCAGAGCGCGTCCAGGCTATTCTGAAGGAAATATGCCCTAGAGGCAATAATAAAGTTATTATTTATTTCCTTATATCATGATAAATGTTCATTATTCATGCTAGAATTGTATTAACCGGAAACATAATACATGTGTGAATATATAGACAAACAGGATGTCACTAGTATGCCTCTACTTGACTAGCTTGTTAATCAAAGATGGTTATGTTTCCTAACCATGAACAAGGAGTTGTTATTTGATTAACAAGGTCACATCATTAGTTGAATGATCTGATTGACATGACCCATTCCGTTAGCTTAACACTTGATCGTTTAGTATGTTAATGCTTTCTTCATGACCCATACATGTTCCTATAACTATGAGATTATGCAACTCCCGTTTACGGAGGAACACTTTGGGTACTACCAAACGTCACAACGTAATCGGGTGATTATAAAGGAGTACTACAGGTGTCTCCAAAGGTACTTGTTGGGTTGGCGTATTTGAGATTAGGTTTTGTCACTCCGATTGTCGGAGAGGTATCTCCGTGCCTTCTCGGTAATGCACATCACTTAAGCCTTGCAAGCATTACAACTAAAGAGTTAGTTGTGAGATGATGTATTACGGAACGAGTAAAGAGACTTACCGATAGCAGATTGAACTAGGTATTGGATACTGACGATCGAATCTCGGGTAAGTAACATACCGATGACAAAGGGAACAACATTATGTCGTTATGCGGTTTGACCGATAAAGATCTTACGTAGAATATGTAGGAACCAATATGGGCATCCAGGTTCCGCTATTGGTTATTGACCGAGAATGGTTCTAGGTCATGTCTACATAGTTCTCGAACCCGTAGGGTCCGCACGCTTAACGCTTCGATGACAGTTCATAATGAGTTTATAAGTATTGATGCACCGAAGGTTGTTGAGTCCGGATGTGATCACGGACATGACGAGGAGTCTCGAAATGGTCGAGACATAAAGATTGATATATTGGAAGCCTACATTTGGACATCGGAAATGTTCCGAGTGAAATCGGGAATTTACGAATCTGGGGAGGTTACCGGAACCCCGGAACTATATGGGCCATAGTGGGCCTTGGTGGAAAGGAGAAAGGGCCAGCCCTAGGTGGCCGTGCGCCTCCCCCCTTCCCCTAGTCCTACTAGGACTAGGAAAGGTGGGCCGGCCCCCTCTCTCTCTTTCCCCCTCCGGTGAATCCTATTCCAACTAGGATTGGAGGGGGAATCCTACTCCCGGAGGGAGTAGGACTCCCTGGCGCGCCTCCTCTAGGCAGGCCGGCCCCTCCCCTTGGCTCCTTTATATCTGGGGGCGGGGGCACCCCAAGACACACAAGTTGATCTCACGGATCTTTCCTTAGCCGTGTGCGGTGCCCCTTCCACCATATTCCACTTCGGTCATATCGTCGTAGAGCTTAGGCGAAGCCTGCGCCGGAGAAGTCATATCGTCAGCGGAGCTTAGGCGAAGCCTGCGTCGATGGAGCATCAACATCGTCCTGCACGCCGTCGTCTTGTGGAACTCATCCCGACACTTTCTTTGGATCGGAGTCCGGGATCGTCATCGAGCTGAGCGTGTGCGAGAACTCGGAGGTGCCGTCGTTCGGTGCTTGGATCGGTTGGATCGTGAAGGCGACGACTACATCAACCGCGTTGTTATAACGCTTCGCTTCGGTCTCACGAGGGTGCGTGGATGGACACTCTCCCCTCTCGTTGCTATGCCATCACCATGGTCTTGCGTGATCGTAGGAAATTTTTTGAAATTACCACGTTCCCCAACATATTCTTGACTGGACCCTTCCGAAGACTGTCAAGCAAGTCAGAAGCTTTCTCGGACTCGCCAGCTATTGCCGCCGTTTCGTCGAGAACTTCTCCAAGACCACCAAGCCCCTGACTAATCTGCTTCACAAGGGCGTTAAGTTCGATTAGACAGACATATGTCAGGAAAGTTTCCAGGCACTCAAGGACAAGTGACTTACGCTTGATGCTTGCTCCCCCTGATTCTCGCAAGGACTTCATCATCTATTGCGACGCTTCACGACAAGGATTAGGCTGCGTCCTAATGCAAGAGCGCAGAGTGATTGCTTAGCCTCCCGTCAAGTGCGTCCTCATGAAGAGAACTACCCAGTTCATGACCTTGAGCTTGCTGCGGTTATCTATGCACTGAAGCTATGGCGACAGTACCTTCCCGGTAATCATTGTGAGATCTTCACTGATCATCAGAGTTAGAAGTACCTGTTTACTCAGCCAGATCTGAACCACCGACAACAGCGATGGATGGAAGCTGTTGCTGACTACAACTGCGGTATATCCTATACCCCTGGCAATGCTAATGTAATGGCCGATGCCCTGAGCCGTAAGTCTTATTGCAACAATCACATGGTATTCAAAGCTCGACCCCGCCCTTATGAAGAGCTATGCAAGCTGAACCTTCAACAAGTTCCACAGGGTTCTCTAAATAACCTTGTCCTGGAACTAACTCTTCTCAAAGCTATTAATTCTGCACAAGCCAAAGATGCTCACGTTGATTTGATGAAAAAGGATCTTGCCTTAGAGAAATCCAGAGATTTCTCACTTGGTGAAGATGGAACCTTATACTTCAGAGATCGTATTGTAGTACCCCGGTTCGAGCTTATGACAAAGAAGGTGATGAAAGAAGCGCATGACACCCCTATCTCTATTCATCCGTGAAGTACCAAGATGTATCTAGACATCTGTCAGAAGTACTGGTGGTCTAAAATGAAGCAAGACATTGCTTGATATATCGAAGAATGTGACGTTTGCCGTCGCGTCAAAGCAGATCATCAGAAACCGGCTGGACTTCTACAACCGCTTCCGATTCCTGAATGGAAGTGGGATAAGATCCAAATGGACTTCGTCACTGGCCTTCCCAAGTCTCAAAAAGGTAACGATGCTATCACTACAAAAAAAATAAACTTCCGTGATGATACGTGTTTGTCACAGTAGGTCGCGTTTTTTGTCATGCATGAACATCCATGACAATTTTATGACAGAATCAAGATAGTCATACATGTGCTGTCGTAGAAGTGTTCCATGACATTACCAAAATTATCATCATGGAAGTGTCCACTTCCATGACGATAAATCGTAGCGTCGAGAGAAGTGCTTTTCGTCAAGGTGACCGACACGTGGCATCCACCGTAACGGAACGCCGTTAAGCCATCGGGTCGGGTTTTGGATCCGATAACCCGTTAAAAGCCCCGACCAATGGGGATTTTCCACGTGTAAAATCATCATTGGCTGGAGGAAGCACGTGTCGGCTCATCATTGGGACAGATGTCATCCACTCACTGGACAGAAGGTGCCTATGATACGTCGACACGTGGCACGACCCAACAGTGGCCCATTCATGTGAAAAGGCTGGCCCGTTTGACTTGTTCAAAAGCTGGCAGGCCGGCCCATGGAAAGCCTGTTAACGGCCTGTTAGCATATAGCCCATTTACAGCCCGCTAACCCAAGGCCCGTTACGCCCTATGCGAATTAGGCCCGATGGCGTCATTTGGGCCATCCAATATGATTCCAGCCTGTTTTCACCGGCCCATGTATGGCCCATGGCGTCTTCGGCCCATATGAGGCCCTTTCTAACTCTTGGCCCATTAGCGGCCCGTGCTAAGCGGCGATAATGAACGATGTATTACTTTACACCCATTAACGGCCGAGGTGAAAGCGGCCCGTAATGAACGGTGTAACACTTTATACCCATTAACGGGCGTTATTCCGTTGGGCGTTTCCATTAAAGTTAACTTTCGGCCTTCCGAGGGCCCATTTATTCTTGGGCTCATTTGCAGCATTCGGTTACTTACGGCCCGTTACTGTCATTTTCTGCTTGTGGGCCAAATTCAGCCCGTCGTTATAGTCGGCCCGTTTGTGATCCGTTAGTCTATTGGGCCATTTTCATAGCATCACCAAATACGGCCTATTAACGGCCCGTTATGGTCAGCCCATAAAATGTTCGATTTCCATTATAGGCCCGTCTACGGCCCATTAAAGGCCCGTACAAGACCCATAAATGAGTCGGTGGCCCATGGATCCTACGAGACGTGGAAGGCCCATGGATCCTATGAGACGTAGAAGGCCCATGGATCCTACAAGACGTAGAAGGCCCATGGATCTCACGAGGGCGTAGAAGGCCCATGGATCCTACGAGACGTAGAAGGCCCATGGATCCGACGGCCCGTGAAGGCCCATGGTCGGGCGAGTTGGCCCCCATTTGAACGATATAGCATATTCAAAGAATTATCCTACTCAATACTATCACCTCTAAAAAGCATACACTATACAACAAATAGATCAAGGCATAGAAAGGTAGAATAATCCTACACTATACAATAAAGAAATTACGTACCAATTATACCTTTGGGCATTATGGTTCGCACGGTGATAATAAAGCATACACAAACAACAAATTACATACATTGGGCAAATACAACTCATACATCATGGACGCACATCAACTTAACTCCATTTGAACTATAATCTCTTCAGAAAATAGGATTGGCCGGATTCAGATAGCACAAATTTCAGTCTGCAAAATCTCCAATTCCTTCATGGTTACCTCGGTGTCTTGTTTCATATTTTTGACTCCTGCATCTAATACCTGCATGTCCAGTCTCAACTTGTTGATTATATGTTCACAATCATGTAACGTTTTCTTGCCACCTCTAGTTGATGCTCGAGAACATCAGCACATTCCAATTCCAATCCATACTCATTCGGTAACGGCCATGCCGCACTGCTCGTGGATTTTTGTGTTGATGTCACTTCATCCTGAATTGTTTCTGTAAGTACACATGACTAGGGCAAAAATATAGTTACAACAGTGAAGCGAACAAGACACTATTTTGTACTACATGGCAAAACAGGACTAACAATAATGTTACACATCACTTTCACACAAAAAATGTTACACGTCATGAAGCATAAGTAGGTGATATTTTAAAAATTATAAAAAGATAGTACATGCAGCCTGCATACAGAAATCCCTCTTAGCTCACGGAGGAGCATGATGTTGGGGCCCAATCGAAAACACAGACAAGTTACAAATTTAGACAGCGTTGCGTATAAGTAAGCAAGCAGTTGGCCATTCTGTACCTCAATTAAAGTCTTAGGGAGCATAATGAACAACAGAGGGTTTCATACAAACATACTACAGTAGGCAAAACTATGCAATCATTAGCGTAGTATAAACTAGACTGTGAGCCTCATGCAATAATAGTTGGTTAATAGACTTCAAAGCTTCAGGCACACTTCGGCAGAGTAATTAAATGGTAAGGCCTTTAATTATGTCAACTAATAGTGATACAAGTACCAAACATCAGGCATGATTATTTGGGCATCTCATTAACTGAGGACAAATAAAGCAATTGAAAAGAGAAAATTAACTATGCAGAAACAAACAAGGAATTGAACTGTTTAGTTGCATCGGTGACTTACCTTAGCAGTTGAAGAGGCTCAGCTGCTCCTACTTCTCTTGCAAGGCTCCTTCCTAACATCTTCTACTTGGAAATCCTCAATCTTATCTTCATTGCACCCCCTACGCAAGGTGACACAAACTAGTTACTCGTCTCCTTGGAAGATAAATATGCATACTTTCGGTCTGTGAACACAAAAAGGATGAGATTATAACAAAACAACACCACATAATGAAACATGCCGCATCTCTTGCACTTGCACACAATGAAATGAGCATTTACTATGTCTTCACTATGTAAAAACTAGGCATACCTTGAACTGGATCTCCGTGTACTCTTGGAGAGCCTCTTTGTAGTGCTGACCAAACCTTTATGTCACCTATGAGTTAGACAAGGCCCCACTACAGCAGGCCTTAGTGTTTAAATCGTTGACAAGCTCAGTTAGAGTGTTAGGCCAAGAACAGCAAGTAATCAAAGCAAACTGTCCTAGTATGGCTGGGTGATGCAAACAAGCAATTGAACATATGTGTGAGCAAATCTTACATATCAAGAAAAGAAGCAAAGAAGGAGGCTTAAAGACCATCACTTGGTGACCCAGATTAAAGGGAATTTAAACATCATGTGCAACGTATGAACTAACATAAACATTGCATATTCCAGATTCTACAATGGAATGCACATGTATTAGGTTATGCCATGTATGATGATGCCTAAATGTACAGATACCAGGGATGAGTGATTCATCATTGCACCCACAATTGAATTGCAGGTTAAGGGCCAGTTCGATTCTGCCTTTTCAGGGCATATTGTCAAAATAAGCCATAAAAGATGTATAGAAGTCATTTTTGAGTTATGGGCTTGGGCTTAACTAATTTCGCTTTGGAGGGGGATGTTTCGGGTAGAACCTCACTAAAAATTGAAGGGAAGGGGAATAGTGAAATGACTACATTGTGCGCCTATATTACACTCAAAATGCAACTGGTGACGCCCGCGTCACACCTGACCCTCAAGTAAAAACAAACACTCAAGCATTCATTGCCCTGCCCGCTTGCATCTCCTCTCCCCTTTCCCTCTACCTCGATCCCCTGCCTGCAGCACTAGGGTTCCTCCAGTGAGCCGTCGCCACTGGTCCCATCTGGCCTGGTCCTCGATGATGCTATGTCCAGCTAGGCTACATGGCCGGTGGGTAGGGGCAAATATCCCTAGCTGCTCCTCCCTCTGGCGCCGCCCCTAATTCTCATGGTCTCCAGTAATTTGCTCCACTTGTGGTTCGTCCAACACACTACTCCCGGGCATTGCACAACTCTGGTGATGCCACACTGCGGCAAAAGGCACCTTATTCCCCCTCCCCTCCTCCCAGGCAATGGCCTTGAGGTGCTGTTGAAGGATGAGCTCATCCAACAAGGTGAGTATCTCCTCTGATTTTTTGCCAAATTTTCATTCTGATCCACTATACGATGAATTGCTATGAGCTGCTTCTGCTGCTTCTATATGATGCATTGCTATGAGCTGCTCCTGCTGCTGCTATATGATGAATTGCTATGAGCTGCGTCACTGTATGATGAGTTGCTATGAGCTGCTGCTGCTATATGATTAATTGCTATGAGCTGCCGCTGCTGCTGCTATATGATGAGTGCTACAAGCTGCTCCTGCTGCTGCTATATGATGAATTGCTATGAGCTGCTGCTGCTGCTGCTATATGATGAATTGCTATGAGCTGCTGCTGGTATATGATGAATTGCGCATCGCTGCTTTGTTGTATGATGAGTTGCTATGAACTGCTTTGCTATATGATGCTTTCGGTGGTGCTGCTATATGATAATAACCAGCCACTTGGACCATCGAATTTCAATAAATAATTGTTCTTCATTTAAATGTGGGTCATGCGTTCTTCGTTTAAATTAGGCAATGGGTTCTCTATGGAAAACATTGACCAAAGTAGATTGTGCCAAGTAGATGGTATCTTTGTATTTGCATTTTGAGCAAATAGTGATGGTTTGTTTTCCTATCATATTAATTCTTTGACCGGGTTCAATTTGTGATGTTTGCAAGTCAAATTAATTTCCATATGGGCAGCAAAATGAAAAATATATAATGCAATCTAGACTTTCCACTGATCATACCAAAGATAAGCTGAACGCAATGAAAAGAACTGGTTGGCTTATTACATGGAGCTTATATTCACATGTGCTTATTTTCTTAGTATAACTCGTAATAACTGTCCCTAAGAAACTTGGCTAATAGAACTGGCATACAAATACCATGTCACGGTGATTGCAATGGAGGAGTGACGTAACATAGCACACTGTATAGGCTCACCGCTGCCTCTCCTTTTTTTGCGATGTTCCATGAAATTGCCACATACATCTTGTACTTTTTCATTGTGTAACCCTATCTGCAAGTTGACACGGCTAATTTCAGACATCTCTACATGATACTACATTGCATATCCCTTGTCCATATTTAAACCACCAATTAATGATTGTGTGCGTACCATAAACTAGCCATGACTCAGTATGCTCGACTAGCGAGGCACTCTAAGGGAGCCTAATGTAGTGCCTTGGAATTCCTACATGCCACCTACGATTTTGTGTAATGTCTTGCCTGTTCCTAAATATATGTCTTTGTAGAGATTTGATGCGGACCACATACAGATGTATATAGATGCATTTTCGAGTGTAGATCCACTCATTTTGCTCCGTATGTAGCCTATAGTGGAATCTCTAGAAAGACTTATATTTAGGAACGGAGGTAAGAGGTAGTATCATGTATGACATCTACATATCTAATTTAGCAACCAGTAGTAGAAATCATTGTCTGCACAAAGGGATTACTGGTCGAAAATCCTAGCAAAGCATGCTGGTAGGCACAAAACAATACAAGAGAGAGAGAGACGCGCTTACAAGATCATAGCAATGCCTCAGTCCAGGATCTTGGTTGGCCAAGCTGTTAGATCCAGAAGAAACATCGTCCTTGTAGTTTTTGCCAGCTGCATAACATGTAACGACCAGTTAGTATATTTGAAATACATCGGGCGGTGATCTTTGGGCCGGGTTTAAAGGTGACAAGTGCCTAGGCCGTGGCGGGTGCTTGGCATCTCTCCAGACGGTGGGAATCAGGTTAGAAACGTCGAGGGTGATCACGCTGCGCTGGATGTTGGGGTCCGGTAAGGATATCTAGAACCGTCGAGTAGGGTTGAGGGAGTCCTGGATTAGGGGGTGTCCGGATGGCCGGACGATAACCTTTGTCCGGACTCCTGGACTATGAAGATACAAGATTGAAGACTTCGTCCCGTGTCCGGATGGGACTTTCCTTGGCGTGGAAGGCAAGCTTGGTGATACGGATATGTAGATCTCCTCCCATTGTAACCGACTTTGTGTAACCCTAGCCCTCTCCGGTGTCTATATAAACCGGAGGGTTTTAGTCCGTAGGACGAACAACAATCGTACCATAGGCTAGCTTCTAGGGTTTAGCCTCGTAGATCTCGTGGTAGGTCTACTCTTGTACTACCCATATCATCAATATCAATCAAGCAGGAGTAGGGTTTTACCTCCATCGAGAGGGCCCGAACCTGGGTAAAAACATCGTGTCCCTTGTCTCCTGTTACCATCCGCCTAGACGCAGTTGGGACCCCCTACCCGAGATCCGCCGGTTTTGACAATCGACATTGGTGCTTTCATTGAGAGTTCCTCTGTGTCGTCACCTTTAGGCCCGATGGCTCCTCCGATCATCAACAATGATGCGGTCCAGTATGGCGAGACTTTTCTCCTGGACAGATCTTGGTCGGTTGCTTTGCACTGCGGGCAATTCGCTTGGCCATCTGGAGCAGATCGAAGCTTCGCCCACAGCCATCAGGTCAGATTTGGAAGTTTGAACTACACGACCGACGTCGCGGAGACTTGATCTTCGACGGGTTCGAGCTACGCCAAGCGCGCCCGCCTTTGTCACGATGGGCATGATCTAGCTCTGCCGAATCAAAGGCTCGAGGCCGCACCAGTGTCCGCTCCGACCCTTAGTTCGGAGCCGACTGCGCCAATCGAGGACGGGTGGTTGGACACTGCCTTGGGGGCTGCAATCTCTATGGCGATCGAGCCGAACACCATACCTGTCCTTTGCAAAGCGCGTGACTCCAAGGTGCCGGACTCCTCTCCGGACTCCGAACCTTCCACGCCCCTACCAATCGAATCTGATTGGGCGCCGATCATGGAGTTCACCGCCGCGGACATCTTTCAGCACTCTCCTTTCGGCGACATTCTGAATTCACTAAAGTATCTCTCTTTATCGGAGAGCCTGGCGGACTATGGTCATCAAGGTTGGGATGCAGACGACGAAGAAATTCAAAGCCCACCCACCACCCACTTACGTGAGTCAGCTGTCGATGATTTAACCGACATGCTCGACTTTGACTCAAGACATCGACGGTATGGACGCTGATGCAGAGAGCGACCATGAACCAGCGCCTACAGAGCCTTTGGAAGGCCACCTCGTCGTATGACATATACATGGTGGACACCCCAAAAGAAGGGAACAGCGATGGAACAACGGAGGTTGACCCCTCCAAGAAACAACCTAAGCGCCGATGTCAGCGGGGCCGCTCTAAATCCCACCATAGCAAAAACGGCGATTCCGGCACAGGAGATAATAACACCCCGGACAGTGCCGAAGATAATCCCCTCCAGCAGGATTCAGCGCAGGAGGATGGAGAAGCCAGCCCTCATGAGAGAGCGGCAGACAGAGAGGTAGAGGACGATAATTACATGCCTCCCTCCGAAGACGAGGCAAGCCACGGCAGCCAATTTGTCGTGCCTGAGGATCCCGTCGAACAAGAGCGTTTCAAACGCAGGCTTATGGCCACGATGAGTAGCCTCAAGAAAAAACAGCAACAGCTTATAGCTGACCAAGACTTGCTAGTCGACATATGGACGGATGTCCTTGCGGCTGAAGAGTACGAACTCGAACGCCCCTCCAAGAGCTACCCAAAACGCAGGCTGCTACCCCGATTAGAGGAGGAAGCACAAAGACCTACATCACCAGCGCATGATGCGGCCGACCGGCCACCTCGTGGCCGCGACAGAGAGGCCTCTCGGCCCTCCACTCAAGCCGCACCTTGGCGTCGCTCAAAGAATACCAAGGCACGGGGAAATGCGCCAGACCTGCGAGATATATTGAATCACGTGGGCGCCCCACGACACGTGACGATAAACGTCACGCCGGATATGGTAAATCCGGCCGGGCCGAACACAGTAGACAAAGCTCATTTGAGCTACGTCGTGATATAGCCTAATACAGAGGCATCGCACACCCACTATGCTTCACAGATGAAGTAATGGATCATCAAATCCCCGAGGGTTTAAAACCCGTAAACATCGAATCATATGATGGCACAACAGATCCGGCGGTATGGATCGAGGATTATATCCTTCATATCCACATGGCCCGCGGCGATGATCTACACGCCATCAAATACCTCCCACTCAAGCTTAAAGGACCAACTCGGCATTAGCTTAACAGCTTGCCAGCAGAATCAATTGGTTGTTGGGAGGACCTGGAAGCCGCATTCCTCGACAACTTCCAGGGCACCTATGTGCGACCACCAGACACCGATGACCTAAGCCACATAATTCAGCAGCCAGATGAATCGGCCAGACAATTCTGGACACGGTTCCTAACCAAGAAAAATCAAATAGTTGACTGTCCGGACACCGAGGCCCTTGCAACCTTCAAGCATAATATCCGTGACGAGTGGCTTGCCCGACACCTAGGACAGGAAAAGCCGAAATACATGGCAGCCCTCACAACACTTATGACCCGCTTTTGCGCGGGAGAAGACAGCTGGCTAGCTCGTAGTAATAACATGACCAAGAGCCCTGGTAATTCGGATACCAAGGACAACATTGGCAGGTCGCATCGCAACAAGCAAAAGCGCCACATTAACAGCGACAATGCTGAGGATACGAAATTAATGCCGGATTCGGAGGCTCTAAACCCGGTCAGCGGAAAAGGCCATTCAAAAGAAATACTCCGGGCCCGTCCAATTTGGACGGAATACTTGATCGCTCGTGCCAGATACACGACACCCCCGAAAAACCAGCCAACCACACCAACAGGGATTGTTGGGTGTTCAAGCAGGCAGGCAAGTTAAACGCCGAAAACAATGACAAGGGGCTGCATAGTGATGACGAGGAGGAGCCCCGGCCGCCGAACAATAGGGGACAGAAGGGCTTCCCCCCAAGTGCGGACGGTGAACATGATATACACAACCCACATACCCAAAAGGGAGCGGAAGCATGCACTCAGGGACGTATATGCGTTGGAGCCAGTCGCCCCAAAGTTCAACCCATGATCCTCCTGCCCGATCACTTTTGATCGAAGGGACCACCCCACTAGCATCCGCCATGGCGGATTCGCCGCATTGGTTTTGGACCCAATCATTGACGGATTTCACCTCACTAGAGTCCTTATGGACGGCGGCAACAAAGATGAACCTGCTTTATCGAGGATACGGTCACGAAAAATGGGCATAGATCCCTCAAGGATTAAACCCACAAAGACGACCTCTAAAGGCGTCATACCAGGTGTAGAGGCCAACTGCAGACAGGCTCGATTACACTTGAGGTGGTCTTGGATCCCGGATAATTTCCAAGCGAGGAGTTAATCTTCGACATAGTCCCGTTCGCGATGGCTATCACGCCTTTGCTCGGACGAACCACATTTGCAAAGTTCAATGCGGTGCCGCACTATGCATACCTCAAGATCAAGATGCCAGGCCCTCGAGGAGTCATCACGGTCAATGTAAACACCGAACGCTCTCTCCGAACGGAGGAGCATACGGCGGCCCTTGCGGCGGAAGTACAAAGCAGCCTCTCAAGGCAATTCTCCAGTCCGGCCATTAAACGTCCGGACAACGTCAAGCGCTACCGAGTAACCTAGAACAAGACCGCCGAACGTTCCGGAACATCGCAGCGTAATGCGGCCCCAACCCCACCCTCGCGAAATTGCAAAACCAAAGATTACTGGCGTACATAACTACGCTCTGGAAATACCATGGGCATAGGGGAGGGGCACGACTACTTTATGCCCAAAATGCGGCTCAACCGCACTGAGGCTCCGATTTTGTCATTATTTTTTCTTACTTTCAGGTCTCCACTTTACGGAAGGCCTGTCCGTCAGTACAATCACCGAACACACGATGCAACAGCCAGAGGAGCAGAAAGCTACGTCGAGTGTCCAGGTGGTCTCTATAACGAGCAGTATACTTGTTTCACATATCATCCCGCAGCTTTCATACGGAGGGGGACATGTCAAATAGTCCCATCTCTTGCTTATCACACTATTTGTATCGTTCTACTTTTACCGTACACTTTTCAAATAAACAATACATAGCTTTTGTCTATTATTGCATTCTTTTTTTATAAAAATATGTTCAGTTATGACATTATGCAACCGTACACTTTGGTACGGCCAATACACCAGGGGCTTACGTACCCCAGAATATGGTGTGAGAAGTCCGAACACTCTCATGAGTGCGGCACCCCGAACTTATAGCATTATATGCATCGGCTCCGAATCATGTCTTGGGTCAATAGTTGGGTTTGCCCGGCTCCCATGTTTTGGTACCTTACGTTCCGTTATATCGGCTAAGGTAGCACTGGGAGAACCACTGCGATTGTGCCCGGTTGAGCTGGGCTAAGCACCTCAGTGGAGAAAGCTAAAACTGACCGTCATGATAGGGGCGAGAGCTGGTCGCTATTCGAGAGGTTTCGAGTCCCTCAAGACTTATGCAACTTAGAGCGAGGAGTCGGCTTTGTCCGGCCTAGGCGTGGATAGCGCCCGAACTTCGGTCTTCGAATACTAGGGGCTTCAGCGAAATTTAAAATTATAGAATTCTATGGCTAAGTGAGAGTGTTCAAGCATTATAGTCGGATTGCCTTGTTCGTTGTGTTGAGCGCCTCCCTCGAAGGACCCAATAATGGGAAAAAGAGCGCTCAAGTTTATCCCGAACACCCCAACACTCGTGGCATGGGAGCAGAAGCCGACGACTCACCATTTCTCAAATTTAATAAACAGCCGCACATAAGGTAATATTTTAAATTCAAAAGCGTTGCTTAGCGCATATGAACAAGTTTTCAGCGTACAGGATCACAAATGCGAGTTTACTCAAAAATTACATCTTTGGAGCACTCATCCGCTATACGGCGGGCACCTTTCAGGACGCCCTCATAATACATCTCGGGCTTGCGATGCTCCTTTCCCGCCGGTGGTCCGTCCGTCACAAGCTTCTCAGCGTCCATCTTGCCCCAAAGGCACTTTAGCACGGGCAAGGCCCCTCTGGGCACCTTCGATGCATCTGAGCGCTTGATGACTTCAAGCCTTGGACAGGCATCCACCAGCCGCCTTACCGGCCAAGTAGCTCCAGTGCATGGCTTCCTGTGCCACGGTCGGACTCTGAGACCCTTCATGGCCTGTTCGCCACCTTATGGAGACTCGACCAGCTTTGCTTTAGCTGGTACGCTCAAAAACAACTTTGGTGTCCGGCCTCAAAGATCTTGAGACCAGAACACCTTCTCCGTCGAGCTCCCCTCTTCAGCTCGGTAGAACGCGGCAGCATCAGACACACTCCGGGGAAGATCTGCGAATGCTCTTGGAGAGCTCCGGATTCGGGTAAGTAACAAGTAATTCACTTTCACGTGCTTGCTTTTGTTTGACACGAGAAATAATAAAAATAACATGGGTTATTTTATTATTATCTCCCTACGCTCCAGGGAAAATAAAATATTACAGGCGTGCCAGTGTACTAAGTACACTAATAAACATAGGGAAACATGCACTTTATTAATCTCTCATTGGAGAAACAAAAATACAAGATCCCTTTACATATGCGCTCCGTGGCCTACTAGTGCGTCCAGCCTGACTGTAGCGATTGTGGTCTCTTAGTTCCCGGGGCCTCGGAAGGCTCCCGGTTAATTACTCCCGCGGGTTACTCCGCGAGACAACCCCGATTAAACCGTGTGGTCGTGTTCGTCGTCTTCGCCTTGCACTCTCCATGCATACGATGATGGTGGTGTATGGGCAGCGGAAGAGCCCGTGTCCTCGTCGGTACACGCGCCGCTCAAAACGTGGCTTTGTGCTAGCCACGTCCGCCCTCGCTGTCACGTCTCGTCGGTCTTGGCGGCGATGATGTAGTTGGGGTTCAAGTTGCATGGGTCCTGCTTGGCTCAGACTTGTAGGAGACCTAGCGGACTTGTCGGGGTATGCAAGGGGCATGCCTCGCGGGAGTAAGTTGTTTAGGAGAGCGGCGTCGGTGTAAAATCGTCGCACGCTGACATCGGCATGGCCGGTGTGGTTGGCTCCTCGTCTCGACTAGACGCCGAGTATTCGGCGGTCCGTCCAAACAAAGGGCACCGCCTCACAGGGCCGTGGAAAGGTAGTGTTGTAGAGTCCGCGTCGCCATGGGCTGGTGCTACATCAAAGGGTGACTCAGACTTGGCGACACCATGGACCTGTGTGCCAATGGCCTATCCGCCGAGATAGGTGCACCTCACTAGATTGGACGCCAAGTCTATGGCAGTTCTCTTTATCAGGGGGCACCGCATGGAGGACTTGTGGATATAGATGATCGTAGTGGTTGCGTCGCCTTGTATCAGCTAGACGCCATCTTGATTGTTCTGCTAGGACAAGGGCGCCAGCTCACAGGGTTGACGAACGGTGGCATCGTAGAGGTCGCATCGCCTTGGCAGGTGCTACATCAAAGGGTGACCTGTACGCCGGCGACACCATGGACCTGTGTGCGTTGATACCTATACGTCAAGGACCTATCCGCCATGGTCAATGCCTCATCTCGGCTAAACACCGTATTCGGTGGATTGCCGAGACAAGTTTCACACCAAGACCTGTACACCAAGGACCTGTTCGCCATGTGGGTGCGCCTTCAAAGGTGGGACCGGTCTCGGGCTGCATCATTGTGAGCACCGGTTTCGCCACGTCATCTCCTCCGGGAAGGAAAACACCCGACCTGTGCACCGTGATCGGAAAGCCATGGACCTGTGCACTGGAGACACCTGTTCGCCACTGACTTAAGTCGGGCTACGTCATAGCGAGCTCCAGTTCCGCCATGTCATCTCCTCCGGGAAGCAAGATACCCGACCTATGCACCGTGATCGGCACACCATGCACCTTTGAACCAAAGAGACCTGTTCGCCATGGACTTGACTCGGGCTACACCGTCATGAGCTCCGGTTCCTCCACGCCGTCTCCTCCGGTAAGCAAGACCACAGACCTGTTTGCCGCGATCGGGATGCCAAGGACTTGTGCACCGGAGAGACCTGTTCTCCATGGACTTGACTCGGGCTACGTCGTTGCGAGCTCTAGTTCTGCCACGCCGTCTCCTCCTGGAAGCATGGTGTAAAACCTGTACGCCGGCGTCCTGTTCACCATGAACCTGTGTTGGTCGTGGTCCTGTGCGCTGCTGACATGGTAGACCTCCAAAGGAGCTAGAGGCTGGGCTATGTTGTTGGCGAGCTTAGGCTGCTCCCGAGTCATCTCCGTTGGGCGTGCCATCCACCGCCTCCATTGCACCAGATTGATGATGTTGACATTGGCGTCACCTTTGCGAACTCCGTGGCGCCATGCCCGCGGAACACGGCTACATCCTCTGAGCTCCGCGCCTCCGTCCTCCATGGAACTCGCTTGATGAAGAAGACGACGGGTGTCATCCTAGCGAGCTCCGTTCCATCCACCGCGGCACGACGGTGGCATCCTCGCAAGCTCTGCCTCTCCGTCCTCCATGGCACCAGATTGATGATGTTGACATTGGTGTCGTCTTGGCGAACTCCGTGGCGCCATGCCCGCGGACCGCGGCGGCATCCTCCGAGCTTCGCCCCTTCGTCCTCCATGGCGCTTTGCTTGATGAAGAAGACGATGGGCCTCGTCCTAATGAGCTCTGTCCATCCACCGTGGCACGACGGCGGCATCCTCGCAAGCCTCCAGACCTCCATCCTCCATAGCTCTAGTTTGATGAAGAAAACGACGGACGTTGTCCTAGCAAGCTCTGAGTTGCCATCCTCCGCGGCACGCGGCGGCATCCCTGTGAGCTTCACGCCTCCAGGCACCATGCCACGATCCTCTGCGGCACCAGGTTGATGTTGGCGAGGGGCATCATGTTGGTGGGCTCCACGCCTTCGTCCTCCATGGCGCCAACATGATGAAGAAGTCGAGGGCGTCGTCCGGGCGAGCTCCACGCCTCCGTCCTCCATGGCGCCGGCTTGATGACAAAGTCGAGGGCGTCGTTTGAGCGAGCTCCACGCCTCCGTCCTCCATGGCACCAGCTTGACGAAGTAGATGGCGGTCGGCCTCCCAGTAGGCTTGACACCGCCTCCTTGCTATGTGTGTCCATGGGTGAGTGTGCGCCCATGTGTGAGTGTGCCACATTAGCCGCCACTTCATCTACCGCATCCGGGTGCGTGATGATCTACACACACAGAAAAAAACGAGATTATTGCACCGCCGGCTGTGGGCGCGTTCATCTGCTCGCCACTGCTCTGCTTTCGTGTGAGGGTGCCCTCTACGTGTTCCCTTGGCGCATGTGCCATTGCATGGGCGTGCCCTCCGGTCTCCTCGACGCTGCCACCAGGAGCGCGAGAGCCTTCTGTTGTTGCCTACGTGAGGTGCTCTTTTGGTGCACTGCGTTCCTTGTGTCTCCCTTGCAAGTTGTGTTCTTGCGTGAGGTTCTCCGTCCGTGAGTCTTGCGGCTGGCTGCATGAGATGTGTGCTTGCTCCCTGCATACACAAAAGAAATATAGATGTACTATTTGGCCTCCACGGATCCTTCTTGGGGCATGCACTGCCGCCGTTGCCCGGCGAGCGTGCCGCCGCCGTGGGCGCGACCTTCCTATTGTTCTCGACACTGCCGCCAGGGCGTGTCTTCTGCCTCCCTCCTGTGCCTCCGGGGGCGCGTCTCCTTCTTTCTTTGTCTTTTCTTGTGAGGGTCTTCTTCACCACCTATGCGGGATGTGTTCTCCGAGGTGAGCTCCATCTGTCGGATCTCCTTGTACGAAGGCCATCCTGCAAGAAAGTAGATATAACACAAGAAGGAGATACGCCATTATGCCTCTCCCAACGCGCATGTTCACCACCTATGCTAGACTGTGTACACGGGGCACGCGTCAGCAGTTAATAACTGGTGTGAAGTCCACCCCAGAAAAAAAGACAATAAATCGGGATGATGCGCCGATAACTTGGACGTTCACACGGGCGCGGCCAATCATATGGGTGTAGTGGCGCATTCACAAAAAAAGGGATCAAATGCTCAGCCTATGTATTTCTCGTGTAAATAGATAATTTAGTGCCATTGGTTATTTACTTTAAACACAATACATTGACGTGTTAGTGTAGAGGCGCACAAAAAGAAATGGATATTGTAGTTAGCTACTTAAAAGTGTTACCTCATATGATTACATAGCCTCCATTTCATAAATTGCGTACCCGTTGAATTCATATATGAATATTACATATATTACTTCAAAATAGAAACTTAAATCATCCAAGACTAATGAATTTGAATGCAAGAGTAACAATGGTGCATGTACATGATAGCTACATTGGTTGTTTGAAGAAACATCATTGTAACTTTTGCATGCACAACTAAAAAGGTTTATTTAAATATAAAAAAAGGTGACATGTGAGTGTCCAATCTTTATAGCGTTGAATCGATATTGTACCTTTGGCCACGATACGAAGTAGATATTGACTTATGTTCAAGCGATGCACGTCCACGATCGCTAGAAAGTGATACGTGAATGAATTGTGCAATCTCTAAACACGCATACATATCTCATTTCCTGTGGGCATCGAATCACACACGCACTTCGTGTATTTCTCTCCCTCCGTCGGGGTTAAATTAAATCTTTCTACCCCGTCCTACAAGTCTCTCACACAGAAACACACACGCTCTCTATGTCTAACACGCCTACCCCTTTAATTCCGCCCACCCACAGGCACTAATGTCTCAAAGTATAATAATGTCTCTCACACATATGCTATCTACCTATCCCTTAATATAGCTAGATATGTGTCACACAAACTCCTTCTCCCTACTAGCAAGATGCCCATGCGTTGCACGGAACATCAAGATGCATTTGTATGAGAATTTTATCTTGTGGGAGAAAAGGATGAACGAGGGAATGCCTTATTTGCAAATGCGGAGAGGGGTGTGGGTATCTTTTTGCAAAATTGCCATATTTTCCTTCCTATCCCTCGGATATAAATCGAATGGCCTATATTGCAGGATGGCAGGAACACCATCATCACCAACTCTGTTTTTTTATAAGGGTAGAGATATGTGAGTATCACTGCCCCCCCCCCCCACACGCACACACACCCACACTTCCCAACATCGAAGGAGTAGGGTGACACCTCGATCTGGATACTAATCTATCGACTGGCTTCTCTCTCAAACATACACACACACACTACCCCGCACCGAAGGAGTAGGGTGACACCTCGATCTTGATACTAATCTATCGACTGGATTCTCTCTCAAACATACACACACACACACACACAGAGTACCCGGCACCGACGGAGTAGGGTGGCACATCGATCTTGATAATAATCTATCTACTCCTCTTTCAAACACACACACACACACACACACTCGCTAGTTGTGCCTCTGTGCCTACCGCGCACATTCTCGATACGTCTTTCTCTCCCTCCCCCCAACAATAACAGCAGAAGGGTGACAACTCGATCTGATCATAATCTGTCAATTGGTTTCTCTCTCAAACATTGTGTCTCGGTGCCTCGCTTGGTAGCCCCCTCGATATGTAGACTTCTCGGCACAAGACAATGTAGTGACGATGACGCTGAATCCAGTGTGCCTTGTTTTTACCGGCCTCATGTGATAGTTTTCACCCTGTTTTCTGTTAATTAACAAGGCAACCGTTTCTTTGTTACTACTAGTGAATCTGAAATCATACGGGGCAGACATAAAATATATCACTTCAACCCAATTATCACAACAACTATTTTAAAAGAAATTAGCTAGCTGCCGGTGCATTGCACGGAACATCAAGATGCATTTGTATGAGTATTTTATCTTGTGAGAGAAAAGGCTGAACGAGGGAAGGCCTTATTTGCGAACATGGAGAGACGTGTTGGTATATTTTTCAAAATTGCCATAGTTTCTTTCCTATCCGTTAGATATAAATCCGACGGCCTATATTGCAGGATGGCACGCACACCATCATCACCAACTATGTTTTCTACTCCCTCCGTCCGAAAATACTTGTCATCAAAATGGATAAAAATAGATGTATCTAAAATTAAAATACGTCTAGATACATTTCCTTTTATCCATTTTGATGACAAGTATTCTGAAGAGGGAGGTATTATCTTTTTAGAGAATTCAACAAGTGACTATGACGGACCTTACCAACATACTCAAAAAGTAGTCCATAATTTTGATGTTACCCTCTTTTTCTTGGCGGTGCGGTGCCATCTGGATACCTCATAAATAAATCAAGGACAAATCGGCCCCTTCACGAAAAAGACATACGTAGCAAAATGAGTGAATCTACACTCTAAAATATGTCTACATACACATCCGTATGTGGTAGTCCATTTGAAATCTGAAAAAGACAAATATTTAGGAGCGAATGGAGTATATATAAGAGTAGACATGGAGATATATCTCCGGCATGGTCTACAACAAAAATGTCTTTGGGCTGGTTAGCGCGGATGCTGCATAGCCTTGACGACATGAGTTCGAATTCTGTCTTTTAACTTTAGATTTTTATATTATATATTACTCTACTTATTTAATATGTACTTATTTCGCTACTGTACTGACAGTGGAACCCACATAGTATTTAGAATATTAAGGATGGACTTGTTTCTTTTTAACTTTCTGTACGAAGCTGTAGCCACCACCGCAAGTCACGTGTACCTTGTACATGCAATTAACTTTTTATATAGGGACAATCATACAGGCAATTAACTCAAATGGATTGGATGTCACTCTATTATTTCCAGCATAAAGAGCATCTCCAATGATAGCCGGAAAAATTTCCTCCCACTTCCTTCCACGGAGGACGATATCAAACGCCAGCGGCATACATTTTTACAACTCTAACCAACCAAATGAAATTCATGCAAACACGGACTGATTTCATATAAGCATGGATGATTTCGTATAAAAAGGCCGGATCTTCATATAAACATGATGGATTTTATTACATTTACATGAACTAAGAGGTGCCAATCCGGCTCTCTTGTATAATTAATACTCCCTCTGTCCGGAAATACTTGTCCTAGAAATGGATATATCTAGACTTATTTTAGTTCTAAATGGCTGCCCGCGGATCCCTTTGTCTTCCTCATGTCCGTCAGACACTTGCGGGGTCGACGAAGGTCCTTGGAAGAGACGAAGCAGCAAAGAAACCACCTTAATCCATGATTAAATCGCCTCGGCGGTGGCCTTCATGGGTCCCAAGTGGCGGCGACCTCCCATGTTCTACTTCTCCTCGATGATGGCGGCGGACACGGAGAAGCTGGCCACCGACTTCGTCGCTCTCCACGCAACCTGTCTCTGCGCCGCTGCGAGCACGGAGGCGCGCCCACGAACACGGGAGGCACGGCCACCGCGAACCTTTGGTGGTGCTGATGCAGCGGCAACAGCGGCGGCAGCGCCCGTACCAGCGTGCTTCGCCGCCATGTCGGCGTGGAGCAACTTCGCCACTCCTCATCGAGCTAAGCTGGGCGGCGAAGTTCTTTGAACTCCGCCCTTTGCCCAGAAGCGGCAAGCGGCTCCGTTAGGGCCAGCGAGGTTGGTGAAGCACCGAGCGGCCTTGCCCGTATCCGGAGGGCTCGGCGGGCCACCCAGCAGGGTAATATGTTGGAGAACGGCTCATCGGAAGCCATCGGAAGAGTGGAGGAAATGGTGAAGGAGGAGATGGGGGAGCGGCGGAGGGGTGCGATTCTTGCCCATTGTCTGCAGTCGTGTAAATAGAGGCGGACGGTAGGAGCTTGGCGGCGTCTGGCCTCGTTTGAGCGAGAGGCGGGAGGAGCTCGGCTGGTGTTGCATTTAATTCCGGCCCGCTCATGAACGGACATGTGGCCGGAGTAGGATTCTCGGTTTGCATGCGGGTTTAACGGAGGGGTTTAATGGAGGCGCCGGGCGTGCAGCGGGCAGCGCAATACTATTCGATTTGACAGCATTAATGAGTCGTCAAATCACAACGGCTCTCGCCTCTCGTGAAACCGACCGAGCTAGACTGCCCCGCCCTCTAGCCTTTTAAAAAATGTATATACTCCACTTTTGTACAGTAGTAGTATCGATGGATTGCTCCATGGAGCAACACTTGAAATTAAAAAAAGGTGGTACATATAGAGAGCGCTCGTGAACTATGTGTCATACATGGCAATAAATAAAGTACTACATGATACTAATATATGATACATGGCGCAGGAGTACTAAGGCTGGCCATAGTGGGGGTAACATAAGTAGTAACATGCACTTGGGACTTCATAAACATGCTTATGTGGCAGGCAATTAAAGAAGAGAAAAGATGGTTATAGTAACATAGGTAGAATCCGTAACATAATAAATGCGATGCTACTATGTGTCATGCATGGCAATAAATGAGACCACCTACGATACTAATCTATGATACTATGCACTATAGAGGTAGTAACATAGACTAGTAACATGTACATGTTACTAGTCTAAGTTACTCCCACTATGACCAGCCTAAGTATTATTAATACAGTTTTGCTAGAACTCATCTAGATGAGATATAATTTGGTCTCATTCATCTTTTATAGCCATTGGATGTGTTTCTATAAGATGCGTGTGTCTTTGGCGTGGGTTGTATTTGTTCTTGTGCAGCAGGCTGACCCTTGCATGTCATGTTTGATAGTCTCAAGTCATTAAAAGCATACACGTCATTCCTCTATTTATGTCAAAAATAAGAAACAACATGAGAGTTAATGCACCACGCCTATGTGTTTACTATTTGGTTTTAAGTAAGATGACTTAATACTCACCTAGGCGGAGGGTATTCGATTTGGACAATGCGCCTTGATTCCGATATGGCTTTAATGCAGACGAGGGAGGGATTAGCGGTTCCCTATATGTTGAACGACCAATGCACCCTCCTTCAGTTAATGCATGAGGGAAGTAATGGGAGGAGGTCCGGGAAAATAGGTTGCACGATGTGAATGCAATGCAGTTTGCCCTCATTGCCCTCATATAAAGGCGCCCCTCCATTCCAATGCATCTACCACATCGTACGCACCTAAGCATTTGCCTAAGCACCTACACTAAGCACAAAAGAGCTCACTCCAGACCCATGGCGGCGATGCGCGTGAGCGGCCAGCGGCTGCGCCAGATGGTCCACGACGCCGGCATGCGGCATGGCGCCGAGGATCGTCTCCAGACAGTGTTGGAGACCGGCTGGTGGATGGCCGCCGTCGACGCCAACTATGACTCTTAGTTGGACCAGATGATCGTTGCCACCAGCAACAAGTTCACCGTCCTCAAGAAGCTCGCGGACGACATCGCCATACTCCTCCAGCCTCCGGCCCGGGCTCCTCATTGCCTGCCACCCTAATCGGCCTCCATGGCGGAACCTCTTTCAAGCCTTTGGTGGCCTGCCCGCTCACGACGCCATGAAGAATGTCCACTTGGGTCAAGGCGCTGCGCGCGGCTCTCGCCATGCAAGAATTAACGACCTACACATCCACGTGTACGAAAATCGTGTACATAGGTATCTACAAGGCCAGTGAGGACGCTTATAACGTTGGCCTTCCTCAACCCATTTGGAAGCCTTGGATGCCTTCTTTGAGAACCACCTCGACCTCGCCACAAAAGCCGCCGCTCCTTAGCCGTCGGTCGGTGGCCCGGCGCACTAAGTTGAGGAGGAGGAGGTCGTACGTTCATGGATCCATCTTTCTTCTTGCCTTCTGTAACCACCACTCTGATCGCATCATCGTGGCCTTAATTCTTATTGTGCTGTTGTATTCTCGTTCCAGTCAATACCGACATGTGTGATCCCTTTGCTTAATTATATGCATCACTATAACTAGTACTCCATCTGTCAATTTATAAGTTGTGCTTACCTTTTCCATTAACCCGTTACAGCAGCGTGGGCATCTTGCTAGAAACACTAGAATATGTCTATATAATCCGTATGTGATAGTCCATTTGAAATCTCAAAAAGACAAATATTTAGAGTGCAGAGGGAGTAACATATTAGGAGTATATAAAAACAATAGTGATTTCTTTCAAGTTTGTGAACAAATACTACTATTCTACTACATTGGATACATTTGCAGCATACGGGCACATTGCTAGTAAAAGGAAAAGGCCTGCCGCATTTGCGTCGCACCCCCACACGCCCAGGAATCGGGAGTACAACACGACCCGTCCTGCACGACACATAGCTTAAGGAAGGCGTGTTGCCTAGCATTTTCACTTTCATGTGGGACAGCCATTGAGCAAACCGACACACCTCCCGCCGCCTTGTTGGAAAAAAGAAATGAGGGGAAAATCTAGATGTTGCACGGAAGCCAAGAAATTTGGTGTCAGACGGGGCTCGTTGATAGAGTAGGAGCATTCCGTACTAGTACTACTCCTACTAGTACCAAGTTTGTACTCCTAATACTATATTACTAGTACTACCACTATACAACTAGTAGGTACGTGCACGGCACAACATCGTAGGAACAAAAAACGGGAAGATCTTGTTTTGGGTGATTTATCTTTTTTTAAATCAACGTAGTATGAATAATATGATGTGGGGGGCACCCATGAAGCTTATGTGGCTTGGTTGCATGGCTACGGAAGGTTAGAGAAAAAAAATAGATAATGTGTTTAGAGTGCACTTCACTAAATAGATATACTTTGGATCCATTGCAACGGACCGGCACATCTATATCTATACCCCCTATATAGTGTGGGAAAAACTTTGAAAGTTGGTCGTTGGATGAAGCCAATCCGACGGTACAAAGATGGCAAATCCGAGCACTCTTGGCCGTTGGATATCATCCACCAGATTCTGCCACATGTATAATCTAGAAGACTCCATGGTTGAACTTAATTCATGACTAACTTTGCCACAACTAAGCTTAGGCATAGTTATTAGTTCTCCAAAATGAGAGCCACAAGTTGGCAAGCCTAAGGGAATCTTGCCACATTTTTTGTGTGTATGTCATGTGGGGCCTTAGTGTGGCTTGCCTAAGGTGTGGCTTGAACCAAACACTCACCTAAGTTAATCAAACTTGCCTAACCTTACATTCCACTAGATTTTGCCACATGTTAGAATCCAGAAAACTCCACATGTAGAAGCATAATGCACAAACCACCAGAATCTCATGCGTGCAATGCACGTGTACCTTACTAGTACTACTCCAGTTGGTAGTACTAGTAAGAAACAAATTCCAGTTTTGGCACGAGCTCGTACTACGGGAGCACCACAAGGCCTGCCGCAGGAGTTACATTTCCTTCTCGGGGCCCACGGGACCGAACTTAAGTGGCTTAGTGCCCGGCCTATGAGTCAATAACATGCGGACCTTAAATGCGGCTGGCCCACATGTCATTCTCATGGAGGTGGCGTGGTTCACGACTTACTCGTTCGAGATGAACCGGCCGGTGGTGGCGTGGCCGTGGCGAGGGTGCCACAACTGGGCGTCGGGGCGTTATGAGGCGTAGATGGCCACACCGGCGGGTACTACCTGTAGTACATAAGTACTCCAGCTGAGGATTGATGCCCGGGACGAAATGTGTCACAGCCACTGGATGAAAATTTGATGGTGCGGAGATGCGGATCGGAGCACAGCAGCGGAAGTGCAAATCAAGCGTCAATCGGGTGTGTCTGTGGTAGAAACTTTATGGTCGCCATGATTCGGTGGCCCGCATGTCATGCACACAAAGCGAGAACATCGGTGGGGCGAGAGGGATGAGGGCACGAACAATCCTACCATTACATCAGCGACATGTGGGACCAATAAGCATGGGTCCCACATGTCGTGAAGAAAAGCGAGGCAAGGCGTTGATAGCCACGTCGGAGGATCCATGTCCACGTCGGGGACGTCGTGCCGTGGGTTGGAGGCGGTGTCGTGGGAATCGGCGTGTGGGTGTGGTAGTGGTAGAAACAAGAAGCGTGATGGTCGCCGTGGTTCAACTTCCATGGACAAGCCGTGGTGTCTGGCGACACGGTATATCAAAACTAGAGTGTTTATATTTCAAGCACGTGAACAAGTATTATTCTACTAGTTTGGATCCATTGCAGCATACGGGCCATCACATTGGTAGTAGTAGTGTCCATCTCTATCTCTAGAGGCCTTCCCTCGTTCATCCTTTTCTCTCACAAGATAAACTACTCATACAAATCCATCTTGATGTTCCGTGGAACGCACGAGGATGTTTCCTTGGGGATCTCTCCGGTAGCGTGGCCGTGAATTGCAAGTTGGCGCCCCTTGAGATGTCGGCGTTGAGTGGCACTCGGATTTCCTCCGATGAGCATGTAAGATGAGTTTGATCACGTAGTAAATGCATTCTAAAGACTACTTCCGTGTCCATTTCATAATTCTCCCCCTTGCTTGTTTCACGAGGCTAGGCTCGGTGTGAGTGGAGATTGGCTTGCATATGTACGGGAGGGTACCAACATCAATTTGCAGAACATTTACAATGGTGACACCGTTCCCGTAGAACCTTTGTCCAACATTGGGATCAGCCATGCAACGGGCCACCGCATGAGTTGGTACGATGGAACCACGGTGAGATTGAATAAGATAGCACGAACCTTGCACATGGCGGTCAAAGGCGGACCATCTTTGTCTGCGGCCGATTTGTTCTTGTCTGAGTAGGTAGACGCTGTGCTCCTTTCTAACCGCATCTTCGCGGTGACAAACCAAGGGACTTATTTTGTATGGGACACATCCTACCATATACTCCCTCTCTCCCAGTCTATTTGTTTTATAAGTTTCAAGTTCAAATTTAGAGCTCCCCATCACATGTTGAGATTACAATGTCCATTAAATCATTGCGTGCATGTATAGTAAAGAAACAAATCTCGAGTTTGGCACGAGTTCATGCTGCGGGAGCACCACAAGCCCTGGCGCAGGAGTTACATTTCCCTCTCAGGGCCGTCGGGACTGAGCTTCAACGCCTTACTACACCTACCTTTGAGTCAATAACATGTGGACCCGATAGGTGACTGGTCCACATGTAATGCTCCCGAAGGCAGAGGGGCAGTGGGGCCAAGAGGGGTGAGCCGCAGGTCGAGGGACGTGTGGTTTCATGGGTTCGAGCGGCATCGTGGGAATCGCGGGCGGCTGTGGTAGAAAATTTATGCTCGCCGCATTTTAGGTGGCCCACATGTCATGCACACAAAGGCAGAGGGGCGGTGCGGCCGAGAGGGGTGAGACGCACGTCGGGGGGCGTGGTGCCGTGGGTTGGAGAGGCGTCGTGGGAATCGTGAGATGAAACATGATGGTCGCCGTAGTTGAACTTCCATGGACAAGCTGTCATGTCTACGGACACATGCCTTTGCATACCGATCCTTTGGAAGGAGTAGCGAGAAAGCTATATATGCGGATAAATAGTTCCTTATAGTCAAGCGGACCCACGCTACTACTCTGTTCCAAAGACATGCACACCATCGAAATAGTCCATCTATATCAATATACACCGAGAGGGAATAATTTTTTTACAAGAGGAAATAGTTCATCCATCCATAATGCCCTCCCTCTTTTGGTGCAGCGTTTTCTTCTTCTTCTTCTTCTTCTTCTTCTTCTTCTTCTTCTTCTTCTTCTTCTTCTTCTTCTTCTTCTTCTTCTTCTTCTTCTTCTTCTTCTTCTTCTTCTTCTTCTTCTTCTTCTTCTTCTTCTTCTTCTTCTTCTTCTTCTTCTTCTTCTTCTTCTTCTTCTTCTTCTTCTTCTTCTTCTTCTTCTTCTTCTTCTTCTTCTTCTTCTTCTTCTTCTTCTTCTTCTTCTTCTTCTTCTTCTTCTTCTTCTTCTTCTTCTTCTTCTTCTTCTTCTTCTTCTTCTTCTTCTTCTTCTTCTTCTTCTTCTTCTTCTTCTTCTTCTTCTTCTTCTTCTTCTTCTTCTTCTTCTTCTTCTTCTTCTTCTCCTTCTTCTTCTTCTTCTCCTTCTTCTTCTTCTTCTCCTTCTTCTTCTTCTTCTTCTTCTTCTCCTTCTTCTCCTTCTCCTTCTTCTCCTTCTCCTTCTTCTCCTTCTTCTTCTCCTTCTTCTCCTTCTTCTCCTTCTTCTCCTTCTTCTCCTTCTTCTCCTTCTTCTCCTTCTTCTCCTTCTTCTCCTTCTTCTCCTTCTTCTCCTTCTTCTCCTTCTTCTCCTTCTTCTCCTTCTTCTCCTTCTTCTCCTTCTTCTTCTTCTTCCCTTCTTCTCCTTCTTCTCCTTCTTCTCCTTCTTCTCCTTCTTCTCCTTCTTCTCCTTCTTCTCCTTCTTCTCCTTCTCCTCCTTCTCCTCCTTCTCCTCCAATATATGTACACATGGCAATATATTAGAGACGACGTAAATCAGCTATATTTGGAATGAGTTAATTCATGCGATTGTGACCATGTCATTACAGCCAATTTGTACGTTGAATAATCAAGCGGTTAGGAATATGGATATTATCCTTATTTTACAGTAATGTATATACTACTACTAAATATGAGTGTGTATCAATGGCCATGTTAGTTTCCTCATTTTCATGATGTAGAAACATGCACCATACTGTTGGTTTCATCTAACCATACATTAGGGAAGTAAATGTGCATATGGAGAACTCTATATTTGGAAGTCTTGAAATCCTGCAATGCTTACCATGTGTACATACCTATATTCGCCCTTCAGCAATCAATGGCTAGAATAATATCCTCACAAAATTTTTGCCCACAGAACACGAGTATATAACAATGCATGGTCTGTTAGTTACCTTGAAGAATTTGTTTGTGAGGGCAGAACATGATTACATAACATGCATGACATGGTAGTTTCTTGTGAAGAATCGATTGCGAGATAACATGAGTATAACCATGCATGGCACTTCTATATTTTCGAACCCAGTATACATTTCCCTGTATTTTCCTCCCATTTCCAGTAGGGACATATCACTGCTGTTTCTTGCATTATCCTACTCATACTCTGAACAATGCTGATCTTACATTAACAATGCATGTCCTTTTTGATATGATGCAGTGTCCCTGATTCTTGCCCTTTGTAATCACACCACCTTCGCCAAAAACAGGGAAGCACAACTGCTTCCTCGCTCGATCAGACGACGACAAAAGACTGATGATCATTCAGACACATGAGCCGGAAAAGTTATATTGCAAAAACCCCGCTGTATACAAGCATCGTGTAATACGTGAGTATCCGGACAACGGCTGTTACGTCTATGAGCAGGATACCAGCTTGTTGGGGCCTTTAGGATTTTTTAGTTGGAGGTGGGTAAACTGCCTTGGTTCACACTCTCTGTTTCTCGGACTCAATTATCCGATTAACCAGGAGATCACCGTTGGCAAGGACCTTGATGGCAGAGAGGCTCTATTTGCTATGGAAAACTGTGTCTACACGGCGAGCCCTAGGAGTTCGGGAGCAAACTCCCCTAATTGTCAACGATATAGCGTGCAGCCAAAAGAAGGTGAGAATGACAAAGGCATCCAGATTAACTTTGATCCTTGGATGTCTCAATTCTGACGAGCGATGATGTGGTTCAAGCCTTGAGGTTGATAGGTAATTGGCTGTTGCATCGAAGGGTGGAATCTTGGTGTCTCCGGATCACCGGTCATTGAAGAGGGCTGCAAATTATGATGGTGTTGGATCATCTCTTTGAATGACTTTGTTGTCTTTGCTGCTGGTTCTGGATGGGTAGTTCTTTCTTTTGTTATGCATATTCCTTGTCATTTGGTCATCCTCGTCTATGTCACTCTTTCTATGTAATAGTTATACATTTAGAATGTCATTCTAAATGCGGATCATGAGAGTCTGAGCGCTGCAGATGGGTGCGTTTTGGTGGTGTAGCAAGACTTCTTATGAACTATCATGTCTTGCTGTTTATGTCAGTAGTAGTCACTAGTCAGTGTTTGAATGTTGTATATATCGTTGTTTCGAACTGTTTATTGTCTCGAACTACTGGTGGGCTAAATGAGGGCATCACCATTCTCCAGTGTTCAGAATATATCTCCTTTTTGTCAAGTTATATAATTTGAGCTCACTGTCTTTTCAATGATGTACACTTGTTTGAGCCAGTGAGGTGTCATTGAATATGGGCCGAGTAGTAACGCAATGCCAAACAGGTCAATTATGACTCTCGGGCCGGGCTCTCCAAAAAAGAAAGAATAAGGACTCTTAGGCCGACATGTGGGCGCCACCGGTGTTTTCGTGTGCTTGCGCGCCGAGAGCATATTGGCGCGTGCTCGAAATTCATGCTTCCTTTTCATCCCTAGTCTCCAGCCCCTCCCCCACCTCTGGAATGTTGATTCCTACTCCATGTTCCCCCAAATCCCCCTCCTGTACTCCCTGTACTCAAGCGCACTATCATGTCGCCGGTCAACACGGATCTCCGAGCCAGAGATCCTGAGGTCCGGCCCCGCCTTGATCGGCTGTGTGATGTCGCTCCAGCGGTGGCATGGCGGCGCGGCAGCGACCAGTTTGCCGGCAAAGTGTTGATGGTAACCATCAACCGCGACCGGCCTCTCGTATCGTCGGACGACCTTGTCAAAGCTCTTGGCATTGCGCAGGACATCCAAATAAGTGACTTGCTCATCGAAGTCTGTCCGACATCGGCTGATTTCTTCGTCAGGTTCCGGACAACTTTCGACTGTAGTCGTGTGTTCGAATCTTCCCGGCGTTTGTTCTGCGATGGCGCGCTGGTAAGCTTTGATTGGTGGCACCCTGGATGGGGCTTGGTGCCCTCTGAGCTTGAGTTTTTAACAAAGCTTACCTTTCATGGCATGCCTCGACGTGCTTGGAACAGCGAGTCCATGAATGAGCTTATCAACGACCTTGGAGTTGAGCTCGTAAGTATGTTTGTTCCTCTAGACAGCTGGGCTCTGATAGTCATGGCATGGATGAAGAAGCCGTCCACCATACCGAAGGTGATTGGTGTTGAGATACCGGTGCAGGAACCAGGGTTGTACTATTCATCGCCACCAAGGCCGCCGCAGACCACGTTAGGGATGTACCTGTATTGAGTGTTCGTGCATGTCGAAGAAGTGGTCAATCCATCAATCGAAGTCCTGCCACCGCCGCTGGTGCCAGGGTCCGTTGACGGCGTCCATTACAGGAGTCAACGTCAGACTTTCCCCGTGTTGATCAAAATGATGGATGGCACAGGGCCTACTCCATCGCGCGGTGGAGGCCACTGCTTCTTTGGGAGAAGAGGCAGGGCTGGCTGCCTGGATGTGCTCTAATCTGAGATAACAACTGAATCTTGTCAGATAGTACTAGTTAAATCCGAGCTATGGGTGCGAAGCAGCGATATGCGATTACATTTGATTGTGACATGTTCTAATTTTGTACATGAACTTTTTTAGAAAGGGATGTACGTCAACTTAATGAGCTCGCAGAACTTATTGTGTTGTCTGTCTGTTTTCTTTGCACAACATTCAAGATATTTCCCTATCATTTATAAAGGCGATGAACCGTTATGTATGACTTCGTTGGTTTCAACATAGCCATTCCCGTAGCGATCCACTGCTTCCATCCTGATTGTGCCGCCTGCGTGAAATTTTTGTATGCAAGTTCAGTGTGCGATGATGTTCTATATGATTGTGTCAACTATATAAGTTTTTACTGAGCATCAACAATGCATATGGCTGAAAGATGTATTTACGAGCATCGACCGATGGGTCTCTCTCTCTCTCTATCTCTCTATGTCTCTCTCTCTCTCTCACACACACACACGCACACACACGCGCACACGCACAAGTGGGACCCGTTGAATTATTTATTTGCTCGTGACAGCTTTTAATTAGGTTTCACCGTAATCTAATTTTTTTTCTTAAGTTATTAATTGAGCTCAGTGACTTCAAAAAGTTGTACATAAGCCTTGTTTGGGCCTTTCCGGTGTCGCTGAATGTGGGCTGAGTAACCATGTTAGGTTGTACTGTACTACACATGCCGTTTTTCAACATCAGCAATGCAACTGGGCCGACAGTTGTACACAATATCCGGGTCAACTTGTTATCCGCCCCGCTGGGCTGCAAAGTTTCCTATGTGATAATTATAATAGCTGGGCAAATGATTACTTCCCTGACATCTGGGGCGCACCATTTTAGAAGCTGACCTGTGGGCCTACTAAGTTGACGCGTACCAAGGGCTTTGTCAACTTAGTCAATATAAACGATTCTAGCTGCAGTGATCGTACGATGTCCATCCAACGGCCGTAGTGCTTCTTCAACCTCTGGTCTTCTTGCTCCAGCCGCCCAAAGCAGCGTCGGTCGTGTCGCGTGCTCACGCCTCCGTGGCGGCTGTGATGCCGCGGAGGCCTCACCGCCCCGTACTACTCCCACCGCCGGCCAGGCCATCCCTCTACACACCCACACCCCCTGTTATTCTGCGGTGACGGCAGCCTCACACCGCAGCCGAACCAGTGAACCCTCGTACTCCTCTCCGCGCGGGCTTCCACTGCTGCGTCTTCCCCGGCTCTGCATCGTCCCCTTCCTAGGCCTCGCCGTCGTCCAGACCACCGCCCTGGTGCTCTCGGCGCGGCGTGGTCAACGTGGTCAATGACCGACTTCCATCAGAAGAGTATTGTACGTGGAGAGGCTGACAGCTGGGTCCAGGCGGCCGCAAGGAAGTGCCTCCTTATTACACGCAAAATAATTATTCCTCCACCTGACAGCAGGGACCCATCGGATGGGCCACCTTATTTTGCGAAAAAATGTTTCCCCCTTGACTGCTGGGACCCACCGGACGGGCCAGCGTATTTCACGAAAAAACGTTCCTCCCGCTGTTAGCTCGGACCCACCGGAAGTGCCTCCTTATTACGCACAAAATGAATACTCCCCACCTAGCTGGGACCCACCATGGTGGGAGGCTGACTTGTGGGCCTACTAAGTTGATTGGGACGGGGGCCTTTGTCAACTTTAGTCAATATGAACGATTCTAGCTCCAGTGACCGTACGATGTCCATCCAACGGCCGTAGTGCTTCTTAAACATGTTGTCTTCTTGCTCCAGCCGCCCAAAGCAGCACCGGTCGTTCCGCATGCTCCTGCCTCCCGTGGCCGGCTGTGCTGCTGCGGAGGCCTCACCGACCCCTACTATTCCCACCGCTGGCCAGGCCCTACGGCGACGGCAGCCTCACACCGCAGCCGAACCAGTGAACCCTCGTACTCCTCTCCGCGCGGGCTTCCACTACCGCGTCTTCCCCGGCTCCCCGTCGTCCCCTTCCTAGGCCTCGCCGTCGTCCATCGCCCTAGTGCTCTTGGCGCGGCGTGGTCAACGTGGTCAAGGAACGACTTCCATCGGACGTGGATCATGCGTGGAGAGGCCGATACCGGGTCCACGGCCGCAGCAAGGAAGTGCCTCCTTATTATGCGGAAAATAATGATTCCTCCACCTGATAGCTGGGACCCACCGGACGGGCCACTGTATTTCGCAAAAAATACGTTTCCACCTGACTGCTGGGACCCACCGGCTACATCTTCGCACGCAAGGAAGTGCGTCCGGGCAAAAGAACAAAACGATTCGCCCTCCTGACTACTGGGACCCACCAGCTACACCTTCACACGCAAGGAAGTGCGTCTGGGCAAAAAAAAACAATTCGCCCCCTGACTGCTGGGACCCACCAGCTACATCTTCGCACGCAAGGAAGTGCGTCTGGGCAAAAAAAAATGATTCGCCCCGACATTGCTGGGACCCACCAGCTACATCTTATGAGCAAGGAAGTGCACGGCGGTCTGGACCGACCTGGTCGAAGTGTACGTAGCATTGTCATGCAGTCGCGAACATGTGCGTATATATATCTTTGGTGGATGTAGAGGCGCCGCGTGTCGTAGTAGAGGCGCCGACGTAGCATGTACACGTCACGTCTGTTGGCGAGGGTGCAAGAAAGAAAATACGGGCACGCACGTACATACGGGCAGGGTCTCGAACGCCTACTCGCGCATACGTACATGGCTGGGTCGAAATGGAGAAACAGCGTCGTCGTCGTGTTCATGGGGAGCCAACCGGCTGGGTCAGAATGGAATGCGTGGTCGTGTTCATCGGGAGGGCTTGGACGGAACAGGCGATGGAAACGAGGCCTGGCGTACCGCTGGCGGAGAAGCGGACCTCCTACATTGAGCAGGGTCCTGTTGATCGGGATGGGTGTGGCGTGCCGCCAAAAGCGGAGAAGCGGACCTCCTACGATCGAAACAGGGTCCTGTTGATCGGGAGGCGTGGCGTCTAAAAGCGGAGGAAGCGGACCTCCTACGGTCGAAACGGGGTCTGTTGATCGGGAGGTGTGGTGTACCCCAAAAGCGGACGAAATGGACTTGTGTTGGGCCTTCTACGGTTGAAAGCAGGGGTCCTGTTCATCAGGGAGGGTGTGGCGTGCCGCAAAGCAGGACTCCACGGGATACTGTTCATGTCCACCGTCGACCTCCTCCAGCCTCCCCGGGCTATCGTCGACCTCCTCCAGCCTCCACGGGCTCCTGTTCATCCAGCCTCCACCACGCGCTACTCCACCGGCTACTGTTCAACCACCCCTCCACGGGCACCCCTCCACCATCTACTGTTCATCCAGCCCTCCACACCACGGGGTCCTGTTCAACCACCCCTCCATGGCCACCCCTCCACCGTCTACTGTTCATCCAGCCCTCCACACCACGGGGTCCTTTTCATCTAGAGGCAATGCCACCGCTCACTGTTCATCCAAACCCGCCCGCAACACTCACTGTTCATCCAATTGGTCGGCTTCAGTTAGCAGCAGTAGCGAAGGAATCGCTCGATCGGGTTCAGTTAACAGCAATCGATCGATCACTTTCGGGTTCGATGTAGCGTAGCCTGCGGTCTGTCGCTTCGGGTTCGATTAGAGCCCAACGCCTCGCACGGGTTCAGTTAGAGCCAACGCCTCGCACACACTCACGTATGTGTACGAGAGAAACGCGCATCTCTCGGCCCCCGACCTCCCACCGTAACCGGCAACTCCCCGAAATTTTCCTCCCCCTCGCTTCTACCATGGTTTTTTTCCGTCATGGACGGCCCAAAGAATGTCATGCAGCTGCATCTCCGGCCCGCCAGTGACGAAAAGCCCATTTTACATCATGATTTTTTGTCATAGAAGTAGGAGCCCACCACATCTTTGATGATACCGGGTTTTGTCACAATTATCATCATAGAAGTGTCATATGTATGACAAATTTTTTTTTCGTTCGGCCCAAAATGTCACGGATGTGTCTTTTTTTTTGTAGTGTATCTTCGTCGTTATCGACCAATTCTCGAAGGTTGCTCACTTTCTGCCAGTCAAGGAGACAATCACTGCTAGTCAATTAGCAAACTTGTATATCTCCCGAATTGTGTCACTCCATGACATTCCGAAGGAGATCGATTCGGACCGTGGCGATATTTTCACTTCAAAGTTAAGGGATAGTTTCCAAGAGGCAATGGGAACTCATATTACCTGGAGCACTGCTTATCATCCCCAATCCCAAGGCCAAGTCGAGCGAGTCAATCAAATTCTTGAAGACATTCTTCGAGCTAGTGTTATTTGTTTTGGCAAGAAGTGGGAAGAATCTCTCCCTTATGCGGAGTTCTCTTATAACAACAGCTATCAAGCCAGCTTGAAAATGGCACCCTTCGAAGTGCTTTATGGACGTAAGTGCCGAACCCCTCTGAATTGGGCAGAAACTGGGGAACGGACGTTATTCAACAAGCTGAAGAGCAGGTTTGCAATTTCCGGGATAATCTCAAGGCGGCCCAGTCCTGCCAGAAGAGCAACTATGACCGGAAACACTGGGGTTCAACTTATCAACTTGGTGAACAAGCTTATCTGCATGTCACTCCTTTGAGAGGCAGTCATCGGTTCGGAGTCAAGGGCAATCTAGCTCCACGCTTTATTGGTCCCTTCCGCATCCTCGCCCGTCCTGGACTGGTGGCTTATCAATTGGAGTTGCCACCTCAGTTCTCTCACATCCATGACGTCTTCCACGTGTTGCAACTTCGTCGATGGTTCAAGGATCCGGAACGTGAAGTTGATCCAGAATTGATTGAAGTTGAAGATGATCTCACATACAAAGAGCATCCTATCCACATTCTTGAAGAAGCTGAACGTCGAACCCACCACAAGGTTACCAAGTTCCTCAAGGTGCAATGGTCGAATCATACCAAAGATGAAGCCACTTGGGAACGCGAAGATAACCTCCGCGATAAATACCCCGACCTGTTCCCTTCTACCTCTTAATTCTCGGGACGAGAATTTCTTTTAGAGGAGGAGAGTTGTAACACCCCGGTGTAATGATGCTATAGTAATCCCGGGGGTTAAGTTAATCCTTTTGCTAAACAAGTGTTTGTTCATCATTGTCTCTTATCTCTTTCAAATTCCAGTTGAATTCAATTTCAAATTATGTGTGAAATTAAAAAATGCTCAAACATGAAAACTAAAATGTTCATCATGTGGAAAGTATTCTTCTGGTAATATTGGTGCTGAACCAATATTTTTGCAAAGTGTCTAAATGGCCTAAAATAGCTATAACAGAAAGTTGTTAAATAAAAAGCAAAAGTTTTAAAAGAAAAAGAAAATAGAAAGAGCAGAGGCCACTTGCCTTTGGGCCAAGTGCACGTGCAGCTTGACCTCGGCCCACCGAACCAGCCTAGCCTCCCACGCAACCCCGGTCGCCTTCCTGTTCGAGCGACCGCGGGCGCGGTCATCGCCGAACCACCTCGCCGGCGATGCCCCCGTGAGGGGATAAGGTCGCCGCCCCACAATGCCTCGAGCCCCCCTGTCGGTGTCAAAACCGGCGGATCTCGGGTAGGGGTCACGATCATCTGTCGTCAAGGCTGATGGTATCAGGAAGCAAGGGACACATATGTTTACCCAGGTTCGGGCCCTCTCGATGGAGGTAAAACCCTACTTCCTGCTTGATTAATATTGATGATATGGGTAGTACAAGAGTAGATCTACCACGAGATCGTAGAGGCTAAACCCTAAGACCTAGCCTATGATGGTATGATTGTAATTGTGATCGGCCTTCTAAGGACCAACCTCTCCGGTTTATATAGACACCATAGAGGGCTAGGGTTTACATGGATTCGGTTACAAGAAAGGAAACACAATATCCGGATCACCAAGCTTGCCTTCCACGCAAAGGAGAGGCCCATCCGGACACGGGCCAAAGTCTTGAGTCTTGTATCTTCACGCTTCAATAGTCCGGATGTTGTACACAGTCTGGCAGTCCGGATACCCCCTAATCCAGGACTCCCTCAATAGCCCCTGAACCAGGCTTCAATGACGATGAGTCCGGCGCGCAGTATTGTCTTCGGCATTGCAAGGCGGGTTCCTTCTTCGAATACTCCAAAGTACCTGTTACGACGAATAGTGGCCGGCCTCCAATCAATGTTGTGCTCCTCGACTTCAGCGCCTCAGTAATGATCATCACCATGTGTCGAGCGAATGCGAGGAGTCGAGGCATTTTTGCATTTGCCACCCTCGATCCTTCAGGCTAAACGTCTATTTGAAGGGACGGGTATTCTCAGATCCAAACCTCACTCTCCCTCCCAAAGCTAGCATCCAACAGAGCGCTCCGCGAAAAGCCATTCCAGCATGGCCGGCCGTCGCAGCTCTTCTGCTCGCCCTTCTCGTTCCAAGTCGGGGGATTGGGAGAGTGTTCAGTTCCTCATAGCCGTTTGATAGAGTTACAAACCCAAGGGTTTCTACCACCGGCGTTCATGGTCCCGTCCGAGCTGGAATAGCCACTTGTGACAGAGGGGAACAAGCTGAGGGATCTCCTAACCCATCTCTGGAGGAGCGTATATGCGTCATCCCACATCTTCTGAGGGGCGTCGGGTTCCCTATCCATCCGTTTCTTCACGGGCTCCACGGAGTTCTCGGCCTCCAGTTACGATCTTACCCTGCCTCTATTACGCACATAGCGGGGTATGTTGCCCTTTGCGAGCTATTTTTAGGCTGCGAACCACACTTCGAATTATGGAGGAAGCTGTTCTGCCTCGTCCCCCACATCCAGGGGGAGTCCCTATGTCAAGTGGGCGGGGCCGAAGTATGGCGCATTGCCGAGACCGGATACCTGTCCGACACTCCTGAGAAGGCACCAGAAAACTGGCCTTCAGAGTGGTTCTATATAGACGATGTCCCCCTTAGGATCCGGTCTGGACAGGTCTCCCCAAGTTCAAAGAACGCCCACCGAGGGCACACCTAATTTGGCGCCCACAGGGCCCTCAAGAAGAGGACACAAGGGAAATATTCCTCTGATGAACATGATAAAGTTCTTGGCCAAATCCGGATGATGATAGTTGAGGTTATGGCGATATGCATAAGGCGGAGTGCAACCGCTCCAATATCGGGGGAAGCCTATGTGGCATTTCAACGGGGAAGACGACGCCACCCGCTGCGGCCGTAAGGGTCCGGACTCCGCCGCCGCTTTGGCAAGGATATTGTCCGATTTGTACAAAGGGGAAGAGGAGGAATTCCTTCGCATAAAAATGCGGGATGGATTCTCCATGTACAACCCCCCAGAGTGGGTAAGTTGCCATTCTTTTTACCTTCTTTACTTACTCTAGCTTTCTTATGCTAAGATTACTTGCAACAATGCTTCTGAGCAGGAACTAAGGAGGGCCGTAGAAGGAATCTTCAGCCCCTCCCCGCAACCGGAGGACCCTGGAAGGGCCCTAGATCCGGGACTTAAAGCGGATCCGGATATCACTGTGGAGCTTGTCAACGGGGTATTCTATCAAGCAAGCTGGATGGCGCCCTAGTGGCCATTACGGCTGACTACCCTGGACTGCTCCCCGCCTCGCGTGTAAGCCGAACTAAAAAACCCTATCCTTCGAAGAGCACTCCCCCCAGGTATTATAATTTACCCTTGAGGCATCGTTCTATTTACAGAAACGATGGCCGGAGCGAGGGGCCGAGCCCCTAGGGACTCGTCAACCACGGGCGTTCGGATCGGGCAGGCTCAGGAGGATGGCGTTGAGGGTTGACACACCGCTATAGAGGTAAAGTAATAACCTGTCCTGTAATTATAGAATTTGAAATATGACAACACCCTTTGTGTCTGGCAGGAAGAGGAATAACCGGACTATATCCGGAGACCCTACCAATCACGCCTCCACCAGCCGGGTTCCAGAACCGGCTTCGGGGGCGGAGGCGGACATGGGGCCAACACCGCATAGTTCCCCGACGGTGGATGCGGATATGCGTTCGGCCACGAACTCCGAAGTGAAGAGCGCCATGAATCACCGGCGCCGGAGGGCCGTGCTCCGAAACAACATCTTTTCCGAAGAGGCTTTTAATGCCTTCAATTCAGCTGACGCATACGTCCAAGCTGCTCGGGGCGGGCTTGCCCAAGCGACAAACCAGTATACCAGGGACATACGGGTAAGAAATTTTGATAAGTATGTATAGCAGTAGCCCCTGAGACTTAGAATAGTTGGGACAACTGTTTGAAGGATCAATATATGCACACGTCCTTGTGGACAAGAATGAACAATTGGCTCGAGAGCAGGAGGCATGCAAGGCCCAAATTGACCGATCACGGTAGCCAAGTTAGGGGGTCCCAGAAGGCCCCCTCTGGTAATATTTGTCTCCATTATACGCAGATGTACCAGTTAGTAAATGGCTGATATGACAAGTCTAACAGAGAATTCTGCAGACAATCCCAGGGTGAATCCAGAGGGCGTAAGAGAGGACGCATCGCATCTCGAAAGGTAGTTGGAGGCTGGCGAGCGCATTCTTACACGAGTTAGGCAGGAGAAGAACGATCTTCAAGATGCCAAAGTCGGTGGGCGTGGAGTTAAAAGATCTCCGCGCTCAGCTGGCGGACTCCGTGAAGGAGAACAAAAGGCTTCAACGCGGCATTTACGGTAAGTGCCTAGACGAACTGTAGTATAGTTCGGCGATGAAGTATATTGAAAGAATTTTACTTGCAGGAATATTAACGGGTCGCCCTGAGGAGGAGATGCCCTCATCTACAAGTGATTTACTACAAGACCTTTCGCAACTGCACAAGCGAGCTCGGCAAGTGATGCAGGGTGTAGCTCAGGCTTTGTGGCCATCAAGCTCGCTGCCGGATGGCATGGGGGAGCTCGTGGATATGCTTCAAGGAGCATGGTGGCGCTTTCGGCTGGGGAAGGTGTCCGCTTGCTGGCAAGGCGCAAGAGAAGCCAGCGCTATGGCGAAGACGCGCTACACCAAGCTGGACCCGAACCATATGGCCGAAGTGGGACCGGCGGGGCCCGATGGGCAAGAAATTCCCGTGAGTCTGGTATATGACCAGGTAGCGTTAGCCACTAAGTATTCGCAACAAGATTGTAAGCTAGATAGCCTGTTGGACGATATAGAGGAGGAATATAGTCAGTCCAAATGAATGTGTAATTTAATGGACATAATTAGTCCCTAGCCGGATTAAAATCATTTGTCATGGCAGACCTTTTCGCTTCAGCCCCCGGATCCTATAGTCCGGGGTGTGTCCGAATACCCACTCAGTTATACAAAACCGGGGTATGCGTGGACACCAGGCGTAGGGGTCATAAGTGCTTGAACAGACAAGTACCCAACTAGTTATGTTATATTACATGGATAGTAAGAAACATCTTCCAGGGAGAATAGTTCCGTTAGGGGTTCCTTTCCCTGGGTAAGCATGCGACAATGCACATGTCCGGACTACGAACGATTGCTCAGGATACAAAACTTCTGGGGATTTGCGTTATAATAAACGAATACATCTTTTGTTCACCGATTGAATATTCTCTTAAGGAAACTAGCTTTCGGCTTCACCCAGTCTGAGGTACACATCCGGCTAAACCGGCAGTAACAATCGCAGAGGTGCTCCCTTTATGCCCTAGCTGAATTAACGGGAACGTAGGGCATAAACACAAGAGCCAGGCAACCCATCTTGGCCACATCTTAAGTCATATCGATGCATATAATGGTGAAGAAAAGGCACATATGGAAAAAGAACGCATATGCGATGGGCAAAGAGCCATTTAAAGTAATTATGTCTAGCTTCCGAAAAGGAAGCCTCCAGGTATGGTTTGCACACATAGTACGGCCGGAGTGATCCGGGGGTCCGCGTTGTATTAAATACTTTGTGTGAAGAGAAGAAGGGGCGAGAAAGGAGAGAAAAGGGGTGGAGCATAATTAAAAAGGAGGGGTAAGGAGACGAACACTGAGTTTGGCGTTAGGCATAGAATCTCCAGAGTCTGGCCGCGTTCCATGGGTTCGGCTCGAGACTGTTATCGGATGCATTACGTAGACGGTACACTCCTCCGATGAGAACTTTGTCAATGACGAAGGGACCTTCCCATTTGGGTTTGAGTTTGTCCTTCTTCTTCTCCGGTAGGCGTAGAACGATCTCGCCAATATTGTAAGTTTTGGCCCGCACTTCTCTGCTTTGATATCGTCGGGCCTGCTGCTGATAGAATGCGGGACGGGCTTTTGCGACATCGCGCTCCTCCTCCAGGGCATCCAAGTTATCCTGCCGATCTAACTCGGCTTCCTTCTCTTCGTACATGCATACGCGTGGCGAATCATGTATTATGTCGCAAGGTAATACCGCTTCCGCACCGTACACCATAAAAAATGGTGTATATCTGGTGGTGCGATTGGGTGTGGTCCGCTGCCCCCAAAATCTGAGTCGAGCTCCTCTACCCGGTGCATATCCGATTACATTAGAGATCGCACTAGTCTGGGTTTGATGCCGCTCATGATGACACCGTTTGCCTGTTCGACCTGGCCGTTTGTTTGGGGGTGGTAGACGGAAGCATAGTCGAGCTTAATGCCCATTTTGTCGCACCAAGTTTTCACTTTGTTGGCCGTGAAATTTGAGACATTATCAGTGATGATGCTATGGGGGACACCGTATCGGTGTACGACCCCGGATATGAAGTCTATCACAGGTCCGGATTCGGCCGTTTTGACTGGTTTGGCTTCTATCCATTTGGTGAACTTGTCCACCATGACCACTAGGTATTTTTTCTTATGGCTTCCCCCTTTAAGGGTGCGACCATATCCAGCCCCAGCACGCGAAGGGCCAAGTTATGGGGATTGTTTGGAGAGCGGTAGGGGCATGTGACTCTGATTGGCGAAGAGCTGGCAACCCGGCGCAATGTTGGACAAGGTCATGTGCGTCTGCTCGGGCCGTTGGCCAATAGAAGCTGTCTGGAAGGCCTTGGCGACTAGCGCTCGAGCAGCGGCGTGATGTCCTTGATCGGCATGGATTTCAGCCAAGAGCTGCCGCCCTTCCTCTTCGGAGATGCACCTTTGGAGCACTCCGGTCGCGCTTTTCTTGTAGAGTTCCCCTTCGTGGACCTTGTAAGCTTTAGAGCGCCGGACTATGCAGCGTGCTTCGTTTTGGTCCTCGGGGAGCTCCTGCCTATTTAGGTAGGCCAAGAAAGGCTCGGTCCACGGGGCAATTACGACCATGATTTCGTGGGCCGAAGGTGTTATTTCGGTGGCAGAGCCCCCGATTGTGTCTGATGGTTGAATGCAGGGATGTGCTTTCAGTCCGTCTTTGGTATTGCCGGACTCCCCTTCCCATACTACGGATGGCTTGAACAGCCTTTCTAGGAATATGTTAGGTGGGACAGGGTCGCGTTTAGCGCCAATACGGGCAAGGATGTCCGCCGCTTGATTGTTTTCTCGAGCCACATGGTGGAATTCGAGCCCCTCGAACTGAGCTAATATTTTGAGGACGGCATTACGGTAGGCCGCCATTTTTGGATCTTTGGTGTCGAATTCTCCGTTTATTTGTGATATTGCGAGGTTCAAATTCCCGCGCACTTCCAAGCGTTGGATGCCCATAGAGACCGCCATCCGAAGACCATGCAACAAAGCCTCATATTCGGCTGCATTGTTGGAGTCTGTGTAAAGTATTTGGAGGACGTACTGGACTGTGTCTCCGGTGGGAGACGTCAGGACTACACCTGCTCCCAGTCCGGCCAGCATTTTAGAGTCGTCAAAGTGCATGATCCAGTTGGAGTATGCGCCGTACTCTTTAGGGAGTTCGGCTTCCGTCCATTCGGCGAGAAAGTCTGCCAGTACTTGCGACTTGATGGCCCGTCGTGGTTTGTACATTATGTTGAACGGAAGGAGCTCGATGGCCCATTTAGCAATCCGGCCCGTAGCGTCATGGTTGTTTATTATGTCATGGAGTGGTACTTCGGAGGCTACTGTGATCAAACACTCTTGAAAGTAGTGTCGCAGCTTTCGGGATGCCATGAAGACTGTGTATGCTATTTTTTGATAGTGTGGGTATCGGGATTTGCATGGGGTGAGGACTGTGGATACATAATAAACCGGCTTTTGGAGCGGGAATTTGTATCCGTCAACCTCTCGTTTGACGACGAGTACTTCGCTTACAACTTGGTGTGAGGGCAAGCCTTGTTGAGGTCTTTGAAGTCGACACATAGGCGCCAGGATTTGTCCTTCTTTGGTACCATCACCAAATTTGCCAGCCAATCCCGATGTTTGATATCTCTGATGAATCCGGCCTCGAGTAACTTGGCTGACTCTTCCCCATTGCTGTCGTTTGGGCTCGAGAATCGCCTTAGGGTCTGCCTTGGTGGTTTATATCCTTTTAGAATATTGAGGCTGTGTTCGGCCAGTCTGCGTGGGATGCCTGGCATGTCCGATGGGTGCCAGGCGAAAATGTCCCAATTCTCGCGTAAGAAATCTCGTAGTGCGGCGTCAATCGCGGGGCTCAGCTGTGTCCCGATGGAAGCTGTCTTCGTGGGGTCCGTTGGATGGACCTGGAATTTGACTATCTCGTCTGCAGGCTTAAATAAGGTGGACTTGGGCCGCTTGTCTAGTATCACATCGTCCCTGTCCACGGTGGCCCGTAGTGCTGTTAACTCTTCGGCTGCTAGGGCTTCAGATAATGCTTCCAAGGCTAGAGCTGCGGTTTTATTTTCGGCGCGAAGTGCAACATCCGGGTCACTGGCTAGAGTGATGATTCCATTGGGTCCGGGCATTTTAAGCTTCATGTACCCATAATGGGGTACAACTTGAAAGCTTGTGAACGCTTCCCGCCCTAGAAGGGCGTGGTATCCGCTGATAAAAGGAGCCACCTGGAATGTGATTTCCTCAGACCTATAATTCTCCGAGGTGCCGAATACCACATCGAGTGTGAGTTTTCCCTTTTGCAGCGCTTCCAGTAGGGATAATTCCCTGAAGGTCGTGCCGCTTTGTTCAATGCGGCTTTTATCAATCTCCATCTTGCTGAGTGTTTCTTCATAAATCAGATTTAATCCGCTTCCGTCGTCCATGAGTACTTTAGTGAGCCAAAAGCCATCTAAGATCGGACTAAGGACCAGAGCGGCTGGTGCCCGGACAGCTCGGAATCGAGGTTCATCACTGGCATTAAAAGTTATAGCAGTGTCGTTCCAAGGGTTTATTTTTGCCAAATGGTAAATTTCAGCGAACTTGACGAGCTTCGCTTGCGCCTATTGTTCGAGGCAAAAGTCTCAAGACTGTTAGTACCGTATTGTGTTATTTGGCAGGATGTTGTTCCGCTTTATGGCCCACAAGAAGATCCTCGCCACTTTTGCCACCTGCGGAGTATCTAACATGCCTTAAGGCTATGAGTAAGTGTTGTATCCGAGTATCTTGTGGAGCTTACATGGCCCGTCGAGCCATTCTTCCAATCTGGATCCCATACAGGGTGGGCTTTGGCTTCTTGGGGGTTGGTTAGGACGACTTACGAAAGTTAAATCCGTTTAGTTCGGACAAAGGTTTTGGCGAGAGCAGTACTATCCCAAAATTCTGTTTGGGTCTTCCAAGCGCTCTCCATCGCGCAGTACTTCCGTACTATGGTTGCCAAGTCCGCGAAGCGTACTATGTCACGGCGGCTTATAGCATTGAGGAGTCCTTCGTCCGTGCAGTTTTTGCAGAAAAGTGAGACCATGTTCTCTTCGCGGCAGTCGCTGACCTTGTTAAGCGCAAGGAGGAATCTGACCCAGTAGTGATGTACGGTTTCCTGGGCTCTTGCCTGATGCGAGAGAGACATTTTAGGTCCAGGCAGATGTTGTTAGTAGAATCCAGATTTTGATCCGATCTAACGCCCAAGGGCGCGGGTGGTCCCGAGCTCAATAGCTCAGAATCCGGAGTGCCTAATTTCTTCGGCCCAATGCCCGATTCTAAGTCCGGGACCTGGGTCAGGTTTTCCTTTGAGCAAGTCTTTGGCTCAAGGAGTTCGGTGATCCGAACATAACTTGTCCTCAAAGTTGAGGGGCAATCGCGTGTGGTTCCTCCACTATCGCTATCTCATGGGTGGCGGCGGGGACCTGATATCCCTTTGGTCGGGTTTAAGCCCAATCCGGTCGTAGTCTGTAGCGACTCCCAGAGCGGCGATGTGATCCAAGAGTTCGTTCAGGGAGGAGAGCTCCATTGGATCCATCTGTTCGGCAAGTTCCAAACTGACGCGAAGGTTATGATTGATGACCCGAGAAGTCATCGCCAGCGCCACAACCGATGGGGCGGCCATAATGAAGCCACCGAGCCGGAGCATCTGGCCTACAGCCAGATCCCCCTCCGAGGTAATGTCGTCCTTGACAATGAGACGAGCCATCGAGCCTTGTGGCGACGTCACAGAGGAACTCTCAATGAAAGCACCAATGTCGGTGTCAAAACCGGCAGATCTCGGGTAGGGGGTCCCGATCTGTGCATCAAGGCTGATGGTAACAGGAAGCAAGGGACACAAATGTTTACCCAGGTTCGGGCCCTCTCGATGGAGGTAAAACCCTACTTCCTGCTTGATTAATATTGATGATATGGGTAGTACAAGAGTAGATCTACCACGAGATCGTAGAGGCTAAACCTAAGAGCTAGCCTATGATGGTATGATTGTAATTGTGATCGACCTTCTAAGGACCAACCTCTCCGGTTTATATAGGCACCGGAGAGGGCTAGTATTTACATGGAGTCGGTTACAAGAAAGGAAACACAATATCCGGATCGCCAAGCTTGCCTTCCACGTAAAGGAGAGTCCCATCCGGACACGGGCCGAAGTCTTGAGTCTTGTATCTTCACGCTTCAATAGTCTGGATGTTGTACATAGTCCGGCAGTCCGGATACCCCCTAATCCAGGACTCCCTCACCCCCTCCTCACCTACCATCACTCCCACTCCCCCACTCGCCTGCCCTCCGCCTAGATCCATCCCCCGCTCACTTCCACCCCCCTCGTTCCCCATCGACGCCCGAGCGAAGCTATGACTGCGCCGCCGTCGACCGCGTAGCCTCAACGCTCTTCGCACCTCGCCACGACGTCCACGAGCTCCGTCGAGCTCCGCTGCAACCTCCCTGACCTCGAGCTCGAGCTCTACAACACCGCAGCCACGGATCGACCCCCTTCTTCTTCCTCGGATCGTCGGCGCTTCTCAGACGATTCCGCCGTTCTGCTTCTACTAATCTTCCAAGGGCCAACTTGCGTGCCGCACGGTGAGCTCCTCCGCTTATTGATCCTCCTCGTTAATTCCCTCGCGCGCCGTAGCTAGCTCGTCACCGTTGCCGAGAGCTTGCCGCCATAGATCACCTCGCCGCCATGGCCATGGTTCTTGTCACGCTTGCCTGAGGCCTCCGCCGTGCTCCTGGTGCTCCCTGGAGCTCAACGAGCTCGCGACCGAGCCTCCCCGCGTCCTCTAGCCTCGTTTTCGACCATGGTCGAACGCCAACGTCTGCCCTGCCTCTCGCCGTCGTCGTACTAGCCTGTTACGGGCCGCACCTCCACTGTAGATGGACGCGGCGTCGAATGCCCGATCGAACGCGCCTAGCCGGACCTCTCCCCGTGCCCCGTGGCGTTTTTCCGGCGAAGTCCGGCGATGCTCCACCGTGGATTTAGTCGCGGAGCTCTCTCCGGCGCCGACGCCGACGTGGCACAGTGGGCCCCGCCCCTAGGTCGCTGACCAGTGGGCCCGGGTGGCCCAGTTGACTGGGTTGACCCAGTCAACTGCTGACTGGGCTGCCCAATGAGACTGACATGTGTGCCCCACTTGTTTAAAATGTTTTATAAATACATAAATCTGTTATTTAGTTTCAATCATTAGTTAGTCACTGACACCAGGGGCCCACCCCTCTAATTAGCCTGTTAGATTAGTTTAATCCACTGTTAAGCTAACAGAGGCTGACATGTGGATCCCAGTGGCCCCATTGGTCAGGTTTGACCTGGTCAGCCACTCTGTTGACTGCTGACGTCATCCCCACGCAATGCCGACGTCATAATTCCATTTCTGTAAATATTAATAATTCTAGAATATTGTTTAAACTTTGAAAATTCATAGAAAATAAATTGTAACTCCGATGAAAATGTTTTCTACATGAAAGTTGCTCAGAAAAATGAGGCGAACCCGAATACGCTACCCACATACCTGTCAGATGCCTCTAACTATCTGAAAATGGAACATTTTACCTTTGGTCATTTGTCTGACACATGTCCGGAACCGGGAATACATTCCTGGTTGAATTCCCCCTTCACCTATATCGTGCAGTACTACATTAGGTTGACCCTAGTTCTGCTTATCGTCTTGTCATGCTTAGTGGTACCTCTGTTTGCTCTGTATTTACTGTTTCTTCCCCCTCTTCTCTCTGGTAGACCCCGAGACCGATGATGCCCCTGTGATTTACTCACGCCGACGACCCTTCTTCCCTTTCAAGCCAGAGCTTCCAGGCAAGCCTCCCTTTGATCATCCCGATATCGCCCATTCCATTCCCTCATGCTTGCATTAGATTTTTGCTACTGTAATTGATTGCTCCTATTCTGATGCATAGCCTACTTTTGTAACCTGCTTATTATTACCTACCTGCTTATCCTAAACTGCTTAGTATAGGTTGGTTAGTGATCCATCAGTGACCCCCACCTGGTCCTTGTTGCCCCTGCTTCATCATCGACGACTCGATCAACGTGATCGATGACCAGAGCTAACACCTCACATCACATCACGCCCCTTTTGTTGCTTGACTCTGCAGAGTTACCATCGAGTGCCGAGGGTGGAACCTCATACATCACTCCTGATGAGATCTCTATAGTGTAGCTATTAGGTCGTGGTCATCGAGGGTGATTTCCTCCTTTAACCACTTCCGATACGACTCTGTCGTGCAACCCCTCAAGTGTGAACCTCGAGGGTGGTTCCTTTTACGTTCACCTTGATGATTACATCGAGTGGAATTCATCGGGGGTGATTCCTCGGGTTTTCCCCTTAATGTTTGTACACACGGATACTTGGACTTTACACCTGTTACTTGGAAAGGCGGGTCGACCCTGAGGGGTACCCGCGATTGATGTGGAGATGGGTTGACCTGGATGGTGCCTGCGACATAATTACGAGGCGTGGCCGGGCATTCCTAGCCCTTGGCGCAAGTCCTCGAGACGGGGCAACGGGGTCACATCTTTCGTGAGTCTCTGCTTGTTACCGCGCGTTCCTAATCCACTACGATTTGGATATTTGATCCGAAGGGCCTCGCGGCACGATAGCACTAACCATCACGTGGGCATAGTATGGGTGTTCTGCGTCGTATGCATCAGCCGAAGCTTAATAGACGTCAGCGACTGAGCGGCACACGCCGGGTTGGACTGGTAAGCACCTGCCTTTCTGAAGGAGGTAGCTAGGTCTTCTCACCGGATGCATATGCAACGTGCAGGAGTTCCCGGGGCGATGGCCCAAGACCCCTGGGGGCATAGGTTTAGTCCGGTGTATTGACCTCTCTATTAAGCCTAGGTCGGGTTGCGGCATATTGTTTGGCCGAGGCCGGGCATGACCCAGGAAAGTGTGTCCGGTCAGAGTTAATCGAGCGTGGTGGGTAAGTTGGTGCACCCCTGCAGGGAAGAAAACATCTATCGATAGCCTATCCTACGGTAACGGACACTTGTAGTTGTATCCCAATCGATACAACTAGAACTGTATACTTGATGTGATAACTAGATAGTATGGCTCTGGGATTGCTTTCTCGCAAGGAGTCGAGAAAGGATCTCTGGCCGAGGTTGATAACACTACTACTACTTTACTTTATGCTACTCTTATCTCTTGATCGATGCCAAGATGCTTGGAGCTGCTTGAAGATGCTAGTCTTCAATAGGCTAGGCTTTCCCCTTCTCTTACGGCATTCTGCAGTCCAGTCCACAGATACAGCCCATTTCATTGATATCGATGCATATGTAGTGTAGATCAATTCTTGCGAGTACTTTGGATGAGTACTCACGGTTGCTTTGCTCCCCCTTTCCCCCTTTCTTCTTATTTCCGGTTGATGCAACCAGATGTCAGAGCCTAGGAGCCAGATGCCACAATCGATGCCGACTACTACGTGGAGACCGTCAACGACCAGGAGTAGTTAGGAGGCTCCCAGGCAGGAGGTGAGGGAGTCCTGGACTAAGGGGTCCTCGGGCGTCCGGCTTGTTAGCCATGGGCCGGACTGATGGGCTGTGAAGATACGAAGACCGAAGACTGCACCCGTGTCCGGATGGGACTCTCCTTGGCGTGGAAGGCAAGCTTGGCGACCGAATATGTAGATTCCTTTCTTTGTAACCGACCTTGTGTAAACCTAGATCCTCCTGGTGTCTATATAAACCGAAGGACTTAGTCCAGAGGGGGATATACTCATTACCATAGTCATACAGGCTAGGCTTTTAGGGTTTAGCCATCTCGATCTCGTGGTAGATCAACTCTTGTAATACTCATATTCTTCAAGATCAATCAAGCAGGAAGTAGGGTATTACCTCCATAGAGAGGGCCCGAACCTGGGTAAACATCGTGTCCCCTGTCTCCTGTTACCATCGACGTTAGACGCACAGTTCGGGACCCCCTACCCGAGATCCGCCGTTTTTTACACCGACATTGGTGCTTTCATTGAGGGTTCCACTATGCCATCCCCAAAAGGTTTGATGGCCCCTTCAATCATCGACAATAACGCTGTCCAAGGAGAAACCTTCCTCCCCGGACAGGTCTTCGTGTTCGGCGGCTTCACGCTACGGGCCAACTCGTTTGGCCACCTGGAGTAGATCGATAGCTACGCCCCTGGCCATCAGGTCAGATTTGGGAGCTTGAATTACGTTGCGGACATCCGTGGAGATTTGATCTTCGCCGGATTTGAGACTGCGGCGACCGCTCCTGGTCACCTTGATGAACACGACCTAATTCTGTCGTCAGACTGCATCCAGGAGATAGCTCCTGTAACCACTCTGGCCTTAGATCCAGAGCACACTGCGGCATCCAAGGATTGGAGGCTCAACCCCACCACGGAGGCCACAGATTCCCTGGCGTTGGAGCCACACATGGACTTAAACTCACACAATACTCGTGTCATCGGAACCCCGGACTCTTCTCCGGGTATAAGTCCCGAACCATGTGAGTCCGCGGATGCCGAACTTGATCGCTTATCGCTTATCGATCTTCGAGTTCAGCACCGCAGACATCTTCCAGCACTCGCCCTTGGGCGATGTGCGGAACTCATTAAAGAACTTGTCCTTGGCAGGGGAATCACAACCAAACTATGTTTGGTTCGAACTAGGGGCTGATGATGGAGAATCTTGTTTCCCACCCGCCACCCACTTCATGGCCACAGTCAAGGATTTAACCGACATGCTTGATTACGACTCCGAAGACATCGACGGTATGGACGACGATGCCGATGAGGAGCAAAATCAAAGTCCGCCATTCACTGGACGCTGGACGGCCACCTCTTCGTACGATGTGTAAATGGTTGACACACCCACAAAAACAAACGTAGTTGACAAAGAAAATCCAGTTGAGAATAAACCTCCTGAGACACAGCAAAAACGCCGGCGTCCTCGGCGCCACTCTAAGTCACGTCGTTCAAGAGACAACAATGCTGGAACCAGAGAAAATAATACTCCGGACGATGCCAAAAACAATGAAGTCCCCGTCAAGGTAACCTTCGAACAGGAGGAACGGGACAATGGGCAAGTCAGTCCTGATGAACATGCCATACACGAAGACTTGAAGGACAGTAATTATCTTCCACTCTTCGAGGAAGAGGAGAGCCTCGGCAACGAGGATTTCATCGTGCCTGAGGAACCCCTCGAGCAGGAGCGCTTTAAACGCCGGCTCATAGCCACTGCAAGGAGCCTGAAAAAGAAACAACTGCAGCTTCAAGCGGACCAAGATCTGCTCAATGATAGATGGACCGAAGTCCTGGCGGCCGAAGAATACGGCCTTCGTGGCCCAGCCAAAAGTTACCCGAAGCGTAGATTGCTACCTCAGATCAATGACGAGGCACTGGAGCTCGTACCATCATCACACAAGGCGGCAGGCCAACCACAACTTGGTCAGGATAAAGCGGCAACTCAAGCCGAACACCAGACTGCCCCACCTCGCCGTAAAGGCAAGAATAAAATAGCTCGGGGTTGTTGATACGTCTCCGTCGTATCTACTTTTCCAAACACTTTTGCCCTTGTTTTGGACTCTAACTTGTATGATTTGAATGGAACTAACCCGGACTGACGTTGTTTTCAGCAGAATTGCCATGATGTTGTTTTATGTGCAGAAAACAAAAGTTCTCAGAATGACCTGAAACTCCACGGGATGTCTTATAAAGAATAATAAAAAATCCTCGCCAAAGATGAAGACCAGGGAGCCCACACCCTATCCATGAGGGTGGGGGCGCCCCCCTAGGGCGCGCCCCCCCTAGGGCGTGCCCCCCTACCTTGTGGGCCCCCTGGAGACCCTCCGACGCCAACCCCAACTCCATATATTGGCTTTCAGGGATAAAAAAATCAGAGAGAAAGTTTCATCGCATTTTACGATACGGAGCCACCGCCAAGCCCTAATCTCTCTCGGGAGGGCTGATCTGGAGTCCGTTCGGGGCTCTGGAGAGGGGGATTCGTCGCCGTCGTCATCATCAACCATCCTCCATCACCAATTTCATGATGCTCACCGCCGTGCGTGAGTAATTCCATCGTAGGCTTGCTGGACGGTGATGGGTTGGATGAGATTTATCATGTAATCGAGTTAGTTTTGTTAGGGTTTGATCCCTAGTATCCACTATGTTTTGAGATTGATGTTGCTATGACTTTGCTATGCTTAATGCTTGTCACTAGGGCCCGAAAGTGCCATGATTTCAGATCTGAACCTATTATGTTTTCATGAATATATGTGAGTTCTTAATCCTATCTTGCAAGTCTATAGTCACCTACTATGTGTTATGATTCGCAACCCAAGTGACAATAATCGGGACCACTCCCGGTGATGACCATAGTTTGAGGAGTTCATGTATTCACTATGTGCTAATGCTTTGTTCCGCTTCTCTACTAAAAGGAGGCCTTAATATCCCTTAGTTTCCAATAGGACACCGCTGCCATGGGAGGGTAGGACAAAAGATGTCATGCAAGTTCTTTTCCATAAGAACGTATGACTATATTCGGAATACATGCCTACATTACATTGATGAATTCGAGCTAGTTCTGTGTCACCCTATGTTATGACTGTTACATGACGAACCGCGTCCGGCATAATTATCCATCACTAATCCGGTGCCTACGAGCTTTCCATATACTGGTTCTCGCTTATTTACTTTTCCGTTGCTACTGTTACAATCACTACAAAAATACCAAAAACATTACTTTTGTTGTCTTTACTTTTGTTACCGTTACCACCACTATCATATTACTTTGCTATTAAACACTTTGATGTAGCTACTAAGTTTCCAGGTGTGGTTGAATTGACAACTCAGCTTCTAATACTTGAGAATATTCTTTGGCTCCCCTTGTGTCGAATCAATAAATTTGGGTTGAATACTCTACCCTCGAAAACTGTTGCGATCCCCTATACACTTGGGTTATCAAGACCTTTTTCTGGCGCCGTTGCCGGGGAGCATAGCTCTATTCTTTGAGTCATTTGGGATTTATATCTGCTGGACACTATGAAGAACTTGAAAGACGCTAAGACAACAATTTATCCCTCAACTACGAGGGGAGGTAAGGAACTGCCATCTAGCTCTGCACTTGATTCACCTTACATTATGAGTAAGCTAGCCACACCTAAACCTGCTTACGCTATTCGTTCCGATATGTCGCATGTTATTGATGATGCCACTTCGCTATGCATGATACTTATGATGAAACTACTTCTATGCTTGATACTACTGTGCCCCTTTGGTGAATTTCTAGATGAACAAATTTCTAGGTCTAGAAAAGAGAAATTATTGAAACTGAATACAATGATGAAAGTGATGATGAAAATATGCCTGCTATTCACGAGGGTTATCTTTTGATGCGGAATCTTCTCGCAGCTATTTTTGCCTGCCAGGATAGATATGAACTTAAGAGGCTGCTAGTTAAATGGAGTAAAGAATCTCTTAGAGATAGGATGAGACCTGACCCTGCTTTTGCTACTTCACCTATCTGTGTTCCTGATAAGGATTATGAATTCTCTGTTGATCCTGATATAATTACTTTGGTTGAATCTGATCCTTTTTATGTCTATGAATCTGAAACCGTTGTGGCACATCTTACTAAGTTAAATGATATAGCTGCCCTGTTTACCAATGATGAGGGATCGCGCTACTTTTATATACTCAAAATATTTCCGTTCTCATTAAAGGGTGATGCTAAGATATGGTTTAATTCTCTTGATCCTGGTTGTGTGCGTAGTCCCCAGGATATGATTTATTAATTCTTTGCTAAATATTTCCCTGCTCATAAGAAACAAGCTGCTTTGAGGGATATATATAATTTTGTGCAAATTGAAGAAGAGAGTCTCCCAGAAGCTTGGGGGAGGCTTCTCAAGTTACTTAATGCTTTGCCTGATCATCCTCTTAAGAAACCTGAAATACTTGATATCTTTTATAATGGACTAACCGATGCTTCTAGAGATTACGGATAGTTGTGCTTTGGTTCTCTTTTCAGGAAAGAACACGGATGAAGCGGAAATCTTATTGAATAATATGTTGACAAATGAAAATAATTGGGCACCTCTGAGCCAACTCCCGAGCCAGCTCTGAGCCAATTCTTGAGCCTATTCCTAAACCAACTCAAGAAGAGAGGTGTTCTATTTCTCAGTCCGAAGATATGCAAGAGGCAAAGAAATCTATGAAAGAAAAAGGTATTAAAGCTGAAGATGTTAAGAATTTACCTCCTATTGAAGAAATACATGGTCTTAATTTACGCTTTGTTGAAGAAGTATATGATCTCAATTCTTTATTCCTTTGAAGAACCTCCTGATCCCGATATCCCGACACGTAGTAAAGGTAAATTCTCTCTATAGATACGATAAAGTCAAGTACCTCCTACTAAAATTGCTAGTCGATTGCTTGGATGCGTTTGATAACTTTATGTTTCAGCAAGATGACTTTAATGCTTATTTTGGTAGACAATTAAAACAGAATACCTTTATGATTAAACGCTTGAGTGATTATATGGCTAATATTAGAGGTGAACTTAAACTTGTTAGCAAACATGCTTCTATGGTTACCAATCAAGTAGAACAAGTACTTAAAGCTCAGAAAGAAGTGCTTGATGAAATGAATAGTAAGAAAAATGATTATGCTGTTAGAGTGGCTACTAGAACTAGTAGAATGACTCAGGAACCTTTGTATCCTGAAGGCCACCCTAAGAGAATCGAGCAAGATTCTCAGAGAAATAATATTGATGCACCTAGTTCTTCTAAAAGGAAGAAAAATAAAAATGATAGAACTGTGCAAACTTCTAGTGAACCTATTGCTTTGAAACACACGATAATCCAAATGATATCTCTATGTCTGATGCTGAAACACAATCTGGTAATGAACATGAACCTAGTGAAAATGTTAATGATAATGTTCATGATGATGCTCAACCTAGTAATGATAATGATGTAGAAGTTGAACCTGCTATTGATCTTGATAACCCACAATCAAAGAATCAACGTTATGATAAAAGAGACTTCGTTGCTAGGAAACATGGTAAATAAAGAGAACCATGGGTTCATAAACCCATGCCTTTTCCTCCCAAACCATCAAAGAAAAAGGATGATGAGGATTGCTTTGCTGAAATGATTAGACCCATCTTTTGCGTGTCACGATTGGTGATATGCTCAAAATGAATCCTTATGCTAAATATATGAAAGATATTGTTACAAATAAAAGAAAGATACCCACCATGCTTGCTAATTATACTTTTAAGGGTGGAATACCAAAGAAACTTGGAGATCCAGGAGTACCTACTATACCATGCTCCATTAAAAGAAATTATGTTAAAACTGCTTTATGTGTTAGTGTTATGCCTCTCTCTTTATATCGTAGACTTGACTTGAATAAGTTGACACCTACTGAAATATTTTTGCAAATGGCTGATAAATCAACTCCTATACATGCTGGTATTTGTGAGGATGTGCCTGTTGTGGTTGCAAACGTTACTATTTTAACGGACTTTGTTATTCTTGATATTCCCGAGGATGATAGTATGTCTATTATTCTTGGAAGACCTTTCCTTAATACTGCAGGGGCTGTTATTGATTGCAACAAAGGCAATGTCACTTTTCATGTTAATGGTAATGAGCATACAAAGACACTTTCCGAGGAAACAACCTCAAGTTCATAGTATCAACTCCATTGGAAAAATTCCATCGATTATATTTGGAGGTTTTGAATTTCCTCTCCCTCTTGTCAAGAAGAAATATGATATACTTATTATTGGGGATGTCCATATCCCCGTTGAGGTAACATAGTGTTATTCGAAATTTCTCCGGTTCCATGATTATCGGAATGAGTTTGTTAACAAGACTTGATCAACCTTGTTTGTGGAGTCTTTTTGATGAGCATGAGATGGATGAAACTAGAAGCACAACCATCTATACCCTCTTTATATTTTCTGTTCCTTATTAGAAATAAAGTAAAATAGTATTTCTCTGTCTGTTTCATGATTTATCTGTGCAATATAAAAATATCCCGAAAATATAAGTCCTCAAATGCCATGCCAATTTAATATGATTTTTCGGGAATATTTGAGGATTTTTAGTGCAAAAATTACCGCGGGGGGAGCTGCCACCTTGCCACGAGGGTGGCGGGCATGCCCTACCCCCTGGGCGCGCCCCCCTGCCTTGTGGGCCCACGGTAGCCCTCCTCCACTTATCCCTGCACCCATCTTCTTCCTCTGCCTCACAAAAACCCGAAAAACCAACTCAAGCTCGTGTTCCAGCCACTTTTGCTGTGATTTTCGATCTCCTTGCTCAAAGCACCTCTCGTAAAACTTCTTGGGGAGATTGTTCCTTGGTATGTGACTCCTCCATTGGTCCAATTAGTTTTTGTTCTAGTGCTTTATTCTTTGCAAATTTGTACTGCATAGGTGACCATGTTCTTGAGCTTGCAAGTCAAATTTATATGGTTCCAAGTAGTCCTAATGCTTGATATATGCTCTAGGCACTTGTATGAGTAGTTGCTATCAGTTTTATTGAAGTTGGTTCACTTTTGTTTCAAGTTACTAAAAATTTCAGAATTATTTTTCAGAGAAAACAATATGCTTAGGAAGATGTTCCAAGGTGGTTCTTCAAGGAAGCAAGGTCCCAGGCTTGCAATGCGTGATGCTGACGAGGAACCACCAAGAGACGCTCTTGTGAGGCCCTGTGAATGGCCTTCTAAAAATTTTATGGATCAAGCGGGAATCAAAGAAGAGTTTAACGCATATCTGCGTACTGCCTGTCTTGAGGACTTTGAAGCTGACAAATGCCCCCAGTATCGTGACCTCACAAGTTCATTTGTGGAGAGGTTTGAGTTTTCATCTTCGCGTAATTCTCCTTCAGTCATGTTTGACCTTTACGACAAATCTTATACCATGGACTTAGAGGATTTCCTTTTGTCGGGGCAGGCTGATCTGGCCCACGAACACCTATGGGGCCGGCGGACCGAGCCCCTTTCGGTTCGGCGGGGAGCGGAGGTCGCACGAAGAGCAGATCAAGGCAAAGCACATGAGAGGTTTACCCAGCTTCGGAGCTCTCCGGAGAGATAACACTCCTACTGCTCCATGTGTGAGGTGTATTGCGTTCTTGCTCAGGAGCGCTGAGTGCTACAGTACACACGAGCTGCTAACGAGACCGAGCGTGAGTGTCGAACCTTTCGAACCTGTTGGGGAACACAGTAATTTCAAAAAATTTCCTACGCACACACAGGACCATGGTGATGGCATAGCAACGAGAGGAGAGAGTGTTGTCTACGTACCCTCGTAGACCGTAAGCGGAAGCGATCACAACGTAGAGGAAGTAGTCGTACGTTCTCCTCGCGATCCTGCCGATCCCAGTGCCGTTACTCCGGCACCTCCGAGTCGATGATGACGTAGAGGAAGTAGTCGACGTTCTCCTCACGATCCAGCTGATCACAGCGCCGTTACTCCGGCGCCTCCAGTTCTTGGCACACGTTCAGCTCGATGGCGCTCCACGGGCTTCGATCCAAAGCAAAGCTCCGGGAGGGAGTTCCACAAGACGACGGGCGTGGTGACGATCTTGATGTTTCACCGTCGCAGGGCTTCGCCTAAGCACCGCCACGATATGACCGAGGTGGAATATGGTGGAGGGGCACCGCACACGGCTAAGGAACGATCTCAAGGATCAACTTGTGTGTTCTAGGGTGCCCCCTCCCCGTGATATAAAGGAGGGAGGGAGGAGGTGGCCGCCCAAGGGGAGGCGCAAGGAGGGGGAAACCTACTCCAAGTAGGTTTCCCTCTTTTCCTTATCTTATTTGGAGGGGAAGGAAAGAGTACTAGTAGTTAGGAAGTAGTACTAGTAGTAGGAATAGGAAGAGGGGAAGGAGAAAGGAAAGGGGGGCGGCCCCCTCCCCAGTCGGATTGGGCTTGGGGGCGCCTCCCTTGCTCCTTCTCCCTTCTTCCTACATGGGCCCAATAAGGCCCATATACCTCCCGGGGTTCCGTAACCTCCGGAGCTCCAAACTTCTCGGAACCTTTCCGGTGTCCAAATATATCCGTCCAATATATCATTCTTTATGTCTCGACCATTTCGAGACTCCTCGTCATGTCCGTGATCATATCCGGGACTCGAACAACCTTCGTACATCAAAATACACAAACTCATAATATAACCGCCATCGAAACCTTAAGCGTGCGCGGACCCTACGGTTCGAGAACAATGTAGACATGACCGAGACACATCTCCGGTCAATAACCAATAGCGGGACCTGGATGCCCATATTGGTTCATACATGTTCTACGAAGATCTTTATCGGTCAGACCGCATAACAACATATCGTTGTTCCTTTTGTCATCGGTATGTTACTTGCCGAGATTCGATCGTCGGTATCCAATACCTAGTTCAATCTAGATTTACCGGCAAGTCTCTTTACTCGCTCCGTAATACATCATCTCACAACTAACTCATTAGTTGCAATGCTTGCAAGGCTTATGTGATGTGTATTACCGAGAAGGCCCAGAGATACCTCTCCAGACAATCGGAGTGACAAAACCTAATCTCGAAATCGCCAACCCAACAAGTACCTTTGGAGACACCAGTAGTACTCCTTTATAATCACCCGATTACGTTGTGACGTTTGGTAGTACCCAAAGTGTTCCTCCGTAAACGGGAGTTGCATAATCTCATAGTTATAGGAACATGTATAAGTCATGAAGAAAGCAATAGCAACATACTAAACGATCAAGTGCTAGGCTAACGGAATGGGTCATGTCAATCGATCATTCTCCTAATGATGTGATCCCGTTAATCAAATGACAACTCATGTCTATGGTTAGGAAACATAACCATCTTTGATTAACGAGCTAGTCAAGTAGAGGCATACTAGTGACACTCTGTTTGTCTATGTATTCACACATGTATTATGTTTCCGGTTAATACAATTCTAGCATGAATAATAAACATTTATCATGATATAAGGAAATAAATAATAACTTTATTATTGCCTCTAGGGCATATTTCCTTCAGCCTCCCACTTGCACTAGAGTCAATAATCTAGTTTACTCAAGAATGATTCTAACACCCATGGAGTCTTGGTGCTGATCATGTTTTGCTCGTGGAAGAGGCTTAGTCAACGGGTCTCGCAATGTTCAGATCCGTATGTACTTTGCAAATCTCTATGTCTCCCACTTGGACTTGGTCCCGAATGGAATTGAAGCGTCTCTTGATATGCTTGGTCCTCTTGTGAAATCTGGATTCCTTTGCCAAGGCAATTGCACCAGTATTGTCACAGAAGATCTTCATAGGTTCCGATGCACTAGGTATAACACCTAGATCGGAAATGAACTCTTTCATCCAGACTCCTTCATTTGCCGCTTCCGAAGCAGCTATGTACTCCGCTTCACATGTAGATCCCGCCACGACGCTTTGTTTAGAACTGCACCAACTGACAGCTCCACCGCTTAACAAAAACACGTATCCAGTTTGCGATTTAGAATCGTCCGGATCGGTGTCAAAGCTTGCATCGACGTAACCATTTACGACTAGCTCTTTGTCACCTCCATATACGAGAAACATATCCTTAGTCCTTTTCGTGTATTTCAGGATGTTCTTGACCGCTGTCCGATGATCCACTCTGGATTACTTTGGTACCTTCTGCCAAGCTTCTTTGCTAAGCATACGTCCAGGTCTGGTACACTGACATTGCATACATGATAGAGCCTATGGCTGAAGCATAGGAACATCTTTCATTTTCTCTCTATCTTCTGCTTTGTGGTCGGGCATTGAGTCCGACTCAATTTCACACCTTGTAATGAGGTAAAAAACCTTTCTTTGCTCGATCCATTTTGAACTTCTTCAAAACTTTATCAAGGTATGTGCTTTGTGAAAGTCCAATTAAGCGTCTTGATCTATCTCTATAGATCTTGATGCCCAATATGTAAGTAGCTTCACCAAGGTCTTTCATCGAAAAACTCTTGTTCAAGTATCCCTTTATGCTATCCAGAATTCTATATCATTTCCGATTAATAATATGTCATCTACATATAATATCGTAAATGCTACAGAGCTCCCACTCACTTTCTTGTAAATACAAAGCTTCTCCATAAGTCTCATATAAACCCAAATGCTTTGATCACACTATCAAAGCGTTTATTCCAACTCCGAGATGCTTGCACCAGTCCATAAATGGATTTGGAGCTTGCACACTTTGTTAGCTCCCTTTGGATCGATAAAACCTTCTGGTTGCATCATATACAACTCTTCTTCCAGAAACCCATTCAGGAATGCGGTCTTTACATCCATTTGCCATATTTCATAATCATAAAATGCGGCAATTGCTAACATGATTCGGACAGACTTAAGCATCACTACGGGTGAGAAGGTCTCATCGTAGTCAATCCCTTGAACTTGTCGAAAACCCTTTGCGACAAGTCGAGCTTTGTAGACAGCAATATTACCGTCAGCGTCAGTCTTCTTCTTGAAGATCCACTTGTTTTCTATTGCTTGCCGACCCTCGGGCAAGTCAACCAAAGTCCATACTTTGTTTTCATACATGGATCCTATCTCGGATTTCATGGCCTCAAGCCATTTTGCGGGATCTGGGCTCACCATCGCTTCTTCATAGTTCGTAGGTTCATCATGATCTAGTAGCATGACCTCCGTAACAGGATTGCCGTACCACTACAGTGCGGATTTTATTCTGGTTGATCTCTGAGGTTCTGTAGTAACTTGATCTGAAGTTTCATGATCAACATCATCAACTTCCTCACTATTTGGTGTAGATGTCGCAGAAACTGGTTTCGTGATAAACTACTTTCCAATAAGGGAGAAGGTACAGATTACCTCATCAAGTTCTACTTTCCTCCCACTCACTTCTTTCGAGAGAAACTCCTTCTCTAGAAAGGATCCATTCTTAGCAACAAATGTCTTGCCTTCGGATCTGTGATAGAAGGTGTACCCAACTGTCTCCTTTGGGTATCCTATGAAGACACATTTCTCCGATTTAGGTTCGAGCTTATCAGGTTGAAGCTTTTTCACATAAGCATCGCATCCCCCAAACTTTAAGAAAGCGACAACTTTGGTTTCTTGCTAAACCACAGATTCATAAGGTGTCGTCTCAACGGATTTTGACGGTGTTCTATTCAGCGTGAATGCGGCCGTCTCAAGAGCATAACCCCAAAAGCGATAGCGGTAAATCTGTAAGAGACATCATAGATCGCACCATATCTAGTAAAGTGCGATTCATGACGTTCGGACACACCATTGCGCTTTGTGGTGTTCCGGTGGCATGAGTTGCGAAACTATTCCGCATTGTTTCAAATGTAGACCAAACTCAGAACTCAAATATTCGCCTCCACGATCAGATCGAAGAAACTTTATTTTCTTATTACGATGATTTTCAACTTCACTCTGAAATTCTTTGAACCTTTCAAATGTCTCAGACTTATGTTTCATTAAGAAGATATACCCATATCTGCTTAAATCATCTGTGAAGGTGAGAAAATAACGATATCCGCCACGAGCCTCAATATTCATTGGACCACATACATCTGTATGTATGATTTCCAACAAATCTGATGCTCTCTCCATAGTATCGGAGAACGGTGTTTTGGTCATCTTGCCCATGAGGCACGGTTCGCAAGTGCCAAGTGATTCATAATCAAGTGACTCCAAAAGTCCATCAGTATGGAGTTTCTTCATGCGCTTTACACCGATATGACCTAAACGGCAATGCCACAAATAAGTCGCACTATCATTATCAACTCTGCATCTTTTGGTTTCAACATTATGAATATGTGTATCACTACTATCGAGATCCATTAAAAATAGACCACTTTTTAAGGGTGCATGACCATAAAAGATATTATTCATATAAATAGAACAACCTTTATTCTACGATTTAAATGAATAACCGTCTCGCATCAAACAAGATCCAGATATAATGTTCATGCTTAACGCTGGCACCAAATAACAATTATTTAGGTCTAAAACTAATCCCGAAGGTAGATGTAGAGGTAGCGTGCCGACCGCGATCACATCGACTTTGGAACCATTTCCCACGCGATCGTCACCTCGTCCTTTGCCGGTGTTCGCAATCAGTAGTCCCTGCTTCGAGTTGCAAATATTAGCAATGTAACCAGTATCAAATACCTGGTACTCATGCGAGCTCTAGTAAGGTACACATCAATAACATGTATATCACATATACCTTTGTTCACCTTGCCATCCTTCTTATCCGCCAAATACTTGGGGCAGTTCCGCTTCCAAAGTGACCAGTCGCTTGCGGTAGAAGCACTTTCGATTTCAGGTTTACGTCGGACTTGGGTTTCTTCACTTGAGCAGCAACTTGTTTGTTGTTCTTCTTGAAGTTCCCCTTCTTCTTCCCTTTGCCTTTCTTCTTGAAACTAGTGGTCTTATTGACCATCAACACTTGATGCTCCTTCTTGATTTCTACCTCCGCAGCTTTTAGCATTGCGAAGAGCTCGTGCATAGTCTTTACTAACCCTTGCATATTATAGTTCATCACGAAGCCTTTGTAGCTTGGTGGCGTTGATTGAAGAATTCTGTCAATGACACAATCATCCGGAAGATCAACTCCCGGTTGAGTCAAGTGATTGTAATACCTGACATTACGAGTATGTGCTCACCGATGCACTCCATTCTCCTCCATTTTGCAGCTATAGAACTTATTGGAGACTTCATATCTCTCAATCCGGGCATTCTCGTTGAAATATCAACTTCAACTCTTGGAACATCTCATATGCTCCACGACTTTCAAAACGTCGTTGAAGACCCGGTTCTAAGCCGTAAAGCATGGCACCTTGAACTATAGAGTAGTCATCAGCTTTGCTCGCCAGACGTTCTTAACGTCGTCGGTTACATCAAGAAGGGCTGGCACCTAGCGGTGCATCCAGGGACGTAACTCTTCTCATGCAGCAATGAGGATAATCCTCGAGTTACGGACCCAGTCCGTGTAATTGCTACCATCATCTTTCAACTTTGCTTTCTCAAGGAACGCATTAAAATTCAACGGAACAACAAAGACGAGCCATCTATCTACAAGCAGACATAGACAAGCAAGATACTATCGGTACTAAGTTCATGATAAATTTAAGTTCAATTAATCATATTACTTAAGAACTCCCACTTAGATAGACATCTCTCTAGTCATCTAAGTGATCACGTGATCCAAATCAACTAAACCATAACCGATCATCACGTGAGATGGAGTAGTTTTCAATGGTGAACATCTTATGTTGATCATATCTACTATATGATTCACGCCGACCTTTCGGTCTCCGTGTTCCGAGGCCATATCTGCATATGCTAGGCTCGTCAAGTATAACCTGAGTATTCTGCGTGTGCAAAACTGGCTTGCACCCGTTGTAGATGGACGTAGAGCTTATCACACCCGATCATCACGTGGTGTCTCGCACGCATTTAACTTTGGCAACGGTGCATACTCGTGGAGAACACTACTTGATAATTTTAGTGAGAGATCATCTTAAAATGCTACCGTCAATCAAAGCAAAATAAGATGCATAAAGGATAAACATCACATGCAATCAATATAAGTGATATGATATGGCCATCATCATCTTGCGCTTGTGATCTCCATCTCAGAAGCACCGTCATGATCACCATCGTCACCGGGCGCGACACCTTGATCTCCATCGTAGCATCGTTGTCGCTTCACGCCATCTATTGCTTCTACGACTATCGCTACCGCTTAGTGATAAAGTAAAGCAATTACAGTATGCGTTGCATTTCATACAATAAAGCGACAACCATATGGCTCTCGCCCGATTGCCGATAACTTCGGTTACAAAACATGATCATCTCATACAATAAAATATAGCATCATGTCTTGACCATATCACATCACAACATGCCCTGCAAAAACAAGTTAGACGCCCTCTACTTTGTTGTTGCAAGTTTTACGTGGCTGCTACGGGCTGAGCAAGAACCGTTCTTACCTATGCATCAAAACCACAACGATACTTCACAAATAGACTCCGCTTTAACCTTCTCAAGGACCGGGCGTAGCCATACTCGGTTCAACTAAAGTGAGAGAGACAGACACCCGCCAGCCACCTTTAAGCACGAATGCTCAGAACGGTGAAACCAGTCTCGCGTAAGCCGCACGCGTAATGTCGGTCCGGGCCGCTTCATCTCACAATACCGCTGAACCAAAGTATGACATGCTGGTAGGTAGTATGACTTGTATCGCCCACAACTCACTTGTGTTCTACTCGTGCATATGACATCAACGCATAAAACCAGGCACTGAAGCCACAGTTGGGGAACGCAGTAAATTCAAAAAAAATCCAACTCACACACAGGACCAAGGAGATGGCATAGCAACGAGAGGGAGAGTGTTGTCTACGCACTCGTGAGACCGTAAGCGGAAGCGATCACAACGTAGAGGAAGTAGTCGTACTTTCTCCTCGCGATCCTGCCGATCCCAGCGCGTTACTCACGGCACCTCCGAGTCGATGATGACGTAGAGGAAGTAGTCGACGTTCTCCTCACGATCCAGCCGATCACTGGCGGTTACTCCGGCGCCTCGAGTTCTTGGCACACGTTCAGGTCGATGGCGCTCCACGGGCTTCGATCCAAGCAAAGCTCCGGGAGGGGAGTTCCACAAGACGACGGCGTGGTGACGATCTTTATGTTTCACCGTCGCAGGGCTTCGCCTAAGCACCGCTACGATATGACCGAGGTGGAATATGGTGGAGGGGGGCACCGCACACGGCTAAGGAACGATCTCAAGGATCAACTCTTGTGTTCTAGGGTGCCCCCTCCCCGTATATAAAGGAGGGAGGGAGGAGGTGGCCGCCCAAGGGGGAGGCGACAGGAGGGGGAAACCTACTCCAAGTAGGTTTCCCTCTCTTTTCCTTATCTTATTTGGAGGGGGAAGGAAAGAGTACTAGTAGTTAGGAAGTAGTACTAGTAGTAGGAATAGGAAGAGGGGGAAGGAGAAAGGAAAGGGGGGGCCGGCCCCCCTCCCCAATTCGGATTGGGCTTGGGGGGGCGCGCCCCCCTCCCTTGCTCCTTCTCCCGTCTTCCTACATGGGCCCAATAAGGCCCATATACCTCCCGGGGTTCCGTAACCTCCGGAGCTCCAAACTTCTCCGGAACCTTTCCGGTGTCCAAATATATCCGTCCAATATATTAATCTTTATGTCTCGACCATTTCGAGACTCCTCGTCATGTCCGTGATCATATCCGGGCTCCGAACAACCTTCGGTACATCAAAATACACGAACTCATAATATAACCGTCATCGAAACCTTAAGCGTGCGGACCCTACGGTTCGAGAACAATGTAGACATGACCGAGACACATCTCCGGTCAATAACCAATAGCGGGACCTAGATGCCCATATTGGTTCCTACATATTCTACGAAGATCTTTATCGGTCAGACCGCATAACAACATACGTTGTTCCTTTTGTCATCGGTATGTTACTTGCCCGAGATTCGATCGTCGGTATCCAATACCTAGTTCAATCTCGTTACCGGCAAGTCTCTTTACTCGTTCCGTAATACATCATCTCACAACTAACTCATTAGTTGCAATGCTTGCAAGGCTTATGTGATGTGTATTACCGAGAAGGCCCAGAGATACCTCTCCGACAATCGGAGTGACAAAACCTAATCTCGAAATACGCCAACCCAACAAGTACCTTTGGAGACACCTTTAGTACTCCTTTATAATCACCCGATTCGTTGTGACGTTTGGTAGTACCCAAAGTGTTCCTCCGTAAACGGGAGTTGCATAATCTCATAGTTATAGGAACATGTATAAGTCATGAAGAAAGCAATAGCAACATACTAAGCGATCAAGTGCTAGGCTAACGGAATGGGTCATGTCAATCAGATCATTCTCCTAATGATGTGATCCCGTTAATCAAATGACAACTCATGTCTATGGTTAGGAAACATAACCATCTTTGATTAACGAGCTAGTCAAGTAGAGGCATACTAGTGACACTCTGTTTGTCTATGTATTCACACATGTATTATGTTTCCGGTTAATACAATTCTAGCATGAATAATAAACATTTATCATGATATAAGGAAATAAATAATAACTTTATTATTGCCTCTAGGGCATATTTCCTTCAGAACCCCCCTCTACGTTGCGCATGGGCCTCCTTTTATATGCTGAAGGGGTCACCGACAGGTGGCAACGTAGACAAGGGTACAAATGGAAATGGAGTGGTTGGTACACCTACTTGTATAGTGTACAGTGTACCATACCTAACCCTGACGGCAGGGGACAAAGGCATTAAATGCCCGTCTATGTCGCCCTAATAAAGGCAAACAGGGGACCGTTGGGCGCCACCGCTTGCCACGATGGCAATCTTGTCGGCTACTTGCCACCAAGATCACGCTGGCTGCACAGCCTCTCGCCATGCGCGCCTGGGAAGGTCCCAGGGCGACACGTTAGTGGATGTGCTGGAGCGTAGGTACCGAGTGGTAGTCTGCCGCGGCAAGCGCCTTGCCGCGCCCGGAAGCTTGTCGCGCATCGGGCCTTCCCGGCAAGCTCCTCTTGCCGGGGCCTTGTCTTGTAGGTGCCTTGGGTGGCCTTCCCGGCAAGCTCCTCTTGCCGGGGCCTTGTCTCCTTACACTTGAATACTTTGTTCTTGAATGGCTCCAAAGGAACCACGGAGGATCTTGGCGGTCACCCGGTAAGCCTTGCCGCGGAGGGCTGCAACTGCCCGTGCACAAGTTCGGGGTACTAGGGTACCCCTTCTCTAGTACACCGACAGGAGCCCCCGGGCCTGGGCCACACACGGTGCCGAGCGTTGTTGGGCCAGGCCCATAACAGGGCACGGGCACGCGTGGCCCGGGTCACGCCGTAACTCACCCCGGACCCACCACGCCCTCCACGAACGGCACGCATCGAACGTGGCGTCGTGTGAGAGATCGTGGGCGAGATCATGGGGGTTTATTTATTCGGAATAACGGAACGTCCGCCCCCTCCCTCTTTATAAGCAGGGGAAACAGGGGCAGGCCGCTCACCTTGCCGATTCTTTGTCCAATCTCGAGAAAACCACCGCTGCTCCCCCTTCTTCTCAAGGCTGAGCAGGCGGCGCCCCCCATCGCCACCAGCATCATCAACGCCGTCGACCTCCTCCACCGCCTCCGCCATGGGCCCGAAGCCGATAAGGGAAGGCCGTGAAGTCGGCCGAGCGCAGCGGCTTCTTGGCGGGCGGAAGGAGCGAACCATCTTCCCCCTCGGCCCGCGAGGGAGCTGAGGGAGAACTACCTTTTCTCGGTCGACGGAGACGGCGCATCCGCGCGAAGGTACTCCCCGCCGCTGCGGAACTAGCCCCGACCGGGTATCCTTCTTCGCGCTCTTCTTCTGCGGGCTCGCCCGCTTTTCTCTAATTCTTTTGTGACATCATGAACACCCTACGGGTTCCGCCTCCTTGATTTCACCCCAACGTCGTTCGACCATGGCAGTTTTCGCACATCTCTGCGAAAACTTTGTCGGAGTCCACCCAAATGTAGCCCTTTTCCGTCACTTCTTTTTTACCCCGAGTCGAGAGGAGAGCCTCTTGCCGGAGGAATCGCTTGGATCTCTGTGGTCGGCAAGAAGGAAGCTTATCCGGAGGGAGAGCTCCGTAGCAAATGGGAGGAGTGGAGGGCGGATTGGTGCTGGATTGTTGAGGAGAACCGCAGCCATTTACCGCCCAGCTAAACCCCGATGAGTGTGCGGCAATGATTGGAGCAATCTGGCCCCGGAAGACGCTTAGGTCTGAAGATCGCGATCACCCGAATCCTCCGCCTCGGACTTGCGGACTCACCGTAGAAACCTTGTTGGCGCGGACTTTATTCGCCGCGACGCTTCTTGCAGAGGAGAGAAGGAGACCAGCCTGGGAATTTCAGAACGCAGCAGATATCATGAGGCTGCGCCCAGGCCTCAACTTCAACTTCACTGTCTTGGAGCTTGACGCGATGATCTTAGAGCTGTTCAAGCCCGATCCTTATCATCCAGAGATGTTTAGGTTGCCGAGGGGCGTCGTTCCGCTGTGCAACAATTCCGCGCTTGACCGCATCCGTGCAATGATGCCGTCGTGCGACTCACATGGAATTGTCCCCACTTGGCAAGAGCCGGCAGATGACGTCGTGCGATAGTTCTTTGACAATCTGGTGGAAATGCCGGTCCGCCCGACGAAAGCAGGGGCCTCACCATGCGACACTATCGACGATGAGATGCAGCGATCGCCATACGAGTTGGAAGAGGCGGCACCAGTACGCCATGGGCGGTTTGGCTTCACTGTGGAGGAGGCAGAGGCGGCAAGCCTTGTCGGCGAAAGGAGTTTGCGGCGGAGGAGCTTGCCGAGCCTGAAGCCGAGTCGAGCGAACCCGCCGAGGGCGCCTCCTCAGCGCCCAAGCAGCTTGCCGCGGCGGAGCCCGGCTCCACCAAGGAGGCGTCTTCGCAAGGCCGGAGGCGTGGCGGCAGACCCAACAGCCGCAGCACAAGGCGCAGCCTCCACTGCAGCAAGCACTGCCGCCATGGAGCACTCCCACGCCGCGGGTAATCGGAGCCGGGCCTCGCAGACCACCAGTTCCGCTCCCGCCAAGCGTCCCAAGGGAACCCACTCCTCCGCCTCGTCGTCTTTGGAGGCGGGCGAGTCGACCTCTCCGCGCTTAGCTCCGACGAGGAAGAAGAAGAGTAAGATTCTTTGCTGTACTTGTAATTCTTTGATTTGTTGTTTTGTCTTGTATCTGATTTGCTTTACTCTGAATCCATTCCTTTTCAGGACGCTGGCCCAGAGAATGTCGAAGAGAGCCAAGACCCCGGTGGTTGTCATCGAGGAAGAACCCACTGCGACAACAGGAGGCGCGTCCGAGACCACCTTGCCGGATGAGGCAGCTCTTCTTCAAAGCAGCCCCCAGCGTAAGTATATGGTCTACTTCTTGCTGTTCGGCGTGCATGGGTGCTTTTTCTTTGCTGATATCATTTGTTGATTTGTGTAGGAGCAGAGCAGCCTCATACCTTCGACTACGCTGCCAAGGGTGGATTCCCCGGCAAGGGAGCGTTCTCCGGCAAGGGAGACTTCTCCGGCAAGGGGCAGTTCTCCGGCAAGGGACGGCACCAGCGATCCCTTGGTGGCGGAGACCATGACCGCGGACCCTGGCACAGGTAATCTTCTTGCCGAAAAACTTCCCTTGTGTTCTTCTTCATCCATCCGCCACAGAGCCAATGGAGACCGAGGTCGCCAGCTAGGAGGACGTGCGCGGCAACACTGATGGAGCCGCCGCCATGGAAGAAGAAGCCGGTGCTGACGAGCCCACCGGCGAAGAGGCCGCCAAAGCTGCCGCCGCAGAAGCTGGCGAGGGGTCTGGCGATCGTACTGATGACCCTGAGGCCGCAGGAGCGTCCGGCGCTACGCCGACCGCCGATCCCTCCGCCGGTGCTGCAGCGTCAGGCTCCGAAGAGCCCCAGCCCGGCGCCTATTTGAAGGCCGGCGATGGCGTCTTCAGCAAGCTCCCATGGGAGTCGAGCTCAGGCGCCCGGCCAAGGAGAGACTTTCGAAGAGCTGCTCGCCTCGCTGGACTAACGCTGGTTGACGCGCTTAAGCAGCAGCCGGCGTAGCCCGAGGAGGAGCAGCTCTTTGTGGAGGTTGTCGCTCTACCGCGCCCGACAAGCCAAACTGGAATCCCGGAGGCGCTTGTCGCGAAGGCGGGAAGACATCGAGAAGCTGGAGGAGCTCCGGCCGCAACCAGGAAGCTCTCCGGTCCTTGGCAGAGGAGCGGGAGCAACTTCGCCGAGGAGCGCAAGGCCTTCATCCTCGAGAAGGTCAAGCCGAGGAGGAACGATGGCTTGCCGCCGAGAAGCTGTCCGCAGGAAGGTGAGTTGGCGCAGCGGAAGGTTAACCTTGACAGCCACGAGGAGGATCTTGCCATGCGCGAGCAAACATTTGGCGGGGCTCTCAAGGAAGCAAAAGATCTTGCCGCATGCCGAGGCCGCCAAGAAGGAGCCGGAGACGAAGGTGGCGCAGCTTGGAGGCCAGCCTCAAGGAGAGCGGCGAGGAGCTTGCTGCACTCAAGCACGGCGAGAAGGACGCCTACACTCTTGGCGAAGCTGCAGGCCGTCTCGCCGAGAGGAGCAAAGAGCTCAGCGCCATGAAGGACTCAATGCAGATCTTGAGTTGAAGCCGACTACCACGACTCAGAATGCTGGACGGCGCCAGGGAGCAGGAGGTGGCCTTGAAGGAGAAGATCAAGGCCAACGAGGCGCTGCTGGCGAGTGTTGCTGCCCCCCAGGATGCCTTGAGGGAGAATGTGGAGCACTGGACCGAGGGTCTCGTGGATACTGCTGCAGCCATCCACAGGGAGCTGATGGAGCTGGGGATGGTGGATCTTGGATATTCCTCCGACGAGCACCTCCAACCTAGGAACAAGCTTAGCTTGTTCTTTAAGGGCGTGGTGAAGGCCCTCCAGCGGCTCCGGGAAGAAGTCCCAAAGCAGCTGGCCGAGGAGTCGCGCCAGATCTGCGCGGGAGCTCTCCAGAAGGTGTTGATGAAGGTGGCCTTCCGCAACCTGTGCCTCAACCTCACCAACGTCCTCAAGTCCCTGCCGCCGGATGCTGATGTGGAGGCGCTCAAGACCCTTGTCGCACCCATTGTGGACAGGGTGAGCGGAATCAAGAGGTTTGAAGGCGATCGCGTAGATTAGGCCGCCCATTTTTTCTTTCTCTTGCCGCTGCTGGTCATGTCATAAGAACAATCCATTAGAGCTGCGGCAAGCTATCTTGTAATATAACTCTATTTTGGGTATCAATTGCTATGTTATTTCCTTTACTTGATTCCTTCCTTTGTATGTTTTTGCCTCACGCTTTTAGGGAACTTGTCGTGGGCACTGAGCCATGAAAGGCCGAAAAGGGACGCCAGCAGTCTTGGCGGTGCTGCTCCGACAAGCAACCTTGTCGCAACTAGTCCCAGCTCACTTAAGTTGTTGAGCGGACTCGAAACAAAGTAAGGGCGCAACTAGCTACGAGTTGGTTCCTCTGCGCAGGTTTTCCATACAAAGTTCGGTCGTTCAAGGAAGATAACTTAAAAAATTAAAACTGATTGCTCAAACTTTGGCAACTTAGCTTTTACGTCGCTTGCTTCCGGTAAGGCTAGACTTCCTTGAGCGACGCTTGGTCCACACCATTATCTTCTCCTTTCCCCGGCAAACTTGTGTGCGAGGGAACCTTCCTTTCTTTGAGAAAGAGAAAGAAGAGAAAATAAAGATATGGAGCCTTGTGGCTCGTTATCACTTACCAGGGGTAGGTGCTGCACAAAGTGTCAGATAACGCATGCAAACAGAAGTAAAAAAGCATGAAATTGACAAGGTGTGCGAAGCACGCTAGCTTTACTTATGCACGGGGTTTGCGCCCGGCTTTGTACAAAGGATTACATGCAACAGCGGCAAGACTTGTACAAAAGGTGGTTGCTTTAACAGTTCCGCAACCGCGCCTCTACGGGTAAAACTTACGAAGATGCTCAATGTTCCATGAGTTGCTCACCGAATGCCATCTTCGGTCTCAAAGGCGGACAGCGCTGAGCCTAGTGACTCGTTTCACCCGGTAAGGGCCTTCCCACTTCAAGGCCAACTTGTTGGAATTCTTGGCGGACTGAACGCTACCAAGAACAAGGTCGCCTTCCTCGAGACTTCGCATTAACTGCGGCTATGGTAGCGGCGCAAAGCTTGCCGGGTACCGAGCAGCTCGTCTGAGCCTGAAGGCGATCTTCCTCAAGGAGCAGCGTCATCTTGTCGCAGCTGCTCTTGCTCAAGCTCATCATAAGCGAGCACTCGAGGCGATCCGTATCACGAGTTCCGTGGGAGAACTGCCTCCGCTCCATAGACTAGAGCGAAAGGTGTCCGGCGATGGCTCGATTTGGCGTCATCTGATCGACCAAAAGAACCACCGGCAGCTCCTCAATCCAGTTTCTTCCGCACTTGTGCAGCCTGTCGAAAGTTCTGGTCTTGAGCCCGCAGCACTTCAGCATTTGCCCTCTCCGCTTGACCGTTGCTTCTCGGATGAGCAACAGAAGCGAAGCAGACCTTGGCGCCAAGATCTTGGACGTACTGCATGAAGGTGCGGCTCGTGAATTGTGTGCCGTTGTCGGTGATGATCCTGTTAGGGATTCCGAAACGGCAAACAATCGACCTGAAGAACTTGATCACGATCGTGGCTGTCACCTTCCTCATCGCTTCCACTTCCGGCCACTTTGTGAACTTGTCGATTGCAACGCATAAGTACTCAAAGCCCCGACAGCTCGGGGAAGGGGCCGAGGATGTCGAGCCCCGGACGAAAAATGGCTGTGATAAAGGGATCGTCCCGGAGAGCTTGAGCTGGCTGGTGTATCTGCTTGGAATGGAATCGCACGCTTCACACTTGGTTACTTGTGCGGTTGCATCACGGAGGGCTGTCACCAAAAGAAACCTTGCCGAACGCTTTGCCGGGTAAGTGCTCTGGCGCCAATGTGGTGACCACATATGCCTCCATGTATCTCTCGCCAACAGCTTTTGTCCGTCTTCCGGTGAATACACTTCAATTTCACACCGTTGAGTCTTCTTCTATACAAAGGTGTTGTCGACAAACCGGGTACATACTTGACTGCCGGGCTACTCTTTCCGCTTCATCTTGCTCTTCGGGAAGTCCTCCTGTCTGAAGGAAATGGACAATCTGCTGCGCCCATGCTGGAGCTTGCGGCTCGACAACAAGGACTAAAGGCACATCTGCTGCTGCGGAAACATCAGCTTCCATGGCGAGAACCTGCGGCTCACCGGAGCTTGACGTTCCCGGCAAGCTTGCCGGAGCAAAACTTGTCGGGAGCGTGCGCTTCAACGAAACAAACCACAGGGCTTGTCGGAGCAGCATCGCCTCAAAGATCTTGTTGTTGTCGATCTTGGGGACCTTCTTGGCGGCGGCTTCGGGAAGCTCTGCCAGAAAATAGTCATCAGAGATCAACTTCCTCTTCTTGCTCTGTCCAGTCGATGGGGTTACAGACGGTTGAGTCAGCTTGAGCACAAAAATCCCTGGTTCCACAGGTACCTTATGTGCGGCGCACTTTGACAGGCCATCAGCAATGTCGTTCTGAGCTCTTGGAATATATTCCAACTGCAGGCCGTCAAAGTGCTCTTCTAGCTTTCTCACTTCATCAACATAAGCTTCCATCAAGGGACTTTGATAATTCTTGTTCACTTGGCGGATGACAAGCTGTGATTCACCCCTGACAATTAGCTTCTTGATCCCAAGGTCTACTGCGATCCTGAGACCGGCAAGCAAACCTTCATACTCTGCGGTCTGCTTTTGTTGCTTGCTCCTTGGGAAAGTGCATCTGGACTACGTACTTGAGGTGCTCTCCGGTGGGTGCAACAAGTAGCACGCTCAAGACCGGGCGCCTTTGCAGCGAGAAGGCACCATCAAAGTACATCAGCCATTCTTTGCTTGCTTCCTTGACGGAATGCTCGTTTACGGAATTTCTTCATCTTGTGTTGGCGTCCATTCTGCTATGAACTCCGCCAATGCTCGCTTTGGATAGTTGAAGTGCTCTCAAACTTGAGGCCAAAGCTTGACAGTTCAGTGCCCACTCGACAATCCTGCCTGTTGCTTCCGGATTTTGCGATATCCTCTTCAGCGGAAAACGAGTGACAAGCTGTGATCTCATGTGCCCGGAAGTAATGGCGCAGCTTTCGAGGCCATGAGGAGGCCGAAAGCAATTTACGCACACGAGTACCTTTACCTAGCCCCTGCAGAAGGGGCCCGACAAAGTAAAGGCTGGGTGCTGCACCATTCTTTTCTCAGATCTTCTCATGTGTCTGCGCAGATCCATCCTTGTCGGGACCATAGCTTGCCGGTGAAGCCCCCTGCTTGTCGCTGGATGCATCTGCCATGGTTGCTAGCTCATCATCCGCCTCCCTCTCAGCTACTAACGCAGCACTAACCACTTGATTGGTTGCCGCTATATATAGCAGCAACTTCTCTTGTGGCTTAGGTGCGACAAGTGTTGGAGTGGAGGACAGGTATCTCTTCAAGTCCTGCGCAAGTAGCCTCCGCTTCCGGAGTCCATTGCATCGGACCTGCCTTCTTTAGAATTTTGAAGAATGGCAGGGCGCGCTCAGCAAATCTAGAGATAAAACCTGCTGAGAGCAGCTAGGCAACCGGCAAGCCTTCGGACATCCTTGACGCGCTTTGGTGCTTCAATCTGCTCAATGGCCTTGATCTTGTCGGGATTGGCTTCAATTCCCCCGAGACCACGAAGAACCCGAGAAGCTTGCGGAAGGGACTCCAAACACATACTTCTCGTGGTTAAGCTTGAGGTTGATCTTCGCAGATTTGCAAAGGTTTCTTCTAAATCTTGAATCGAGTCGCCTTGTCCTTGCTTTTGACCACTATGTCATCCATGTAGGCTTCCACATTTACGTGCATTTGCGGCTCAAAAGCGCCATGAACTACTCTTGCAAACGTTGAACCAGCATTTTTTAACCCGAAGGGCATCCGTGACAAAACAGTATGTGCCACATGGGGTGATGAATGCGGTCTTCTCCTCATCCTCTTCCGCCATGAAGATCTCGATGATATCCTGAGTATGCATCCGTAAATGAAAGCAAATCACATCCGCCGTGGAGTCAACAATCTGGTCGATGCGCGGCAAGGGAAATGGGTCTTTGGGACAAGCTTTATTGACATCGGTAAAGTCGATACAAAGCCTCCATTTCCCGTTAGCCTTGCGTACAACTACAGGATTGGCCAACCACGTAGGATGGAGCACTCCTCTGACAAGGCCTGCTGCTTCCAGTTTCTTGATTTCTTCCGCGATGAACTCTTGACGCTCCACTGCTTGACGGGCCGCGCATGAGGACAAACGGCAAGATGGTGCTCAATTACTTTCCTGGGAACACCGGGGATGTCAGACGGTTGCCATGCAAACACGTCGACGTTCGCCCGCAGGAAAGCAACAAGCGCGTCTTCCTATTTAGGGTCGAGAGGGGCACTAATGGTGAAGGTACCACCAGTGCCGTCCTCCTTGGCGGACACCTTCTTGGTCTCTGGTGGAGCTGCCATCGTCTTCTTACACTTGCCAGTGGAGCTCGATGGTGCGTCCTCGACGGTAGCGCAGCACTCAAGAGGTGCGCTTGCCGGAGTGGGCATCGAGCTCTTGCCGGACTTGGTCTTCTTCTTCCCCGGAGCTTCGGTGCAAGTGGCTTGCAATCTGTTGGTACCGCCGCTTCCCTTGTGAGATCTTGTCGGCGCAGAGATAAGAGCATCCTTCTTGTCGCCCGAGGACGGAGATGACACTTATCGGGCCCGGCATCTTCGACATGTTGTAGGCATAGTGAGAGGCCGCCATGAATTTGGCGAGTCTTTGAATGCCAAGTATTCCATTGTAAGGCAATGGAAAGTCAAGAACGTCAAAGGTGACCCTCTCGATCCTGAAGTTCAACTTCGCTGCCAAACGCGTCACCGCAACGTGATCTTTCCTTCGCTTGGTCCTTCCCGGATTGATTCCTTGAAAAGTGCCGGTCTCTTGAGCTCGCCATCGAGGATCCGGAGTTTCGGAGCACCACCGAGGAGATCAGGTTCAAGCCAGCCCCGCCGTCAACTAGCATCTTGGTGACCTTGGCGTTGCGGATAGTTGGTGAAACCAACATCGGCAAGCACCCGACCGCGATTACGCGATCGGGGTGGTCCTCAATATCGAAGATGATAGGCGTCTGGACCACTTCGTGAGGCTTGCGTGACTCGATGGATGGTTACGCGCATTGACTTCCCGCATCCACTGCTTGAGCTGGCGGTGTGAAGTATGCAGAGAAGCACCGCCGTCAACGCACAGGACCTCTGTGGCTTTCTGGAACTCCTGTTCATCGGTCTCGTCATCATCCATGTCTTCATCGTCGTCATCGTCGTCATCCTTGTCACGGCCGCGGGGCGGTCTATCTCCTTGCCACTGCTTGGCCTTGCCGCGGCGTCCTCCTCGGCCGGGACGTTTCTTGCTAGCACCTCCAGCACCCTCCTGGGCCTTCTCCTTGTCGCGTCGTTCGTATTCAGCCTTATGCTGCTCGACAAGCTGCTCGACCTTCTTGCAGCTCTGGAGGTCATGGCCCTTGGTGCGGTGGATCTTGCAAGATCGCTTGTCGGAGCCGCCCCGCTTGTCGGCCGCCACAGATCGGTAGATTGGTGCCAGCGGCAACCTCCTTGCCGGAGCTACCAGCCTTGGCTTTCTTGGCGCCACCTCCGCTGGGTTGACTGCTCAACAACTAGTACATCTCTGCCTTTCTTTTTCCTGTTGCCCGCCCGGCTCTTCTTTGCCGGGCGGTCTCTTCACTATCGGATCCTCCCGCTTCAAGATTCTCTCCGGAGTCTCCTCCTTCCTCAAAGACGCGTACACTTGTCGGCCAGGGCATATCGCTCACTGACGTCGCTGCTCTTGCACATCGCCATCTCCTCCCGCATCCTGTGGTTTCGCGACGTTACGATGGAACGCGCTGATCACCGCGGTGGGGTGGACATCTGGGATGTTGTCTTTGTACCACTGAATCTTTGAATATACTTGCGCAGGGGCTCTCCTTCCTTCTGGGCGAGAAGATGAAGGTCGCTTTCATGGCCATGGGGCTTGTGGCCGCCTGTAAAGGCGCCGACAAACTGATGGCATAGATTTGCCCAAGAAGATATGGAGTTGTCCGGCAAGTGCATGAGCCAGGATCTGACATTGGGCTTGAGCACCAGCGGGAAGTAGTTGGCAAGGATCTTGTCGTCTCAACCCCCGGCAGCCTGCACCGCGATGGTGTAGATGCTGAGGAACTCCGACGGATGCGTCTTGCCGTCATACTTCTCTGGTACGTCTGGCTTTAAGTTTTTCTTGCTGGGCCACTGGACTTGCCGCAGCTCACGAGTGAGCGCAGGGCAACCTACCGCGTATGGCAAGTCGCCTGGTTCATCTGGCGCATGCATGTCAACAGAGGGCCCAGCACGCTTGTCGGATTGACGCCGCGCTTCTCTTCGGCGCTTGATGCGAGTTCAAGCGTCTTCTTGCTGTCGTTCGTGAAGAACTTGGAGCTGATCGCGACGAGCTCGTGGATCCGATGACGCGGTGGAGTCGCTGTCGAGGTGGATCTGGCGAGTCGGCGATCTTGGCCTTCGGGGTGGAGAGTGCATGGTGGTTGCACCCCACGGTCTCTGCCGCCACCGGCTCGTGTTTAGCAGTCCTGCCGCGGCAATGATGCACTTTCGGTTGTCAGCGGAGCGTCGCCGTTGGCGAAGCCGATGAGACTCTGAATGGTGGCCCTCCATTCATCGACCTTGTCGGGCGTTGGAGGGTAATCCAGGAGTAGTTGCGCTCTCGCCAAAGCTTCTGCTGGAGTGGTGGGTGGCAGTGGCGAACGACGCGAGGAGCGGGATATGCTCGGACTTCTAACTATGTTAGAAGGAGCAGTATCTCGTCCAGGCGACCGTGCCTCGCTCGCGCCAGCATGTTGGCATGCATGCCGGTCTTGAGCATCCCGAGATCCACCAGCTCGATCTTGGTCCAACGAGCGTATGGCATTGTGAATGCCATGACGCTGTCGGTCCCGCGCCTCCTGAGACGGGCGTGGTACATGTACGGACGCCGAGGTTCCAGGCAGCCTTGTCCTTGGACTTGGCAGCACCGTGAGCTCCTCGTCGCCGTCCATTCTTCCGGCCCGGCGTCACCCCACCACTGCTTGCTCCGGTGGCGGTGGGTTCGACGCGACGGGCTTCGCTTGAAGCCTTCTTCTTCGGTGGCATGTCGATGAAGATGATGGAGATCTAGCTCGCGTGGACGCCGGATCAGGTTCACACAACCTCGACGCCCCCAACCTGGCGCGCCAAAGATGTCGGGGCAGGCTGATCTGGCCCACGAACACCTATGGGGCCGGCAGACCGAGCCCCTTTCGGTTCGGCGGGGAGAGGAGGTCGCATGAAGAGCAGATCGAGGCGAAGCACACGAGAGGTTTACCCAGCTTCGGAGCTCTCCGGAGAGATAACACTCCTACTGCTGCATGTGTGAGGTGTATTGCGTTCTTGCTCAGGAGCACTGAGTGCTACAAGACACACGAGCTGCTAACGAGACCGAAAGCGTGAGTGTTTAACCTTTCGAACCCCCCCTCTACGCTATGCGCATGGGCCTCCTTTTATATCTTTGAAGGGGTCACCGACAGTGTGGCAACGTAGACAAGGGTACAAATGGAAATGGAGTGGTTGGTACACCTACTTGTACAAAGGTATGCAGTACCATACCTAACCCCGACGGCGAGGGACAAAGGCATTAAATGCCCGCTCACGCCGCCTCTAACAAAGTGCAAACAGGACCGTCGGGCGCTACCGCTTGCCACGATGGCAATCTTGTCGGGCCGCTTGCCACCTGCGATCACCGGCTGCACAGCCTCTCGCCACGCGCGCCTGGGAAGGTCCCAGGGCGACACGTTAGTGGATGTGCTGGAGCGTAGGTACCGAGTGGTGGTCTGCCGCGGCAAGCGCCTTGCCGCGCCTGGAAGCTTGTCGCGCACCGGGCCTTCCCGGCAAGCTCCTCTTGCCGGGGCCTTGTCTTGTAGGTGCCTTGGGTGGCGTTCCCGGCAAGCTCCTCTTGCCGGGGCCTTGTCTCCTTACACTTGAATACTTTGTTCTTGAATGGCTCCAAAGGAACCACGGAGGATCTTGGCGGTCACCCGGTAAGCCTTGCATGAGGGTCAGAATCGCCCGTGCACAAGTTCGGGGTACTAGGGTACCCCTTCTCTAGTACACCGACACACTCTTGCATGCAAACTTCCATCTTGGGGTAGTATCAGGGATCCCCCTAAATCTGAATATAGAGACTTTCTTGCTAGAATAACTGCGGGGGAATCTAGGGATATAACGCAAGCCACTATACGGAGCATTCACTTTCCTGCTATACATTATTTTGCTCTCTTCATAGGTAGATGCATAAATGCTAAGGATGAAGCATGTCACATGTGTGTTCTGAACTCAGCATTCTCGAAGTGCTGTGTTAGGGGACCAATCTTATCATATGGGAGCCATTGTAGCTCAGAGGTTGCATCTTAATAGACATAACGGAGATTTCTTTGGAGGAATTTATGCAACCCGATTAGCTAATTTTCTTGATATAGACATTCGTGAGGGTGATATGGAGTTACCCCTACTTATTTAGATTTTGATTCTATGGTTTCCCACCAGTTTGTTGAGAGGATGGATCACCTCTCCAAGATGTCGACTAATCTTTAACAAACGGCATGTTGTCCATATTAATCTTCCTGCTCCTGCCTTCTTTGATTTTCAGACGAGAGGAAGATATATTATTACCAGAGAGGAGGCAGATGAGTACGAGAGGAGAGCGGAGGTAGCTCGACGCCACGCTGCAGCTCAGGAGGCGATATCCGCTGCATCGCAGTACGACCCCAGCTACACCTACGGGTATCAGCCAGGCTATCCCTGGCAATTGACCAACTTAGGCCAAAAGCCTAAGCTTGGGGGAGTACGTATTTCCCACCGACATTACATTCATGTTCACACACACTCATTGCTAGATGTCGGTGCTCATACTCTTTCACTGTAATATCCATGCTAGTTTAATTTCCTTCTTCCTGCTTTCTTCTTGTGTGTTTAATAAACCTTAGAAAAAACCAAAGAAAAAATTAGTAGTAGTTTATTTTTCCTGCTGTAGTAGTAATAATTAAAAAGAAAACCCAAAAATATTTCCCATTCTTCTTTTGCTTGTTGGGAGCTTTCCCGTGTAAATAGTTTTTATTTCTTTTCTTTTATTTGGGGGTCAGTAGGAGAAGACCATGATTAAATTGTTGAAGTGGCTCTTATATGCATTATTGTTGATTTAACCAAGAGCCCATATTGCCTTGTCTTCTCCTGTTTATTGAATGCTCGCAGATTCTAGCTTAGTCCAATGCACGTGCGCTCTTATTATTATTCACACCGTTCGGTCGTGCAAGTGAAAGGCAATTATGATGATATATGATGGACTGACTGAGATGGGAAAAACTGGTATGAACTCGACCTCTTTTGTTTTTGTAAATATGATGAGTCCATCGTTCTTGATTCAGCTTGTTATGAATAAACATGTTTGCAATGACAATTAGAGATCATAGTTGCTTGTGCCATGCTTTATTAGCTAAGAGTTATAATGGTTTATCTTGTGTGCCAACATGCTATTAAAATGGTTGTGATATGGTATGATGGGTTGGTATCCTCCTTTGAACGATTTAAGTGACTTGACTTGGCACATGTTCACGCATGTAGTTGAAACAAATCAACATAGCCTTCACGATATTTATGTTCATGGTGGATTATATCCTACTCATGCTTGTATTCAATGTTTATTAATTTTAATGCATGATCATGACTGTTGTCGCTCTCTAGTTGGTCGCTTCAGCCTTTTGCTAGCCTTCACTTGTACTAAGCGGGAATACCGCTTGTGCATCCAATCCCTTAAACCCCAAAGTTATTCCATATGATTCCACCATACCTTCCTATATGTGGTATCTACCTGCTGCTCCAAGTAAATTTGTATGTGCCAAACTCTAAACCTTCAAATGAACATTCTGTTTTGCATGCTCGAATAGCTCATATATCAACTAGTGCTGCCCTTATCTTCCGTGTTAGGCGGGTTATTCTCAAGAGGAGTGGACTCCGCTCCTCATTCACGAGAAAATGGCTAGTCACTTGGATGCCCAGTCCCATGCTTTATGCAAACTAAATCAAAATAATTGCAAACAAAACTCCCCCTGCGACCCGTTGAATGTTGGAGGCACTCGTTGTTTCGAGCAAGCCATGGATTGATGCTTGTGGAGGAGGGGGAGTATAAACTTTACCATTCTGTTTGGGAACCGCCGATAATTTGTTTAGCATGGAAGATATCGTCATTTCTTAGTTGTTATGTTGACAATGAAAGTATGCCGCTCAAAATATAATTTATCTCTATTTCAAAATCGAGCTCTGGCACCTCAACAAATCCCTGCTTCAATCTGCGAAGGGCCTATCTATTTACTTTTATGTTGAGTCATCACCCTCTTATTAAAAGCACTAGCTGGAGAGCACAACTGTCATTTGCATTCATTATTGTTAATTTATATCGGGTATGACTATGATTGGATCTCTTTTACCATGAATTACAAAGTCCAATCAGTCCATGATCTACAAGGGTGCTCTGCATTTATGTTTTTCGGTCTCAGAAAGGGCTAGCGAGATACCATCTTGTTATATCATATTATGATTGTTTTGAGAAAGTGTTGTCATCCGAGATTTATTATTATGACTTGCTAGCTGATTATGCTATTGATATGAGTAAACATGAGACACGAGAATTATTGCAAATGTGGTTAGTTATAATATTTGCTGAAAACTTGAATACCGGGCTTGACATAAGTACAACAACAAGAGCAAACAGAGTTTGTAAAAGTTGTTCTTTCTCTTTAAGTTTGTCAACTGAATTGCTTGAGGACAAGCAAGGGTTTAAGCTTGGGGGAGTTGATACGTCTCCGTCGTATCTACTTTTCCAAACACTTTTGCCCTTGTTTTGGACTCTAACTTGTATGATTTGAATGGAACTAACCCGGATTGACGCTGTTTTCAAAGAATTGCCATGATGTTGTTTTATGTGCGTAAAGCGAAGTTCTCGGAATGACCTGAAACTCCACGGGATGTCTTATAAAAAATAATAAAAAATCCTTGTCAAAGATGAAGACCAGGGGGCCCACACCCTGTCCACGAGGGTGGGGGGCACCCCCCCCTAGGGCGCTCCCCCCTACCTCGTGGGCCCCCTGGAGACCCTCTGACGCCAACTCCAACTCCATATATTGGCTTTCAGGGAGAAAAAATCAGAGAGAAAGTTTCATTGCGTTTTACGATACGGAGCCGCCGCCAAGCCCTAATCTCTCTCGGGAGGGCTGATCTGGAGTCCGTCGGGGCTCGGAGAGGGGATTCGTTGCCGTCGTCATCATCAACCATCCTCCATCACCAATTTCATGATGCTCACCGCCGTGCGTGAGTAATTCCATCGTAGGCTTGCTGGACGGTGATGGGTTGGATGAGATTTATCATGTAATCGAGTTAGTTTTTTTAGGTTTTGATCTCTAGTATCCACTATGTTCTGAGATTGATGTTGCTATGACTTTGCTATGCTTAATGCTTGTCACTAGGGTCCGAGTGCCCTGATTTCAGATCTGAACCTATTATGTTTTCATGAATATATGTGAGTTCTTGATCCTATCTTGCAAGTCTATAGTCACCTACTATGTGTTATGATCCGGCAACCCCGAAGTGACAATAATGGGACCACTCCCGGTGATGACCATAGTTTGAGGAGTTCATGTATTCACTATGTGCTAATGCTTTGTTCCGGTTCTCTATTAAAAGGAGGCCTTAATATCCCTTAGTTTCCAATAGGACCCCACTTGCCACGGGAGGGTAGGACAAAAGATGTCATTGAAGTTTTTTTCCATAATCACGTGTGAGTATATTAGTAATACATGACTAGATTACATTGATGAATTGGAGCTAGTTCTGTTTCACCATATGTTATGACTGTTACATGACGAACCGAATCCGGCATAATTATCCATCACCAATCCGGTGCCTACGAGCTTTCCATATACTGGTTCTCGCTTATTTACTTTTCCGTTGCTACTGTTACAATCACTACAAAATACCAAAAACATTACTTTTGTTGTCTTTACTTTTATTACCGTTACCACCACTATCATATTACTTTGCTACTAAACACTTTGCTACAGATACTAAGTTTCTGTGTGGTTGAATTGACATCTCAGTTGCTAATACTTGAGAATATTCTTTGGCTCCCCTTGTATCGAATCAATAAATTTGGGTTGAATACTCTACCCTCGAAAACTGTTGCGATCCCCTATACTTGTGGGTTATCAGTTGTACATACGACCTTCGACAGGACTTGGTTAGCAGAGCAGGACACACAAGATCGATCTACGGATCGCGAGTACGTGCCTCGACACGCGACGACGGCTACCTATTCGGACGTGACAAAGCTAGCCACGCCCGGGCCGAAAACTCCAAATGGACTCCACGGGAGGTACGTCACAGTGTGGCCCAATATAGAGGCGCCGCACACTCTCTTTCCTTCACAGACGAAGTAATGGAGCATGAATTCCTAGACGGGTTCAAACCCATGAATATCGGATCATACGATGGAACAACGGATCCCACAGTATGGATTGAGGACTTCCTCCTCCATATCCACATGGCCCGCGGAGATGACCTTCATGCCATTAAATACCTACCACTAAAACTCAAAGGACCAGCTTCGATCGGCTAAGCGGTCTGCCGGAAAATTCTGTTGGCAGCTGGGAAGACTTGGAAGACGCCTTTCGCGACAACTTCCAAGGAACATATGTCCGGCCACAGGACACCGATGACTTAACTCACATTGTCCAGCTGCCCGGAGAGTCAGCCAGCAAGCTCGGGACCAAGTTCTTAGTTAAAAAGAACCAAATCGTCGAATGTCCGGACGCAGAAGCCCTTGCGGACAGCGTCCGGGATAAATGGCTTGCACGCCACGTCGGTCAAGAAGGACCTAAATTCATGACAGCCCTTACTGCTGTAATGACCCGTTTTTGCGCGGGAGAAGACAATTGGCTCGCTCGTAGAAGCAACAGCGCCAGCGACTCGGGCACTTCCGAAATCTGAGACGGCAATGGAAAGCCCCAACGAAGCAAACACTACAGTCGCAATGACAATGAAAGATCACGCGACACAGCGGTCAACGCCGGATTCAGCAGTCCCAAACCCGGTCAATGGAACAAGCCATTCAAGGCGAACAGAGACGGACCATCCAACCTAGACAGGATATTTTACCGACCCTGCCAAATTCACGGCCACCCTGATAAACCAGCTAATCATACCAACAGAAGATGTTGGGTTTTCAAGCAGGCCGGCAAGCTCAACGCCGAACACAAGGGAGGAAGCCGCCCGAGGCGATAGGGACGACGAAGAGATTCACCAACCAAATACCGGGGTCAAGAAATTCCCCGAGGATCGACCAATTAGAGCGGAAATAGCAGTTAAACTGCCGCCCACCTCATATACCCATGAAATTTGTATCACGCATACATCACTACGCACTTAAGATACCATGGGCATCGGCGAAAGTACAATACAGACAAGCCTGCAAGCATTCCTGTAACATTTTTTATCTACATTACTCTTTCTTTCTTCATTATCTCTTAAAAACAGGTGACGCAAAGGACAAACATCTAACTGACTCTATCGGAGTTCGGACCCGTACACTCACTTAAGGGGCTATTTTTGTCAAGGATTCCCCTAGCCGAGGACAGGCGGCGCAGACGTGCGACAGGAGGTCCAAAATAACTTTTTGTAGACCGCACTCTTCATTTCGAGCCTGTAATATGCCTTTTTCCTCCGCCTTCGACCCCGAGCATGTCAAATAGCCGGGGTTGTGGTATTTCTACCTATAAAGTAACCATTGGCATATCACTCAGGTCCCAGTAAACATAATCCGCATTAATCATTTGTTTCTTTTTCACAAATGAATTTGGCCCCTATAGCTGTTTCATAGACATACCTCGACATAACCTGCCAGGGGCTCGGGGAACAAATGAGTTGCCAACAAAGTCCGAACAGCTTTATAGCGTACTTGACATCATGAAGTTTGGCCTTATATGCATCAGACTTGAATCATGTCTTGGGTCAATGGTTGGGTTGCCCAGCTCCTGTGCTTGCTACCTTACGTTCCGCTCTATCGGCTAGGGTAGTAAAGGGAGAACTACTGTGATTGTGCTTCCGGTTCAACTGGTCAAGCACCTCAGTAGAGAAAGTCGAAAACCCACTGTCATGATGCTGCGAGAGCTGGTCAACCACTCGATGACTTATCCGGAATTGTCGCGATTCCTTCATTATCCTACGAAGGACCTTTTTTTCTCAGGTCATATATGTAACACACCATGTTGGAATAAGCCGTAGACATACCAGGGGCTATATTGTAGCCCCCCCCCCCTACAAAACTCCTATGGCTAAGTGAAAGTGTTAACGCCCTATAGTCTGATTGCCTGGTTCTCCGCATTATAACCTCCTTCATGGACTAAGAGGTTGGGTCCAGAGTGATCAAATGCTTTTCCGAACACCCACGTACTTCCTACGAGGGGGCTGAAGCCGGCGACTGGAAAACTTTCAGATCATATAAAACGGTCGCACAGGAGGAACACAAGCTTTCGAGCAAAAAATAAAAATAAATTGACTATAAATTTGTCTTTTACAATTCCCATACACCTCACTCGAATATTATGTCTTTTGAGCATTGACCCTCTATCAAGCGGGCAGCCTCTAAGACGTCTTCAAAATAATGCTTCGGTGCGTGACGGTCCTTGCCCTTGGGTGGACTGTTCACTGCAACATCGATGACCTTCATCTTGCCCCAGAATGTCTTGACACGGGCAAAGGCCATCCGTGCACCCTCAATGCACGCTGACCGCTTCACAGCGTCGATACGTGGCACCGCATCAACAAGTCGCTGCACGAAGCCGAAGTAGCTATTCGGAACAGGCTCAGTCGGCCACAGCCGGAATGCGACGTTCTTCATGGCAGCGCCGGATATCCTATGAAGCTCGGCCCATTGGGACATCTGTTCATTCAGCAATAGAGGGCGCTTCGACGCGCCAAGTTGTGACCAGAAAAGCTTCTCCGTTGCATACCCCTCTCGCGCTTGGTAAAACTGCACCGCATCGGAAGAACTCTTCGGCAAGTCTAAAAACTCGTCCGGAGAACTCCACACTTGGTTAAGCTGACCATAGTTCAGATCGCCGAACTTAGCCTGCAGCAAAAAGGGCTTACCGGCCACAATCTCCCCAGCTTGCCGGATCTCCTCTCGGGTTGCTCTGGATTCAGACCGCACTTTTCTCACCTCTCGTAAGGCCTTGTCAAGTTCAGTCGTCTTGGATTCATTCTCCTTCTCAAGAAATTCACAGCGGCCAGTAGCACTTTTTAGTTCGAGCGCCATCTTGGATATCTTCTCCTCATCTTGGCGCCGAGCAGCTTGTTCGGCCTTTAACACAGCCGATACCTTTTCGGCAGCCGCATTACTAAATCGGGCCTGCTCCTTGGCCCAGGCCAGCTCCGCCCAAAGAATCTCAACGGCGGCAGCACCATCTGCAGACATGCATATCCCAGTATATAACTTTCAACATCATGCTTATATTACAAGGATGTATGTGAAAGGATTGCTCCGAATACATACCTTGCGACTCGTCAAGACGCATATTGATTAATGCAATGTCATCCCCTGCCACATCAAGCTTCAGCTGTAGCTCAGCAGTATCCGTAGTCCGGGAAGTAGCCAGGGGGAAGCAGCATGTGTTCTAGTTAATCAGATTAGTCCTTGAGTATTTCTTCTTGATCCTCCGTTCGCCTCCCATGGGAAGCCAGCCCGAGTCTCAGGGGCTACTACCTATACACAGGTGCATCTTTGCAAATAAAATATAGTTGGAAACATTACATCACAAACCTCGAAGCCTCTTAGCAGGCTCATGAAGGCTTCATTCAAAACGCTCTTCGCGGACAGAATCTTCTCAACCACTGTACCCATCAAGGTACGTTGTTCCCCCGAGACAGATGCTTTTCGCAACATATCCCTCAATATATTCGGTGCCACTGGGTCTCCGAAAGCCGCAGTAGGAGCATGACCATCCTTTGAAGGAACTCGTTCACCCGTCTCCAGAATCATCGTTGGCTGAAAACCGGACAGTCCGGGGCCTTCATTATTGGACCCGAATCCCGGACGATCGGAGGTCTACCTTTGGGTACTGCCTCTTTCATCCCCTGCACCACATGTTGATCAAGAAAAACCCTCCGAGATGACACTTCGGAGTCGTCCGCCTTATTGGGCTAGGAGGTCGGGGGAGGCGTCTTGCTTTCCATCATCTCTGGGAGGAGATCTCCCGAAGAAGAGGATTGCGGGAAAAACTACAGGCCGAACCGTAAAAATACACAGGCACGTTACGTGTCTCTTCGGTAACAGGAAAGGAGCGGATGCTATCAAAGCACCTCGGATTCACTGGCGATTTGGTTGAGGGTTTGTCCTCACAACGGAGCTGTTCAACGGCGTCGCCTTCCAATCCCGAGCCGCTCGACGGTGGTATCTTTCCCCTCTTGGGAGACCGCCCCTCCCAATCTTCATAGGCGGCCCTTTTCTTCCTGAATGGAGAAGGTATACTTGCTTCTCTTTTGCCTTTGTCTTCGGGCGAGGAAATGTCGATTTCTACAGACTCAGTATCTAATTTACCTCCAGAACGAAGGTCACCCTAGGTCTTCTCACTCTCCACCTTGCCCTCCCCTACCGACGCCTAGTACGGTGCCGGTGCCAGCATCCTTGTTAACACGGGGTCTGCTGAGTCTTCGGGAAGAGGGGTCGGGCACCTAATCCGTTCCTCTTCCTTTATCCAGCCCTAGAAAAAGATGGTTTTCTCAGTGTGTTACCACAGGATATCTGATTATGAGGTGTTTGGCAGACGAGTACTTACCATGGTATCCGGATGGTTACAGTCTAGGCCGGTATCTTCGGTGGTGTCCCGCTATAGAGTCCGTGGCCCTTCTCGGTTAAACTCCCACATGCGGAGAGGCCGTCGCTGGCACGGCAGATTCCGACGGACTAGCATTACCTGAATAACATTGACAATATCGATATCCTTCTCAATGAGGCTTCGGATGCTACTTTGCAGAGTCCGCACCTCGTCAACTGATCCCCAGTCCAACCCCTTATTATTCCATGATGCTAGCTGAATTGGGGGCTGGATCGAAATGCAGGCGCAGCTGCCCACTTGGAACCGCGGGGCTCGGTGATATAGAACCACTCCTGCTACCATAAGTCAGAAGATTCTTTGAAAGATCCTTTTTAGCCAAATAGCGCTGATAAGCTTGCTCACTGAGGCACCACCGCACTACCGCTTCCCCTCTATCATTTGCGGTTTCACATTGAAGGTCTTGAGCCACAAGTCAAGTGTGGAGGAGTTCGAGGAAGGCTTCAGACGTGATTTATAAACGCCGAGATGAGAAGAACAGAGTTCGGGGCGAGATCATGAAAATCTAGTCCATAATAGAACATGAGCCCTCGGACGAAGGGATTAAGGGCAAACCCTAACCCTCAGAGGAACTGGGAAACGAACACGACCCTCTCGCTGGATCTAGGGGTAGGGATAACATGCCCCTCCGCGGGAAACCGATGGAGGATTTCTGCGGTCAGATATCTTGCCGCCCGAAGCCTCGCTATATCCTCCTCTGTGACGGAAGAAGCCACCCACCGGCCTTGATGGCTGGATCCGGACATGACTGAGGCTTGCGGAGGGTGAAACCTGGATGTTGGAACTCGAGGTAGTAAGAGTCGAGGAAGAAGCAAGCATGGAGAAGAAAGGCGGGCCTGTGCCCCTTTAGAAAGGCCGAGAATATCAAAACGCCTCCTCCCGGGCCTTAAAATTTGCCTATTCCCAAGGAGTTGTACCCTAAGGACGGTTGGGTTACCCATGTCTGTGTCTATAAAAGAATCCCTTAATAAGGGGACACGATCTCTGCTTGGATAAGACGTGCCAATGGCGACCGCGTCTTGGAACATGGGGCCGCAGGAGAAACAATGGTTCGAAATAATGACCGGACTGACATGATGTCATGTTGTAAAAAGTTGCCAGAGGATTGGACTTATAAATTATTATGCCCTTTGTGGAAGTATATGCTGCTCGTGCTACCGAGCCGAACTCGAACATCAAAAGACCATTGTGAAGTATGCGGAAAGAATGGAACCCGCCTTGCAATGCCGAAGACAAATCTGCGGCCGGACTCCTCGTCATTGAAGCCAGGTTCAGGGGCTACTGAGGGAGTCCTGACTAAGGGGTCCTCGGGCGTCCGACCTGTTAGCATGGGCTAGACTGATGGGCTGTGAAGATACGAAGACCGAAGACTGCACCTGTCGGGGGGATGGACCCCGGGCAGGCAACGGAACCCGGATCCTCTTCAAAAAACAACGGGGTTGGCACCGCCCCTCAATACCGGCACGCGCTTCGCCGGGTCGCTCGACCCGGCCAAGCCCCGCAAGCCGGCCAGACTAGCCGACCCGGCAAGACACGTCGACTCGGCCCCAACAACTAGCGCAAGACAGCCGAACCCGGCACGACCAAAGCCTCCTCAACAAGCCAGCGCCACCCGTGGCGTGCTACGCAATCCAGCCGCGGGTCAACTCCCGTCCCATCCAGGCCGTATGATGGGGACGAGACTTCAATCAACGATGACCGAGGCAACAGTGCCCCGCCCATGCCTCTGGTCAGCAGGAACGTGGCTACAGTGCCCCCGCCCTCACCGCTGACGACAGCAAGCGGCAACCTGACGGAGAGCACTGTACGCGACTCGACTCGGCCATGCCCTGATGATCGACAAGATGGCGCACAGTCCCCCTAGGCATGCGGGGCCCGCACCTAGGGGAACCCGGTGAACCACATGCCCTCAGCGGGACCCAGCCCGGGTCCCCGGACACCGAAATACAGACCCACCAACTTGTAACATTACAATTGTACCCCCGGGGGGTTGGACTATAAAACCCCCCGGGATCCCACGATCATACGGGGGGCGAGCTAGAGGGCAAGCAGAAAACACATACGAGAGAAAAGCAAGTAAACATAGGACTAGCCACAAAACAGCAACACCGGAGAGAAGGAGCAGCCCAAGCCTTGGCCAGCTTCCTTCCTCCTCCATCTGACCTCAGGGAGCAACATTGTACTATCGATCATCCAACTACACTCGGCGGGACTAGGGGTATTATCTCTCCAGAGAGCCCGAACCTGGGTATGTCCGCATCCCGCGCCGCTCATGCCAACCTCGCCTCTGGAGTCCACCAGCGCCCTCGAGCCTCCTCCTCTCTTTAGCCATCCCTTGGCATCTGCCGTGCACCCACCACAACAGCACCCGTGTCTGGATGGGACTCTCCTTGGCGTGGAAGGCAAACTTGGCGACCGAATATGTAGATTCCTTTCTTTGTAACCGACCTTGTGTAAACCTAGATCCTCCCAGTGTCTATATAAATCGGAGGACTTAGTCCGAAGGGGGATATACTCATTACCATAGTCATACAGGCTAGGCTTTTAGGGTTTAGCCATCTCGATCTCATGGTAGATCAACTCTTGTAATACTCATATTCTTCAAGATCAATCAAGCAGGAAGTAGGGTATTACCTCCATAGAGAGGGCCCGAACCTGGGTAAACATCATGTCCCCTGTCTCCTGTTACCATCGACCTTAGACGCACAGTTCGGGACCCCCTACCCGAGATCCTCCGGTTTTGACACCGACAGGAGGCCTTGCCTTTTTGATCGTAGATGCTTTTGTGCTGACCTTCTTAAGGCAAACTTGTCTAACTTATGTCTGTACTCAGATATTGTCGCTTCCGATGACTCTTGTGTATTCGAGTCCTCGAGGCCCCTGGCTTGTAATATAAAGCTTGTACAATTTTAATTTGTGTCTAGAGTTGTGTTGTGATATCTTCCCGTGAGTCCTTGATCTTGATCGTACACATTTGCGTGTATGATTAGTGTACGATTGAATCGAGGGTGTCACACACTATACTCATTTGTCTGGGAAGAATTTCAATGCTTATTCCTTTTATTATGCTCGCACCTCATCGAGTAACAACTATGGTTACCAAAAGAAATCATATCCTGCTCACTCATTTGTTTCAGAGCCACCTACAAAGATGTGGGTGGTTAAGAAAGCTTAATTCTTCTGCAGGACTATGTCTCCAGGTGTACAGAATGGATAATGGATAGTGGATGCATTAGTCATATGACCGGAGACAAGTTGTTGTTTGTTGACCCCAACTTAGCTTCTTCACCTATGAAGTATATCACTTTTGGCAACAACAACAAAGGAAAGGTAATTGGGCTAGGTAAAATTTCCATAACCAAAGACAAGTCCATTGATGATGTTTTAGTTGTTTAGTCTCTTGGATTCAATCTTATGTCAGTTGGCAAGGTATGTGATCTAGGCATGCTAGTTCTATTTTCCATATCCAAATACATTGCCTTTATGGCCTCTGACAATTCCTCTGTCTTTGAGGGAATTAGGAAAGGTGATTTGTATATTGTGGATTTATCTAAGGGTCCCTTAGTCCAAACTTGTTTGCTTGCAAAAGCAACCGAAGGTTGGCTGTGGCACCGAAGGCTTGGTCATGAAGGTATGGGAAATTTGCAGACTCTAGTGAGGAAAAATCATCTCCGTGGCATTCCTAATGTGAAATTTGACAAGGATCGTCTTTGTGCTACATGTGAGGTTGGTATATTGGCCAATAAGCATCATTCATCAAAGACTGTTATGACCACGATAAGACCTCTGGAAATTCTTCATATGGATTTATTCGGTCCTCAAAACTATGCAAGTTTCGGTGGCAGTCATTATCGTTTGGTTATTGTTGATGATTTCTCTCGTTACACTTAGGTATTATTTCTCAAAGACAAAACCTGCACCCAAGACATCTTCAAAAGCTTCGCTAAGAAGGCCCAGAATGAATATGATGTGCGAATTAAGCATGTCAAAAGTGACAATGGGACTGAGTTCAAAAATACTCATATAGATGTTTTCTCGATGAAAATGGTATTACTCATGAGTTCTCTACCACATACACTCTCCAACAGAATGGAGTTGTTAAACGAAAGAATAGAACTCTCATCAAAATGGTGAGAACAATGCTTAGTGAGTATAAAACTCATATTCGCTTCTGGGCTGATGCTATTAATACTACTTGTCATATTATCAATCGTGTTTATCTTCACAAGTTCCTTAAGAAAACATCATATGAGCTTATCACTGGCAAGAAACCAAATGTTTCTTATCTGCGTGTTGGTGCACCTTGTTACATTCGTGATATGAATCATTCTTCCAAGTTTGCACCTAAGGCACATGAAGGTTTTGTTCTTGGTTATGGTTCGAACTCGCATACATATTGTGTCTATAACTCTCAGCATGGGAGAGTTATGGAAACGGTAAATGTGCGGTTTGATGAATCTAATGGCTCCCATAAGGAGCACCTCCCAAATGTGATAGATGAATCACCGATTTCGGATGCCATTTGGCAAATGGCTATTGGGGCGCCAAGCCAGTTGAAGAAAATGCACCCGAGTCTTCTAATGATGATGCTCCTATGACTCGAAGCAGAACTCGCCAAGCCACTGCTGAAGAAAATTTCACTCCAAATAGTAATGGCAACCCAAATCCAAATGCCGAGCAAAATGGCAATCCTGAAGGGAATGGCGATACAAATGCTGATGCTAATGAAAATGATAATGATCATCAAGAATAAAATCCTCATCCTCGAGTGGCTAATCAAGTTGATGCTTCATTATTTCTCGATGAACTCAAGAATCCAGGTTATCGACCCACAACTTGTTCACACACTCGTTTGGTTAACAACTGTAGAGATTTCTCCTTTGTTTCATTGGTAGAACCTACCAAGTATGAAGAAGCCATGAATGATCCAACTTGGATGAATGCTATGCAAGAGGAGTTGGTGCAATTCGAACTAAATGATGCAGGCCGAATCCTAATAAGCATAATATCATCAGCACCAAACAGATATTTTGGAACAAGCAAGATGAAAATGGCATTGTTATGAGAAACAAAGCACGTCTTGTCGCTCAAGGGTATACACAGGTAGAAGGTACTGATTTCGGTGAAAAATATGCTCCTGTTGCACGCGTTGAGGCAATTCATATTATTCTCTCTTATGCAAATTACAGTGATATCCTGCTTTATCAAATGGATGTGAAAAGTGCTTTCCTCAATGGTGAAATTGATGAGGAAGTTTATGTTAGACAGCCACCTGGCTTTGAACACCCCGAGTTTCCTAACAAAGTTTTCAGGTTGAAAAAGGCTCTATATGGGATGAAGCAAGCCCCTCGAGCATGGTATGACACCTTGAAGAAGTTTTTGCTCGACAAAGGGTTCAAGCCAGGATCCACTGATCCCACACTTTTCACTCATGCTGTTGATAATGATCTATTCGTATGTCAAATCTATGTGGATGATATTATCTTTGGCTGCACTAACAATGCTTGCAGCTTAGAGTTCAGGAAAATGATGTCCAAGAAATATCAAATGTCTATGATGGGTGAACTTAAGTTCTTTCTCGGACTGCAAATACGTCAACAGGCAAATGGAATTTTCATATCTTAGGAGAAATATCTGAGAGAGTGTCTGAAGAAGTTCAAAATGCAAGATTCCAAAATGAAGGGCTACAAAACTCCAATGCCCACGAATGGTAAGCTCGCACTAAAAAAACCCACTTCCGTGATGATACGTGTTTGTCACAGTAGGTCACGTTTTATGTCATGCATGTATGCTAATTCTTGAGCTTGTGTTGGTTTTTCCCTTGAAGAGGAAAGGATGATTCGGCAATGTAGAGATAAGTATTTCCGTCAGTTTGAGAACCAAGGTATCAATCCAGTAGGAGGTACACACAAATATCCAATCTATGCACCTGAACAAACAATCAAGCACTTGCACCCAACGCGATAAAGGGGTTGTCAATCCCTTCAAGTTCACTTCCAAGGATGAGATCTGATAGAGATAGATATAAAAGATTACTAAAACATAAAACAAAAGAAAAGTAAATAAATTTCAGCAAGGTATTTTGGGGTTTTTTGGTTTATAGATATGAAAATATATGATGGAAAATAGACCCGGGGGCCATAGGTTACACTAGAGGCTTCTCTCTTGAAAGAAATCATACGGTGGGTGAACAAATTACTGTCGAGCAATTGATAGAAAACACAAAAGTTATGATGATATCCAAGGCAATGATTATGAATATAGGCATCACATTCGTGTCAAGTAGACCGACTCCTTCCTGCATCTACTACTATTACTCCACACATCGACTGCTATCCAGCATGCATCTAGAGTATTAACTTCACAAGAACGGAGTAACGCCTTAAGTAAGATGACATGATGTAGAGGGATAAACTCAAGCAATATGATGAAGACCCCATCTTTTTACCCTTGATGGCAACAATACAATACGTGCCTTGCTACCCCTAATTTGTCGCTGGGTGAGGACACCGCAAGATTGAACCCAAAACTAAGCACCTCTCCCATTGCAAGAAGAACCAATCTAGTTGGCCAAACCAAACCAATAATTAAAAGAAGAATACAAAGGTATCAAATCATGCGTATAAAAATTCAGAGAAGATTCAAATAATATTCATAAATAATTTGATCATAAATCCACAATTCATCGGATCTCGACAAACACACCGCAAAAGAATATTACATCGGATAGAACTCTAAGAACATCTAGGAGAACATTGTATTGAAGATCTAAGAGAGAGAAGAAGCCATCTAGCTACTAGCTATGGACCCATAGGTCTGTTGTAAACTACTCATGCTTCATCGAAAGGGCAATTGAGTTGATGTAGACGCCCTCCATGATCGAATCCCCCTCCGTGAGGTGCGAAAAAAGGCCCCAAGATTGGATCTCACGTGTATAGAAGGTTACGGCGGCGGAGAAGTATTTTGGTGGACGCTTCTGGTCGTTTGGGAATATTTGGGAGTTTATAGCGAAAGAATAAGGGTTGGAGGAGTCCCGTGGGGCCCACAAGCCCGGGGACGCGCCCCCCTAGCGCGCGCCTTGTGGGCTTGTGGAGCCCTTGGGACTCTTCTGGCCCCCTCTCCAAGTCTCCTGGTTGTCTTCTGGTCCAAGAAAAATCTTCAAGAAAGTTTTATTCCGTTTGGACTCTGTTTGATATTCCTTTTCTACAAAACTCAAAAACAAGGAAAAAACAGAAACTGCCATTGGGCTCTAGGTTAATAAGTTAGTCCCAAAAATAATATAAAATAGCATATTATATAAAACATCCAAAACAGATAAATAATAGCATGGAACAATCAAAAATTATAGATACGTTGGAGACCTGTCAAGCATCCCCAAGCTTAATTCCAACTCGTCCTCGAGTAGGTAAATGATAAAAAAAGATTTTCTGATGTGGAATGCTACCTAACATATTTATCGATGTAATTTTCTTTATTGTGGCATGAATATTAAGATCCATAAGATTCAAAACAAAAGTTTAATATTGCATAAAAACAATAATACTTCAAGCATACTAATAAAGTAATCGTGTCTTCTCAAAATAACATGGCCAAAGAAAGTTATCCCTACAAAATCATATAGTCTGGCTATGCTCCATCTTCATCACACCAAGTATTAAATCATGCACAATGCTACCTCTTGAGCTTGCGTTGGTTTTTCCCTTGAAGAGGAAAGGGTGATGCAGCAAAGTAGAGTAAGTATTTCCCTTAGTTTGAGAACGAAGGTATCAATCCAGTAGAAAACAATGAACAAGTCACCGAATACCTGCACAAACAGTCAACAACTTGCACCCAACGCGATAAAGGGGTTGTCAATCCCTTCACGGTTACTTCCAAAAGTGAGATCTGATAAAGATAGATAAATGGTAAAGTAAATAGTTTTGGTATTTTTGGTTTATAGATCGAAAAGTAAAAGATTACAAAGGAAGTAAATCGGAAACTAAAATTGTAGATTGGAAACTTATATGATGGAAAATAGACCCGGGGCCATAGGTTTCACTAGAGGCTTCTCTCAAGATAGAAAATATTACGGTGGGTGAACAAATTACTGCCGAGCTATTGATAGAAAAGCGCAAAGTTATGACGATATCTAAGGCAATGATCATGAATATAGGCATCACGTCCGTGTCAAGTAGACCGACTCATGCCTGCATCTACTACTATGACTCCACACATTGATCGCTATCCAGCATGCATCTAGAGTATTAAGTTCCTAAAGAACGGAGTAACGCTTTAAGCAAGATGACATGATGTAGAGGAATTAACTCAAGCAATATGATGAAAACCCCATCTTTTTATCCTCGATGGCAACAGTAAAATACGTGCCTTGCTGCCCCTACTGTCATTGGGAAAGGACACCGCAAGATTGAACCCAAAGCTAAGCACTTCTCCCATTGCAAGAAAAAACAATATAGTTGGCCAAACCAAATCGATAGTTCGAAGAGACTTGAAAAGATATCAAATCATGCATATAATAATTCAGAGAAGATTCAAATAATATTCATATATAAGCTGATCATAAATTCACAATTCATCAGATCTCGGCAAACACACCGCAAAAAAGTATTACATCGAATAGATCTCCAACAACATGGAGGAGAACATGGTGTTGAGAATCAAAGAGAGAGAAGAAGCCATCTAGCTACAAGCTATGGACCCGTAGGTCTGTGGTAAACTACTCACGCTTCATCGAAAGGGAAATTGTGTTGATGTAGAAGCCCTCCGTGATCGAATCTCCTCTGACAGGACACCAGAAAGGCCCCTAGATGGGATCTCACGGGTACAGAAGGTTGCGGTGGTGTTAAAGTGTTTTCGTGGCTCTCTCTATTGGTTTTGGGATATATGAGAATATATAGGTGGAAGAAATAGGTCGGCAGTGTCACGAGGGGCCCACAAGGGTGGGGGCATGCCCTACCCCCCCCCCCCCCCCCGGGCGCGCACTCCGTCCTTGTGGCCTCCTCGTGGCTTCTCTGACTTGCACTGCAAGTCCTCTGGATGTCTTGTGGTCCAAGAAAAATCATCGCGAAAGTTTTATACTGTTTGGACTCCGTTTGGTATTCCTTTTCTACGAAACTCTAGTACAAGGAAAAAACAGAAACTGGCACTGGCACTGGGCTCTAGGTTAGTAGGTTAGTCCCAAAAATAATATAAAATAGCATATTAATGCATATAAAACATCCAAAACAGGTAATATAATAGCATGGAACAATAAAAAATTATAGATATGTTGGAGACGTATCAAGCATCCCCAAGCTTAATTCACCGTCATTCACGAGTAGGTAATTGATAAAAACAGAATTTTTGATGTGGAATGCTACCTGACATATTTATCCATGTAATTTCTTTTATTGTCGCATGAATGTTCAGATCCGTATGTTTCAAAAGAAAAGTTTAATATTGGCATAAAAACAATAATACTTCAAGCATACTAACAAGGCAATTATGTCTTCTCAAAATAACATGGCCAAAGAAAGCTTACCCCAACAAAATCATATAGTCTGATTATACTCCATCTTCATCACACAAAATATTTAAATCATGCACAACCCCGATGACAAGCTAAGAAATTGTTTCATACTTTTGATGTTCTCAAACTTTTTCAACTTTCACGCAATACATGTGCGTGAGCCATGGACATAGCACTATAGGTGGAATAGACGGTGGTTGTGGAGAAGACAAAAAGAAGGAGACACTCTCACATCAACTAGGCGTATCAACGGGCTATGGAGATGCCCATTAATAGATATCACTGTGAGTGAGTAGGGATTGCCATGCAACGGATGCACTAGAGCTATAAATTTATGAAAGCTCAAAAGGAAACTAAGTGGGTGTGCATCCAACTTTCTTGCTCACGAAGACCTAAGGCAATTTAAGGAAGCCCGTCATTGGAATATACAAGCCAAGTTCTATGATAAAAAATTCCCACTAGTATATGAAAGTGAAAATATATCAGACTCTCTATCATGAAGATCATGGTGCTACTTTGAAGCACAAGTGTGGTAAGGGATAGTAGTTTTCGCCCGAAGTCTCATCCCGACTTGTGGGGGAATCATAGTCTCCATCATCCTTTCCTCACATGGGACAATGCTCTAATAATGAAAATCATCACACTTTTATTTACTTACAACTCAAGAATTACAACTCGATACTTAGAACAAAATATGACTCTATGTGAATGCCTCTGTCGGTGTACCGGGATGTGCAATGAATCAAGTGTTGGGGAACGTAGTAATTTTCAAAAAATTTCCTACGATCACGCAAGACCATGGTGATGGCATAGCAACGAGAGGGAAGAGTGTCCGTCCACGTACCCTCGTAGACCGTAAGCGGAAGCGTTATAACAACGCGGTTGATGTAGTCAGACGCGTCTTCACGATCCGACCGATCCAAGCACCGAACGTCACGGCACCTCCGAGTTACGCACACGTTCAGCTCGATGACGATCCCGGACTCGATCCAGCAAAGTGTCGGGATGAGTTCCGTCAAGACGACGGCGTGGTAGGACGATGTTGATGCTCCACCGACGCAGGGCTTCGCTTAAGCTCATGACGATATGACTTCTCCGGTAGGGGGCTTCGCCTAAGCTCATGACGATATGACCAAGTGGAATATGGTGGAAGGGGCACCGCACACGGCTAAGGAAAGATCCGTAGATCAACTTGTGTGTTATGGGGTGCCCCTGCCTCAGATATAAAGGAGCCAAGAGGGAGGTGGCGGCCCAAGGGAGGAGGCGCGCAAGTTAGTCCTACTCCTCCGGAGTAGGACTCCCTCCAATCCTAGTTGGATTAGGATTCCCGGAGGAAAGAGAGAGGGGGCGGCCCACCTTTCCTAGTCCTAATAGGACTAGGGGAAGGGGGCGCGCCACCTAGGGCTGCCCTTCTCCTTTCCTCCAAGGCCCACTATGGGCCCATGTAGTTCCCGGGGTTCGGTAACCTCCGGTACTCTGCAGAAATTCGATTTCACTCGGAACCTTTCCGATGTCCAAATGTAGGCTTCCAATATATCAATCTTTATGTCTCGACCATTTCGAGACTCCTCGTCATGTCCGTGATCACATCCGGGACTCGAACAAACTTCGGTGCATCAATACTTATAAACTCATAATGAACTGCATCGCCGAAGCGTTAAGCGTGCGGACCCTACGGGTTCGAGAACTATGTAGACATGACCTAGAATCATTCTCGGTCAATAACCAATAGCGGAACCTGGATGACCATATTGGTTCCTACATATTCTACGAAGATCTTTATCGGTCAAACCGCATAACGACATACGTTGTTCCCTTTGTCATCGGTATGTTACTTACACGAGATTCGATCGTCGGTATCCAATACCTAGTTCAATCTGCTACCGGTAAGTCTCTTTACTCGTTCCGTAATACATCATCTCACAACTAACTCATTAGTTGTAATGCTTGCAAGGCTTAAGTGATGTGTATTACCGAGAAGGCCTAGAGATACCTCTCCGACAATCGGAGTGACAAAACCTAATCTCGAAATCGCCAACCCAACAAGTATCTTTGGAGACACCGTAGTACTCCTTTATAATCACCCGATTACGTTGTGACGTTTGGTAGTACCCAAAGTGTTCCTCCGTAAACGGAGTTGCATAATCTCATAGTTATAGGAACATGTATGGGTCATGAAGAAAGCATTAACATACTAAGCGATCAAGTGTTAAGCTAACGGAATGGGTCATGTCAATCGATCATTCAACTAATGATGTGACCTTGTTAATCAAATAACAACTCCTTGTTCATGGTTAGGAAACATAACCATCTTTGATTAACAAGCTAGTCAAGTAGAGGCATACTAGTGACATACTTTTTGTCTATATATTCACACATGTATTATGTTTCCGGTTAATACAATTCTAGCATGAATAATAAACCTTTATCATGATATAAGGAAATAAATAATAACTTTATTATTGCCTCTAGGGCATATTTCCTTCAGTCTCCCACTTGCACTAGAATCAATAATCTAGATTACAAAGTAATGATCCTAACACCCATGGAGTCTTGGTGCTGATCATGTTTTGCTCGTGGAAGAGGCTTAGTCAACGGGTCTGCAAGATTCAGATCCGCATGTATTTTGCAAATCTCTATGTCTCCCACTTGGACTTGGTCCCGAATGGAATTGAAGCGTCTCTTGATATGCTTGGTCCTCTTGTGAAATCTGGATTCCTTTGCCAAGGCAATTGCACCAGTATTGTCACGGAAGATCTTCATCGGTCCCGATGCACTAGGTATGACACCTAGATCGGAAATGAACTCTTTCATCCAGACTCCTTCATTCGCTGCTCAAAGCAGCTATGTACTCCGCTTCACATGTAGATCCCGCCACGACGCTTTGTTTAGAACTGCACCAACCGACAGCTCCACCGTTTAATAAAAACACGTATCCGGTTTGCGATTTAGAATCGTGGGATCGGTGTCAAAGCTTGCATCGACGTAACCATTTACGACTAGCTCTTTGTCACCTCCATATATGAGAAACATAACCTTAGTCCTTTTCGGTATTTCAGGATGTTCTTGACCGCTGTCCAAAGTGATCCATTCCTGGATTACTTTGGTACCTTCCTGCCAAGCTTACAGCTAAGCATACGTCGTGTCTAGTACACGGCATTGCATACATGATAGAGCCTATGGCTGAAGCATAGGAACATCTTTCATTTTCTCTCTATCTTCTGCTGTGGTCGGGCATTGAGTCCGACTCAATCTTTACACCTTGCAACACGGTAAAAAACCTTTCTTTGCCTGATCCATTTTGAACTTTTTCAAAACTTTATCAAGGTATGTGCTTTGTGAAAGTCCAATTAAGCGTCTTGATCTATCTCTATAGATCTTGATGCCCAATATGTAAGCAGCTTCACCGAGGTCTTTCATTGCAAAACTTCTATTCAAGTATCCTTTTATGCTATCCAGAAATTCTATATCATTTCCAATCAATAATATGTCGTCCACATATAATATCGAAATGCTGCTGAGCTCCCACTCACTTTCTTGTAAATACAGGCTTCTCCAAAAGTCTCATACAAACCCATATGCTTTGATCACACTATCAAAGCGTTTATTCCAACTCGAGAGGCTTGCACTGACCAAAATTGATCACCGGAGCTTGCACACTTTGTTAGCACCTTTTGGATCGACAAAACCTTCTGGTTGCATCATATACAACTCTTCTTCTAGAAATCCATTCAAGAATGCAGTTTTTACATCCATTTGCCAAATTTCATAATCATAAAATGCGGCAATTGCTAACAGGATTCGGACAGACTTAAGCATCGCTACGGGTGAGAAAGTCTCATCGTAGTCAACCCCTTGAACTTGTCGAAAACCTTTCGCAACAAGTAGAGCTTTGTAGACAGTTATATTACCATTAGCGTCAGTCTTCTTCTTAAAGATCCATTTATTTTCAATGGCTTGCCGATCGTCGGGCAAGTCAACCAAAGTCCATACTTTGTTCTCATACATGGATCCCATCTCAGATTTCATGGCTTCCAGCCATTTTGCGAATCTGGGCTCACCATCGCTTCTTCATAGTTTGTAGGTTCGCCATGGTCAAGTAACATGACATCCAGAATAGGATTACCGTACCACTGCAGTGCGTATTTTACTCTGGTTGACCCACGAGGTTCAAGAGTAACTTGATCTGAAGTTTCATGATCATCATCATTGGTTTCTTCACTAATTGGTGTAGTTGTCACGGGAACCATTTCTTGTGATGAACTACTTTCCAATAAGGGAGCAGAATCTGATTATCTCATCAAGTTCTACTTTCCTCCCACTCACTTCTTTCGAGAGAAACTCCTTCTCTAGAAAGGATCCGAATTTAGCAACGAAAATCTTGCCTTCAGATCTGTGATAGAAGGTGTACCCAACAGATCTCCTTTGGGTATCCTATGAAGACACATTTTTCCGATTTGGGTTCGAGCTTATCCGGTTGAAGTTTCTTTACATAAGCATCGCAGCCCCAAACTTTAAGAAACGACAACTTTGGTTTCTTGCCAAACCACAGTTCATAAGGCGTCGTCTCAACGGATTTTGACGGTGTCCTATTTAACGTGAATGCGGCCGTCTCTAAAGCATAACCCCAAAACGATAGCGGTAAATCGGAAATAGACATCATAGATCGCACCATATCTAGTAAAGCACGACACGACGTTCGGACACACCATTTCTCCGTGGTGTCCCGGGTGGCGTGAGTTGCGAAACTATTCCACATTGTTTCAAATGTAAACCAAACTTCGTAACTCAAATATTCTCCTCCACGATCAGATCGTAGAAATTTTATTTTCTTGTTACGATGATTTTCCACTTCACTCTGAAATTCTTTGAACTTTTCAAATGTTTCAGATTTGTGTTTCATTAAGTAGATATACCCATATCTGCTCAAATCATCTGTGAAGGTGAGAAAATAACGATACCCGCGTGCCTCAACATTCATTGGACCACAAACATCGGTATGTATGATTTCCAACAAATCAGTTGCTCGCTCCATAGTTCCGGAGAACGGCGTTTTGGTCATCTTGCCCATGAGGCACGGTTCGTAAGTACCAAGTGATTCATAATCAAGTGATTCGTAAGCCCATCAAGATGGAGTTTCTTCATGCGTTTTACACCGATATGACCTAAACGGCAAGTGCCACAAATAAGTTGCACTATTATTATCAACTCTGCATCTTTTGGCTTCAACATTATGAATATGTGTATCACTACTGCCGAGATTCAACAAGAATAGACCATTCTTCAAGGGTGCATGACCATAAAAGATATTACTCATATAAATAGAACAACCATTATTCTCTGATTTAAATGAATAACCGTCTCGCATTAAACAAGATCCAGATATAATGTTCATGCTCAACGCTGGCACCAAATAACAATTATTTAGGTCTAAAACTAATCCCGAAGGTAGATGTAGAGGTAGCGTGCCGATCGCGATCACATCGACCTTGGAACCATTTCCAACGCAGATCGTCACCTCGCCCTTAGCCAATCTTCGCTAATCCGTAGTTCTGTTTCGAGTTGCAAATATTAGCAATGTAACCAGTATCAAATACCAGTGTACTACTGCGATTATTAGTAAGGTACACATCAATAACATGTATATCACATATACCTTTGATCACCTTGCCATCCTTTTTATCCGCCAAATACTTGGGGCAGTTCCGCTTCCAAAGGTCCAGCTTTGCTTGCAGAAAAACACTCGGTTTCAGGCTTAGGTCCAGACTTGGGTTTCTTCTCCGAGCAGCAACTTGCTTGCTGTTCCTTTTGAAGTTTCCTTCTTCTTCCCTTTGCTCTTTTCTTGAAACTAGTGGTCTTGTTGACCATCAACACTTGATGCTCTTTCTTGATTTCTACCTCCATGACTTTTAGCATCGCGAAGAGCTCAGAATTGTCTTAGTCATCCCTTGCATATTATAGTTCATCACGAAGCTTTTGTAGCTTGGTGGCGGTGATTGGAGAATTACATCAATGACACTATCATCCGGAAGATTAACTCCCAGCTGAATTAAGTGATTGTTATACCCAGACATTTTGAGTATGTGCTCAATGACAGAGCTATTCTCCTCCATCTTGCAGCTATAGAACTTATTGGAGACTTCATATCTCTCAATCCGGGCATTTGCTTGAAATATTAACTTCAACTCCTGGAACATCTCATATGCTCCATGACGTTCAAAACGTCGTTGAAGACCCGGTTCTAAGCCGTAAAGCATGGCACACTTGAACTATTGAGTAGTCATCGGCTTTGCTTTGCCAGACGTTCACAACTTCTCGCTCTCAGCATCTGCAGCAGTTCGTCACCAAATGTGCTTCCAGACGTAATTTTTCTGTGCAGCAATGAGGATAATCCTCAAATTACGGACCCGATCCGTAATTGCTACCATCATCTTTCAACTTTGCTTTCTCAAGGAACGCATTAAAATTCAACGGAACAACAACACGAGCCATCTATCTACGGTAAACATAGACAAGCAAAATACTATCGGTACTAAGTTCATGATAAATTTAAGTTCAATTAATCATATTAAAAAACTCCCACTTAGACGGACATCTCTCTAGTCATCTAAGTGATCACGTGATCCATATCAACTAAACCATGTCCGATCATCACGTGAGGCGGAGTAGTTTCAATGGTGAACATCACTATGTTGATCATATCTACTATATGATTCACGTTCGACCTTTCGGTCTCCGTGTTCCGAGGCCATATCTGTTATATGCTAGGCTCGTCAAGTTTAACTCGAGTATTCTGCGTGCGCAACTGTTTTGCACCCGTTGTATTTGAGCGTAGAGCCTATCACACCCGATCATCACGTGGTGTCTCAAAGACGAAGAACTTTCGCAACAGTGCATACTCGGGAGAACACTTCTTGATAATTTTAGTGAGAGATCATCTTATAATGCTACCGTCAATCAAAGCAAGATAAGATGCATAAAGGATAAACATCACATGCAATCAATATAAGTGATATGATATGGTCATCATCATCTTGTGCTTGTGATCTCCATCGCCAAGCACCGTCATGATCACCATCGCCACCGCGCGACACCTTGATCTCCATCGTAGCATCGTTGTCGTCTCGCCAACTATTGCTTCTACGACTATCGCTACTCCTTAGTGATAAAGTAAAGCAATTACATGGCGTTGCATTTCATACAATAAAGCGACAACCATATGGCTCGCCTATTGCCGATAACTTCGGTTACAAAACATGATCATCTCATACAATAAAATATAGCATCACGTCTTGACCACATCACATCACAACATGCCCTGCAAAAACAAGTTAGACGTCCTCTACTTTGTTGTTGCAATTTTACGTGGCTGCTACGGGCTGAGCAAGAACCGTTCTTACCTACGCATCAAAACCACAGCGATAGTTTGTCAAATAGACTCCGCTTTTAACCTTCTCAAGGACCGGGCGTAGCCATACTCGGTTCAACTAAAGTGAGAGAGACAGACACCGCCGGTCACCTTTAAGCAACGAGTGCTCGAGCGGTGAAACCAGTCTCAGCGTAAGCGTCACGCGTAATGTCGGTCCGGGCCGCTTCATCTCACAATACCGATGAACCAAAGTATGACATGCTTTGGTAGGCAAGTATGACTTGTATCGCCCACAACTCACTTGTGTTCTACTCGTGCATATGACATCAACGCATAAAACCAGGCTCGATACCCTTTGTTGGGGAACGTAGTAATTTTCAAAAATTTCCTCACGATCACGCAAGACCATGGTGATGGCATAGCAACGAGAGGGAAGAGTGTCCGTCCACGCACTCGTGAGACCGAAAGCGGAAGCGTTATAACAACGCGGTTGATGTAGTCAGACGTCTTCACGATCCGACCGATCCAAGCACCGAACGCACGGCACCTCCGAGTTACGCACACGTTCAGCTCGATGACGATCCCGGACTCCGATCCAAAGCAAAGTGTCGGGATGAGTTCCACAAGACGACGGCGTGGTGACGATGTTGATGCTCCACCGGCGCAGGGCTTCGCTTAAGCTCATGACGATATGACTTCTCCGGCGCAGGCTTCGCCTAAGCTCATGACGATATGACCGAAGTGGAATATGGTGGAAGGGGCACCGCACACGGCTAAGGAAAGATCCAGAGATCAACTTGTGTGTTATGGGGTGCCCCGCCTCAGATATAAAGGAGCCAAGGGGAGGTGGCCGGCCCAAGGGAGGAGGCGCAAGGGAGTCCTACTCCCTCCGGAGTAGGACTCCCTCCAATCCTAGTTGGATTAGGATTCCCGGAGGGGAAAGAGAGAGAGGGGGGCCCACCTTTCCTAGTCCTAATAGGACTAGGGGAAGGGGGCGCGGCCACCTAGGGCTGCCCTTCTCCTTTCCTCCAAGGCCCACTATGGGCCCATGTAGTTCCTGGGGTTCCGGTAACCTCCCTACTCCGTAAATTCGATTTCACTCGGAACCTTTCCGATGTCCAAATGTAGGCTTCCAATATATCAATCTTTATGTCTCGACCATTTCGAGACTCCTCGTCATGTCCGTGATCACATCCGGGACTCGAACAAACTTCGTGCATCAATACTTATAAACTCATAATGAACTGTCATCGAAACGTTAAGCGTGCGGACCCTACGGGTTCGAGAACTATGTAGACATGACCTAGAATTATTCTCGGTCAATAACCAATAGCGGAACCTGGATGCCCATATTGGTTCCTACATATTCTACGAAGATCTTTATCGGTCAAACCGCATAACGACATACGTTGTTCCCTTTGCCATCGGTATGTTACTTACCCGAGATTCGATCGTCGGTATCCAATACCTAGTTCAATCTCGTTACCGGTAAGTCTCTTTACTCGTTCCGTAATACATCATCTCACAACTAACTCATTAGTTGTAATGCTTGCAAGGCTTAAGTGATGTGTATTACCGAGAAGGCCTAGAGATACCTCTCCGACAATCGGAGTGACAAAACCTAATCTCGAAATCGCCAACCCAACAAGTATCTTTGGAGACACCTGTAGTACTCCTTTATAATCACCCGATTACGTTGTGGACGTTTGGTAGTACCAAAGTGTTCCTCCGTAAACGGAGTTGCATAATCTCATAGTTATAGGAACATGTATGGGTCATGAAGAAAGCATTAGCATACTAAACAATCAAGTGTTAAGCTAACGGAATGGGTCATGTCAATCAGATCATTCAACTAATGATGTGACCTTGTTAATCAAATAACAACTCCTTGTTCATGGTTAGGAAACATAACCATCTTTGATTAACAAGCTAGTCAAGTAGAGGCATACTAGTGACATCTTGTTTGTCTATATATTCACACATGTATTATGTTTCCGGTTAATACAATTCTAGCATGAATAATAAACCTTTATCATGATATAAGGAAATAAATAATAACTTTATTATTGCCTCTAGGGCATATTTCCTTCATCAAGAGTGACATGTATGAAAGAATTATGAATGGTGGCTAATACTTCTCCAACGTATCTATAATTTTTGATTGTTCCATGTTGTTATATTATCAATCTTGGATGTTTTATAATCATTTTATAGTCATTTTTTGGTACTAACCTATTGACATAGTGCCAAGTGCCAGTTGCTGCTTTTTCCAAGTTTTTTACATCGCAGGAAATCAATATTAGACGGAGTCCAAATGCCACGAAACTCCATGATGATTTTTATGGACCAGATGGATGATGTTGGGCCCTGGTTGCACCTGGGGGAGTTCCGAGGAGGGGACAACCCACCAGGGCGCGCCAGGAGGCCCAGGCGCACCCTGGTGGGTTGTGCCCACCTCGGGTGCCCCCCGGACCGCCTCTTTGCTCTATAAATACCCCAATATTCCAGAAACCCTAGAACGATCGACGAAATATTCATCCAGCCACCGCAGAGTACATAACCACCAGATCCAATCTAGACATCATCTCAGATGGGGTTCACCACCTCCATTGGTGCCTCTCTGATGATGCGTGAGTAGTTCATTGTAGACCTTCGGGTTCGTAGTTAGTAGCTAGATGGCTCTCTCTCTCTCTCTCTCTCTCTCTCTCTCTCTCTCTCTCTCTCTCTCTCGCTCAATTCTCAATACAATGGTCTCTTGGAGATCCATATGATGTAACTCTTTTGCGGTGTGTTTGTTGGAATCGATGAACTTTGAGTTTATTATCAGATCTATCTTTTTCTATCCACGAATGTTATTTGATCTTCTTTGATCTATTATATTCATGATCTCTTGTAGCCTCGTATTTCTTCTCCGATATTTGGGTTTTGTTTAGCCAACTTGACCTATTTATCTTGCAATGGGAAGAGGTGCTTTGTAGTGGGTTCGATCTTACAGTGCTTGATCCCAGTGACAGAGAGGGAACCGACACGTATGTATCGTTGCAACTAAGAATAAAACGATGGGGTCCATCTCTACATAGATAGATCTTGTATACATAATGTCATTGTTCTTATTGCATTACTCCGTTTTTCCATGAACTTAATACACTAGATGCATGCTGGATAGCAGTCGATGTGTGGAGTAATAGTAGTAGATGCAGGCAGGAGTTGGTCTACTAATCTTGGACGTGATGCCCATACAATGATCATTGCCTGGATATCTTCATAATTATTTGAAGTTCTGTCAATTGCCCAACATTAATTTGTTTACCCACCGTTTGCTATTTTTCTCGAGAGAAGCCACTAGTGAAACCTACGGCCCCCGGGTCTTCTTTCTCATATATTTGCTTTGCGATCTATTTTATTTGCACTTTTTATTCAGATCTATTAAACCAAAAATACAAAAATACTTTGCTGCACTTATTTTATTTGCGATCTATTTATTCAATCTATTACAACTTTCTCCCGTCAACACGCAATTTCTGGCGCCGTACCCCGGAAGGGATTGACAACCCCTTTAACACATCGGGTTGCAAGGTGTTGTTATTTGTGTGCAAGGGTTGTTTTGTTGGGGAACACCGTAGTTTCAAAAAAATTCACACGCACACGTAAGATCCATCTAGGTGATGCATAGCAACAAGCGGGGAGAGTGTGTCCACATACCCTCCTAGACCGAAAGAGGAAGCGTTTTAGTAACGCGGTTGATGTAGTCGAACGTCTTTGCGATCCAACCGATCCTAGTACCGAACGCACGACACCTCCGCGATCTGCACACGTTCAGCTCGGTCATGTCCCTCGTACTCTTGATCTAGGTGAGGCCTAGGGAGAGTTCCGTCAACACGTCAGCATGGTGACGGTGTTGATGAAGTTACCGACGCAGGGCTTCACCTAAGCAATACAACGATATGACCGAGGTGGAAATCTGTGGAGGGGGCACCGCACACGGCTAAGACAACTATCAAGTTGTGTGTTCTAGGGTGCCCCCCTACCCCCGTATATAAAGGAGCAACGGGGAGGCCGGCCGGCCCCTAGGGCGCGCCCCCAAGAGGGGAATCCTACTAGGACTCCAAGTCCTAGTAGGAATCCACCAAGAGGGAGAGAGGGGGAAGGGAAGGAAAGGGGGCACCGCCCCTTCCCCTAGTCCAATTCGGACCCAGGGGGCAGCTAGCCCCTCCTGGCCCTTCCTCTCTTCCCACTAAGGCCCATAGAGGCGCATTAGTTCCCCCGGGGGTTCCGATAACCCCCGGCACTCCGATATTTATCCGGTGACCCCCGGAACTCATCTGGTGTCCGTATAACATCGTCCAATATATCAATCTTTACGTCTCGACCATTTAGAGACTCCTTGTCATGTCCGTGATCACATCCGGGACTCCGAACAACCTTGGGTACATCAAAACAAACTCATAATAGGGATCGTCATCGAACGTTAAGCGTGCGGAACCTACGGGTTTGAGAAGTATGTAGACATGACCGAGACTCATCTCCGGTCACCAATAGCAGTACCTGGATGCTCATATTGGTTCCTACATATTCTACGAAGATCTTTATCGGTCAAATCGCATAACAACATACATTGTTCCCTTTGTCATCGATATGTTACTTGCCCGAGATTCGATCATCGGTATCATCATACCTAGTCAATCTCATTACCGGCAAGTCTCTTTACTAGTTCCGTAATGCATCATCCTGTAACTAACTCATTAGTAACATTGCTTGCAAGGCTTATTTTGATGTGCATTACCGAGAGGGCCCAGAGATACCTCTCCGACAATCGGAGTGACAAATCCTAATTTTGATCTATGCCAACTCAACAAACACCATCCGAGACACCTGTAGTGTAACTTTATAATCACCCAGTTACGTTGTGACGTTTGATAGCACACTAAGTGTTCCCCCGGTATTCGGGACTTGCATAATCTCATAGTCATATGAACATGTATAAGTTATGAAAAAAGCAATAGCAACAAACTAAACGATCATCATGCTAAGCTAACGGATGGGTCAAGTCAATCACATCATTCTCTAATGATGTGATCCCATTCATCAAATGACAACTCTTTTTGCATGGCTAGGAAACTTAACCATCTTTAATTAACGAGCTAGTCAAGTAGAGGCATACTAGTGACACTCTGTTTGTCTATGTGTTCACACATGTACTAAGTTTCCGGTTAATACAATTCTAGCATGAATAATAAACATTTATCATGATATAAGGAAATTTAAATAACAAATTTATTGTTGGCTCTAGGGCATATTTCCTTCAGTCTCCCACTTGCACTAGAGTCAATAATCTAGATTACATTGTGATGATTCTAACACCCATGGAGTCTTGGTGCTGATCATGTTTTGCTTGTGAGAGAGGCTTAGTCGACGGGTCTGCAACATTTAGATCCGTATGTATCTTGCAAATATCTATGTCTCCCTCCTTGACTTGGTCGTGGATGGAATTGAAGCATCTCTTGATGTGCTTGGTTCTCTTGTGAAATCTGGATTCCTTTGCCAAGGCAATTGCACCAGTATTGTCACAAAAGATTTTCATTGGATCCGATGCACTAGGTATGACACCTAGATCGGATATGAACTCCTTCATTTGTTGTTTCTGAAGCAGCTATGTATTCCGCTTCACACTAGATCCCGCCACGACGCTCTGGTTGGAACTGCACCAACTGACAGCTTCGCCATTGAATAAAAATACGTATCCGGTTTATGACTTAAAGTCATCCGGATCAGTGTCAAAGCTTGCATCAATGTATCCGTTTACGACGAGCTCTTTGTCACCTCCATAAACGGGAAACATATCCTCAGTACTTTTCAGGTATTTCAGGATGTTCTTGACCACTGTCCAGTGATCCACTCCTAGATTACTTTGGTACCTCCCTGGTAAACTAATAGCAAGGCACACCTCAGGTCTGGTACACAGCATTGCATACATGATAGAACCTATGGCTGAAGCATAGGGAATGACTTTCATTTTCTCTCTATCTTCTGCAGTGGTCGGGCATTGAGTCTGAGTCAACTTCACACCTTGTAACACAGGCAAGAACCCTTTCTTTGCTTGATCCATTTTGAACTTCTTCAAAACTTTATCAAGGTATGTTCTTTGTGAAAGTCCAATTAAGCGTCTTGATCTATCTCTATAGATCTTGATGCCCAATATATAAGGAGCTTCACCGAGGTCTTTCACTGAAAAATTCTTATTCAAGTATCCTTTTATGCTATTCAGAAATTCAAGATCATTTCCGACCAACAATATGTCATCCACATGTAATATCGTAAATGCTTTCTGAGCTCCCACTCACTTTCTTGTAAATACAGGCTTCTCCAAAAGTCTGTATAAAACCATATGATTTGATCACACTATCAAAGCGTATATTCCAACTCCGAGAGGCTTGCACCAGTCCATAAATGGACCGCTGGAGCTTGCACACTTTGTTAGCACCTTCTGGATCGACAAAACATACTGGTTGCATCATATACAACTCTTCTTTAAGATATCCATTAAGGAATGCAGTTTTGACATCCATTTGCCAAATTTCATAATCATAAAATGCGGCAATTGCTAACATGATTCGGACGGACTTAAGCATCGCTACAGGTGAGAAGGTCTCATCGTAGTAAACTCCTTGAACTTGTCGAAAACCTTTCGCAACAAGTCGAGCTTTGTAGACAATAACATTACCGTCAGCGTCAGTCTTCTTCTTGAAGATCCATTTATTCTCTATGGCTTGCCGATCATCGGGCAAGTCAACCAAAGTCCACACTTTGTTCTCACACATGGATCCCATCTCAGATTTCATGGCCTCAAGCCATTTTGCGAAATCTGGGCTCATCATCGCTTCCTCATAGTTCGTAGGTTCGTCATGGTCAAGTAACATGACCTCCAAAACAGGATTACCATACCACTCTGGTGTGGATCTTACTCTGCTTGACCTACGAGGTTCAGTAGTAACTTGATCAGAAGTTTCATGATCATCATCATTAGCTTCCTCACTTACTGGTGTAGGAATCACTGGAACTGATTTCTGTGATGAACTACTTTCCAATAATGGAGTAGGTACAATTACCTCATCAAGTTCTACTTTCCTCCCACTCACTTCTTTCGAGAGAAACTCCTTCTCTAGAAAGGATCCATTCTTAGCAACGGATGTCTTGCCTTGGGATCTATGATTGAAGGTGTACCCAACGGTCTCCTTTGGGTATCCTATGAAGACACATTTCTCCGATTTGGGTTCGAGCTTATCAGGTTGAAGCTTTTTCACATAAGCATCGCAGCCCCAAACTTTAAGAAATGACAACTTGGGTTTCTTGCAAAACCACAGTTCATATGTTGTCGTCTCAACGGATTTAGATGGTGACCTATTTAACGTGAATGCAGCCGTCTCTAAAGCATAACCCCAAAACGATAGCGGTAAATCAGTAAGAGACATCATAGATCACACCATATCTAATAAAGTACGATTACGATGTTCGGACACACCATTACGCTGTGGTGTTCCGGGTGGCATGAGTTGCGAAACTATTCCGCATTGTTTCAAATGAAGACCAAACTCGTAACTCAAATATTCTCCTCCACGATCAGATCGTAGAAACTTTATTTTGTTGTTACGATGATTTTCCCCTTCACTCTAGAATTCTTTGAACTATTCAAATGTTTCAGACTTATGTTTCATCAAGTAGATATACCCATATCTGCTCAAATCATCTGTGAAGGTCAGAAAATAACGATACCTGCCGCGAGCATCAACACCCATCGGACTACATACATTAGTATGTATTATTTCCAACAAGTCTGTTGCTCGCTCCATTGTTCCGGAGAACGGAGTCTTAGTCATCTTGCCCATGAGGCATGGTTCGCAAGCATCAAGTGATTCCAAAAGCCCATCAGAATGGAGTTTCTTCATGCACTTTACACCAATATGATCTAAACGGTAGTGCCACAAATAATTTGCACTATCATTATTAAACTTATATCTTTTGGCTTCAATACTATGAATATGTGTATCACTACTATCAAGATTTAGTAAAAATAGACCACTCATCAAGAGTGCAAGACCATAAAAGAAATTATTCATATAAATAGAACAACCATTATTCTCTGATTTAAATGAATAACCGTCTCGCGTCAAACAAGATCCAGATATAATGTTCATGCTTAACGCTAGCACCAAATAACAATTATTCAGGTCTAAAACTAATACCGAAGGTAGATGTAGAGGTAGCGTGCCGACGGCGATCACATCGACTTTGGAACCATTTCCCACGCGCATCGTCACCTAGTCCTTAGCCAATCATCGCTTAACCCGTAGCCCCTGTTTCAAGTTGCAAATATTAGCAACAGAACCAGTAGCAATACCCAGGCGCTACTGCGAGCATTAGTAAGGTACATATCAATAACATGTATATCAAATATACCTTTCACTTTCCCATCCTTCTTCTCCTCCAAATACTTGCGGCAGTTCCTCTTCCAATGACCAGTCCCTTTGTAGTAGAAGCACTCAGTCTCAGGCTTAGGTCCAGACTTGGGTTTCTTCACTTGAGCAACAACTTGCTTGCTGTTCTTCTTGAAGTTCCCCTTCTTCCCTTTACCCTTTTTCTTGAAACTGGTGGTCTTGTTGACCATCAACACTTGATGCTCCTTCTTGATTTCTACCTCTGCAGCCTTTAGCATTGCAAAGAGCTCGGGAATTGTCTTATCCATCCCTTGCATATTATAGTTCATCACGAAGCTCATGTAGCTTGGTGGCAGTGATTGAAGAACTCTGTCAATGACACTATCAACCGGAAGATTAACTTCCAGCTGAGTCAAGTGATTTTGGTACCCAGACATTCTGATTATATGCTCACTGACAGAACTATTCTCCTCCATTTTGCAGCTGTAGAACTTATTGGAGACTCCATATCTCTCAATCTGGGAATTTGCTTGAAATATTAACTTCAACTCCTGGAACATCTCATATGCTCCATGACGTTCAAAATGTCATTGAGGTCTCGGTTCTAAGCCATAAAGCATGGCACACTGAACTATCGAGTAGTCATCAGCTTTGCTCTGCCAGGCGTTCGCAACGTCCGGTGTTGCTCCTGCAGCGGGTCTTGCACCTAGCGGTGCTTCTAGGATGTAATTCTTCTGTGCAGCAATGAGGATAATCCTCAAGTTACGGACACAGTCCATGTAATTGCTACCATCATCTTTCAACTTAGCTTTCTTTAGGAAAGCGTTAAAATTCAATGGAACAACAACACGAGCCATTTATCTACAACAACATAGACATGCAAAATACTATCAGGTACTAAGTTCATGATAAACTAAAGTTCAATTAATCATATTACTTAAGAACTCCCACTTAGATAGACATCCCTCTAGTCATCTAAGTGATCATGTGATCCATATCAACTAAACCATGTCCGATCATCAGGTGAGATGGAGTAGTTTTCAATAGTGAACATCACTATGTTGATCATATCTACTATATGATTCACGCTCGACCTTTCGGTCTCAGTGTTCCGAGGCCATATCTGGATATGCTAGACTCGTCAAGTTTAACCCGAGTATTCTGCATGTGCAAAACTGGCTTGCACCCATTGTATGTGAACGTAGAGCTTATCACACCCGATCATCACGTGGTGTCTCAGCACGACGAACTATAGCAACGGTGCATACTTAGGGAGAACACTTATACCTTGAAATTTAGTGAGAGATCGTCTTATAATGCTACCGTCGTATTAACAAAATAAGATGCATAAAGGATAAACATCACATGCAATCAATATACGTGATATGATATGGCCATCATCATCTTGTGCTTTGATCTCCATCTCCAATGCTCCGTCATGATCACCATCGTCACCGGCTTGACACCTTGATCTCCATCGAAGCATCGTTGTCGTCTCGCCAACTATTGCTTCTATGACTATTGCTACCACTTAGTGATAAAGTAAAGCAATTACATGGCCATTGCATTTCATACAATAAAGGGACAACCATATGGCTCCTGCCAGTTGCCGATAACTGTGTTACAAAACATGATCATCTCATACAAAAATTTATATAATCACATCTTGACCATATCACATCACAACATGCCCTGCAAAAACAAGTTAGACATCCTCTACTTTGTTGTTGCAAGTTTTACGTGGCTGGTACGGGCTTAGCAAGAACCGTTCTTACCTACGCATCAAAACCACAAAGATTTTTCGTCAAGTTTGCTGTTTTAACCTTCAACAAGGACCGGGCGTAGTCACACTCGATTCAACTAAAGTTGGAGAAACATACCCACTAGCCACATGTGTGCGAAGCACGTTGGTAGAACCAGTCTCGCGTAAGCATACGCGTATGTCGGTCTGAGCCGCTTCATCCAACAATACCGCCGAATCAAAGTATGACATGCTGGTAAGCAGTATGATTATTATCACCCACAACTCTTTGTGTTCTACTCGTGCATATAACATCTACGCATAGACCTGGCTCGGATGCCACTGTTGGGGAACACATTAATTTCAAAAAAAAATCTACGCACACGCAAGATCCATCTAGGTGATGCATAGGAACGAGCGGGGAGAGTGTGTCCACATACCCTCGTAGCCGAAAGTAGAAGCGTTTTAGTAACACGGTTGATGTAGTCGAACGTCTTCGTGATCCAACCGATCCAAGTACCGAACACACGACACCTCCGCGATCTGCACACGTTCAGCTCGGTGACGTCCCTCGTACTCTTGATCCAGCTGAGGCCGAGGGAGAGTTCCATCAGCACGACGGCGTGGTGACGGTGTTGATGAAGTTACCGACGCAGGGCTTCGCCTAACACTACTGCAGGATGGTCCAAATGCGACACTACGATCAGAGACCCTTCAACGAAACTGTGTGCGATGCCATAATCACAAACGGTGGTGTAAAACAACCGTCAAAAAAGGTGCAAAATGTTTGCGATGACAGATGCATCAAGCACGGTTCAGAATTTAGTTGCGTTAATGCGATGCGGGCATCTGATTCAGCTCAATGAACTATTTGTGATGAGGAGGCACAAAAGAAACGGGCAGCTAGATGAAGGAGTGTGCGATATACATCATACGGTTCACCGGGATGAACTGTGTGTGATTAGGCAACACAATGGAAACGGTTCAACTGAACAAGATGTGTGTGATATGCAGCAAACAGGTCCGTAATCTGAAATGTCTGCGAAGACCAATAATAACACAGACGATCGCTTCTAATAAGCCATGTGAATTGCTCTGTCTACAGTAGAATAACATGTATATATATATATATATATATATATATATATATATATATATATATATAACTCAAATAAACATCCAATGACATAAGTGACTATACAGATCATTCGCACACACTCCTTAATAAACAATTGCATGCATTCTAAAGTAGGAGAAACGATCGTCTAGTCATCTACTTCTTGTGACGCTCCCGCCACTGCTATGTGGCTCGATCCCTCGTCCGGGTTAGGAAGAAGACAGTTCCTCATGTCAATGATCCACCTGTACATCTCGTAGCTTGTGTACGCGTCCATGGCCGCGTACTCGACATGTTGTTCATCTAGTCTCTTATGCCACACATTGTGCCAGGCGTTCGTCCTTATTGCTCTCTTGCTTGATCTTCGCGTAGTAGGGGTCGATGATGGCCGAGGCGAGGTCAACCAGGGAGTTTAGTTTGCTTTTGTCGATGCCCCAGACCTTGTAGTGGTGCTGGATGTTGACAAGATTCGGGCATTTCAAGTCCGAAACCTTGAGCGATTTTAGATCATTGGTGGTGTCCACCGTAGCAAAATTGTAGTCGGAGCTCTTGATAAACCTGGAGAAACGCTCGCAAGGACTTGTGGCAAGGTGAAAGTGGTAGACGAGGACGTTATGTCGCACCCACAACTGGGCGACGACAACCTTCTGATCGTGCTCGGCACGACCGATGGTGTACTCGAGGTCGAAGCCGTCCACTCGGTACTTGTCCTCGGCAAGGAACTGCTCCATAGTTTGGATGGAGCTCTCCACCGAGACCGGATCGTTCGTGTACACCACCGAGAGGGCCTTCCCCCTCACGTGGGTGTCCACTATGTGATGCATGGTGAACTGCCCGCCGTTGTTGTCGTCGGCCGCTGGGAGCGCCATTGGAGCCACGGGGAGCACCATTAGAACCGCTGGATGTCCTCTCTGTATGTGTGCTCGTGGGTGTGCTTTTTGTGACGTGTGAGACGAGATATGAAGGTAAATGGCCGCACGAATAAAAGGGGCCGGGTGGCGTGGATTCTCGGCGCGTCCGCATGGCAGTTTTTGCAGTGGGTAACTGCATCGTCGTGCCGCGCCCGGCGCAACCGCTTGCACACAAACATGCGTGATCATGCACCAGCCCAAAACACTGGCAGCGCACATGGAGGGACGAGGGCAGAGCACCCGAAGGGATGCGAGAGCAGAGCACGCGCGGTGGGATGCGAGCAGAGCGCGCCGTGCCCGCCTGAACCACAAGCAACCACACGCATGGAGCAGTTGAACACACAGCAAATGGTCGCCTACAAGTCGGCCGACAGTTGCCTCGCTGCGTAGAGAGCGGCCGTGTGGTGCCACCTCCGTCTAGTCTATAGTCTACTTTATATTCCGTGCCATACTTTGCCCTCAAATTTAACCAACAAAATGTTCATGCAAGTTTTAAAAATTATATAATTGGAAACTATGTTCAAATACAAATCCAACTATAATCTTGGACGACATGCATTCGTATTTTATTAGTTAAATCATACTTATAAACCAGGACGCTGGTATAGTAGGTAATTAAATCGCAAATGTTTTTTTATTAACCGTATGTGTACGTCGCCTTTCGTCCTCCTCTCGCACGTTTTATCACACCACTGCCGCAGACGGCTTACAGCGCAAGCTTGCGCAGCACGCGGGGGCGTTAACGGTGGCACCAATGAATCGTCAGTGAGCCCATTCTCGCGCAACCTTGCAGGTTCCCGCGCAAGCTTCCCGCCCGACTCGGTGAAATCCCCCAAAATCCCAATGCCTACCGGCCTGCTATAGAAACCCTCATGGGCGGCGTGTCATGCGTCGCATTTTCCCCTCCATCCCTGTAGCTTATCTCGTCTGCTTCTCCCACATTCGCTAATGGCACCGGTCCATCGTCGTCGCTCAGCCACTCCGCCATCATTAGAGGATAGCTCCAGCTGGGAGGCTACACCGTGGCGGCGGCGTAGTCCCCTACGTAGTGTAGCTAGTGCGCGTGGCGTCCCTGTTGGGTGTGCGCGGAACACCCAGCACACGCTCCACCGCCGGTGCCCGTTGGCAGCTGTTGTCGGCCGCCATTGCCGCCACACCACCGTCGAAAGCCAGGGCCATCGCCCGGCCCGAAGGCGGGAGATGGCCATCGTGGCCGCCACCCCACTGCCAGCCACTGTGGCCATCAGCCCCTCCGCCACCGCGACCCGAAGGCGGGAGGTGGTGGTCGTGGCCGCCACCCCGTCGTTGGCCGCCGTGGCCACCAGCCTACCGTCGACCGCCGGGGTCATCACCTGCTCCGCCACCACCGCCCGAAGGTGGGAGGCTGAGGTGGATGCCCACACATGCGACAGCGACCTTGCGTGCTCCACCGAGTTCCTGCGGGAGGAGGAGGAGTGCCTCGTCGAGCACGCAAAGAGCCTTATCGCCGCAGTGGCAGTGGCACACGCCGCCTCAGAGGTGAGGAATCAGGAGAACTACGAGGAGAACCACCGCTCTGAGAGGGGTCGTCTAGAATAGCAGAGGGCGTTATCGAGGCGAGCGTCGCTGAAGCTGCATTAGCGGCAGGCACCGCATTGCGGTTGCCCAGCTCGTCGGTAGGCTCCTCCTCCTCCGCCTCTTACTGAGCGCGCTCGGCAGAGGAAAGGCATCCGGAAGTAGTACAAAGCCCCTCCACAGTAGTAGTAGTATTTAGGGGCTATTTTGTTCAGTTCATCTGACTATAGATGTGGTGGAACTGTACAACGTACTTAAAATTAGCTAGTATATATAGTTGAACTAGCTATTTCAGTACGTGGTTGGCAATAATTGGGGAAAAGTTTGGTCGGTTCAGCTGTCGAGTTGAACTATTTGTATAAATTAAGAATGACGGCTTAATCTATGAATGAAATCTATGCTTAATTACTGAATTTTAGTTACAAAAATTAGATACTGCTAGTGATTTTTAGCTTCATATTTTGACAAATCGCAGTGTTACAAGGATTAACAAACCTTACCAAATTGTTTGTACGTGGTTCCACACGGGTCATCCAAAACAACCATTTGCGCTGAAGGGATGCACAAATCCTGTGCTGCTCTCACTTTGCATACGGGTGTTCTATCTAAAACGCTTGCGATAAAGAGCTGCAGAAATCCTGCTCAGCACATTTTCTCTTCGCTTCTCGGGGAAGCTGTCAGTTTGCATACGGGTGTTCTAACTAAAACGTTTGTGATGAGTGTTATATAATTAAAAAGTGAATTAAACTGCGGCTTGGGCGCCATTAATGGAGAGGATGCGAGCAAGGCGGGCGGCCATGGAAGTCAAAGGGCTCCCATCCCAGTGAGCCTGCGCAGCGTACAGCCCGCACGCTTCTCGATGAGCCTGCGCACTCAAGGATAGATTGCACGCCTCTCGGTCAGCCTGTGCACCGGACGGTGCTCGCACGCTTCCCGTTCAGTCAAGGTCAAGCAGCTGTCCACACGGCACCTCCTACAGCCATTAAAACCAAGACGTGGCGTCACGTGAATGGTTAACAGAATTTTGGATTTACTAGAATTTAAAAACCAGGCATCTCAATGTTTTTCCGGCAATCAATGGTGCCCCGGTGTTTCAAATTTCATTCCCATTTCTTGCATAGGACCTAAGCATGCACCCAATGACACATATTTGATTTTTCAACCAATTTATATGCACTTGAGCATGTGCATGTAGTTCAAATTTGAATTATGCACATAAGATGCATTGAAAACTCAGTTAATGCATAAAAATGTCCAAACGAACCCCGAAAAATCACAAAAAATCACACAACACTCCTGTTGTTCTATGTTGACACGAGAAAAATTTTTGAAAGCAATAAGAGGCAATGGATATCGTTTCGTCCACAAAGGTGGGATGTTCCCTACCGAAAACCATCATGCTTGTTGTGAGAAGCTCCGGTTTGTGAGAAGCATATACCCAAACCTGCCCCAAATGGGATAAAATTTGTACCATGGCATGTTGATGCCGCTCCATGATAGCATGCCAAGTTTCATGAATTTCTGACGAGTTTTGGATTTACTAGAATTTAAAAACCAGGCATCTCAATGTTTTGCGGGCAAGCAACAGTGCCCTGGTGTTTGAAATTCATTCCCATTTCTTGTATGGGATCTAAGCATGCACCCAAGGACACATATTTGATTTCAACCAATTTATATGCACTCGAGCATGTGTATGTAGTTCAAATTTGAATTATGCACATAAAATGCATTGAAAACTCAGTTAATGCATAAAAATGTCCAAACAAACCCAAAAAATCACAAAAAAATCACACAACACTCCTGTTGTTTTAAGTTGACATGAGAAAAAAAATTGAAAGCAATAAGAGGCAATGGATATCTTTTCGTCCCGAAAGGTGGGACGTTCCCTACCGAAAACCATCATGCTTGTTGTGAGAAGCTCCGGTTTGTGAGAAGCATATACCCAAACCTGCCCCAAATGAGACAAAATTAGTACCATAACATGTTGATGCCACTCCATGATAGCATGCCAAGTTTCATGAATTTCAGACGAGTTTTAGATTAACTAGAATTTAAAAACCAGGCATCTCAATGTTTTGCCGGCAATCAATGGTGCCCCGGTGTTTGAAATTCATTCCCATTTCTTGCATGGGACCTAAGCATGCACCCAAGGACACATATTTGAGTTTTTTAACCAATTTATATGCACTGGAGCATGCGCATGTAGTGAAAATTTGAATTATGCACATAAAATGAATTGAAAACTTAGTTAATGCATAAAAATGTCCAAACGAACCCCAAAAATCACAAAAAATCACACAACACTCATGTTGTCCTATGTTGACACGAGAAAATTTTGAAAGCAATAAGAGGCAATGGATATCGTTTCGTCCACAAAGGTGGGACGTTCCCTACCGAAAACCATCATGCTTGTTGTGAGAAGCTCCGGTTTGTGAGAAGCATGTACCCAAACCTGCCCCAAATGGGACAAAATTTGTACCACGGCATGTTGATGCCGCTCCATGATAGCATGCCAAGTTTCATGAATTTCAGATTTAGTTTTGGATATACTAGAATTTAAAAACCAGGCATCTCAATGTTTTGCAGGCAATCAACGGTGCCCCGGTGTTAGAAATTCATTCCCATTTCATGCATGGGACCTAAGCATGCACCCAAGGACACAGATTTGAGTTTTTAACCAATTTATATGCACTGGAGCATGTGCATGTAGTTAAAATTTGAATTATGCACATAAAATGCATTGAAAACTCAGTTAATGCATAAAAATGTCCTAAGTAACCCCACAAATCACAAAAAATCACACACCATTCGTGTTGTCTTATGTTGACACGGGAAAATTTTGTTAGCAATAAGAGGCAATTGATTTCGTTTCGTCCACTAAGGTGGGACGTTCCCTACCGAAAACCATCATGCTTGTTGTGAGAAGCTCCGGTTTGTGAGAAGCATATACCCAAACCTGCCCCAAATGGGACAAAATTTGTACCACGACATGTTGATGCCGCTCCATGATAGCATGCAAAGTTTCATGAATTTTAGACGAGTTTTGGATTTACTAGAATTTAAAAACCAGGCATCTCAATGTTTTGCCTGCAATCAACAGTGCCCCTGTGTTTGAAATTCATTCCCATTTCTTGCATGGGACCTAAACATGCACCCAATGACACAGATTTGAGTTGTTTAACCAATTTATATGCACTGGAGCATGTGCATGTAGTTAAAATTTGAATTATGCACATAAAATGCATTGAAAACTCAGTTAATGCATAAAAATGTCCAAACGAACCCCAAAAATCACAAAAAATCACACAACACTCCTGTTGTCTTATGTTGACACGGGAAAATTTTGAAAGCAATAAGAGGCAATGGATATCGTTTCGTCCACAAAGGTGGGACGTTACCTACCGAAAACCATCATGCTTGTTGTGAGAAGCTCCGGTTTGTGAGAAGCATATACCCAAACCTGCCCCAAATGGGACAAAATTTGTACCACGGCATGTTGATGCCGCTCCATGATAGCATGCAAAGTTTCATGAATTTTAGACGAGTTTTGGATTTACTAGAGTTTAAAAACCAGGCATCTCAATGTTTTGCCTGCAATCAACGGTGCCCCTGTGTTTGAAATTCATTCCCATTTCTTGCATGGGACCTAAGCATGCACCCAAGTACATAGATTTGATTTTTCTACCAATTTATATGCACTAGAGCATTTGCATGTAGTTCGAATTTTAATTATGCACAAAAAATGCATTGAAAACTCAGTTAATGCATAAAAATGTCGAAATGAACCCCGAAAAATCAGAAAAAATCACACAACACTCCTGTTGTTCTATGTTGACACGATAAAAAGATTTGAAAGAAATAAGAGGCAATGGATATCGTTTCATCCCCAAAGGTGGGACGTTCCCTACCGAAAACCATCATGCTTGTTGTGAGAAGCTCCGGTTTGTGAGAAGCATATACCCAAACCTGCCCCAAATGGGACAAAATTTGTACCACGGCATGTTAATGCCGCTCCATGATAGCATGCTTCGGTGCCCCGGTGTTTGAAATTCATTCTCATTTCTTGCATGGGACCTAAGCATGCACCCAAGGACACATATTTGATTTTTTTAACCAATTTATATGCACTGGAGCATGTGCATGTAGTTCAAATTTGAATTGTTCACCTGAAATGGCTAGAAAACCAATTTAATGTATAAAATGTTCAAACGAACCCTGAATAATTCCAGTTCTTGTACGACACACATATAGCTGCATGTTCACTCCAGATAAAAGGTCTAGCAATTCAAACACCGCCCATTGCCGCTGTGACCCCATTATGTAATTCAAATCAAGATGAAAAATCAAGTAGATCGCACACAGTTTATTATCAGCAACCGTGTGAGATGTAGTAAAAAATATCTTGGCTCATCGTCAGTGTATAGTACGCCTATGGCTTACGTGAGAAGGTTCGTCGGCTACATTCCACAGCCGGCGTCTCAAACACACTAGTTCGCTCCCCAAATATCATTTCATTGTTCAATCGTGAAAGATGGGCATGTGGACGCACGTCGTGAGGGCAACTTCGATGGCGCACTCCGGCGAGAGTGCGGCCGTAGCCGCCATGCACATGCTAACAAGGTGCATGAGCGCGGCCGTAATTTGCGACCAGGCAGCAAAGGCAGCCCAAACGGCCATTGTTGCTTCTCAGGTGGCAGCAGCAACATCTGCCTCGGGGATAGCAACTGGCGAGAGCGGCACAACAGCTGTCCGTTCCGCAGCGGCGGCCTTAGCCCTGATGGAGGCCGCCCACGACCATGTCGAACGAAGCTTCTCCGATAACGGTCGGCAACCCATGGCCGAACAGCTGGCAATCACCGAGAGCGTTCGAGCAGCCATCCGTTCCTCCGCCGCATACCTTGCAACGATGGAGCCCGTCCAAGCCCATATCGCGTCCTCCCACGCCCAGCTCGTGGCGGCCTTTTCCAAAGAGATGGCAGACGCGGATGGCGAGATGTTTGCCGCGTATGGTGCGATGGATGCCATGGAGCCCCTTCCCCAGGAGACCGTCGGGCGCGAGCTGGACATGGAGGCGGTGGCGGAGATCGACGAGCACCAGCCATAGTAGTAATCTATGTTTTTTTAATTAAGAGCGTCGGTCTTTAATTTGTTAAGAGTAATGTTTAGGTTAGGTAGCTCTGTTTAATTGCTGAACTTGCTTGATTAAGAAGTGTGGGTGTGCTGTAGTCTCCTTTGTGTACCAAAATTATGCAATGATGTGGATGACCACTGTAACCATGGAAATTCGAACCAAAACTTTTGACGTTCAAACTCATCACACACTGGTTAAGCTATCTGAATCGTTTGTGATGTCCACATATCGTACACAGTTCTGAATAAGGGACCGTGTCTGATGACACTTTGCGCGCCAGATTTTTGGCTGAAGCGATTCCAAATTTTCGGCTTCCGCGGAAATATCTACCTCCCCGCCCCCTTACCAAAAGCCACATTTCCCCCCGTTCCGTCTTCCTTTCCAAGTTGAAACCTGCACTCCGTGCTTGCAGCACCGCCGCCTCGCCGGCGATCCTCCTTCACGCTGGTCGCCTCCTCTATCCAGAAGGTAATCCACACCCGACCCCCATCCTCCTCCTTCCACATCCCACATGCCCCGACCGCCGATGCGAGCGCGACACCTTCCACCCAAATCACCGACCCCTCCACCAAATAAGCACCGGTCTAAGCCATGGTGCACGCAGTATAGCCAGGACCTCAAGGATCATTTGGCAGCGGAGAAGCAAATCGCGGCCGCACGCGCGGATGAGGTCGCCATGGCTGCCATTTGTGCCGACCCCCAAATCTTGGAGGAGCACCTTGCCTATTGCTAGCTATGCTAGTTAAGCATGCTCGGTTTACCCGTTTGCGTGTGTTGCTCCTGCCTTTCCTTCACAAAATCTAGTGAATTGTGCTATCTAATTTCACCATGTAATCTGTTGCTCTAGTGTATATGTTCTATATGTCGTGCAGTGTGGTGCTCACTTATTAACTGTTTTGTTAATTAGTTGTCGCCTTGATTAACTGCTTGGTTCAATTCTGCAAATGTGATGTTCAATTCTTCAGGCTGCAATTTTGTATTGTCTTCCATGTGAGAAATAAATCGAATTTATCTTTACAAAATTGTGGGTGCTTTCTGTTATTGTATACCATGTGAGGAATAAATTGAATTTGGCTGTAGTAAATACATGAGAAACAAATACAATTGCTACAATTGGTTGTAGTTAAGTGGTTGGTTAACTCTCTGATCTTCTATTAGGAGTATGTTATATTGTGCAATGTGGTGCTCAGTTAATGTTTGGTTCATTTGTTGTGGCAATTAGTTAACTGCTTGGTTCAATATTATATTGTGCAATGTGGTGCTCAGTTAATGTTTGGTTCATTTGTTGTGGTGTTTAGTTAACTGCTTAGTTCAATTCTGCAATGCGATGTCCAATTGTCGTGGGTAGAATTTTGTATTGTTGTGCATGTGAGGAATAAATCGAATTTGGCTGCACTTAATACATGAGAAACATATACAAGTGCTATATTTCCTAGTTCTTAATCTTGCTTGGTTTGGGTAAATGGGTTTTTCGTGTGGCTTCAATTAATCTGATGAATCTGCAATGTGCTTATTTTTCATCAACATATTTTACTGTGAACCCTTACTTAACCTGATGACTAACTACCTTATATGTGTTGCAGGGAAATAATGGGAAGCACTGAGGTTTACAATCGAGGTTAGCACGTGCATGGTCCGTTGTCTAATAGCACATTATTGTGCAATTGCAGGAACCATTCTAATATCTTGGTTTTTAACAATTTGGTCTTGCACATGTAGGTCCTGCTGTCAGAGGTTTTGACCCACTATTCAACCCTTTTTGCATATGGGGAAATGAGTTGTCCATGAATATCAATCGAATCAAGAAACTCAGAAATATTGTTAGTATAAAGAAATTAGCGACCAAAAACAACAAGATCTTTGTCTGCACAATGAAGAAGACATAAGTTCACTACAAGATGGTACTAACTATTATACCTTGCCTTTTTTTATTCCTTTGCCCCATTTCCAATATAGAGAAGATATTTATGTACATCCTTTTTTCAGCCTTTCCAAAGTAGTTCACTAATGATTACCTCTCCAACCACCTCTATGGTCAGGAGGCGAGGAAGGTTTTCATACAACACCCACGGTTCAATATTGAAGTGTTCCTGAAGAGGTCGAAGGACGGACGGTCAATCATCCACAAGCACTGGCCTAAAGTTGCAAAGACCTTCAACATGAATGAAGGCTCAATATTCGCCTTCCGCTTCAGCAGTTTTCCAGATGAGATGCATCTGTCTATATACCATCTATGATGCTAATCTTGAAAGGTTCTACATGTTACATGTGGAACTTGTCTGCGGTGCTGATTGTGTAATGGGGTAGCCGAGTCTTTGAAGTTATATCATGTTGTACTACGATGTATTTCAATTATGAAATTTTGCTTCCTTAATATGGAAATGAAATATATTGTGTGCTTAATATGAATGTCAATTAGATTAATAAATGCATTATTAATAATAGGGCAATTATCCTGCTAATGGCGAATTAGCCTGCTAATTGGGTTTTGATATTGCAAACGGTTGTTGAAAAAATACCGTGGGCGATGACCTCAGGCAACGCACACTGTTTCTAGGAATAAACCGTGTTGGATCAATGAACAATCACACACAACTTTCTCTTAAAAACTGTTTGCGTTAGGCCACCTTGCGCAAATGTTTACCACGTAAAAACCGTGTGTCATGGACAGCCTTTTCCACACAGTTTCTTCTACGGACCGTGTGTGCTACATTCAATAACGCAAATGATTTAACGGGAAAAATTGTGTGTGATGTACATGTGAACGGAAATGTTTTCCTTGGAACGACTATGTGGAATGTGCATACGAACGGAAACATTTAGCGGGGACTGACTGTGTGGGATGTACTTGCGACCGGAAACAATTTCGCTGTATAATTGTATTTTTTTATCTGTACTATACGTATTTCTGTATTTGAGCGCTCGCCGGTCGCGCACGACCTCATTTTGCCGAACGTGTGTCCTCGACGGTTTTTGGGTCGTGTGGGAAGGACCCCCCCTATCGTCCACACTCACTTGGAGACAGTTCCAGATGTCGTCGCGGAAAGGGGTTTTAAACCGTTTGTTTAGGACCAACACGCAACAGTGTAAGCACTACAACGATATGACCGAGGTGGAAATCTGTGGAGGGGGGCACCGCACATGGCTAAGACAATTGTCAACTTGTGGGTTCTAGGGTGCCCCCTGCCCCCGTATATAAAGGAGCAAGGGGAGGCCGGCCAACCCCTAGGGCGCGCCCCCAAGAGGGCAATCCTACTAGGACTCCAAGTCCTAGTAGGAATCCACCAAGGGGAGAGAGGGGGAAGGAAGGAAGAGGGGGAAGGGAAGTAAAGGGGGGCGCCGCCCCCTTCCCCTAGTCCAATTCGGACCCAAGGAGGAAGCGGCCAGCCCCTCCTAGCCCTTCCTCTCTTATCACTAAGGCCCATAGAGGCCCATTAGTTCCCCCGGGGGTTCCGATAACCCCCGGCACTCTGATATTTATCCGGTGACCCCCGGAACTCATCTGGTATCCGTATAACATCGTCCAATATATCAATCCTAACGTCTCGACCATTTTGAGACTCCTCGTCATGTCCGTGGTCACATCCGGGACTCCGAACAACCATCGGTACATCAAAACACATAAACTCATAATACCGATCGTCATCGAACGTTAAGCGTGCGGACCCTACGGGTTCGAGAACTATGTAGACATGACCGAGACTCATCTCTGGTCGATAACCAATAGCGGAACCTGGATGCTCATATTGGTTCCTACATATTTGTGGCACCCACGCTCAGAGCGACCGGTTTACCCTGCAATGCCAGCCCAGAGACCATGTCTTCTAGCAACACACAACATATTGGTACAGAAAACAACCGCTTTATTGATGCTAGCGGAACAGAGTTCATATTACAACAGCGGTCGAGGCCAAGCGGCACACTCGGTGCGGCTGAACAATATGTACATTATTTAGTGAACTTAAAGGGGCCTCGACTCAAACAACTACTAGCAGAAGAATAACGTCGTAGCGGAAGCTCCACATCACAGGGACACCGATGTGGACACGATCTAGACTCAAACAGCGCTCCTTTCCAATGAGACTTTCCTGAAATCTGGCATGACACGCCAGGTCAGTACATTGAATAAAATTGCAAGCTCACAACAAGCATAATCATAATGACAAACAATATCATGGTATTTAACCAATTAAAAATGCAACACTATATGTCAACATGCTGTGATCATGCTCGAACGTCCCTCGGGACAACTTACCAACCGTGATCATACTCAGGTCACAAACACACCACCAATGTGGTAAAACACACCACCAACGTGGTCTTTAACAACATGACTCGTGATCATTATGGCGATCACAACCATGACCAATATTTGGTCCCAAATTCCTCGATGGCCTTTCTACCATCCTCGACAATGCAAAGATTATAGCTTAGTGTGCAATTTTTATTATTCGTTGACTCATGGTGGGACCTACTACGAGGTGTCCGTGACCGTGGACGCGGCTATCGATAGATTATACACTCTGCAGAGGTAGCACACTGTACCCACACCACGGAACCCATGGCCTCGCACTCCCATTCGGGTGGACCAATGACATTTCGATGAAACCCCTCCATTGCCACAGCACTCCCCCGGCCACTCCGACCCAAATCCCCAACGGGCTGGTCCTGGGTGGCCCCGTGTCTACCAAAGACACCCCGGCCACCATCGTGGTCAAACTCCCACTCGTGGACACTCCCACTCGGGGACTCGGTACCATAATCTCATCAACGAGCACACAAGATTATGTCTGCTTGCTGGGCCAGGGCAAACACGACAAAACCTTCCCTAGATGGAGGCACCAACCAGAGGTCGTGTCAATGGACCGAATCAAGCCCCCCCCCCCTAAAGGCAAATGTGGTTGCACTAGAAAGAACTCGATTCAGCGGCACCATGACCTAGTCAACGGTGTATTCAAGTTGAGTTATTTTTAGTTTCAACTTTAAACTAACAATGACCGGTGTCATAGCATGCCATGAAATGCAAAACAACACGTGCATCATATAATGAAAAAAATGACCGATGTCATCTATACACCAAGTATAACCGTCAACAACTCAGGGTACTCTACTAGCTCAAAATGACTCACAACTTAATCAAAATATTTTGCAACAAGTTTCATTAATTTCTTACGCAAGAAAGCAACCCGATAACTTTGTCATATGCATGACAGAAGATTTCACTATCAACAATTCTTACTTTCTTTATCACCAAATTAAGTTCAAACATTCTGTAAAACAAGTAATATGATTTAACAAAATATTTTATAACAAACTTTCATCAATTTTAGGAAGGCAAAAACATAGCTAAATAACTACTAACATGCATAACAAAATTATTTCTAACATCACCTTAAATGAATCTTAACTTACTTTACCCACTAAAACTAGTTTCAACCATTACGCAAATCAAGCATAACAATGACCAATACTTAATGAATACAAATAATTTAATAATTATTTAAATGTATGGGTTAATCATTTCATTCAAGTGAGAAAATCACAAATATTGAAATGGCATCATAAAAATGTTGTTGTGGCTTGACTTAGTGTAGATGAGGTTCACAAGCCTCCTGGTGATCCTCAAGACAAGCCTCACCTTCTGAAAATAAATTTAAACACAAAAAGAAAATATCAAGAACCCTTCCAAAATTCACCAAAAATTCTAAACAGCTCAGAAAAATCTCATCTTTTGTGAGCTGCTAGATTTCCTTTCAAAGAACACAATGCAAAAAGAATCAATTCATTTGGACTTATGGTTAAAAAGTTATAACTGTTTGAAGTGTTCCGTAAATTCAAATGAATTTGAATAAAAAGAGAAAGACTGGGGGTGACGTCGAAGGCGTAAAGCCCAGGGGCGCCACTACTGCATTGCCGCTGCAGCGTCTTGAGTGGCTGACTAGCGGGCCCCACTAGTCAGATGGGGGAAGAGGGAGAGAGAAACAGAGACGGACGCGGCTTCACCGGAGCTCTCGCCGGCGACGAGGGCTCTTTGGCCAAAACGAGAGGGGGGGATGGCAAGAGGAGGTCGAGGCGCACCTGCCCGTACCCGTAGCGTGACTAGGGGTGGTCGTCGGCGTCGGAATCTAGCTCCCGAGCAGAGACAGAACGAGGAGGTCGTCAGAATTGAGGAAGACGGCGAGCAGAGGCCGCTCCAGGGGCTCCAAGTGGGCGAGACGGCCTCACCGGAGAGAGGCGGAGGCCCTGGAGAGGTCGCCCAGGCCTGGGAGGGGCTAGTGCTACCGCGGCGACCAGAGGGGATCGCCGGCGAGCTCGAGCTCGGGGATGGCGGCCCGAGGCCTGCCAGGCCGGTCTACGGCTTCCTACTCGACCGTGGAGTGTGTGTGAGTGCTGGAGGATGCTCAAGGAGGTTGGGGAGGGGCTCTATATATAGACGAGCAGCGAGGGTGCTTCAGGCTCCGCCGGTGGACACCTATCCACGGCGCCCGGTGACGAGCGGCATCAGTGAGAGGGGGAGAAGGCGGCGGAGGTCACGCGGCCAATGTGGGCGAGCGGAGACGAGCACAGGATCAAGGGGGGTTACGACGAGCACAGTGCGCCCGCAGTGTTGGGCTGGCCGGACCTTGCTTGTGCTCGCTACAGCGAGCTCCGGCATCGGCGAGTGCTAGGGCGGAGTTAAGGGTGTCGAGACGATGATTGTGGCGAGTTTTGGCAAGGTTGGGCAGGCGGGGAAGCGAGCACGCGAGCAATAGAGGCTTCTAAGGTCAGAGCTGCTGCCGGGCTGCATGCCAAAGATGCCTAGACAAACGCGGTCATCGCGTGAACTATGACATCAGGTTGATCTAAGTGTAAACTTGATGCCTGGCAGGTTGTTCGTGGTAGTTTAGAGTGTTACCACGATTTGGTTTGGATCCAGGTGCAGTAGAGAAAATTTTACAAGTCTGGTAAGTTTCTGGATAGTAACTTTGTGATGTTACTGTGGTCAAATGGCTGGGAGTTTGGAGCTGTGCTTTGGAGGCTAGCTTAGAGTTACTAAGGTAAATAGGAACAAGAAAGATCGGGTCATATGGAGCAAGTAAAATGGTAGTTGCTGTAGAAGCCACCATTTCTGTCCAGAACAGAAAATATTTTCTGTAGCAAAAACATTCCAAAAAGTGATGAAATATTTTTGCTCGGGGAGGTGCCCTAGGGTCCCTAGAATATTTGTGAATTATCTTAGAATTTTCTGAGCCATAAAAATTAGGGTTGCTTTGGAGCAAACAGATTTGTCTAAGGGTTTTTGAGGGGAAATGAATATTTTTCATTTAAGAAAAATATTTCAAAGATTATTTTGAGGTGGATCAGAAGTGAAATCATGGTTTGCGAGAGAGATGAAGCACTTGGGCGAAAGCCAAGGATGCCCAAGTGTTTAAGTCCAAATGAAAAGATTCAAAAACTCCAAGTTTAAACAACTTTCAAATGAAAACTCAAACAAATAAGAGAGGGCAGAAACCAGGCTGTCACAAACCTCCCCCACTTAGAATGAATCTCGTCCTCGAGATTCAGTTACTTGGGAAAACCACTCTGGATACTGACTCTTAAGGAACTCTTCCTGCTCCCAAGTTGCTTCTGACTCTGTGTGATGCTCCCACTGAACTTTGAAAAAATTTCTGACTTTGCTGCGAGTGACCCTTTCCACTTGATCCAAAATTTTGAACGGTCTTTCTCTATAAGTTAAATCCTTTGCCAATTCTATCTCAGCCATTGCATTCCTTTTCTCAGGCGGGTATATGCATCGTCTCAATTGCGAAACATGGAACACATTGTGTATATCTGACAACTCCGGGGGTAGTTCCAGTTGGTATGCAACCGTACCCACTCAAGACATAATTGGGAATGGACCAAAGAATCTGGGTGCCAGCTTTCCATGAGTCTGAAATCGCTTAACTCCTTTCATAGGAGTGACTCTGAGGTACATGTGTTCTTCGGGTTCAAAACTGACCTGCCGGTGCTTTGCATCATAATAACTCTTCTGACATGATTTGGCGAATTGCGCCGGGTCTCCGATTTCCTGACTTGTCTCTCACCTTCTATCATGAGATCGGTTCAAGATATGGCTATCTCCACTTTGAGACCAATTTAGAGGAGTTCGGCACTTACGACCATATAGAGCTTCATATGGTGACATCTTTAGACTGGTCTGGAAACTGTTGTTATACGAGAACTCGGCGTATGGCAAGCAATCTTCCCATTTCGCCCCGTTGGCTAGCACACAAGCTTGCAACATATCTTTGAGTATTTGATTTACTCGCTCTGTCTGACCATCCGTCTGAGGGTGATAAGCAATACTATATTCCAGTGCTGTCCCCAAGGCTTGATGGAGACGGGACCAGAAAGCGGAGGTAAACAAAGAACCTCGGTCGGAAGTGATAGTCCGGGGCACTCCATGCAGACTGACGATTCTGGATACATACAGTTGTGCAAGTTCATCTGCTCTGTATCTGGTGCTGATCGGGATGAAGTGAGCCACCTTGGTGAGGGTGTCCACTATAACCCAGATTGCGTCTTTGCCTCGCTGAGTCCTAGGCAATCCGGTGATGAAATCCATGCAAACATCATCCCATTTCCATTGTGAAACTGGCAGTGGTTGGAGAAGTCCGGCTGGCTTCTGATGATCTGCTTTCACCTTGTTGCATATGTCGCAACAGGCTACAAAATAGGCAATGTCTTTCTTCATCCCATCCCACCAGAATATTTGTTTAAGGTCTTCATACATTTTCGTACCTCCCGGATGAATGGAATACGAGGATTCGTGTGCTTCTGACAAGATTTTCTTCTTCAAATCCGGTTGATTTGGTACACAAATTCGTCCATGGAATCGGAGGGTACCGAAGTTGTCCTTGAAGAAATCTGGGGGCTGCCTTGCATGTTTTTGTAGCTTGGCGTCATCTTGCTGGGCCTTGCGGATTTCCATCTCAAGTGTGGGGGTAACTTCCAAAATATTAGATAGGCCAGCATCCATGATGACCAAGTTGAGCTGAGCGATCTCCTCCTGATGTTCGGTAGGCAATGATTTTAACATGACATTTAAGTTGACGGGCTTTTGACTGAGCGCATCGGCAATGAAGTTGGCCTTGCCTGGATGGTAATTTATTCCAAGGTCATAATCCTTGACCAACTCTAGCCATCTTCGCTGACGTAGATTTAAATCTGGCTGAGTGAAGATGTACTTGTGGCTTTTGTGGTCGGTAAAAATTTGGCACCTTTTTCCAATGATATAGTGTCTCCAAATCTTTAATGCATGAACCACTGCAGCCAATTCCAAATCATGAGTAGGATAATTTCCCTCATGTGGTCATAGTTGTCGTGATGCATAGGCTACTACCTTGCCGTCTTGCATCAATACGCAACTAATACCTTGTCTGGAGGCATCGCAAAGACACATCGAAGCTGCGATAAATGTCCGGAAGAGTCAATACGGTGCAGTTGTCAGACGCGTCTTTAGCTCATTAAAACTCTTCTCACAGTCCTTTGTCCACTCAAACTTTGTATCCTTTTTGAGCAGTTCCGTCATAGGTTTAGCAATTTTGGAAAACCCTTCAATGAAACGACGATAGTATCCAGCTAATCCGAGGAAACTCCGGATCTGTGGTACAGTCGTGGGCGGTACCCAATCGAGCACATCTTTTACTTTGCTTGGGTCTACGGCTATACATTCGGCGGATAGTACATGTCCTAGAAACCCAACTTGCTTGAGCCAAAATTTGCACTTACTGAACTTGGCGTATAGCTGATGGTTGCGGAGCCGTTGTAGCAATCGCCGTAGGTGATCCTTATGCTCTTCTTCACTCTTGGAGTAAATGAGGACGTCGTCAATAAAGACTACCACGAATTTGTTGAGGAAGTCCATGAACACTTTGTTCATCATATGCATGAAGAAGGCAGGGGCATTGGTGAGACCAAAGGACATCACAGTATATTCTTAAAGACCGTATTGCGTAGTGAATGCGGCCTTAGGAATATCTTCCTTTTTAATCTTGAGCTGATGATATCCGGTCCGTAAATCGATTTTTGAGAATACTTTAGCCCCACTGAGCTGATCAAACAGATCATCAATCCTTGGCAGTGGGTATTTATTTTTGATGGTGACCTCATTCAGCTGACGGAAATCTATGCACATACGGAGACTGCCATCATTTTTGCCCACGAAAATTGCAAGTGACCCCCACGGTGAAGAGCTGGGACGAATATAACCTTTCTGGAGTAATTCGTCAAGCTGTTTCTTTAGTTCCACTAATTCTGATGAGGGCATCCGGTAATACTTCTTGCATAATGGTGCGGTTCCGGGCACAAGATCTATGGCAAATTCCAGTTCCCGATGTGGCATGCCTGGCAGTTCTTCTGGAAACACATCAGGGTACTCACTGACCACATGAATAAATTCCAATTCAGTCATAGCGGTGCAAACTAGTTCTGGCTTGGGTACATGCTTGCGAGCATAGAATTTGGTGACTGCCCATTCAGATCGGGTCAAATTGACTTCTCGGGTTGCAGCTTTATACAAACTTGATATTTGGTCAGCCAATTCATACCCAATATAATATCCAACTGTTTAGACTCAATGATTATCAGAGATGTTGGAAAGTGGACCCCGTTGATATTGATCTCCATATCACGGCAGACTAGATTGCTCTTGATTATAGATCCCGGGGTTTGTACCAGCATATTTTTGCCCAAAATTGTGCAAGGAAAATTGTTTTGGGCGGTAAAACTCCGAGAAATAAAAGAATGGGAAGCCCCAGAGTCAAATAAAATTACGGCAGGTATGTCATTAATAGAAAACATACCAATGAAGACTTCTGGCTTCTCTTGGGCTTCATCGGCGGAGATATGATTCACGTGCCCAGTGAAGTTTTGCTGGGTTGGCCCTGACTCCATAAAGTTGACTTGTGGCCTGCTCAGAGCATTCACCTTGTGGTTCTTGGGGCACTATTTGGCATAATGTCCGGGCTGCCCGCAAATGAAACAAGAATTATTGCGCTGGCTCTCCTTATGTGTTGGACTGGTTACAATATTCTTGACTTGAGTGGTGGTCCTGTTAACATTTTGCTGCCAATTTGGCCTGTATTCCACTTGAGCCTGGTGCCAGGTACGAGCCTTTTGCACAGGTTGTCCATCCTTCCTTGGCTCAAACTTACGCTTGTTGTCGTTGTTAGCAGGCCTATTATCTGATATAAGCTTGTGCTCCCGTTCAGCAATGAACACATTATCTACCAGAGTTTGGAAATCGGTGAAATCAAACATGCTGAGAGCACAACGGAGTTGCAGAGTTAGACCTCCAAGAAATCTCTCAATCTTCCTGTCTTCAGTGGCCACGTCATATATAGAGTAACGGGCCAAATGATTGAATTTTTGCAGATACTCAGCCACAGATTGGTTCCCTTGGACGAGCGCGAGAAATTCATGCTGCTTGGCCTTCATAACTCCAGTAGGGATGTGATACTTGCGGAACTTATCCTTGAATTTTTCCCAGGTGACTTCCTCATCAATCGTCCACAAGGCTTTTGTATTTTCCCACCATATGGCAGATGTGCCTTCAAGGTAATGAGTTGCAAATGGGACTTTATCATTTCCTTCAGTATGGGCGATCTCAAGCTTTTTCTCTATGGTGCGCAACCAATCGTATGCATCCAATGGGTCAACAACCTGACTGAAACTGGGTGGATTGGTCCTCTGAAAATCTGACAGCTTTGAGTGATGACCATTCTGATTTCCATTTTGTCCAACTATAGCTTGCACACTTCTCAATATTTCAATCAGATCATTGTTCCTTTTCTCTTCAAACATACGCGTAACTTGCTCGGTGGGGAGGATCGAGCAGTTGGAGGTGGTGGCTGAACGACGGCTCGGGAGAATATCCCGCTTGTCGTATGGAACGCATTTAACAGGAGTTCCCTCACGAACGCGTTACTGCTGCCTCCCCGCGTCATCCTATCGAGTATTTTTCCCAAGGCAACGCAATCGAGATGTGAGACATCCAAGAATAAAATTGGGGAAAAGCCAGCAACAAATCTCAAAAAAGACAAAAGAGCAAAGAAAATACAGCGATTAAAGTCCCAACATAATTATACATAGACTCACACATGAAAATTTAACAACCTGACTGGTTCCACTACTCTCATACATGAAGCATCATGACTCGTACAACTACATTTGTACACCATCTAGATGACTACGAATACTCAAAGACACTACTGCTCTGATGGTTCTGCGGTGTCCTCTCCTGAAGCGGTCTCAGATCCCGAACTGACGTGGTTAACGGAAACCTCCGGGTTAAAGGTAACGCGACGATGCTGCCTCGAGAGCTCTCCCTCAGGGGCAGGGGTAGGATGAAGCATCGGGGCTGCAGGAGTAGCGATAAGTGAGACCCACTCGGCAGGAGCACTGAGAGGGTTCACGGCCGAGACGCCTGTGCTACTCGGGGGAGTAACCAGCGAAATAGGGGAGCTAGAGCTAACTGGGACATAAGGGGTAAATCCCAGTGAGGATGGAGTAGTGGTGGATCTAGTAGTGACCAAGGTAGCGGCTAAAGCAGTACGGGCACGAGTCAACTCTCGAGCCAACTCGTGGATCATCAGATAGCTAGCAGTGATATAGCAAGCAAGATGGCTAGCAACACTATCAGACTCCGGGTCAACGAGAGGAAAACAGACACGCCCATTGTCGTGCAGAGAGGGGTAGTAATAGAAACTTGGGTGGTGCTGCATTTGAACCTCGGCATAACGAAGCTCGAAAAGGACCTCAAATGCGGCAAACTGGACAGCCTAAGAAGCGGTGGAGCCAGAATCGGAACTGGTGCATAGAGTAACCACTGCATGATACTCATACACTGAGTCTGCTAGACGCTCCCGGTACACACGGTAGACTGGTTTGTCTCAGTGAGGGTACAGCCGACGCCACACGTTGCGGAGAAGGTGCGGTGACGTGTACGGCATCACCAAGAATCGCACGGATACGGCACGGAGCCATCTACACTCACAACCATTAGCAGGTTAGCATAACAATAATAATCAAATGACTAGAATGTAACAACCAGCAGTAACTGCTACCGGCCCTCAAATTTACTAGCGCCTACCGTCCAGTTAACACGCCGTAGTCTAGCGTGGCCTACAGTCAGCGTGGCTCTGATTCCAATCGTTGTGGCACCCCGGCTCAGAGCGACCGGTTTACCCTGCATTGCCAGCCCAGAGACCATGTCTTCTGGCAACACACAACATATTGGTACAGAAAACAACCGTTTTAGATGCTAGCGGAACAGAGTTCATATTACAAAAGCGGTCGAGGCCAAGCGGCACACTTGGTGCGGCTGAAAAATATGTACATTATTTAGTGAACATAAAGGGGCCTCGACTCGAACAACTACGTAGCAGCGGAATAACGTCGTAGCGGAAGCTCCATATCACAGGGACACCGATGTGGACACGATCTAGACAAAAAACAGTGCTCCTTTCCAACGAGACTTTCCTGAAATCTGGCATGACACGCCAGGTCAGTACATTGAATGTACTTGCAAGCTCACAACAAGCATAATCATAATGACAAACAATATCATGATATTTAACCAATTAAAAATGCATCACTATATGTCAACATGCTGTGATCATGCTTGAACGTCCCTCGGGACAACTTACCAACCGTGATCATACTCAGGTCACAAACACACCACCAATGTGGTAAAACACATCACCAACGTGGTCTTTAACAACATGACTCGTGATCCTTACGGCGATCACAACCACGACCAATATTTGGTCCCAAATTCCTCGATGGCCTTTCTACCATCATCGATAATGCAAAGCTTACAACTTAGTGTGCAATTTTTATTATTCGTTGACTCATGGTGGGACCTACTACAAGGTGTCCGTGACTGTGGACGCGGCTATCGATAGATTATACACTCTGCAGAGGTAGCACACTGTACCCACACCACGGAACCCATGGCCTCGCACTCCCATTCGGGTGGACCAACGGCATTCCGACGAAACCCCTCCATTGCCACATCACTCTCCCGGCCACTCCGACCCAAATCCCCAACGGCTGGTCCTGGGTGGCCCGTGTTCACTAAAGACACCCCGACCACCGTCGTGGTCAAACTCCCACTCGGGGACACTCCCACTCGGGGACTCGGTACAATAATCTCATCAACAAGCACACAAGATTATGTCTGCTTGCCGGGCCAGGGCAAACACGACATAACCTTCCCTAGATGGAGGAACCAACCAGAGGCTGTGTCAATGGACCGAATCAAGGCCCCCCATAAAGGCAAATGTAGTTGCACTAGAAAGAACTCAATTCAGCGGCACCATGACCCAGTCAACGGTGTATTGAAATTGAGTTATTTTCAGTTTCAACTTTAAACTAACAATGACCGGTGGCCTAGCATGCCATGAAATGCAAAACAACACATGCATCATATAATGAAAAAAAATGACCGATGTCATCTATACACCAAGCATAACCGTCAACAACTCACGTTACTCTACTAGCTCAAAATGACTCACAACTTAATCAAAATATTTTGCAACAAGTTTCACTAATTTCTTACACAAGAAAGCAACCCGATAACTTTTTCATATGCATAACAAAATATTTCACTATCAACAATTCTTACTTTCTTTATCACCAAATTAAGTTCAAACATTCTATAAAACAAGTAATATGATTTAATGTAATATTTTCTAACAAACTTTCATCAATTTTAGGAAGGCAAAAACATAGCTAAATAACTACTAACATGCATAACAAAATTATTTCTAACATCACCTTAAATGAATCTTAACTTACTTTACCCACTAAAACTAGTTTCAACCATTCTGCAAATCAAGCATAACAACTGACCAATACTTAATGTATCACAAATAATTTAATAATTATTTAAATGTATGGGTTAATCATTTCATTCAAGTGATAAAATCACAAATATTGAAATGGAATCATAAAAATGTTGTTGTGGCTTGCCTTAGTGTAGATGAGGTTCAGAAGCCTCCTGGTGATCCTCAAGACAAGCCTCACCTTCTGAAAATAAATTTAAACACAAAAAGAAAATATCAAGAACCCTTATGAAATTCAGCAGAAATTCTAAGCAGCTCAGAAAAATCTCATCTTTGGTGAGCTGCTAGATTTCCTTTCAAAGAACACAATGCAAAAAGAATCAATTCATTTGGACTTATGGTTAAAAAGTTATAATTGTTCGAAGTGTTCCGTAAATTCAAATGAATTTGAATTAAAAGAGAAAGACTGGGGTGTGACGTCGAAGGCGTAAAGCCCAGGGGTGCCACCACTCGTACCGCTTCGCGCGCGTACTGAGTGGCTAACTAGCGGGCCCCGCTAGTTAGGTGGGGGAAGAGGAAGAGAGAAATAGAGACGGCCGCGGCTTCGCCGGAGCTCTCGCCCGCGACGATGGCTCTTTGGCCAAAACAAGAGGGAGGGATGGCAAGAGGAGGTCGAGGCGCACCTGCCCGTACCCGTAGCCTGGCTAGGGGTGGTCGGACGGTGTCGGAATCGAGCTCGCGAGCGGAGATAAAACGAGGAGGTCGTCGGAGTTGAGGAAGATGGCGAGCAGAGGCCGCTCCAAAGGCTCCAAGCGGGCGAGACGGCCTCACTCGAGAGAGGCGGAGGCCCTGGATGTGGCACTCCAAAAAATTTTGTTTTGGTTTTTAACAAAAACTTGGTTGGTTTTGAAGGAGGTCATTTAAACCCTTCCAAAAATCTCTTTCTCTCAAGAATTTTCCCTTTGACAAAGGATTTTACTTTGGCATCCTCTTCAACTATGGTGTTGGTTATTTAAAAACCTTTCTTCTAATTCTCTCCTTCTCAAATTTATTTTTTGGGATTTATTTTTCTTTTAGAAGAAAACCCTAGGAGTTTTGGTTCTTCTATTATTTTTAAAACCACCCATGGTTTTATCTTGCCTCTTGTGGTAAATCTTCCCAAAACCCCTCCTTCCACTTTGGCACAATCCAAATATTCTGACCCAACCAGTCCAACTCACTTTTGGATTTTTATTTCATTTATTTCTTTGCCCAAAACAACTCTGTCCATATTTTTGAGCCTAGGTGTATTGCAAAGCAAGTACCTTAATGCCTTTGAACTTTGATCTCAAATCAATTCCTCTGGATAGTCCCTAGCACCCACAACCTAGAACCATCAAGATCTGCTCTTCTTCTGTTCAAAATTTTCAAGTTTCAGCTTCTGCAAGTTTGGACCAGATTTGTAAAATTTGGTGAAATTCATATCTCCTCTTCTCCAAAAATTCCACCAAAATTCAGACAACCTCCAGTTGCAATGAGAAGCCACTCGACCAAAAATCAGCTCAAGGAAAAATCCCCACATGCCAAAAACATTCTGTCGAACACCTAGCATGCACTGTCACTTTGCACTTTCAGAAAAATTCAGAATTTCAGAAATTCAGTTTCGCCGAGGCTGGTCACTTGTCAATCAGTGCACTTGGCGCTGCTGGCGCATGGCTCCTCCTCCCTGTCCAGAGCGCCGCACGGGCACTTGGCTGGTTCCCGGCGTCGGTGGCACCATGGCCCGTCCGCACCGGCGTCTTCCGCGGCGCCGGGACCTCCCGTGGCGGCCAACAGGGGGCACCCTGCAGCACAACACCGTTCGGCACTGCCCACGCCACCTGGGAGCTCCGCGTGGCCGTCTCCCTTGCTGCCAAGACGCATGCAGCACGTCGCCGTGGTTCGGCACGCACGGGCGCGCTGCCACCGACGTGCCGCACGGCCGTTCCTGCTGGGGACAGGCCAGAACCGCCTACCTCGCCGAGTTATGCACCGGATGGACTCGGTGCTCCATCTAGTCGATGCTCAAGCTCCTAAACCTACTGGCCCAGCCACAGACCGCTGTAATCGCTCCCGGACTTATCCTGCTTCGCAACCGCCTTTGGGTCAAGCTATATATAGCGCCCGAGCTTGCTCTCGACCCCGCACACCTCCACCACCTCACCAGACTCCCGCCAGCCATCGGAAGAGCCTCGAGGCCCTTCTTCCTCAACTCCGCCACCTCCGTCCGCTGGCTCCGGCAGCGTTCTCGCTGGTGAGAGCTCCTCCACCGCCTCTAGGCTTGCCTGTAGCCTCATAGCACCTCTAGGAGACTAACCCCCACTCCAATTTGACCTCAAAGCAGCCTCTCCGACGAGACCCACGACTTCCCGAACCACCATCCGCCGGATCAAAGGTCAGCCGACGTGGTGCTCACGGGCGACGACCACAACCACCCACCGACGCTGAAGGGTGCGCTGATCACAGAGGTACCCCGATCCCTTGTTCGCCGTGGATCGCCGTCGGCGACCACCAGCACTCTCGGCGCCACGAGCTCTGCCGCCTCCTTTTGAATATTCAAACTCGACGGGTGGGACCCGCCACAACCTCTCCTTTCTTTTTTTTCGAACCGTTTGAAAGCGTATTCGCAAAGGCGCTTTCTAATCTGAATTGTTTTCGGACTTTTCGCTTAGACCTCGAGAGTTTTCTGTTTCATTACAGAAAGGTCCTTGGACCAAAACTCTTATAACTTTTAAACAGAAAAGGATTTTTGAGTGATTGTTTTTCTATCCTCTTCAAAATTTTGTCTAGTTTTTTATCAGATTTATTTGAAAAAAATATTTGGAATATTTTTTGAGCACCCCTTGGTATTTACGTTAGTGCGTGTGTTTTTGCATACCGTAGATACCGAAGGAGGTGACGGAACCGCGAACTTCACCGAGCTAGGCCCCGACTACTCCGAACCAGGCAAGCATGTTTGAACTTTTGATATGATGAGTGTTTGGGCATGTTTGCATTAATTAGTATCATGGCATGTTCATGAGCATCTCGATGAAATTTTTATCACGTAAAAAATGAGGCAAGTGAGTTTCGGAAATCCATGAGTTGTTGGAAACGAGTTGCATGGCCATGAGTTGGCATGAGAATGGGTAAGATGGCAGTGTTGTAGCATGCCGGTCTTATGCCAGACCGTTGACCCAGTGTCAACATAAATCAGTCTAGTTCCGTCCGCCTCCCCTTTCAGACTACCACATGTTTTCCGTAAGGGATATGGCTTAGTAAGTTGGAAACCACTTTCCGGTACACACCAAATCGAGAGGTCGGATGAGGGTTCCATGGCCCCGGATTAAAGCCTATCATCCGTCAGGGGCATGGGTGTTTCCGGTTGGGACCGAGAGGGGGCACCCTTAGAGCGCCAGATATAAATTTGATCCCATGCTATTCGAGATTGTGATCTCCTGCCTCAAAGTTTTTCTTGAACGCTGTCTAGGGTGATTCCTCGCAACGTGAGGTAGGATGGGTGTGTCTTGGTTAGCTGTGTTTCCTCCGAAATACCATAAACGGAACTAGTCCTCGTGACTACGGAATCTGCTGGTCGTGGATAATTTAGTACAAACTCTGCAGAGTCAAAAATCCTTGAAATCATCTTATTCAGGTCCAAGTGATGTGTTCATTTTATCTTGTCAAATGTCAGTCCCGGAGACAGAAACTCCTGAGAACCACATGAGTGTTAAAGGTTTATTTCCTGTGGATGGACTAACCCATATAAGCCCTTTCTGTGATGTCGCTCCGACGTCCGACTGTGGCACGCATGTCTTTTCTTTCAGTATAAGCCCTTTATGAGGTGTCGCTTAGACGCCCGACTGTGGCATGCTTTACTTATTTGTTCGCCCTTCGAGGTGTCGCCTGCACACCCGATCGGTTTTTAGTTTATTTTCTTTGGGTTTTCGAGCGGACTACCGCCGATTCCCTTTTTACTTACCTTGTTATACTGATTTGATTGCGCATTGTTAGATTACTCATGATGCATTCGCGCATACATCTGTTATATCTTTTGTCCGAACTGTCTTGCGAGTACTTTCAAAGTGCTCACCTGGCTTGTTGATTTGGCCAGATGCTGACGAAGGCGATCTCATGGATGAAGAGTTCGATAGCGAGTCCGTCGCCTAGAGGAATCCCAGTCAGTCTCATGCGACCCCTGGATTAGTCACTGTGTTATATCCGCTTCCGCTACCCAAATAAATTCACGGAGCCTCACCTCGACGTTCGATGAGCCGCCAAAGGTGAGTCATATCATCCACTCCACCGTGTTATTCCACTACTTTACCTCGAGTCAAGAGTATACCACCACTCCATCGTGTCATATCCGCCACTATGTATAATTATTGGCGTGCTTGTAATAATTTGTTGAGCAAGATCAGCTCGACCCTGTAATATATTAAATGCTACTGGCTTATTGTATCAAGGTTTTGTCTACCAGTGAGGAGGATTTTCCTCACACTGGAATTAATAGATCGGTTTCTTAATAAATGTTTTTATTGGAAAACCGGTCGTGACACTGGAGAGGTCGCCCTAGCCTGGGAGGGGCTAGAGCTGCCGCAACGACCAGAGGGGATCGCCGGCAAGCTCGAGCTCGGGGACGGCGGCCTGAGGCCTGCCCGGCCGGGCTACAGCTTCCTACTCGGCCGTGGAGTGTGTGTGAGTGCTGGAGGATGCTCAAGGAGGTTGGGGAGGGGCTCTATATATAGGCGAGCGGCGAGGGTGCTTCGGGCTCCGCCGGTGGACACTTGTCCACGGCGCCCGGTGACGAGCGGCGTCAGTGAGAGGGGGAGAAGGCGACGGAGGTCACGCGGCCACTGTGGGCGAGCTGAGACGAGCATAGGATCAAGGGGGGTGACGACGAGCACAGTGCGCCCGCACTGTTAGGCTGGCCGGACCTTGCCCGTGCTCGCTGCGGCGAGCTCCGGCGTTGGTGAGTGCCAGGGCGGAGTTAAGGGTGTCGAGACGATGATTGTGGCGAGTTTTGGCAAGGTTGGGCAGGCGGGGAAGCGAGCACGCGAGCAACAGAGGCTCGGGCGCGTCGCAGAGCGCGTCGGCTGCATGCCAGCACGCCTGGACGAACGCGGTCACCGCGTGAACTATGACATCAGGTCGATCTAAGAGTAAACTCGATGTCTGGTTGGTTGTTCGTGGTAGTTTAGAGTGTTACCACGATTTGGTTTGGATCTAGGTGCAGTAGAGAAAATTTTACAAGTCTGGTAAGTTTCTGGATAGTAACTTTGTGATGTTACTATGGTCAAATGGCTGGGAGTTTGGAGCTGTGCTTTGGAGGCTAGCTTAGAGTTACTAAGGTAAATAGGCACAAGAAAGGTCAGGTCAAATGGAGCAAGTAAAATGGTAGTTACTGTAGAAACCACCATTTCTGTCCAGAACAGAAAAGATTTTCTGTAGCAAAAATATTCCAAAAAGTGATGAAATATTTTTGCTCAGGGAGGTGCCCTAGGGTCCCTAGAATATTTGTGAATTATCTTAGAATTTTCTGAGCCATAAAAATTAGGGTTGCTTTGGAGCAAACAGATTTTCCTAAGGGTTTTTGAGGGGAAATGAATATTTTTCATTTAAGAAAAATATTCCAAAGATTATTTTGAGGTGGATCAGAAGTCAAATGATGGTTTGGGAGAGAAATGAAGCACTTGGGTGAAAGCCAAGGATGCCCAAGTGTTTAAGTCTAAATGAAAAGATTCAAAAACTCCAAGTTTCAAAAACTTTCAAATGAAAACTCAAACAAATAAGAGAGGGCAAAAACCAGGCTGTCACAATATTCTACAAAGATCTTTATCGGTCAAACCGCATAACAACATACGTTCCCTTTGTCATTGGTATGCTACTTGCCCGAGATTAGATCGTCGGTATCATCATACCTAGTTCAATCCCGTTACCGGCAAGTCTCTTTTCTCGTTCCATAATGCATCATCCCGTAACTAACTCATTAGTCACATTGCATGCAAGGCTTATGGTGATGTGCATTGCCGAGAGGTCCTAGAGATACCTCTTCGACAATCAGAGTGAAAAATCCTAATTTTGATCTATGCCAACTCAACAAACACCATCGGAGACACCTGTAGAGCATCTTTATAATCACCCAGTTACGTTGTGACGTTTGATAGCACACTAAGTGTTCCTCCGATATTCAGGAGTTGCATAATCTCATAGTCATAGGAACATGTATAAGTTATAAAGAAAGAAATAGCAACAAACTAAACGATCATCGTGCTAAGCTAATGGATGGGTCAAGTCAATCACATCATTCTCTAATGATGTGATCCCGTTCATCAAATGACAAATCTTTGTCCATGGCTAGGAAACTTAACCATCTTTGATTAACGAGCTAGTCAAGTAGAGGCATACTAGTGACACTTTGTTTTTCTATGTATTCACACATGTACTAAGTTTCCAGTTAATACAATTCTAGCATGAATAATAAGCATTTCTCATGATATAAGGAAATATAAATAACAACTTTATTATTGCCTCTAGGGCATATTTCCTTAATGTTTACATTGTGTTGCTTGGTTCTCCAACTGGTTTGATAACCTTGGTTTCATTTCTGAGGGAAATACCTACCGCCGCTATGCTGCATCATCCCTTCCACTTTGGGGAAATACCGACATAGCTTCACACGACATCAAAAAGAATTTCTGGCGCCGTTGCCGGGGACGATCTTCAACATATACCAGGTTCCTAATCACAAATCTCATCTCCTTGCAATTTACATTATTTTCCATTTTCCTCTCATTTTCCTCTCCCCCACTTCACAAAAATTCACTGTTTTATTTGCCTCTCTTTTTCGTTCGCCTTTTTCTCGTCAGATCTTTTGTTTGCTTGTGTTGCCATGTGCCTTCTATATGCTTGCATCTTTGCTTGCTAAAAATCTATTTATATGGATCCTCATCCACTTTCTAATCTTTTCAAAAGATCCAATCATGATGAACCAATTTCTAGTGAGTTGAGTGCACTAGATTATCTTTATGAAGTTTTGCTTGAGAATCGTGAATCTAAAAATGTGATGAAGAAATTTATGAAGTGATCCATGATAGCTCCTTGAATGAAAAGCATGATTGCAATAATTTTACTATAAATTCCATTAATGTCAATTGTGCTAATAATATGCAAAACCCCAAGCTTAGGGATGCTTGTTTTGTCATGTCCGCTACTTATTGCAATGATCATGATTGGGGTGATAATGTTTCTTATGATCTTGAAAATTTATTTAAGCCTCATGATGAATGTGTTTGCGATAATATTGAAAGTGGGTTTGGAGGAGTGTAAACTTTAGATAAAAATAATCCCACATATTTGGAGAGTGTTCAATCTGATGAAATTTTTGATGAAAGTGGGTTTGGAGAGGTCATTACTTTATTTGATGATAATCCCACTATTTTGGAAGAGTGTCAACTTTGCATGCATGTGGATCATAAAGAGAAAAATTTATATGATAGTTATATTATTGAATTTGATTATGATCCATATAGTTATTATGAGAGAGGAAAATATGGTTGTAGAAATTTTCATGTTATTAAATTTCCTCTCGTTGTGTTGAGATTGTCAATGTTTTATTCATCTCCTTTGCATATGCTAGATGTTTCTTGTCTTGATAATTTGTTTTCCAATAAAATTCCTATGCGTAGGAAGTATGTTAGACTTAAATGTTTTTTTCACATGTTTCATGATGCTCTCTTTGTGTTTTGATTATTATTTGTTGTGTGAGCATCGTTGAAATATTATGCCTAGCTAGGGGCGTGAAACAATAGCGCTTGTTGGGAGGCAACCCAATGAATAAATTTTATTTTTGCTTTTTGCTTTCTGTTTTTGAGTGTTAGCACGCTACTGTTATGGTTGTGTTTTTTGTGTTTTAATTAGTGTTTGTGCCAAGTAGAACCAATAGGATCTTCTTGGGTGATAGTTGTTTGATCTTGCTGAAAATGACAGAAACTTTGTGCTCACTAAAATAATTGTTACAATTCACCAGAACGTGATAAAATGCCAATTCTTTTTGCATAAGATTAATTACCCAGGTTTTCCTAGTTTTCAGAATTTTTGGAGTTCCAGAAGTATTCGAACAAATCAGATTGCTACAGACTGTTCTGTTTTGGCAGATTCTGTTTTCTTTGTGTTGTGTGCTTATTTTGATGGCTCTATGGTTTTGTTTGATGAGTTTTTGCCATATAAAAGTTGGAATACAGTATATATAATACAAAAACAAAATAAGAATTGGTTTGATACAACACTTATAATAGTAATTTATTTTTCTTCCACTAACGGATCTCACGAAGGTTTTGTTGAGTTTTGTGTGATTGAAGTTTTCAAGTTTTGGGTTATCTTACGGAGGATGAAGGAAGGATAGAAGAGCCTAAGCTTGGGGAGGCCCCGGCATCCCAAGATATTATCCAAAAATGAGCAACCAACTAAGCTTGGGATGCCCCCGAGTGGCATCCCTGCTTTCTTCCGACAACTATCGGTATTTTACTTGAAACTATATTTTTATTCGTCACATGATATGTGTTTTGCTTGGAGCGTCTTGTATGATATGAGTCTTTGCTTGTTTTATTTTGTGTTTTAAGTCTTGATCCCTTGCTGGACACACTTATTTGAGAGAGTTAAAATTATGTCATGACTTGTTACAATGCTCTCTTGCTTCACTTAGATTTATTTGAGAGTTAGTAAAATTTTAAATAAATTCTCTCTTGCTTCACTTAAATTATTTTGAGAGAAAGAATAAAAATTATGCTCATGATCTTCACTTATATTTGTTTGAGCTTATGAAAAGCAGCACATGAAAATTAGTATCAAAGTGATAGATATCCAAGAAGGATATAATAAAAGCTTTCATGAAGATCATTGGAAAAAATAAACTTGATTCTTAGTAATAGTTTTGAGATATGATGATGTGATATGTGAGTTATGTTGATGAGTAATTATGCTTTAGTAGGAATATTGGTGTTAAGGTTTATGATTCCCTATGCAAGTACGACAGTCAATAGTCATGCAATAAAATTATATCCTACTTGTGGTGCATTATTCGGTGTTATTTATGCGTAATGCTTGCTTATGAGATTATCCGTTTCTTGGTTGGTCTCTTCCCAATCTTTTGCTAGCCTTCACTTTGCACCAAGTATGATCTCTACTTGTGCATCCAAAATCCTTTAAACCTGTTTTGCCACATGAGTCCACTATATCTACCTATATGCGGTACTCTTTTGCCGTTCTAAGCAAATTTGCATGTGCCATCTCTAATTTTCAAAATAAACTTCTCTTTTGTGTGTTTGTTTCGCTTGTGGAACGTAACGGGTGGCCAATATTTACCATGCTAGATGTGTTATTCTCAAGATGAGTGTTTATTCACTTGTCATTGCACGAGAGTTAGGCAAAGGTCTTAGGGATGCCCAGTCCCGAAATGCAAAAATGAATTTACTTTATGTTGTCAAATAATAAATTCCTTGGAAAGTGTTGGCATGGAGGGCACCCGTGGATACGGTTAGCCATGGAAAGTGAAAGTATGGTGGAAAAATGAATAAAATTTATTTTCTGTTTGGGAACCGCATATGGCATATCTAGCATGGAAAGTGTTGGGAACTCTAAGTCGTTTTCATTGGTGGGATGGATACAACTCCCAAAATGATTTTATCTCTAAGTTTTTCGCTTTGAGCTCTGGCAGCTCTACAAATCCCTACTTCCCTCTGCGAAGGGCCTTTCTTTTACTTTATGCAATTTTTTTTTGAATTTGAGTCTCCATCTTCTCTCATAAAAAGCACCAACCAGGAGGCAATATGATCGTACTTAAGTATTGGGTGTAGCTAATATTCGAGTGTGTTTCATGAATGGATCAATGTTTGAGCATGATGGCCTAGGGATAACTTATTTTAGCATTGATATTTTGAAAGACATGGTTGCTTGTTGATATGCTTGAGTATCTAAATTATTATGGAAAAACTAGACTATTGCTTTGAATCCCATAAAAGTCCAATTGTCCATGCTATAAAGAAAAGAATATGATATGACATGTTAGGCAGTATTCCACATCAAAAATTCTGTTTTATCACTTACCTACTCAAGGACGAGTAAGAGTTAAGCTTGGGGATGCTGATACGTCTCCAATGTATCTATAATTTTTGATTGTTCCATGCTGTTATATTATCAATCTTGGATGTTTTATAATCATTTTATAGTCATTTTATATCATTTTTTGGTACTAACCTATTGACATAGGGCCAAGTGCCCGTTGCTGTTTTTTCCATGTTTTTTGCATGGCAGGAAATCAATATTAGACGGAGTCAAAATGCCACGAAACTCCACGTTGATTTTTTATGGACCAGATGGAAGATGTTGGGCCCTGGTTGCACCTGGGGGGGTCCCGAGGAGGGGACGACCCACCAGTGGCGCCAGAGGCCCAGCGCCTGGTGGGTTGTTCCCACCTCGGGTGCCCCCCGGACCGCCTCTTTGCTCTATAAATACCCCAATATTCCAGAAACCCTAGAACGATCGAGGAAATATTCATCCAGCCGTCGCAGAGTCCAGAACCACCAGATCCAATCTAGACACCATCTCGGATGGGGTTCACCACCTCCATCGTTGCCTCCCTGATGATGCATGAGTAGTTCTTTGTAGACCTTCGGGTTCGTAGTTAGTAGCTAGATGGCCCTCTCTCTCTCTCTCTCTCTCTCTCTCTCTGGCTGAATTCTCAATACAATGGTCTTTTGGAGATCCATATGATGTAACTCTTTTGCGGTGTGTTTGTTTGGATCGATGAACTTTGAGTTTATGACCAGATCTATCTTTTTATATCCATGAAATTTATTTGAGTTTCTTTGATCTCTTATATGCATGATCTCTTGTAGCCTCGTATTTATTCTCCGATATTTGGGTTTTGTTTGGCCAACTTGATCTATTTATCTTGCAATGGGAACAGGTGCCCGGTAGTGTGTTCGATCTTACGGTGCTTGATCCCGGTGACATAAAGGGAACCGACACGTATGTATCGTTGCTACTAAGGATAAAATGATGGGGTCTATCTCTACATAGATAGATCTTGTCTACATCATGTCATCGTTCTTATTGCATTACTCTGTTTTTCCATGAACTTAATACACTAGATGCATGCTGGATAGCGGTCGATGTGTGGAGTAATAGTAGTAGATGCAGGCAGGAGTCGGTCTACTAATCTTGGACGTGATGCCCATACAATGATCATTGCCTGGATATCGTCATAATTATTTGAAGTTTTGTCAATTTCCCAACAGTAATTTGTTTACCCACCGTTTGCTATTTTTCTCAAGAGAAGCCACTAGTGAAACCTATGGCCCCCGGGTCTTCTTTCTCATATATTTGCTTTGCGATCTATTTTATTTGCACTTTTTATTCCGATCTATTAAACCAAAAATACAAAAATACTTTGCTGCACTTTATTTTATTTACGATCTATTTATTCAATCTATTACAACTTTCTCCCGTCAACACGTAATTTCTGGCGCCGTACCCCGAAAGGGATTGACAACCCCTTTAACACGTCGGGTTGCGAGGTGTTGTTATTTGTGTGCAGGGGCTGTTTATGTTGTGTTGCTTGGTTCTCCTACTGGTTCGATAACCTTGGTTTCATTTCTGAGGGAAATACCTACCGCCACTGTGTTGCATCATCCCATCCTCTTTGGGGAAATACCGACGTAGCTTCAAGCGACATTAGTGGCTTTGCCGCAAATACGATGTCAACTACATGATCATGCAAAGCAATATGATAATGATGGAGCGTGTCATAATAAACAGAACGGTGGAAAGTTGCATGGCAATATATCTCGGAGTGGCTGTTTTGAGGAAGGTATATGGTGGGTTTATGTACTGGCGAAAGTTGCGCGGTACTAGAGAGGCTAGCAATGGTGGAAGGGTGAGAGTGCGTATAATCCATGGACTCAACATTAGTCATAAAGAACTCATATACTTATTGCAAAAATCTGTTAGTTATTGAAACGAAGTACTACACGCATGCTACTAGCATTGGTACGCGTCGGTCCAAAACAAACGGTTCTTTACCCCTTTCCGTGACGGCATTTGGAACCGTTGCCAAGTGAGTTTGGGCGATAGGGGGGTCCTTCCCACACGACCCAGAAACCGTTGGGGATATGCCTTCCTGGCACACATGCTCGACAAAATGAGGTACAATAAATGTTGGTTCAATGAACAATCACACACTCAAATACAGAAATACGTACAGTAGTGCTAAAAAAATTACAATTATACAGGCAAAATCATTTCTAGTCGTAAGTACATCCCACACAGTCAGTCACCACTAAATGTTTCTGTTCGTATATACATCCCACACAGTCACTACAGGGAAAACTTTGCGCAAGGTGGCGTAACGCAAACAGTTTTGAAGAGAATGTCGTGTGTGATTGTTCATTGATCCAACATGGTTTATTCCTAGAAACTATGTGCGTTGCCTTAGGTCATCTCCCACGGTGTTTTCTCATTAACAGTTTGCAATAGGAAACCCCCATTAGCTAGCTAATTGGCCAATTAGCGGGCTAATTGGCCTATTATTAATAATCCATTTACTAATCCAATTGACATTCATATTAAGCACATAACATATTCCATTTCAATATTAAGGAAGCATGATTTCATAATTGAAATACATCGGAGTACAACATGATATAGCTTCAGCACTCAGCTACCCCATTACACAACTACACCAGCAGCAAGTTTCACATGAAACTGTCGGCGTTCTAGGAACGGGGGTCCCCAGACTTGCCTGCCTGCGGCCTGCAGCGTGGCTCAAGGGGTGGCCCAGCACGGCCCATCTTCATCAGCACTAGCTCAAGACCCTCGCGAGGGGCCAAGCCTTGCGGGGCGGACGACAGGGAGCTTCCTCAGGCACGGCCTCGTCAGGCTGGCTCGCGAGGAGGCGGAGAGATCAAGGCAGGGTACCTCACGAGGTGCCCATGACGCAAGCCATGATGACCAAGGGTGCCAGCGGCGCCACCAAGAAGGTCCTCGCTTCCTCTTTGGTGCAAAGGGGGCAAGCGCAGGCAAGAGTATCAAGCAAAGGCATCCGCTTCGTGCAACAAGACCAAGACCGTCGCAGAATGGCAGGAAGGAAGTCATTGTGGAGCCCAAGCCAAGGCCACCACCAGAGCCTTTGACAAAGCGAGGACCAACTTTAGTCAGGATAAGTGTACTAGATGTTCCCCTTCAAAATGGCCAATTGTTGGCGCCCTTCCCGCTCGATATTTGGGAAGAGGCCCAGGGCCTTTGCCTATAAATAGGACTAGCCACCCACATGGTAGAGGGAGCTGGATCCGAAATCCAGAACAGAGCTTGATCCGGCACCTTGAGTTAGCAGAGAGAGCGACTGAACTCCCCCTAGCAGTTCATCGCACCAGCCAAGAACAGACCCTCGCGAGACTGTTCTTCCTTGTATTGTTCATCATCATCATCCCAAGAGGCAATTGTGACGCCCCAAGACCGACGATCCAGAAGACTTCCATATTTTTGTGACCTTCGTGTGTTTTTATTTGTGCTTGCTCTATTTATTTTTGCATTGCATCATGTCATCATGCCAGCATGTCATTTAATTTTTAAAACCTCAACTAAATAAATTGCATAGATCTTTTGATCTATTTAAATCGAGGGAATTCACATGGTGATTTCTCTTTATAACATATCCTCCTAATATTTATGGAGCTATGATAAATATTCCATTAGTTTGAATTTACCACAACACACGTGCATGTTAAATCCCTTGGCCTTTTCTTCTTCATGTTTTGACTCTCCAACCTTGTCTATAATTCTTTCTTTATCTATCGAAGCCCCACCAAAAATTCTCAATATTTTTGGACCTTCGCAACCCTCACTTCCTATTCAAACCATTTGAATTAAATTCAAAAGAGTTTGAATTCAACTTCACGCCCAACCCTTCCTAACCCTAGCCCAATCGATCCCCTTAACCCCTCGCTCGCTAGCCCTCTCTCTCTCTCTCGATCCCTTGCCTCTCCCTCGACTCCCTCCAGCGCCAAGACGCCATAGCCAGCTCCAGAGGAGCGCCATACCGATCTGCTCAAGCTGCGCCACGGCCATGCCCTCGACCGGATCCTGCAGCCTCGCCATTGTCCATCTCGTGAACTGCGCCGCCTCATCGACCCGCCTCGTCCTCGCCTCCCTTCCTCGTCCCTCACCCAAGCTCCTGGAGCCCGAGCCGTCCCCCGAGCGCCTCCCCTTGTTGCCCGCTTGTCGCCGAGCAGGAGCTCCGCTGCCTCGACTCCTGGTCCGGCCCGCTCCTCCCGACCTCCGGCCTTGGCCAGCCATCCCCGCCGTCGCCTCTCCAGCCCGTCGACCCGCCGCCAGAGCCGTGCTCGACCCCAGCCTTCTGCTTTGCCTTCTCGCCGGAGATCGCATCCTCGCTGCCTTCTTTCACCTCCTGCCCGAGACCCACCTTCAGCCTTTGCCATGGTTCGCATGTACCAGCTCCGTCCGACAAGGACGCCGCTCATTGCCTTCTCTTGTCGCGACCAGGATCCCTCCTCGCACCTCCGGTGACCTCCCGAGGCAGGGGCCTTGGCAAGTCCCTTGATGCCCCTTCAGATTCATCAAGACCGCAAGTTCGAACTTCGCGCCAAGTTCGTCTTCAAATCTGTACGACTACATCCGATGTGGATTTCGCAAGTACCGGAGGCCACAATGACGCCAAGTACCACGACACCCATGTTCTTCTACGGAATGTGTACCACTACGCCGTAGCTTGGATGCACCAAGTTCCACTACTTCCACAACCAGCGCCTTTGGGTTTCGTCAAGTTCCTATACGACCCGTACTACTACCATTGCCAAGTTCGACCACCGACGGTTACGCCAAGTTCATCTATTTAAACGTGTACAACTATTTCCACTACGACCCACGAGTACGATCGCTTTCCTCGACGATTTTGACCCGCCCCGAAATGCACGCTTCAAAGGTATAACCGCCGAGACGATGACACGTGGATCGAATGCATGTGTTGTATGAGATGCTCATGTTTGCACCGTGATCGAATTGTCGGTTGCGATGCCCCCCAATTGCCATGCCACCGACACGTGGGAACCCGGTATCCGGGATCACCCCACCTTCTTTTGCATGTTCTGTACGTCCACACTTTCTTTTGCACCGACACCTCGACGAGTTGTCGGATCATCGAAATGTTGCCGTGGCACCTTTTCCGTTGTCGTTGCCGTGGCACCCCTTTCGTTCCGCCATGGTGACCAAATGCTTCATAACATGCTCATGTCAACATTTTCATAAAATTGCATAATACTTGCATATGTCATCCGCATCATGATAACAACAATTAAAATGTTTAAAATTATTGTTGCAGTAAATTGCTAAATAATATGGGGATTTTCCGGAATTGTTGTTTGTGTTTCCGCCTCATTTAAACTTGCCTAAATAGGTAGTTTAATTATGCTTCACCTATTGCCATGTTAACCAACATTTAATATTGTTGAGTACCTAACCGAGATTAAACTAAATATGTCAATGTGGTGTTTTGTCAATATGCAACTCGTTGCATATTGAGCTCCACTTATCTTGTAGCATTGTTTGTTTCACTTTGCCATGCCATGCCTCATTAAACCGGACATGCATCATACTTGATTGTGCATCATGCCATGTTTACGCTTGTGCATTTACCATGTTGTTTGTTTCTTTCCGGTGTTGCTTCCATGTTCCGGTAATGTTGCGATTGTGAGGATTCGCTCGACTACTCCCTTTCGCCTTCTTCATGGACTCGTTCTTCTTCCTTATGGGATTTCAGGCAAGATGACCGTCACCTTGGATCTCATTACTATCATTGCTATGCTAGTTGCTTGCTCCATCGCTTTGCTGCGTTACCTACCACTTGCTGCTCGAGCCTCCCAAATTGCCATGAACCTCTAACCTTTGTCACCCTTCCTAGCAAACCGTTGTTTGGCTATGTTACCGCTTTTGCTCAGCCCCTCTTATAGCGTTCTAGTTGCAGGTGAAGATGAAGATTGCTCCATGTTGGATTATGTTTATGTTGGGATATCACAATATCTCTTATAGTATTAATGCATCTATATACTTGGTAAAGGGTGGAAGGCTCGGCCTTATGCCTGGTGTTTTGTGCCACTCTTGCCGCCCTAGTTTCCGTCATATCGGTATTATGTTTCTGGATTTTGCGTCCCTAACGCGGTTGGGTGATTTATGGGACCCCCTTGACAGTTCGCTTTGAATAAGACTCCTCCAATAAGGCCCAACCTTGGTTTTGCCATTTGCCTCACCACCATCTACTTTTCCCTTGGGAGTCGCTCTCTCGAGGGTCATCTTTATTTTAGCCCCCCCGGGCCAGTGCTTCTCTAAGTGCTGGTTCGAACCGGGCAGACTTAGGGGCCACCACGGGGCAACTCGAGGGCTGGTTTTACTCGTAGGCTGACCTATCCGGTGTTGCCCTGAGAACGAGATATGTGCAGCTCCTATCGGGATTGTCGGCGCATCGGGCGGCTTTGCTGGTCTTGTTTTATTGCTGTTGAAATGTCTTGTAGCCGGGATTCCGAGACTTATCGGGCCTTCCCGGGGAGAAGGAATATCCTTCGTTGATCGCGAGAGCTTATCATGGGCTAAGTTGGGACACCCCTGCAGGGTATAAACTTTCAAGAGCCGTGCCCGCGGTTATGTGGCAGATGGGAATTTGTTAATATCCGGTTGTAGTAAACTTGAAGTAAACTCTTCTAAAATACACCAACCGTAGCGTAATCGTGAGTGTCTCTTTTCGGGTTGATCGAGAGGAGAACACGGTTTCGGGTTATGTCCGACGTAAGTAGGAGTTCGTGATCACTTCTTGATCATTACTAGTTGACGCATCGCCTTTGTTTCTCTTCTCGCTCTCATTTGCGTATGTTAGCCACCATATATGCTTAGCCGCTGCTGCAACCTCACCACTTTACCCCTTCCTTTCCCATTAAGCTTTGCTAGTCTTGATACCCATGGTAATGGGATTGCTGAGTCCTCGTGGCTCACAGATTACTACAACAACAGTTGCAGGTATAGGTTGTGCGATGATCATGACGTGAGAGCGTTGTTTATCTTGTGTTGGAGTTCTTCTTCTTCTTCGTCGATCAGGGGATAGGTTCCAGGTCGGCAGCCTGGGCTAAAGGTGGTGGATATTGTTTGAGTTTCTGTTTATGACTCATCCGTAGTCGGATGTTGATCTTGTATGTGGTATTGTTGTATTGTTGTATTCATGTGACATTGTATGTATTGGATGTATCTCCATCTATTATGTAATGTTGATGTAATGATATCCACCTTGCAAAAGCGTTTCAATATGCGGGTCTATCCTTGGTGGGACCTTCGAGTTACTTTTGGATAGGGTCGCATATTGGGGGTGACAGTAATCCACCACCTCACAAACTAGAGTAGGGTATTACACCACAATGGTGGCCCGAACAAGTATAAACCCTGTGTCTCTTGTGTTGTTCCTCTTATGGTTTAGATCCTAGCGAGGCGGCGAGGTGCAGGGAGGTAGAGGGCGAGACCTCCGCGCGCACCCCAGTGTTCGAACCTAGAGGGTCTGCCGGAACCCGAAATCCGACATTTGGCGTGTTGTAGGTGCGCTGAATTGCCTTCCGCCGCCTGTTCTTTTTGCCGACCATCGCATCCATGTCGACGCTTCGCCGGCCTGCTGAAGCGCCGAAGCCGCTTCGCTTCTGCGTCGCCAGACGGCCTCTGCCGGTGGCTGCCCCCGCTGCCTCTGCCGCCGTCATTAACGCCGCCATCGCCCGGCGGGAATGAGCAGCAAGCATCGTCCCAGCATCCGTCCGTGAGGCGAGACGGTCGCACTGCTACTCCCTCACTCCCCCTAGATGGTTCTTCATCCCGCTCACTCCGCGCGCCCATGGAGGATCGAGTTGCGCTCATCGCGGCAAACGAGCTCCTGCGCATCGCCTTGATCGACAGCGTCTACGATGGCTCGACCGCGTCCGAGCTTGTGCGTGCCACGAGGCTCCCGCGCCGTCCTTCTCGCTGCACGCGCCCGCCTGGCGGCGATGAAGCTCGAGGCGCCTCGGCCGCCTCCCCTCAAGAAGGCGCCTGGCCCCAAAGGCGCGTGGCCTGGGCGGAACCCACTCCGCCCGGCGCCCGGCCAAGAAAGAAGAGCAGAGCTGCCAAGAGGTCCTCGCCCCAAGAAGCAGCCCGAGTGCTCCTGTGCCGCTCACACGACCACGCCCCGCTCCAAAGACGCCAAGACCCCGCGCTGCTCCTAGCTGCAGCGCATGGGGACCCGCAAGATCAGGCTCTTCGTCACCAAAGGCCTCCCGTGGCCACAGCAGGGTGCCGCGCCTTCACCACCGAGCTGCACAGCGTCACGTGGCCCGGCATGTTCAAGCCAGACCTGCCTCCTCGCTACGACGACACGGCCGACCCTGCGGAGTTCCTCCAGCTCTACGAGCTGGGCATCGAAGCCGCCAACAGGGACGAGAAGGTCATGGCGAACTGGTTTCCGATGGCACTCAAGGACGGGGCCCGCACCTGGCTCCTGAACTTGGCTCCTAGCACGATCTCCTCCTGCGACGAGATGGGCACCCGCTTCATCGCCAACTTCCAAGGTACTCGCGACCGGCCACCTGCGGTGAGCGACATGCGCCGCATCAAGCAGCAGCCAGGGGAGACCCTGCAGAAGTACATCCAGCGCTTCAACAACGCACGCCTCAAGATTCCCAAGATGACCGAGGAGGCCATCATCTTAGCCTTCTCCGGCGATGGGCGTGACGTCAAGATGAAGGAGGAACTGGCGATGCATGAAGATCTGTGCACTTCCTTGGAGCTGTTTAACTTGGCGACCAAGTGCGCCAGGGCTGAGGAAGGGCGCCTTTCCCTCCTCGAGCCGCCACCGCACCCGTAAGAGAAGAAATCCAAGGCCAAGGACGTGAAGCGCAAGGGGCTGCCGTGCTCGCGGCGTAACCAGACACCAAGCGGGCAGAGATCAGCCCGAGTCTTCCAAGGGCAGCTGCACTGTGTACCACGACCTCCACACCCACAACACCAACGAATGTCAAGAGCTCCGAGCCGTGCGAGAAGGGAGGATCGGCCGTCGCCCCGGCCGCAACAATCGAGGCTACGGCCGAGGAGGAGGAAGGAACACAAGACACTGGGAAGACCGTGGCCCTCGCCAAGGGTGGCGTGACCGACCTCGCAAGGATCGCTGGCAGGATCAGCCTCGCGAGGGAGACTGGAGGGATCAGCCTCATTAGGATTGTTCGCAAGGAAACGCAGGCCTCCCTCCTCTGCCGCTGCAGCCAAGGAGAAACGAGGACCATCATCAGGACGAGGGGCTGGGGCTTCCGGGGAGCCGCCATGATCTCTTGCATCCTGGGCGGAGCTCAAGCCCCAGCCTCTCAACGCATCTTCAAGCAGTTCGCCCGCGAAGTGAATGCAGTCCTCCCCAAGCTCGAAGCCACGCGCCCTCTTAGGTGGTCAGAGTGCCATCACGTTTAGCTCAGCGGATCAGCTCAAGTGTGCGGCCACAGCAGGAGTCCTCCCGATGCTTTGTTCCCCAATCATCAGCAACGTGCAAGTCACCAGGACCCTCATCGACGGTGGAGTAGGGCTCAACGTCCTGTCCGTAGGGACATTCAACAATCTCCAAGTACCTTACAATCAGCTTCAGCCAACCAATCCTTTCTTCGGAGTCACCGATGGCTCCACGGTTCCGATTGGGCAGGTCTGCCTCCCTATCACCTTCTAGGCGCGCGACAACTACCGCACCGAGCTCATTGACTTTGATGTCGCCCACATTCGCCTGCCATACAATGCCATCCTCGGGTACCCAGCTCTGGCCAAGTTCATGGCCGTGACTCATCACGGCTACAACGTCCTCAAGATGCTGTGAAGCGGCGGAGTCATCACGGTGCCTTGTGAAGAAAGAGACGCAATGTGCTCCCCGGAGCGAGCTTTTCAGCCGCATCACTTGAAGACCCAGATCGCAGGAGCGGGAGGCTCCTCGAGACCGCCTCCCAAGAAGAAGAAGATATCGCCAGCCCGACCCCTCGGGAGGCAGGCCCCTCGTGGTCCGCTACTGTTCAGGGGCACCTCCATCGTCGCATAGGAAGGCGCGCCCGCGCCTCCTCGAGCAAGGCTCGGGGGCTCTCTCCTGGAGGGCCACCGACCTTGCTAAGGTCACGAGGGAGGCGCTTGAGCACCACTTGGAGGCGTGTTTCAAAGCAAGTTTCCCTCAGGAAGGACGCAAGGCAAGGAGGGCCAAACCCTCAGGAGTTCGTCAGTCAGGTCACACAGGAGTTGCAGGAGTCAAGAGTCATGAGTGGCAGCCGCCGCTTACCCACCGTAGCTCCCCATCCAGGCGAGGATGGTGGGCTGCGCGTCTGCATCGACATCCCAGGGCTCAACCGAGCCGCCTCTCAGGAGCGCTTCTGTCCCTCATGCATGGGGCGCTGCGAAGGTCCACCCCACAGCTACGTTCGCATGCCCTACGGCATGCCGAACGCGGCCGCCACGTACCAGTGCCTCATGGGAAGCATCCTGGAGGCTCAAGAGGCCAGGCGTTCCGCAGTCCTGGCGGAGATGGAGATGGTCAGCGAGGAGCCACCAGCACCTCCGGAGCCTCCCGAGGCTCCTGGGCCTAGGGGCTCATGAAGATCGGCTTCCGCAGCCCACGACGTCCGCTACTTCAACACCCCTTCATCTTCAACAATTACCAGGTGACATCCTTCAAGTTTCATTTCCAGCTGGGAGCACCCTCCAGGGCTGCATTATTCCCAGGCCGCGTGGGTCCGTCCCTGCGGCGTGTATCCCCTTTTACTTCAAGTTCCTAGCTTACTTTCTTGGGGGCGCCCCTCGGGCTGCATCATCCCCACGTCACTCGGGCCAGACCCAGCGATGTCTGCCTTCCCTGCATCTATCTAAATGAACTTGCTTCTTCGTGATTAATGTGCTTGACCAAGTTGCCCGCTCAACTGACACCAACTGATGGAGCTGCTCCCCAACGGCACGACGCTTGCGCATGGGTCCGTCCCTGCAACACCAACAAACCTGAATGGCTGAGCTCTGGCCGCGGCAGCCCCGCACAACGCCACCTCGTTAGGCCTTCAGTGCCTCGTCACCCCTCCAAAGCGACCAACGGCTGACCGTCGCTTGTCATAGCGGACTCTTTTTCTTCTTGTGGTGGGCCTACAGGATCCCTTCAAGGAGCAGCGCTAGGCGAGGCCCTCACGGTGTCTTCTTCACTCTCGTCCGCGCGAACCGCTTGCACGTTAAAGGGGGTGGGTACCTGAGCATCGCGACTCATGGGCTCCTACTGGCTCTCCAGCCCTCACCCTCTGGCCTTGTCCACGGCATCGCGACCTGGCATACCAGCGACGGCTGAGACCCGCTCAAGGGCCGGGACCCGAGGACGTAGAGCAGAAAGGGGAGCAAAGGCGAGAGGGAAGAGGCACGCGGGAACCTCGCCAGGCAACCCCTCGCCTGCCGATGCACGGACCTAGCGTCGCACCAGGAAGTGACTCCTGGATCCCAAGATAAGTCACCCTCCGGAAACACTAGCTATCGCAGCACCGTCCCCGCACCCAATGCAATCCCGTGTTAGCAACGTTGCGCTCCTTTCTCACCGAACGATGGCTGCTTGAGCGCTAAAGGGGACCTCCTGAGCATCGCGACTCAGGGGCTCTTACTGGACCCCGGGCCGCTCACCTCCTGGCCTTGACCACGGCATCGCGACCTGGCATACCAAATGACGGCTGAAGCCTGCCTTTGGGACCGGACCTGTCACGCAGAGTACCAAGCCCTCGTGAGGTTCGAAAGGAAGAACTAAGCTAGGACGAAATGAGCATCTCGACCGCTTCATGGCAAGGACTATATTAACAAAATGTAACCACAGTGCACCTTACAAGCCCCCATGTATGCCGCACGATTCCTCGCAGGGAACAGAGGCAACAGATCCTAGAGAACGCTAACTACACGTGCCTCCGCAAGAGATGCCATCATCAACAGTGGGCCGTCAAGCACCGGCGCCAACCTCATCCAGATCAGAGGCGGCGGCGGCCTGACGAGCCCGCCCTGCTCCGAGAGCGGCGCAGGCTCGGGGGCTCGTAGCTGTCGTCGCTCGTCTCCGGAGTCGCGAAGAGCTCGGCGGAGTCGCTGGATCCTCCGACGCCCCCGCCGCCTGAGGAGCTGCTGAGGGAGCGGACGGTGAGCCTGGTCCTCGCCGCGGCAGGACCCCGACCACCTCTCTCAGGGCAGCACTCCAGCCGGCGTCCGTCCGCGTCGAAGACCTTGAAGAGCATCATGGAAGCACCGTCGTACTCCAGGTGGATCGCGAGGGCGCCCCTCGTCCTGCAGACCCGGGCGATCTCGCCCCAGCCTCGAGTCATGAAGACCTTGCCCAGGGCGACGACCTCGACCTCCGCTTCGGTCGCGAGGGTGTTGCAGCCGGCGTGCTGCAACCAGAGCTCCAAGTATCCCCCCTGCGGCATCACGAAGGCGAAGGAGGGAGGAAGGCGAATCCAAGACTGAGGAGGCATGGCGGCGTGGAGCACAAACTCTCGGGAGGAGCCCTCGGCATGAACTCCAGGAGGGACAACGCGCACCGTCGTGACCCGCCGGCGCCGACAGCGGCGACGTCCATGGCGCTCGGCATCAACTCCTGCAGGGCCCTCAAGGCGGGCGTACAAGGGCAGCGGGAACCCTGGCGGCGGCCGCTCGCACCAAGGCCTTGACACCTCCTGTCGGGCGCCCTCATCTCGACAGAATAGGGCTCGCCGTTTCTTCGGCGGAAGCGGGTCGGGACCCTCTCGGGGAGCCTTTCCCTTCTCCTCCGCGAAGAACCGGCGGATCGGAGCCATTGCCGCGAAGTGGAGCAAGGACGGAGAAGAAGGAGAAGCAAGAGGAGATGGACTGGAAGGGCACGCGCCATTCCGTACTTATAGCCAGAGAAGGCCAACCGCAGGCCTCCACGATCGCAGGTAATCATGACCCGCTTTGCATGCAGGGACTTGTCAATCGTGCAGTTGCCGAGACGTCGTGGGGAAGCAGGGGCACCCGCGTCCAATCAACCGCCATGCGGCGCCCAAGGCCGCAGGCTGTTAGGGCCCGTGGCGCTTCGCACTTGCCCCTTCGCTTCTCTGCTCAGCCAAGTCCAGCCGCGCCTTGGGCCCGGGGGCTACTATCGGCGTTCAGGGAACGGGGGTCCCCAGACTTGCCTGCCTGCGGCCTGCGGCATGGCTCAAGGGGTGGCCCAGCACGGCCCATCTTCATCAGCACAAGCTCAATACCCTCGCGAGGGGCCAAGCCTTGAGGGGCGGACGACAAGGAGCTTCCTCAGGCACGGCCTCGTCAGGCTGGCTCGCGAGGAGACGGAGAGATCAAGGCGGGGTACCTCACGAGGTGCCCATGACACAAGCCATGATGACCAAGGGCGCCAGGCGGGCGCCAGCCCGCGCAGTGTCCTCCTTTACTCTTTGGTGCAAAGGAGGCAAGCGCATGCAAGAGTATCAAGCAAAGGCATCCGTTTCGGTGCAACAAGACCAAGACCGTCGCAGCGGCAGGAAGGAAGTCATTGTGGAGCCCAAGCCGGCGTCACCACCAGAGCCTTTGACAGGCGAGGACCAACTTTAGTCAGGATAAGTGTACTAGATGTTCCCCTTCAAAATGGCCAATTGTTGGCGCCCTTCCCACTCGATATTTGGGAAGAGGCCCAGGGCCTTTGCCTATAAATAGGACTAGCCACCCACAGGGTAGAGGGAGCTGGATCCGAAATCCAGAACAGAGCTTGATCCGGTACCTTGAATCAGCAGAGAGAGCGACTGAACTCCCCCTAGCAGTTCATCGCACCAGCCAAGAACAGACCCTCGCGAGACTATTCTTCCTTGTATTGTTCATCATCATCAGCCCGAGAGGCAATCCACCAGACCACAAACTAGAGTAGGGTATTACACCACAATGGTGGCCCGAACTAGTAAAACCATGTGTCTCTTGTGTTGTTCCTCTTATAGTTTAGATCCTAGCGAGGCGGCGAGGTGCAGGTAGTTAGAGGGCGAGATCTCCGCGCGCACCCCAGTGTTTGAACCTAGAGGGTCTGCCGGAACCCGAAATCCGACAGCAACATCTAGAACCTTTCAAAATTAGCATCATAGATGGTACATTGAGAGATGCATCTCATCCGGAAAACTGCTGAAACGGAAGGCGAATATTGAGCCTTCATTCATGTTGAAGGTCTATGCTACTTTAGGCTAGTGCCTGTGGATGATTGACCGTCCATTGAGGGAGTCCTGGATTAGGGGGTGTTCGGATAGCCGGACTCCTGGACTATGAAGATACAAGATTGAAGACTTCGTCCCGTGTCCGGATGGGACTTTCCTTGGCGTGGAAGGCAAGCTTGGCGATATGGATATGTAGATCTCCTACCATTGTAACCGACTTTGTGTAACCCTAACCCTCTTCGGTGCCTATATAAACCAGAGGGTTTTAGTCCCAGAGGATCTAACAACAATCATACCAGAGGCTAGCTTCTAGGGTTTAGGCTCTCTGACCTCGTGGTAGATCTACTCTTGTACTACCCATATCATCAATATTAATCAAGCAGGAGTAGGGTTTTACCTCCATCGAGAGGGCCCGAACCTGGGTAAAAACATCGTGTCCCTTGTCTCATGTTACCATCCTCCTAGATGCATAGTTCGGGACCCCCTATCCGAGATCCGCCGGTTTTAACACCGACATTGGTGCTTTCATTGAGAGTTCCTCTGTGTCGTCATCCTTAGGCCTGATGGCTCCTCCGATCATCAACAATGATGCGCTCCAGGGTGAGACTTTTCTCCCCGGACAGATCTTCGTATTCGGCGGCTTGGCACTGCAGGCCAATTCGCTTGGCCATCTGGAGCAGATTGAAAGCTACGCCCCTGGCCACCAAGTCAGATTTGGAAGTTTGAACTACACAGCCGACGTCTGCGGAGACTTGATCTTTGACGGGTTCGAGCCACAGCCAAGCGCGCCAAGACCTTTGTCACAAGGGGCATGATTTATTTCGCCCGAACAATGTCTTGGAGGCCGCACCAGTGTCCGCTCCGACCTTTAGCTCGGAGCCGACTGCGCCGATCGAGGACGAGTGGCTGGACACCGCCTCGGGGGCTGTGATCTCTACAGCGATTTAGCCGTACACCTACCCCGTCCTTTGCGAAGCTCGTGACTCCAAGGTGCCGGACTCCTCTCTGGACTCCGAGCCTTCCGCGCCCCCGCCAATCGAATCCGATTGGGCGCCGATCATGGAATTTACTGCTGCGGACATCTTTCAGCACTCGCCCTTTGGTGACATATTGAATGCACTAAAGTCTCTCTCTTTATCAGGAGAGCCCTGGCCGGATTATGGTCAGGAAGGTTGGGATGCGGACGACGAAGAAATTCAAATCCCACCCACCACCCACTTCGTAGCCACTGTCGATGATTTAACCGACATGCTCGACTTCGACTACTTTGACATCGACGGTATGGACGACGATGCAGGAGACGACCAAGAACCAGCGCCTACAGGGCACTGGAAGGCCACCTCGTCATACGACATATACATGGTGGACATCCCAAAAGATGGGAATGGCGATGGAACAATGGAGGATGACCCCTCCAAGAAATAGCCTAAGCGCCGGCGTCAGCGGCGCCGCTCTAAGTCCCGCCACAGCAAAAACGGTGATTCCGGCATGGGAGACAATAACACCCCGGACAGTGCCGAAGACAACCCCCTCCAGCAGGATTCAGCGCAGGAGGATGGAGAATCCAGCCCTCATGAGAGAGCGGCAGAAAGAGAGGTAGAGGACGATAATTACATGCCTCCCTCCGAAGATGAGGCAAGCCTCGATTTACTTAATTAATTCGTCATGCCCGAGGATCCCGCTGAACAAGAGCGCTTTCAAAAGCAGGCTTATGGCCACGGCAAGCAGCCTCAAGAAAGCAGCAACAGCTTAGAGCTGACCAAGACTTGCTAGCCGACAGATGGATCAAGTCCTTGCGTCAAGAGTATGAACTCGAGCGCCTCCAAGAGCTACCCAAAACGCAGGCTGCTACCCCGATTAGAGGAGGAAGCACCCAAACCTACATCACCAGCGCATGATACGGCTGACCGGCCACCTCGTGGCCGCGACAGAGAGGCCTCGCGGCCCTCAACTCAAGCCGCACCCCGGCACCGCTCAAAAAATACCAAGGCGCGGGGAAATGTGCCACACCTGTGAGATATGTTGGAGGACAAGGAAAGGCAAAAAAGATCGATCTACGGATCGCGTGGGCGCCCCACGACACGTGACGATAACCGTCACGCCGGATATGGCAACTCGCCGGGCGAACACAAGAGACAAAGCTCATTTGAGCTGCGCCGCGATATAGCCCAATATGTAGGGCGCCAAGACACCCACTATGCTTCACAGATGAAGTGATGGATCATCAAATCCCAGAGGGTTTCAAACCCGTAAACATTGAATCATACGATGGCACAAAAGATCCTGCAGTTTGAATCGAGGACTATCTCCTTCACATCCACATGGCCCGCGGTGATGATCTACACGCCATCGAATACCTCCCACTCAAAGTTAAAGGATCAGCACGGCATTGGCTAAACGGCTTGCCAACAGAGTCAATTGGTTGTTGGGAAGACCTGGAAGCCGCATTCCTCGACAATTTCCAGGGCACATATGTGCGACCACCAGACGCCGATGACCGAAGCCACATAATTCAGCAGCCAGAGGAATCGGCCAGACAATTCTGGACACGGTTCCTAACCAAGAAAAATCAAATCGTCGACTGTCCGGATGCAGAGGCCCTTGCAGCCTTCAAACACAACATCCGCGACGAGAGGCTTGCCCGGCACCTAGGACAGGAAAATCCGAAATCCATGGCAGCCCTCACAACACTCATGACCCGCTTTTGCGTGGGAGAGGACAGTTGGCTAGCTCGTAGTAACAACATGACCAAGAGCCCTGGTAATTCGGATACCAAGGACAACAATGGTAGGTCGCATCACAACAAGCACAAGCGCCGCATTAACGGCGATAATGCTGAGGATACGGTAGTCAATGCCGGATTCAGAGGCTCTAAGCCCGGTCAGGGGAAAAAGCCATTTAAAAGAAATACTCCGGGCCCGTCCAATTTGGACCGAATATTCGATCGCTCGTGCCAGATACACGGCACCCCCGAAAAACCAGCCAGCCACACCAACAGGGATTGTTGGGTGTTCAAGCAGGCAGGCAAGTTAACTGCCAAAAATAATGACAAGGGGCTGCATAGCGATGACGATGAGGAGCCCCGGCCGCCGAACAATAGTGGACAGAAGGGCTTCCCCCCACAAGTGCGGACGGTGAACATGATATACGCAACCCACATACCCAAAAGGGAGCCGAAGCGTGCACTAAGGGACGTATATGCGATGGAGCCGGTTGCCCCAAAGTTCAACCCGTGGTCTTCCTGCCCGATCACTTTTAATCGAAGGGACCACCCCACTAGCATCCGCCACGGCGGATTCGCCGCATTGGTCCTAGACCCAATCATTGACGGATTTCACCTCACCGTAGTCCTAATGGACGGCGGCAAGATCCTGAACTCGCTTTATCAGATGTTGTGCACAAAATGGGCATAGACCCATCAAGGATTAAACCCACGAAGACGACCTTTAAAGGCGCCATACCAGGTGTAGAGGCCAACTGACAGGCTCGATACACTTGAAGTGGTCTTCGGATCCCCGGATAACTTCCGAAGCGAGGAGTTAATCTTCGACATAGTCCCGTTCCGCAGTGGCTATCACGCACTGCTCGGACGAACCGCATTTGCAAAGTTCAATGCGGTGCCACACTACGCATATCTCATGCTCAAGATGCCAGGTCCTCAAGGAGTCATTACGGTCAATGGAAATACCGAACGCTCTCTCAGGACGGAGGAGCATACGGTGGCTCTCATGGCGGAAGTACAAAGCAGCCTCTTAAGGCAATTCTCGAGTCCGGCTATTAAATGTCCGGACACCGTCAAGCGCGCCCGGGGTAACCTACAACAAGACTGCCTGGCACGTTCCGAGCACGCATAGCAATGCGGCACAAACCCCAGCCCTCGTGAAATTGTGAAACCAGTACTACGCGTACATAATTACGCTCTGGAAATACCATGGGCATAGGGGGAGGGTGAAAGTACATGTAGTCCCCATGTGTGGTTTTGGTAATTAATTAATGACAATCCTTATGGACTAATGTTTGCATTGAGATATACATTTGAAGATTAGTCCCATTGGAAAATGATTGAAGAATAATGAAAGAAAACTCCTTTGAAGCAACAATTACATCGAGATGATCAAAATGGAGTTCATTGGAGTATCTTAAGGGTTTCCATGCTTAGAGCTATGGTTTGAGCCATAATGGATCAAGATCTTAAAGAGGATGATTTGAATGAAGAATTCTAGGAGTGGCTCAAAGATATGATCATAATGGACTCATGTGTTGAGTCATGATTGAGCAAGCTATTCAAGTGAAGAATTCGATATATCCTTCATGACGTCAAGATTAAACATGGAGTAGAGATATAGGTTGACCAAGATGAAGCTCAAAAGATCGAACTCTAAATGGTCAACACATGAGCACAAATGATGCACCACATAGGATCTTGTGGTATGATAAGAAATTATAAATTACACTCTGTGTACTAACCCATACTATGTGTTGTCTATGTTTTTGAGGGTTAGGTGATTCTCATGGGCTCGCATCGAGAAAGAGATTTCAAGTGTCTATGAGAGGACGACATCAAGTGTTGGTGATCATGGTTGACAAGGGCAAGTTCAAGATAACCATCCCAAAAGGATTACATGCTTGAAGCTTGTGGATGATCACATGATGGACAAGTGAAGATGAATACAAAGCAAAGCTTCCCCACATTGTGTATGAGGGAGAGACTTGAAGACTTCACTAATGTCTTGCCTTCATCTTGAGCCAAGAAGAAACATCAACATCAAGCTCAAGTGAACGGCTCGTGTCAAAGGTATTAGTTCCTTTGACGTTAGTGTTGTGGAGTGATGACCACCAAAGAAACATATACACTCAAGAATGGATTCTTGATAGCTATGTAGTGTAGCTATTTTTATGATTCTTGAGTTATAGGGATCCCGCACTATTAAGAGGGGATCAAAGGGGTTTGTGATGGATTTGCTCAAGTCAACATCTTCTATACACAATTCCACTCATATCCTATATACCAAAGAAAAGCCAAAGCCAAATAGTTTCCCAAAATATATGATCTAACCTTTGCATAATTTGAACCTCCATATTGGTTGATTTTGGGTGGTTCACTATCTGAGGACTTGGAGCTTTTCCATAGCTTCAAAACGAGCCCAAGATCATCAAAATCGGAGTCCGGATGTGACAGTTATGCATGTTTTAGTTTTGGGGTTCCTGCTGTTATTTTGGCCGGACGTCCGTAACGTCCGGAAATCCGTGCGCCAATCCAGAATCAAACGGACGGAAATCCGGTAAGTTCCGGACGTCCGTCTCCGGACGTCCGAAAATGTCGGACGTCCGTCAAACCTGTTTCGCAAATATCCTGATACATTCGTTCGATGGCGCAGTTATAGCAGCCGGACGTCCGGTGTTCCACCGGACGTCCCGGTGCTCGCGAGCACCGGACGTCCGGTAATCCACCGGACGTCCGACACTTTCCTGAGCAGAATTCACCCCCAACGGCCAGATTTGTGCCCATGCTATCTATATACCCTACCTTCGGATGTCCGGCGCTCTACGGACGTCCGGTCTTTCTGATTGCCGGACGTCCGGACACTTCCGGACGTCCGACACTTCCACAACAGAAACATTTTATGCGGATGTCCGGAACCTCCGGACGTCCGACACTTTCACATCGAAGCATTCTTATGGATGTCCGCCCCGCCGGACGCATCAGATCCTGTACATTGGTGTGCGGGTCACACTTTTCACAGCCGCCGGTCGTCTGATGATCGCCGGACGTCTGACCCATTTGGGCCTCCTGACGTCCGACGTTCTCCTGGACGTCCGCCATCCTGCACCCCAAACGGTCACCTTTTCCCACCACCTATATATATTCCTTTCCTTCCACGGGTAGGGGTTGACCATTCACTTTGAACAAACTCTAGAACACTTCTCACACTCTCTCTCATTTCTCCACACCAAATCTTAGATCCCCAAGTGATTTGAGAGCTTTGAAAGAAGTTGTCCGATCAAGTGATAGATCCACTTATCCTCCTTCTTTGCACCCAAGGAATTCGTGATTTGAGCAAGTCTTGAGCAAATCCCCATCGATCTTGTTACTCTTGGAGGTTGGAGACTCCTAGGCGGTAGGAGTCTTCGAGAGGAATCGACCTTTGTGATTACCCCCCGGATAAGTTTGTGAGGGTTTGGAGACCACCCCAAGGTCTACCACTAGTGGTTGAGAAACGCCTTCGTGGTGTTGTCTCAAGGAGAATAGGGTGAGCCTTCGTGGCGTTGGTGTGCCTTCGTGGTAACATCCACCTCTCTAACGGTGACTAGCTTTCCTCCAAGGAAGTGAACATCGGGATACATCATCGCCTCTCGTGACTTCGGTTATCCCTAACCCTAACTCCTTACTTGTGGTTTACCTTGGTAACTTGACCGCGCATTCACTATTCTTGTTGTCCTCATTATATTGTGTTGGTTACCATATCGTAGAGATTATTTAGGCCAACACTTTATAGTCCGCAATTCATACTTCCTACTATTGTTCTATCTTGTGTTTAGTGTGAACTGCTAGCTTGTAACATATCTTGTGTAAGCTTGTAATGCTTACTTGAGTTTGCTTGTATCATTCAATTCCATATATTGTGATACAATTTGTGTAAGCTTGTATTCCCTACTTGTGGGTGTCTCAGATTATTCATTTCCATATCTCGTGATATACATTGAGTAAGTTTGTGTAACTTACTTGTGCTTACTCATATCCTCGTTGTTCTCATCTTGTTTATGCTAAGTTGTTGGTGCACTTAGTGAGCCTAGTATATTTAGGATTTGTGCTTGAAAAGTATCCGCTTAGTTTATTTCCGCATTAGGATATAGCCAAATCCGTAAAAGATTTTAAAACACCTATTCACCCCCCCTCTAGGCGACATCGTGGTCCTTTCAATTGGTATCAGAGCTAGGTCTCTCCTTATCAGGCTTAACCGCCTAGAGAGTAACGATGTCGACTAGTGAACTAGTGCATGATGACACATTTTGTTTTAATGGCACAAATTACATTATGTGGAGATTACGCATGATTTATCACTTTCGGGCCATGGGTCCAAATGCTTTGCGGATTGTGGTTGTAGGGAATTAAAATCTAAAGGATGGACAATCTCCGTCACTTGGTGATATGCATCTTGATAGTGAAGCTTTAAGTATCATTCACCAAGCTATAAGCTTCGAGGTGTTCAAGTCAATTTCGTCTTGTTCATTGGCTCATGATGCTTGGACCAAAATTGAAGATATATATGGTGGGTCCAATCTTCATGAAGACAATATTCTTTTTGGGGAGTTAATGGAGGAGTTCTCCACAATTTTAAATCATGAAGAGCTCTCTATTGCTTCCACCTCCGATTACTTGCATACCTCAACATCTTTCACTTCACCAACATGTGGCATACCACAAGAGGAAATCAATAAAGATGAGGCATGCTTGACTGATGAAGAATCCTCCTCTCCAAAAGAATCATCATCAACCCCTTGTGTTCACATGTGCCTCATGGCAAGAGGTAATGACGAGGTATCATCTTCTCTTAGTGATAATGATGATAGTTGTAATGAGGAAGATGATGAAGTCTTGACTCAAAATCTCTATGAGATTGGGAAAACTCTTCAGAGAGCTAAAAATAACACTTATAAAAGGTTCCAAGATGTTCTTGCTTGCTTTGAAAAACGTAATGGTTTATTTCTCAATGAGGAAGCTAAAAGTGAACAGCTTGAACATGAACTTGCTAAGGCTCATGAAACGCTTAGTGACTTGAGGTCTTCAAAAGAAGAGATTAACGTTACTCATTGTAAGCTTAAAGAGGATTTTGAGCTCCTTCTCCTTGAATGCAATAGTGTCAAGGGAGAGCTCATAAAACTCTCTAAGTCTCATGAGGAGCTTCAATCAACTCATGAGAAGTCACTAAGTTCTACTTGCTCCTCTCATATTGATAATGATGTCTGTGCTACTAACTCGATTTCATGTGAAGCATCAATTTTGAAGGAGAATGTTGAGCTATGTCCTCAACTTGCTTTGCTAACAAGAAATTATGGGAAATTGGGAGAAAGTCATAAAAAGCTCTCAGACACTCATGATGATCTTCTAATCTCTCATGATGAGTTAAAGTTAGCTCATGAGGCTATGGTCACCAAGGTAAAATCATGTGAGTCTCATGTGGATATTAGCACATCTTCTACTCGAAATGCCTTATTGTCATGTTCTAGTCCTTGCAATTCCTCTCTACATGATATTGGTACATCTTGTTATGAATTGCTCACCATGCCTTTTTGCTCTAACAATGAAGCTTCTACTTCCTCTAGTTCTTTTGTTAATACTAACCTTGTAGAGGAAAATAAAGAGCTCAAGGCCCAAGTCACTAGTTTGAAGAAAGACTTGGAAAAATGTTGTGATAATATATTGAGTGTGCAAAAGGACCCTCAAGACAAAATAGGACTTGATTTCATCTCCAACAAGAAGAAGTCCAAGAACAAGAAGAAGGAACAAGATCAAGTCAAGAATTGGCCCAACATTACTTGCTTCAAGTGCAAGAATGTTGGACACCATGTGAGATCATGTCCATTGAAGAAGAAGGCTTCAAATGTGAAGCATCAAGGGAAGTGGCCTCAAGTTCAATATCAAGATAATGAAAGGCCTCTTCCCATGCCTAACCAAGATAATGCTCTCCAAGTTGAAAAGGTAAAGAAGAAGAGAAAGGGGAGCACATGTTGCTATAATTGTCGTAAGAAGGGACACATAGCTTCATCTTGTCCCAACGGTAACATATCTAAGCCTCCTATAGTCAATAATCATTATTCGCTAAGGAAGGATATTGTTGGCAATGTGTTTGCCAAGTTTGTGGGTTCCCAAAGAAGTTTGAAAGTGGACAAGACCATTTGGGTTGCCAAGCCTATTGTTACTAACTTCTTAGGACCCAACTTGGTTGGGGACCATCAAGCTCAAACTTGATCAATAGGTGTGTGGAGGGCATTGTAGACTTGGCTACTTCATGAAGAAAAACTATTTTCACCATATGTTATGGTTAATGCCAAGTCAAGTGGATTATCATCATATCTATCAATCCAATGCTCCTCTTTGCAGTAACTTGTACTTGCATTGTTTACATTGAAAGTTGCTATGTCCCTTGCATGATTAGGTTTTGTACCTAGCATGTGCTTTTATAGTTGTAAGCTTCCTAGTATGCTAGATTTGTGTTATCGAGCATGTGGAGGTCGCAATGCACGTCCTATCAGTGAGTGTGTGGCTTCAAGACTCTATCGCTTCATTAGTTGAATCTTACTTGGCTCTTTTGAGATATTAATGGATCATCACATTATGGGGAGTGCTATGTTTTACGCATTTCACAAACCTTAAATGTGTATGTATGTGGGATACCACCTAGTATTGTTAGTGCAATATTATCTAGTTACTATGTGGTATGTAAAGCTCATTTGAAACTCAAATTCTTATCCATTAATTATCCTTAGTTGGGTTTCATTTGCTTCTTGTGGATAATACATGGATCATCATATTGTGGGGGAGTGATATGCTTTGTGCATATCACAATCCTTGTTAATATGAACAATTGAGGGATGCCACTTAGAATTTATATTTGAGATTATCTTATATCTCCGTGGCATGCAATGTCTTGTTTACGAATGGCATTCTTGTGCGGTTTTGCTCATGGTTATCTTTAAAATCATATTTTGAAAATCATTTGATTAAAGCTATTCCAATTCTTGCTTTGCATAATGATTTATCTAGTTGGAATGTTAATATTATTCTATCCAAGCATTGTGTTTATTTCTAAATTCTCATGTTATGCTTGTGTTAGTATAGATGATCATGTACTTATTTGGTTTCTACAATCAATGATAACCCGAAATACCATTTTGTTTGAATTCATCTTATTGCTCTATATGAGAGTTTGTTATCTCATTGTTTATAGTGTCCTATATCTATTTGAGTGAGATATTCCTATGAGTATGTGTGCAATGCATATCTTATATGCTCATTGTTTTTTTTTATGTTGAACTTTGGGTGCTATCATATGTTGATTTGTCACTTTGATTCATTTTGGTCAATATTGGAAGTATTAACGGTTATGTGGTCATTTGTCCAATTTGTATCTCCCTGGATTTTGGTAGGCTTGTGCATGCATATTTACTATGTGTAAATTCACATCCTTGTTTGCCTTATTTGATCCAATATATATATGGTAAATCCATCAAATTCTTAATAGCTATGATGTGCATGAAATTCAAATTCATATCAATAGGCACATATTTAAGTGGGTTTACCCTATGTGTTGTAGTTATGCTAACTACTTGGACCCAATAAGTTTGGGGACCATATTGTACTTAAAATGTTTTAGGTACATTTGAGAAGCATTGGGTGCTTGGCTTATTCATGAAGGTGGTGGCACTATGAGGAAATTAGAGCCAAGCTTGGACATTTTATTGATCTACAACTTCATACCAATGCTATCTCGGTAACAAGTATTTACTTCATGCATATATATAGAAATGAGGTCAACCTTGTGTAGGTTGTATCATGGCATGAATTTCTTGAGTCGTTCCTGTGATACTTGTTTCCTTTCTCAAAGCATCCCAACAATGATCTCTTGTTGCTAGTTGTGATGTCTTTGATGGTTGTGTGTTTGGAGTTCATTAATATACAATAATATTATATTAAGCCATGTGCCATGCTTTCAAGCAAAGATCTCATTGGTCTATTTTATGACTCCCGCTTGGATATCTTATTCCTTCCTTTTGCAACTATTTTATGTGTACATCCTTCTTTGTGGATATCATCTACCTAGTATCTTATACACGTGAGAGAAGTTACATCTCTAGTTGATATCCCTATTCTTTCATGTCCACCATTTCATTCACTTTTTATATCTTTTTGGTGGCTCCATGGAAGCATTTGTTGAATGAGTGCATGTCTTACCTCTTTGCATCTTAGTGCACTCATGTTTGGTGCAGATTTGTGTCCTCATGCCTGTCTTGACAAGCCTATTATTTCATATCTTCATCATGGGTTGTCACAAGCTTTGATTTTTAGGTTACTATTAGTGAGCTTGTGAACCCATTTGCTTGATGTGTGTGTGACCTTCTTAACTTCGTGTGTGTGGGAAGGACATGTCTTGCACCTTGTATCTCATTTACTCAAGGCTATGTTGATGCTTAATTCTCATCCTTATACTAGTCTTCTCAAGTGTTTTTACGTGTCTCACACACATCATTTTGGTTGTGCCTATTCTTAGATTGCCTCATGTACATGTTGCTCAACCATATGTTTGTTGCAAACGCTAGGCTTCTTTTTATCTATGTTTGCTTGCAATTTTCGTGTGTTCCTATTGATTTTGGGGGAGTGATGATCCTATTTTGTACACTCGTATCCAAATAATAATAAAAAAAATCTAAATTGTGCACAAATCATGGGGAGCTTCTCTATTTTTCTTAGAACACTCCTTTACCCAAATCGTAATATTCTTTTACCTTTTGGCTCGTCGAATCTTTTGATTGCTTGCTTCACTTTGTGTTATGCAAATGAGATCAATTTGTGCCATGAGCTTTGTGCCATGTACCTTGCTATTATGACTAGGCTCAAGTTGTATAATAGTTGATTCACTTGTGGATATCATGTTTTATCAATTGCAACCTTTCTTTTGTGTATATGAGTTTCTTTATGGATACATATCATGATTATTATTGGCCACTTAGAAATTTTTATACATGAAAACGCTCATATCTTTGTATCTGATTGCATTCTATAGATTCCGAGCTCCTTTAATTGTTCATCATTGAATATGTGCATTTGTTTTCACTCACATGTTGGGATATGCACACATCAAGGACTTAACTCGCATTATATTGGTCTGCTAGATGTTTTGTCTTCCATTTTGGCATTTGGTGCCAATGGGGAGAAGTTTAGAGGGTTTAAGATAAATATCTTTTGTAATTCTTGTTGTCACTCATGCATATCTACCCTTGTTATATATTCTTATTGCATGAATGAGCATTGTATATAGAGAAATCTCCTCCTAGTTTATGTCAACCGATATATGCAATGACATTCAAAGTTCATTCACACATGCATATATTGTGGGGGAGTTTGCTCTATATACTATGGGTGTACTATCATCAAAGGCTTGTGTAGTGTCTTGATGATAGTACAACCATCCCAAGTATACAATTTATTCATTACATAAACCCTCTTGTTGAGGTTGTCATCAATTACCAAAATGGGGGAGATTGAAAGTACATGTAGTCCCCATGTGTGGTTTTGGTAATTAATTAATGACAATCCTTATGGACTAATTTTTGCATTGAGATATACATTTGAAGATTAGTCCCATTGGAAAATGATTAAAGAATAATGGAAGAAAACTCCTTTGAAGCAACAATTACATCGAGATGATCAAAATGGAGTTCATTGGAGTATCTTAAGGGTTTCCATGCTTAGAGCTATGGTTTGAGCCATAATGGATCAAGATCTTAAAGAGGATGATTTGAATGAAGAATTCTAGGAGTGGCTCAAAGATATGATCATAATGGACTCATGTGTTGAGTCATGATTGAGCAAGCTATTCAAGTGAAGAATTCGATATATCCTTCATGACGTCAAGATTAAACATGGAGTAGAGATATAGGTTGACCAAGATGAAGCTCAAAAGATCGAACTCTAAATGGTCAACACATGAGCACAAATGATGCACCACATAGGATCTTGTGGTATGATAAGAAATTATAAATTGCACTCTGTGTACTAACCCATACTATGTGTTGTCTATGTTTTTGAGGGTTAGGTGATTCTCATGGGCTCGTGATCGAGAAAGAGATTTCAAGTGTCTATGAGAGGACGACATCAAGTGTTGGTGATCATGGTTGACAAGGGCAAGTTCAAGATAACCATCCCAAAAGGATTACATGCTTGAAGCTTGTGGATGATCACATGATGGACAAGTGAAGATGAATACAAAGCAAAGCTTCCCCACATTGTGTATGAGGGAGAGACTTGAAGACTTCACTAATGTCTTGCCTTCATCTTGAGCCAAGAAGAAACATCAACATCAAGCTCAAGTGAACGGCTCGTGTCAAAGGTATTAGTTCCTTTGACGTTAGTGTTGTGGAGTGATGACCACCAAAGAAACATATACACTCAAGAATGGATTCTTGATAGCTATGTAGTGTAGCTATTTTTATGATTCTTGAGTTATAGGGATCCCGCACTATTAAGAGGGGATCAAAGGGGTTTGTGATGGATTTGCTCAAGTCAACATCTTCTATACACAATTCCACTCATATCCTATATACCAAAGAAAAGCCAAAGCCAAATAGTTTCCCAAAATATATGATCTAACCTTTGCATAATTTGAACCCTCCATTTTGGTTTATTTTGGGTGGTTCTCTATCTGAGGACTTGGAGCTTTTCCATAGCTTCAAAACGAGCCCAAGATCATCAAAATCGGAGTCCGGATGTGAAAGTTATGCATGTTTTAGTTTTGGGGTTCCTGCTGTTATTTTGGCCGGACGTCCGGTAACGTCCGGAAATCCGTGCGCTAATCCAGAATCAAACGGACGGAAATCCGGTAAGTTCCGGACGTCCGGTCTCTCGGACGTCCGGAAAATGTCGGACGTCCACAAACCTGTTTCGCAAATATCCCGATACATTCGTTCGATGGCGCAGCAGAAGCTGCCGGACGTCCGGTGTTCCACCGGACGTCCCGTGCTCAGTTAGCACGGACGTCCGTAATCCACCGGACGTCCGACACTTTCTTGAGCAGAATTTCAACGGCCAGATTTGTGCCCATGCTATCTATATACCTTACCTTCGGATGTCCGCGCTCTACGGACGTCCGGTTCTTTCTCGATTGCCGGACGTCCGGACACTTCCGGACGTCCGACACTTCCACAACAGAACATTTTTGCGGATGTCCGGAACCTCCGGACGTCCGACACTTTCACATCAGAAGCATTCTTATGGATGTCCGGCCCCGCTCGGACGACCGTATCCTGTACATTGGTGTGCGGGTCACACTTTTCACAGCGGCCGGTCGTCCGATGATCGCTTGACGTCCGACCCATTTAGCTCTCCGGACGTCCGACGCTTCTCCTGGACGTCCGCCATCCTGTACCCCAAACGGTCACCTTTTCCCACCACCTATATATATTCCTTTCCCTCCACGGGTAGGGGTTGACCATTCACTTTGAACAAACTCTAGAACACTTCTCACACTCTCTCTCATTTCTCCACACCAAATCTTAGATCCCCAAGTGATTTGAGAGCTTTGAAAGAAGTTGTCCGATCAAGTGATAGATCCACTTCTCCTCCTTCTTTGCACCCAAGGAATTCGTGATTTGAGCAAGTCTTGAGCAAATCCCCATCGATCTTGTTACTCTTGGAGGTTGGAGACTCCTAGGCGGTAGGAGTCTTCGGAGAGGAATCGACCTTTGTGATTACCCCGGATAAGTTTGTGAGGGTTTGGAGACCACCCCAAGGTCTACCACTAGTGGTTGAGAAACGCCTTCGTGGTGTTGTCTCAAGGAGAATAGGGTGAGCCTTCGTATGCGTTGGTGTGCCTTCGTGGTAACATCCACCTCTCTAACGGTGACTAGCTTTCCTCCAAGGAAGTGAACATCGGGATACATCATCGCCTCTCGTGACTTCAAGTTATCCCTAACCCTAACTCCTTACTTGTGGTTTACCTTGGTAACTTGACCGCGCAAGATTCACTATTCTTGTTGTCCTCATTATATTGTGTTGGTTACCATATCGTAGAGATTATTTAGGCCAACACTTTATAGTCCGTAATTCATACTTCCTACTATTGTTCTATCTTGTGTTTAGTGTGAACTGCTAGCTTGTAACATATCTTGTGTAAGCTTGTAATGCTTACTTGAGTTTGCTTGTATCATTCAATTCCATATATTGTGATACAATTTGTGTAAGCTTGTGTTCCCTACTTGTGGGTGTCTCAGTATTATTCATTTCCATATCTCGTGATATACATTGAGTAAGTTTGTGTAACTTACTTGTGCTTACTCATATCCTCGTTGTTCTCATCTTGTTTATGCTAAGTTGTTGGTGCACTTAGTGAGCCTAGTATATTTAGGATTTGTGCTTGAAAAGTATCCGCTTAGTTTATTTCCGCATTAGGATATAGCCAAATTCGTAAAAGATTTTAAAACGCCTATTCACCCCCCCTCTAGGCGACATCGTGGTACTTTCAGAGGGGCATGACAACGGCATGCCCAGAATGCGGCTCAACCGCACCAGGGGCTCCCGTTTGTGTCATTCTTTTCTTTTCTTCTTTCATTTTACTTTCAGGACTCCGTTCTCACGAAGCCCTGTCCGGCAGTAGAATCGCCGAACACACGATGCAACAGCTAGGGAAGCAGAAAGCTACGGTGAGTGTCCAGGTGGTCTCTATTACGAGCAGTATACCTGTTTTACACACCATCCCGCAGCTTACCCCTGGACGGGGACATGTTAAAAAGTCCCGTCCCTTTGCTTATCGCACTATTTGTATTGTTCTGCTCTTACTGCAGCCCTTTTTGAACAAACAATACATAGCTTCTACCTATTATTGAATTCCTTTTTTCTATATATATGTGTTCAGTTATGGCATTGTGGAACCGTACACTTTGGTACGGGCAATACACCAGGGGCTTAAGTACCCCACAATATGGTGTGATAAGTCCCAACACTTTCACAAGTGCGGCACCCGAACTTATAGCATTATATGCATCGGCTCGAATCATGTCTTGGGTCAATAGTTGGGTTTGCGGCTCCCATGTTTTGGTACCTTATGTTCCGTTATATCGGCTAAGGTAGCTGGGAGAACCACTGCGATTGTGCCCCGGTTGAGCTGGGTTAAGCACCTCAGTGGAGAAGGCTAAAACTGATCGTCATGATAGGGCGAGAGCCGGTCGCTGTTCGAGAGGTTTTCGAGTCTCTAAATACTTATGCCGCTTAGAGCGAGGAGTCGGCATTGTCCGGCCTAGGTGTGGATAGCGCCCTGAACTCGGTCTTCCGAATACCAGGGGCTCCGCTGAAATTTAAAATTATAGAATTCTATGGCTAAGTGAGAGTGTTCAAGCATTATAGTCTGGTTGCCTTGTTCGTTGCGTTGAGCGCCTCCCTCGAAGGACCCAAGAATGGGAACAAGAGCGCTCAAGTTTATCCCGTACACCCCAACACTCGTGGCATGGGGGTTGAAGCCGACGACTCGCCATCTCCCAAAATTTAATAAACGGCCGCACAGAAGGTAATATTTTAAATTCAAAAGTGTTGCTTAGCGCATATGAACAAGTTTTTAGTGTACAGGATAACAAATGCGAGTCTACTCAAAAATTACATCTTTGGAGCATTCACCCGCTATAAGGCGGGCACCCTTCAGGACGCCCTCATAATACATCTCAGGCTTGCGATGCTCCTTGCCCGCTGGTGGTCCGTCCGTCACAAGCTTCTCAGCGTCCATCCTGCCCCAGTACACCTTAGCACGGGCAAGGGCTCGATGTAAACGGAGTGCTTGACGACTTCAACCCATGGACAGGCATCCACCAGCCGCCTCACCAGCCCAAAGTAGCTCCCAGGCATGGCTTCCTTGGGCCATAGTCGAACTTTGAGGCCCTTCATGGCCTGTTCGGCCACCTTATGGAGCTCGACTGGCTGCTTCAGTTGGTCGCTGAAGGGCACCGGGTGTCCGGCCTCAGCATACTGAGACCAGAACACCTTCTCCGTCGAGCTCCCCTCCTCGGCTCGGTAGAATGCGGCAGCATCAGACACACTACGGGGCAGATCTGCGAATGCTCCTGGAGAGCTCCGGATTCGGGTAAGTAACAGATAATTCACTTTCACGTGCTTGCTTTGCATAAAGAATGCCTTACCCGCCGCTATCTTCTTCATCGCCTCGATTTCCTGGAGGGCTTTTTGGGCTTCGGCCTTAGCGGCTTTGGTGCTCTCAAGGGCCGAGGAGAGCTCGGACTCTCGAGTCCTTGAGTCATGCTCCAAACTCTCGTGTTTTTCCACGAGAGCCTGGAGCTCTTGCCGCACCTCTGCCACCCGCGCCTCCTGCTTCTCTCGCTTGGTGCGCTCATGGCATGATGCCTTGGCCTTGGACACCGCTTCCTTCGTGGTTGCCACCTCGCTCGTGGGCCCTGCAATATTCACGTTATTCCTGTCATTTTTTGCAACCACATCTTTTAAATACTCCCATAAGGTATTACTTACCTTCCCTGTCCTCGAGCTGCTTTTTGGCAAGGCCGAGCTCGTTCTTGGACCGCTCGAGGCTCTGTTTCAATGCATCAACCTCCGCAGTCAAGGCGGGCAGAGGTCAAGAAGCAGCCTGCATTCCCATATTGACATACTTATGTTAGACTCCTCAGATATCTTTTAGATCCTCGCCGGCTTTTTCTTTCCAACACCAAACCGAGCATCCGGGCTACTATCCATGCGGTAATATTTTTACATATCTTAAATACATACCTCAAAGCCTCGTTAGAAGGTCGGCATTAGCTTACCAGCCCGCTCTTAGCGGACTGAACTTTCTGGATCACCACACTCATAACAGTGCGGTGCTCCTCGTTGATGGAAGCGCCGTTAAGCGCCTCCATCAAATTATCCGGTGCCTCCGGCTGGGCGGAGGTAACCGGCGTTGCAGTCTTGCCCTTCTTAAGGGGGTCGCCGGACTCGGAACCATCAAGGTTTCCAGACGGAGTCCGGCACAGGGCCGGACTTAAAGCCCTTCGGGGTTTTATCCCCTTTGCACCCGGTGTCCGGGAGGTCGCCTTGCGGCGCCCCTAGCGCTACCTCCTCCTGGCTGGGCCCCTTTTGGGACTCCACCTCGGCGTCATCCGCGGCGGGAGGAGACGAGGCGGTCGGAAGTGAGGCGCTATTCACATCCGACGAATCCAGGGAGCCGCTCGTCGAAACGCCGAGCTCGTCCCTGGGCGGGCTGCATGGTTATATTCGGCGTTAGAAGATGTTGTGCGACAAATGGAATGCCATGAGTTATTCTGGTGTCCGGACACTTACGATCTCGCCAGGGGCTTGGCCCTCGGTGGCCACCCCTCTTCGTCGTCATCGGCATTGGTGGCGTAGTCCGGAGGAAGGGTCCTTCCCTTCTTGGACCCTCCGGCCTCCCCAGTTGGGGCGACCTTCCATTTCTTCTCTCCCCCTGTTGGGGGAGAGGCTTCTTTTTCCTCCTCCTCGTCTTCGCGGAGGAGTCCGCCTCGGAGTCATCGGACGATGAGTCCGACAACACCTGGCGTCCGCTGGGTCTTCTGGCAAGGGAGCCGGACAGTCGACCTGTCCGGACGTCTTCTGCTAGTCCTGTGAAAGGTGAGGGAGTTTTAGATCCCTCATAGAGTCAAACTATGAAAAAAGAGTCCCATAAAGGGTAAAATAGCTTACCTCGCTGGCTTGATGTCATGAGCTGAATCCATGATCTTGATCTTCGGTTGCGGATGCGGGAGCCTCGGCGCCCTTGAACAGCACCTTCCAGGCATCTTTGTACGTAGTGTCGAAGAGCCGGCTCAAGGTTCGGTGCTGTGCCGGATCAAACTCCCACAAGTTGAAGGCCCGTTGCTGGCATGGGAGCATCCGGCGGATGAGCATAACCTGGACTACGTTGACAAGCTTGATTTTCTTGTCCACCAGGTTTCTTGTCCACCAGGAGTTCGGTTAGCTCTTCCAAATTACCCCACGTCAGGCCCGTCTCTTTCCATAAGGTGAGCCGTGTAGGGAAGCCAGATCGGAATTCGGGGGCCGCTGCCCATTTAGATTCGCGCGGCTCGGTGATGAAGAACCACCCCGATTGCCACCCCTTTATGGTCTCCATGAAGGAGCCCTCGAGCCATAGGACGTTGGCCATCTTGCCCACCATGGCACCTCCGCACTCCGCTTGGCGCACGCCCACTACCTTCGTCTTGACATTGAAGGTCTTCAGCCATAAGCCGAAGTGGGGCTGGATGCAGAAGAAGGCCTCGCACACGACGATGAACGCCGAGATGTTGAGGATGAAATTCGGGGCCAGATCATGGAAATCTAGGCCATAGTAGAACATGATCCCCCGGAAAAATTGGTGAAGTGGAAAACCTAGTCCGCGGAGGAAGTGGGGGAGGAACACCACCCTCTCATGGGGCCTGGGGGTGGGGATGAGCTGCCCCTTGTCGGGGAGCCGATGCGCGATGTCGTAGGACAAGTATCCGGCCTTTCTCAGCTTTTTGATGTGCCCCTCCGTAACGGAGGAGGCCATCCACTTGCCTCCCGCTCCGGACATAGTTGGAGAAGGTTGAGGTGGGATGTGCGGACTTGGGCACTAGAGATCAAGTGCGCGGAAATGGATGGGCAAAGGAGGAAGAAGGCGTGTGTGAAAAAGTGGATCCTTATCCCCTTATATGGACGGACAAAGCTATGCGTCCCCACCGGCCTGATAAAACTCGCTTATCTCCCAAGTTCCGTAATCAATGGCGCGGTTGGGTTACCCACGCCCGTATTGATGAGAATCCCGGAATAAGGGGACACGATCTATGCTTTGACAAGACGTGCCAAGGAAACCACCTCGCTAAACGCTACCGAGGTGGGACAAGAAAATGATTCAATAAAGGCTTGGCCGTGGTGTGATATCACGTTGCGGAATACGTCAGTAGATTGAACTTGTGTAAATATTATTCTCTCTACGGTGGTATGTGGAACTTATTTTGCAGAGCTGGACACTATCCTTGTGTTCAAAATCTTCTATGAAGAATTCGGAGGAGGAACCCGCCTTGCAATGCCGAAGAGAATATGCGCACCGGACTCGTCGTCATTGAAGCCTGGTTCAGGGGCTACCGAGGGAGTCCTGGATTAGGTGGTGTCCGGATAGCCGGACTATGGCCTTTGGCCGGACTCCTGGACTATGAAGATACAAGATTGAAGACTTCGTCCCGTGTCCGGATGGGACTTTCCTTGGCGTGGAAGGCAAGCTTGGCGATACAGATATGTAGATCTCCTACCATTGTAATCGACTGTAACCCTAACCCTCTTCGGTGCCTATATAAACCGGAGGGTTTTAGTCCCAGAGGACTAACAACAATCATACCATGGGCTAGCTTCTAGGGTTTAGCCTCTCTAATCTCGTGGTAGATCTACTCTTGTACTAACCATATCATCAATATTAATCAAGCAGGGGTAGGGTTTTACCTCCATCGAGAGGGCCCGAACCTGGGTAAAAACATCGTGTCCCTTGTCTCCTGTTACCATCCGCCTAGACGCACAGGTCGGGACCCCCTACCCGAGATCTGCCGGTTTTGACACCAACATCCATCCATTGACCTCTTGAGGAATACTTCAATATTGAACCTTGGGTGTTGTATGAAAACTTTCCTTGCCTCCTGACAATAGAGGTGGTTTCAGAGGTAATCATCAGTGAAGCATGAAAACAAGGATGTGCATAAATATCTTCTCTATATTGGAAATGGGGCAAAGGAATACAAAAAGGCAAGGTATAATAGTTAGTACCATCTTGTAAACCTCAGTGCTTCCCATTGTTTCCCTGCAACACATATAAGGTAGTTAGTCATCAGGTTAAGTAAGGGTTCACATGCTATCAGTAAAATATGTTGATGATAAATAAGCACATTACAGATTCATCAGATTAATTCAAGCCACATGGAAAACCCATTTATCCAAACCAAGCATGATTAGGAACTAGGAAATATAGCACTTGTATATATTTCTCATGTATTAAGTGCAGCCAAATTCGATTTATTCCTCACATGGTATACAATAACAGAATGCAGCCACAACAATTGAACATAGCATTGCAGAATTGAACCAAGCAATTCACTAAACACCACAACAAATGAACCAAACATTAACTGAGCACCACATTGCACAATATAACATACTCCTAATAGAAGATCAGACATTTAACCAAACCAAGCATGCTTAACAACTTGGAAATATAGCAATTGTATTTGTTTCTCATGTATTTAGTACAGCCAAATTTGATTTATTCCTCACATGGTATACAATAAGAGAATGCAGCCACAACAATTGAACATCGCATTGCATAATTGAACCAAGCAATTAACTAAACACCACAACAAATGAACCAAACGTTACTGAGCACCACATTGCACAATATAACATACTCCTAATAGAAGATAAGACAGTTAACCAAACCAAGCATGCTTAACAACTTGGAAATATAGCAATTATATTTGTTTCTCATGTATTTAGTACAACCAAATTCGATTTATTCCTCACATGGTATACAATAATGTAATGCAGCCACAACAATTGAACATCTCATTGCAGAATTGAACCAAGCAATTAACTAAACACCACAACAAGTGAACCAAGCCACAACAAATGAACCAAGCAGTTAACTAAACACCAATTGAACAATATAACATACTCCTAATAGAAGATCAGATAGTTAACCAAACCAAGCATGCTTAACAACTTGGAAATATTGCACCCTGAAGAATTGAACATCACATTTGGAGAATTGAACCAAGCAGTTAATTGAACACCACATTGCACGACATATAGAACATATACACTATAGCAGAAGATTTCATGGTGAAAGTAGATAGCACAATTTACTAGAATTTGTTAAGGAAAGGCAGTAGCTAGCAAACTCAACATGGGTCCTTATAGTGAGCTAATAAGACAAGCTACTCCTCATTGTCGGAGATATCGATGACGATTGGCTCCTTGGACATGGAAGAGGGCGAGGCCTCCGCATCGTGGGTGCCCTCATTGTAGTGATGAGTTGTCTGAGCCGCTCCGGGCACCAACCTACCGGCTCTGGGGATGAGGTAAGCACGTGCACGCTGAGAAAACACCTCGTAGTCTTCATCGAAGGCACCGACGGTGGCCTCGAGAAAACGCCATGAACTGTTGTTTAAACCAGCCAACAGCATCGCGGTGTCGGTGCGCGTGGCGTCAACGGTGGCCTCGACGGCAAGGTGCTCCTCCAAGATCTGGGGGTTGGCACGAATGGCAGCCATCGCGACCTCATCCGCGCGTGCGGCCGCGATTTGCTTCTCCACTGCCAAATGCTCCTTGAGGTCCTGGCTATACTGCGTGCACCATGGCTTAGGCCGGCACTTATTTGGTGGAGGGGTCGGTGATTTGGGTGTAAGGTGTCGCGCTCGTGCCAGCGGTCGGGGCATGTGGGAGTTGGAAGGAGGACGAGGATGGGGGTCGGGTATGGATTACCTGCCTGGATAGGCGAGGCCGAGCAGCGTGAAGGAGGGTCGCCGGCGAGGAGGCGGCGGCACTGCAAGCAAGGAGTGAAGGTTTCAAGTCAGAAAGGAAGGCAGAAAGGGGGGAAATGTGGCTTTTGGTAAGGGGAGGGGAGGAGGTAGATATTTCATGAAGCCGAAAATTTGGAATCGCTTCAGCCAAAAAACTGGCGCGCAAAGTGTCATCAGACACGGTCTGAAGATATTTTGTGCTGCATCTCACACGGTTGGTTATAACAAACTATGTGGGATGAACTTTATTTTTTGATTTGAATTACATAATGGGGTCACAGCAGCCATGGAAGGTGTTTGAATTGCTAGACCTGTTATCTGCAGTGATCATAAAAGAATTGGAATTATTCAGGGTTCGTTTGGACATTTTTATGCATTAAGTGACTTTTCAATGCATTTATGTACATAATTCAAATTTGAACTACATGCACATGCTCCAGTGCATATAAATTGGTTGAAAAATCAAATCTTTGACCTTGGGTTCATGCTTAGGTCCCATGCAAGAAATGGGAATGAATGTCAAACACCAGGGCACCGTTGATTGCCGACAAAACATTGAGATGGCTGGTTTTTATATTCTATTAAGTCCAAATCTCGTCTGGAATTCATGAAACTTGGCATGCTATCATGGAGCGGCATCAACATGCCGTGCTACAAATTTTGTCCCATTTGGGGCAGGTCTGGGTATATGCTTCTCACAAACCGGAGCTTCTCACAACAAGCATGATGGTTTTCGGTAGGGAACATCCCACCTTTGGGGACGAAACGATATCCATTGCCTCTTATTGCTTTCAATTTTTTTCTTGTGTCAACATAGAACAACATGAGTGTTGTGTGATTTTTTGTGATTTTTCGGGGTTCGTTTGGACATTTTTATGCATTAACTGAGTGTTCAATGCATTTATGTGCATAATTCAAATTTGAACTGCATGCATGCTCCAGTGCATATAAATTGGTTGAAAAATCAAATATGTGTCCTTGGGTGCATGCTTAGGTCCCATGCAAGAAATGGGAATGAATTTCAAACACCAGGGCACCGTTGATTGCCGGCAAAACATTGAGATACCTGGTTTTTAAATTCTAGTAAATCCAAAACTCGTCCGGAATTCATGAAACTTGGCATGCTATCATGGAGCGGCATCAACAAGCCGTGGTACAAATTTTGTCCCGTTTGGGGCAGGTTTGGGTATATGCTTCTCACAAACCGGAGCTTCTCACAACAAGCATGATGGTTTTCGGTAGGGAACGTCCTACCTTTGGGGAGCAAACGATATCCATTGCCTTTTATTGCTTTCAAATTTTTTTCTCGTGCCAACATAGTACAACAGGAGAATTGTGTGAATTTTTGTGATTTTTCGGGGTTTGTTTGGACATTTTTATGCATTAACTGAGTTTTCAATGCATTTATGTGCACAATTCAAATTTGAACTACATGCGCATGCTCCAGTGCATATAAATTGGTTAAAAATCGAATTTGTGTCCTTGGGTGCATGCTTAGGTCCCATGCAAGAAATGGGAATGAATTTCAAACACCAGGGCATCGTTGATTGCTGGCAAAACATTGAGATGCCTGGTTTTTAAATTCTAGTAAATCCAAAACTCGTATGGAATTCATGAAACTTGGCATGCTATCATGGAGCGGCATCAACATGCCGTGGTACAAATTTTGTCCCATTTGGGGCAGGTTAGGGTATATGTTTCTCACAAACCCGAGTGTCGGTGTCAAAACCGGCGTATCTCGGGTAGGGGGTCCCGAACTGTGCGTCTAGGCGGATGGTAACAGGAGACAAGGGACACGATGTTTTTACCTAGGTTCGGGCCCTCTCGATGGAGGTAAAACCCTACTCCTGCTTGATTAATATTGATGATATGGGTAGTACAAGAGTAGATCTACCACGAGATCAGAGAGGCTAAACCCTAGAATCTAGCCTATGGTATGATTGTTGTTCGTCCTACGGACTAAAACCCTCCGGTTTATATAGGCACCAAGAGGGTTATGGTTACACGTAGTCGGTTACAATGGTAGGAGATCTACATATCCGTATCGCCAAGCTTGCCTTCCAAGCCAAGGAAAGTCCCATCCGGACACGTGATTTAAGTCTTCAATCTTGTATCTTCATAGTCCAGAGTCCGCCAAAGGCTATAGTCCGCCATCCGGACACCCCTAATCCAGACTCCTCAAGAGCCCCTGAACCAGGCTTCAATGACGACGAGTCCGGCGCGTAGATTGTCTTCGGCATTGCAAGGCGGGTTCTTCTCCAAATCCTGTGTACCTGTTGAATAGTGTCCGGCTTCTCATAAATATCGCGCTCCTTGGCTTCGACGCCCAATAATGGCCATCTTCCACGTGTTGAACGAATGCGAAAAGCCAGGGTATTTTTACATTTACCCCCCTAGGTGCTCAAATGTGCTGCCTATATAAGAGATGAGGATCTAGATCCTAATCACACCATCTTCCCTTCGCGAGCTTTCATCGAAGCGCATCTGACAGAAATCCATTCCATCATGGACAGTTGACGTGACTCCTCCTCTCGCCCTCCCAGTCCTCAGCTTGGAGATTGGAGAGATGCTCTGGCCCGCACAGCGAGCTAGTGACGCTCCAAACCAAGGGATTTCTTCCCCCAGCCTTCATGGTTCCGGTTCGAGCCGGACTCTCCACCTATAAGGGCGTAAAACAAGCGGAGAGCGTCCCCAGTCCCTCCCAAGGAGAGCGGGTATGCCTTGTCCCTTATTTGATAAGAGGGCATGGATTTCTAATTCATCCATTTCTCCGGGGGCTCCCGGAGTTCTATGGCCTCCAGTTGCACAACCCACGCTGCCTCCATTCTCGCATATTGCGGGCTTCGTGGGCCCTTTGCGAGCTGTTTTTGGGCATCGAGGCTCATTTCGGCTGTGGAAGAGATTGTTCTACCGCACTCGCTCTCGTGAGGGGTCGATATATCAAGTGGGAGGAGCCGAACTATGGCGCATCGCCGGGACCGGATACCTATTCGGAACCTCGAAGAAGGCGTCCGAAGACTGGCCTTCGGAATGGTTTTATATAGAAGATGTCCTTCGCCGACCCTGCTCGAATCGGCCTCCCGGAGTTCAGTAATGCTCCTTTGAAGAAACGCCTAAGTCAAGCGCCCACGGAGCTCTCGGAGGGAAAATGACAGGACGCCCTTACCCGATGAGCCGAATAAGGTTGTTGGCCTATTCCGGACTGACCATGATCGGGGTCATGGCCACATGCATTATGCGGGGGGTGCAGCCGCTCCAGTATAGAGGCCACCCCATGTGGGATTTCAACGGGGAGGATGACGCCACCCGCCATGGCCGTAAGGGGCCGGGATCGGTCGCCGATCTTATGAAGACCTTGTCCGCATTGTACAAGGGAGAAGAGGAGGAATTTCTTCACGTCAATCCACAGGACGGATTTTCTATGAACAATCCCCCAAGCTGGGTAAGCGGACATTTCCTTTTGCCCATCCGATCCATATTCCCATAGTCAAGTATCTCATTTTGTGATTTCGATGCAGGAACTGCGCCAGTCAGAAGGATATAAACAGCCCGCCTCCACAACCCGAAGATCCGAACGGTTCCTCGATCCGCCTCCCAAGAGGATCCGGACATATCGGTGGAGCTGATCGATGGGGTATTTCACCAATCGAGCATCGATAATGCCCTGGTTGCCATTATGGCCGACACGGAATACTTCCAGCCTCACAGTAATCGATACCAAGCCCCAATACTTTGAGAATGATTCATCCGTGCTTATTTTTGATCACCGTATACCAATGGTGTTTTGTAGGCGGCCCTTGAGGCGGAAGGCCGAAATTCAAGGGCGCTAACCAACAAGGGGCAGCATGGCCCAGCAGGCTAAAAAGAAGTGTGGTCCGGATTGAAACGCCGGTGCAATGGTATGGCGTGTCACCTTATTCCCAGGTTTTATTCTGGAAGGCATACTAATGCTCGTGCTCTCTTCAAGAAAAAGAGCGCTCGCCGGACTATATCCAGAGAGGTTGCCAATCGAGCCTCCGCCAGCCAGGCTTCAAGGCCAGGCCCAGAAGCGGAGGCGAACACAAGGCATGCGTCGGATGCTCCTCCGACAGAGGATGCCGACAGATTGTCCGCCACAAACTCCGAGGTGGAGAGTGCCATGAATCACAGGCGCTGCCGGACAATTCTTCGTGACACATGTTTCTCCCAAGAGGCACTGAACGCCTTCAACTCGGGAGATGCGCACCTCCGTGCCGCTCAAGATGGTCTAGCTAGAGCCACGGAGCAGTATGTGAAAGAATACGAGTGAGGAAATTTTAAAAGATATATGCCAGTAGCCCCCGAGACTTGAAATAGTTAGAATAACTAATTGAAGGATCATTTATTGTGCAGGATCTTACAGAAAAGAATACCCAACTGTCCCAGGAGCTTGACGAGTGCAAAGCCCAACTTGAGGCCGCACAAGCATGGCTGTGGGAAGCCAAAGAGACCCCCTCTGGTAATATACGCTTTTAAAAGATACGTATGTTGTGAAGTGCGGCGTGTGTATAAATCTGACAATAACATTGGAGATGGCGCTAGTGTAGATCCGGACAAGCAACAGCTCTTGCACCGGTTAAAGGCCGGCGAGAACGTGCTTACGAGGGTGAGGCAGGAGAAAAATAATCTCCAGATGCCAACACCCAGCTGGGTGAGGAACTAAAAGCTGTTCGTGCCCAGCTGTCTGACTCCGTTAAGAAGAATCGGCGGCTTCGATGCGGCATTTTTAGTAAGTGCTTAAACGAACTTTGAAAAAAGAGTTCGGCGAGGAAGTCGACTAACAGAGTTATGTCTGCCGGTATGCTCACAGCCGCCCCTGCAGAGGAAATGCCCGGTTCTACGGGTGACCTTCTTCTGAAGTTTATAACCGCCCGAACGAGTTCGGCAGGTGATGAAAGGCGTCGCCCAGGCCTTGTGGCCGTCTGTCTCCCTGCCCGAAGGCCTTGGGGAGCTTGCAGAGAGGCTCCAGGGAGCGCGGCGGCACTTCCGATTATGGAAGATATTGGCCTGCCGTCAAGGCGCCACGGAGGCCTGGGCCATGGTGAAGACGTGGTACACGAAGGCTGACCCAAACCACATGGCCGAGGTCGGACCTGTGGGGCTCGATGGGAAGGAGATCCCTGTGAGCTTAGCGCACGCCGTAGAATTGGCGCAAAGTATTCCCAGCAGGATCAGAACTAGACAGCTGTTAGATGGCATTGAAGAGGAATACAATCAGTCAAATTGACTATGTAATTTAAGGTGACATGTAAAATGCCTTCTAGCCGGATTGTAGATCGTTTATCATAGCGGACCTTTTCGCTTCAACCTCGGGACCCAGTAGTCCGGAGTGTGTCCAAATACCCTCGCGGTTATATAAAAACCGGGGCATGCGTGGAGACCAGGCGTAGGGGTCATTATTGCTTTATCAGACAAGTGCCCAACTAGTTATGTTATATTACATGGTTAGTAAGAAACATCTTCCAAGGAGAATAGTTCCGTTAGGGGTTCCTTTCCCTGAGAGGCATGCCCTAAAGTGAATGTCCGGACTACGAAAAAAGCAGAAAAACATCTGGGGGCAGATAAATAAATAGGTAAGAAATCTTCTTTTAGTTCACCGACCGAATATTCTCTTAAGATCGCTAGCTTTCGGCTTCACCTACCTGAGGTACACATCCGGCTGACCCGGCAAGAATAATCGCAGAGGTGCTCCCTTTACCACCTAGCCGAACAATCGGGAACGTAGGGGTAAGCACAGGAGCCAGGCAACCCAGCTTGGCCAAAACTGAAGTCATATCGATGCATATAATGGTGAATAAAAGGTACACGCGGAAGTGTGACACATGTATTGGGCACGAAGCCCTTATAAATAAGCTTCTGTGAAAGAAGCCCCCAGGTATAATGAGCGCGGATAGCGCGTCAAGTATGTGTGAACAATGCGCTAACGAGCCTTCAAAGGCTGGAAAGAAAAAAAGGAGGGAGTAGGAGAAAAATAGAAGACAGCTAAAGTGTAAAATATGGACGGAGGAAGGAGACGAACTCAGAATCCGGCGCTAGGCTGTCACGACCTGATTTTCAATAAAATACTTATTGAGAAACCGATCTTTAAGCCCTAGTATAAGAAGAATTATCCTTACTGGTAGACAAATAATTGATACAAAAGACCAGTAGCATTAAATATATTACAGGGTTGAGCTGAGGCTGCTCAACAATTTATTACAAACAAGCCGATATTGTACATAAGGGCGGTCATGACACAAGAGCGTGGTGGCATGCTACTGACTTGAGATAAAAGTGGTGGTGGATATATCATGCTGGAGTGGATAATGTAACTCCTAAATCGGCAGCTCATCGAAGGCCGAGGTGAGGCTCGATGAATTTATTCGAGTAGCGGAAGCGGATATAATACAATGACCAAATCCAGGATCGCACGAGACTGGCTGGGACTCCTCTAGGCGTCGGACTCGCTATCGAACTCTTCATGCATGAGATCGCCTTCATCAACATCTGGCCAAATCAACAAGCCAGGTGAGTACTTTGAAAGTACTCGCAAGACAGTTTGGACATAAGATATAATAAATGCATGCAGGAATGCGCCATGAAAAATTTATAACGCACATTCTAAAAATAATTACTTGCACAATATGATAAGTAAAAGGAATTCGGGCGGTAGTCTTCCCGAAATCCCAATAAAAATAGCTAAAAACCGATCGGGTCTCTGGGCCGACGCCTCGAAGGGTGAACAAAATAAATTAACATGCCGCAGTCGGGCGTCTAAGCGACACCACATAAAGGGCTTATACTGAAAAGAAAACGACAAGCGTGCCACAGTCGGACGTCTGAGCGACATCGCAGAGAGGGCTTATATCCAAAGTAAACGACAAGAGTGCCACAGTCGGACGTCTGAGCGACATCAAAAAAGGGCTTATATTGAAAGTAAATGACAAGCGTATTACAGTCGGACGTCCGAGCGACATCGCAGAAAGTGCTTATAGTGAAGGGAAAAATAATAAGTGTGCCACAGTCGGACGTCTGAGCGACATCGCAGAAAGGGCTTATAGTGAAGGGAAAAATAATAAGTGTGCTAGAGTCGGACGTCTGAGCGACACCGCAGAAAGGGCTTTAAATTGCATTATACATATCTGATAAATTTTTTAAGATATAACACTCATAGGAAAAATTCAACACTCGATAATACACGGGTTAGTCCATCCACAGGAACAAGCACTTAACACCCAAGTGTTTCACTGGGGTTTTTGTCACTGAAACTGATACCTGACAAGGTAAGTTGAACACAGTACTTGGACATGGATAAGATGATTCAAAGGATCTTGACTCTGCAGAGTTTGTACTAATTATCCACAGCCAACAGATTTCCGTAGTCACAAGGACTAGTTCCGTTTACGGTATTTCGGTAGAAACACATCTAACCAGTACACACCCATCCCACCTCACGATGCCAGGAATCACCCTAGGCAACGACAAGAAAAACTTTGAGACGGGAGATCACAACCTCGAATAGCATGGGATCAAATTTATATCTCGCTTCTAAGGGTGCCCCTCTCGGTCCCAACCGAAACACCCATGCCCCCGACCGGATGACGGGCTTTAATCCAGGCCATGGAACCCTCATCACGGCCTCTCTATTTGGTGTGTACCAGGAAAACGGTTTGCAACTTACTAAGCCATACTCCTTGCGGAAAACATGTGGTGGTACAGGAAAGACAGATGAAAACATGACTTGACTCACGTTGACACTGGAGTCAAATAGTCTGGCATAAGACTGACATGCTACAACACTGCCATCTCACCCATTCTCATGCCAATACATGGCCATGCAACTCATATCCAACAACATATGGATTTTCGAAACCATTTGCCTCAACTTTGCACGTGTTATAACACTTATCGAAATGCTCATAAACATGCCATGTAACTACTTAATGCAAACATGCAATGAACACTCATCATATCAAAAGTTCAAACATGCTTGCCTGGTTCGGAGTAGTCGGAGTCTAGCTTGGTGAAGTTCACGGTTCCGTCACCTCCTCCGGTATGTGCTCAGGGTGTCCTTCCGCGTCGGTGGGTGGTGGTGGTGGTCGTTGGCGAGCACCACGTCGACGACGGTCCTTGCTCCGGCGGACGGCGGCTCGGGTGGAGTTGGATCTCATCGGGGAGGGCGGAGTGGATCAAGCTGGTGGCCGAGGCGGATCGGGGCGGCCGGAGTTGGGGGAGGAGACCTCCTCGAGGTCCTCCTAGTGGCTTGGCGGGGTACTGGTGGGGTGCAGTGGTGGTGCGTGCTCGAGAATGAGCTCGAGACTGCATTTTATAGACGATCCGAGGCGGTGGTCGAGAACGGGGATCTCCGGCGATGGTTACGGCAGCGCAGTGCTTGGTCGGGGTGCTTAGGGGGGTTGGGCATCAACGTGGAGGTCTACGGGCTCCGTTTAGAGGCTAACCCAGGTTGGATTTGGCGCGCAAGGGAGGTTTCGACAGAACGGGGCGGCGCGGGCCCGTCGGCGGCAGAGGGCGCGCCCTGTGCTTGCCGGGCCATGGCGACGGTGCTGTGGTGCGAGCTGGCATGCATGAGGCCACACGGAGGGCTAGGGGGCGTTGGGCGGCGCAGAACGGCGTAGCGAGCCGGCGCTGGCTCCGTTGGCCGCCACGGGTGGCTTTCACATCGCAGAAACTTGCCGGGCGTCGGCGATGCTCGCCGCCATCGACACCTGCGTCCGTCCAAGGAGGCGTGCGGTTCTCTGGTCAGGAAGAAGGGGCCGTGCGCAACCGCCAGGGCACACGGGTGATCGGTGACAAGTCACTGACGAAAACGACGCTGAAGATTACTCTGAAACTCTGAATTTTTACTGAAAGTGTACAGGAACAGTGTCGGCCAAGTGTTTGATGAAATGATTCAAGCATGAGAAAAATTTATATGGGGCTGATCTTTGGTGTGGTGGTATCTCAAAGCACCTGGGAACTGCCTGAATTTTTGTGGAATTTTTGGAGAAGGAAAAATATGAATTTCACCAAAAATGAATCTGGTCCAAACTTGCAGAGGTTGAAACTTGAAAATTTTGAAAATAGGAAGAGTGGATCTTGATGGATCTAGGTTGGGTGCTAAGGACTATCCAGAGGAGTTTGTTTGAGATCAAAACTCAAAATAAAACAGGCACTTCCTTTGTAAATCATCTAGGCTGAGAATAAATGACAGAATTGTTTTGGGGAGTAAAATAAATGAATTAAAATCCAAAAATGGATTGAAATTGTTGGGGCAGAATGTTTGGATTGCCCCAAAGTGGAGGGAGGGGTTTTGGGAGAGTTTACCACGTGAGGCATGGTAAAACCAAGGATGGTTCAAAACAAAAGAGTGGCTCCAAAACCCTTAGGGTTTCTTTTTTTCAAAAGAAAAATAAATTCCCAAAAATATTTTTGAGATGGAATACTTAGAAGCAAAGTTTTTAATAACCAAACACCAGGTTGCAGAAGATACAGAAATCAAAGTCCTTGCCAAGGGGGAAAGTTTTGAGAGAGGGAGGTTTTAGGAAGGATTTAAATGACCCTCTTCAAATCAAGCAAGGTTTTTGCTAAAAAAATAAATAAATTTTTTTTGGAGTGTCACAACACCTACCCCCTTAGGAAAAATCTCGTCCCCGAGATTTCAGATGATCCTCAAATAAGTGCGGGTGCTCTGTCCGAAGAAAATCCTCTCTTTCCCAAGTCGCTTCATTCTCGGTGTGATTGCTCCAATCGACTCAAAAACTTGATGGTTTTCTGTCGGGTCCTCCTCTCAGACTCTTCCAATATTTTTATTGGACGTTCCCGATAAGTGAGGTCTGGTTGCACGTCAATGTCTTCATGAGATACTTGCTTCTCTGGGTTGCTCACGCACTTCCTCAACTGCGAGACGTGGAACACGTCGTGGACATCGGATAATTCTTCGGGTAGGTCTAGCTGGTAGGCTACGGTGCCTCTTTGTGCCACTATACAGAAGGGTCCGATGAATCTTGGTGCTAGCTTTCCCTTAACTTGAATCGTTGCAGGCCCCTCATAGGAGATACTCTTAGGTACACAAACTCACCGGGTTCAAAACTGACTCCCCGATGTTTTTGATCGTAATAACTCTTTCATCGACTTTGGGCTGTCTTGAGTCGATCCCTAATTACCTTAACTTTATCTTCAACCTCCTTGAGCATCGCTGGGCCAAAGATATGGCTGTCTCCGGTTTCTGACCAATTTAGCGAGGTACGACATCTTCGCCCGTACAGAGCTTCAAATGGTGCCATTTGTAGGCTGGCTTGGTAACTGTTGTTGTATGCGAACTCTGCGTATGGCAAGCTTTCTTCCCAACTGGTTCCATAGGTGAGGACACATGCTCTCAAAGCATGTCTTCTAGAATTTGGTTTACGCTGCTCAGCTTTGTCCATCGACCTGGGGTGGTATGCGGTACTAAACGCCAGTTGAGTTCCCAGAGCTTGTTGTAAGTGATCCCAAAATCGGGAGACGAATTGAGTGCCTTTGTCAGATATTATTGTCTTTGGGACTTCATGTAAGCAGACGATACGGGAAAGATAAAGCCTGGCAAGCTTCTGAGTGGTGTGGGTTGTCTTCACGGGGATGAAGTGTTCTACCTTAGTTAGTCTATCAGTGATGACCCATATGGCATCATTCCCGTGCCGTGACCGAGGTAGTCCAACAATAAAATCCATTCCAATTTCGTCCCATTTCCACTCGGGTATCTTATTTGGCTGTAAAAGTCCGGCCGGTTTCTGGTGCTCGGCCTTGATGCGTTGACAAGAGTCACAACATGCGACGAACATGGCTATGTCCCTTTTCATACCGTGGCACCAAATTTTTTCCTGAAGATCCCTGTACATCTTTGTTCCTCCAGGATGAATTGAATACAGAGCGGTGTGGCCTTCAGCTAAAATTTGCTGCTTAAGGCCCTCAATATTTGGTACGCAAAGCCTCTCCCGCACCACAATATTCCCCGCTTTCGCCTATGATGAATTCTCGAGGCCTTACCCAAACTCACTTTCCGCTTTTATGCCTTCAATCTTTGGGGTGTCTATGCTTTGAGCCTCCTTAATCTTTTCTATCGTGGTAGGTCAGTATTTCCAAATTCAACAAACTGCCTTCGGTGACCACCATCAAATTGAGTTTAGCAAACTCCTGTCGAAATTCAGGTCTTAGGTTTGGTAGGTTGTCCTTGTCCGTGCTAGGGTTCCGACTTAGAGCATCTGCCACTACATTTGCTTTTCCTGGATGGTAGTGGATTCCAACATTGTCGGGGAGGCTGATCGTACCCACGAACACCTATGGGGCCGGCGGACCAGGCCCCTTTGTGGTTCGGAGGGGGGCGGAGATCGCACGAAGAGCGGATCGAGGCGAGGCACACGAGCAGTTTACCCAGCTTCGAAGCTCTCCGGAGAGATAAAACTCCTATTGCTGCTTGTTTGATGTATTGTGTTCTTGCTAGGGAGCGAGGCAAGCTACAAAACCTAGCGTGAGCGTATCTGGTCTCGAGTGAGTCGAATGAACCGAACCCTTTCTACGCTATGCATCGGCCTACTTTTATATGCTCAAGTGGTCTCCGACAGGTGGCAACATAGGCGAGGTTACAAAAGTAAAAACAGGAGTTGGTACACCTACTCTAACAAAGGTATGCGGTGCAAAATACCTAACTCGACGGCAAGGGACAAAGCAATAAATGCCCGTCTGTGTCGCCCAAATAGTGCAACAGAGACCGTCAGGTGCACCACCGCTCGCCACGATGGCAAGCTTGTCAGCGCCGCTTATCGCTGCTCTCCGCTGGCTGCACAGCCTCTTGACACACACGCATGGAATGGTCCCATGGCGACACGTTGCTGGATGAGCTGGAGCGGAGATGGAGAGAGGTTGCTTGCCGCGGCAAGCGCCTTGCCGCGGCCGAATCCTTGTCGCGTCCGGAGGCTTGTCGCGCCTGAGCCTTCCCGGCAAGCTCCTCTTGCCGGGCCCCGCCTTCGGCATGCCTTGAATGGCCTTCCGGCAAGCTCCTCTTGCCGGGCCTTGCCTTCTTGGTCAAATACTTTGTTCTTGAATGGCTCCAAAGGAGCCACGGAGGATCTTGGCAAAGTGACTGTGCAAACCCCGCCATGGTGTTGCAATTGTCTGCATCTAGCACGGGATACTAGGGTACCCCTACTCTAGTACACCGACAGAGCCCCGGACCTGGTCAGACACAGTGCCGAGCGCTGTCGGGCCAGGCCCAAAACAGTGCACGGTCACAAGCGGCCTCGATCACGCCGTAACTCGCCCCGGACCCACCACGACCCCCTCTAACGGCACGCACCGAACGTGGCGTCGTGCGAGAGATCGTGGGCGTGTTCGTGGGGGTTTCTTTATTAGGAAAAGCGGAACGTCCGCCCCCTCCCCCTCTTTATAAGCGGAGGGAACAGGGGCAGGCCGTCCACTCCGCCATTGCTGTCTTTTCAAGAAAACCACCACCGCTCCCCCCTTCTTCTCCAAAGGCGAAGAGAGCAGCACCCGCCCCCTTTTCGCCACAAGCGACTCACCGCCGTCGGCCTCCTCCGCCGCCTCGCCATGGCTCCAAAAGCCGACAAGGAGAAGGGCGCTGTTGGCCGAGGCGCAGCTCAGCAGACCGCGCAAGGAGCGGGCCATCTTTCCCCCGCAGCTCGGCGCAAGGGAGCTGCGGGATGTCTTCTATCTCTTTTGGTCGACGGAGACGCGTGCACATCCGCGCACGAAGGTACTCCCCGCCTCCACTTCTGATTTGGCCCCAACTGGGTACCCCTTCTTTGCAGTTTTCTTCTATTATGGGCTTTTCCCGCCCTTTTCCGAGTTCTTCTGCGATATCATGAACACATATGGCCTCCGCCTCCTTGATTTCACCCCCAACGCTGTCTTGACCATGGCAGTTTTCGCACACCTTTGCGAAAACTTTGTCGGAGTCCACCCAAATGTGGCACTCTTCCGCCACTTCTTCATCATCGTCATCATCTTCATCCTTGTCGCGGCCGCGGGGAGGTCTGTCTCCTTGCCGCTGCTTGGCCTTGCCGCGGCGTCCTCCCCGGCCGGGACGTTTCTTGCTTACCCCCCCAGCACCTTCCTGGGCCTTCTCCTTGTCGCGCCGCTCGTACTCAGCCTTCTACTGCTCAACAAGCTGCTCGAACTTCTTGCAGCTCTGGAGGTCGTGGCCCTTGGTGCGGTGGATCTTGCAAGATCGCTTGCCGGAGCCGTCTCGCTTGTCGGCGGCCGCCACAGACCGGTGGTTGGCGCCACGCAACCTCCTTGCCGGAGCCACCAGCCTTGGCGTTCTTGTCGCCACCTCCGCTGTCGGACTGCTCAACAGCTAACACTTCTCGCCTTTCTTCTTCCTGTTGCCTCGCCGCCGGCCCTTCTTTGCCGGGCGGTCTCCTCACCGCCGATCCTGCTTCAGATTCTCTCCAGGAGTCTCCTCCCTTCCTCGGTAGCGTGCACACTTGTCGGCCAAGGCGTACAGCTCACTAACGCCCTTGACTTTTGCACATCGCCATCTCCTCCCTCATCTCGCGGTTCCGCGACGTTTCGATGAAACGCTACCGATCACCGCGCAGGTGGTGGACATCCGGGATGTTGTAGTGCACACGGCTGAATCTCTGAATGAACTTGCGCAGGACTCTCCTTCCTTCCGGGCGCAGCAGATGAAGGTCACTCTCTTGGCCATGAGGCTTGTGGTCACCGTGAAGGCGCCAACAAACCGATGGCATAGATCTGCCCAAGAGGATATGGAGCTGTCCGGCAAGTGCATGAGCCAAGATCTCGACGTTGGGCTTGAGCACGAGCGGGAAGTAGTTGGCAAGGATCTTGTCGCCCCGCCCCCGCAGCTCGCACCGCGATGGTGTAGATGCATAGGAACTCTGATGGATGCGTCATGCCATCATACTTCTCCGGCACATCTGGTTTGAAATTTTTCTGGCTGGGCCACTGGACTTGCCGCAGCTCACGAGTGAACGCAGGGCAACCTACCGCGTACGGCAAGTCGCCTGGCTCCTCCGGCGCGCGCATGTCAACAGAAGGCCCATCACGCTTGTCGGACTGACGCCGCTTCTCTCGGCGCTTCGATGCGAAGTTCGAGCATCCTCTTGTTGTCACTCATGAAGAACTTGGCGCCGATCGCGGCGAAGCTCGCGGATCCGATGACGCGGTGGAGTCGCTGTCGAGGTGGATCCGGTGAGTCGGCGATCTTGGCCTTCGGGGCGGAGAGTGCGTGGTAGTTGCACCTCCGACAGTCTCGTCGCCATCGGCTCGTGCCTTGTCGTCTTGCCGCGGCAACGATGGCGTTGGTTGCCGCGGAGCGTCGCCGTTGGCAAAGCCGATGAGGCTCTGGATAGTGGCCCTCCACTAAAGATGTCGGGGAGGCTGATCGTACACACGAACACCTATGGGGCCGGCGGACCAGGCCCCTTTGTGGTTCGGAGGGGGCGGAGATCGCACGAAGAGCGGATCGAGGCGAGGCACACGAGCAGTTTACCCAGCTTCGGAGCTCTCCTGAGAGATAAAACTCATCGCCGCTTGTTTGATGTATTGTGTTCTTGCTAGGGAGCGATGCAAGCTACAAAACCTAGCGTGAGTGTATCTGGTCTCGAGTGAGTCGAATGAACCGAACCCTTTCTACGTTGCGCATGGGCCTCCTTTTATCTGCTCAAGGGGTCTCCGACAGGTGGCAACATAGGCGAGGGTACAAATGTAAAAACAGGAGTTGGTACACCTACCGAACAAAGGTACAAAGTGCAAAATACCTAACTCGACGGCAAGGGACAAAGCAATAAATGCCCGTCAGGTCGCCCAAACAATGCAACAAAGACCGTCAGGTGCGCCACCGCTCGCCACGATGGTAAGCTTGTCAGCGCCGCTTATCGCTACTCTCCGCTGGCTGCACAGCCTCTTGACACGCACGCATGGAATGGTCCCATGGCGACACGTTGCTGGATGAGCTGGGGATGGCGGACCTTGCATACTCCTCCGGCGAGCATCTCCAACCCAGCGCCAAACTCAGTTTATTCTTCAAAGGCGTGGTGACGGGCCTCCAGCGACTCCGGGAAGAGGTCCCAAAGCAATGGGCCGAGGAATCATGCCAGATCTGTGTAGGAGCCCTCGAGAAGGTGTTGATAAAGGTGGCCTTCCGCAATCCGGGCCTCAACCTTAACGGGCGCCCTCGTGATCCTTGCCGCCAGATGCTAACGTGGAGGAGTTTCAAAGCCCTTGTCGCACCCATTGTGGACAAGGTGAACAAGATCAGCGGATTGATGGCGACCGCGTAGACTAGGCCGCTAATTTTATCCTTCCCTTGTCGCCGCCGCTGATCATGTTTAGAGCACTTTGTTAGATCAATGACAAGTTATTTTGTAATATACTCTATATTAGGCGATCAATGCAACGTTATTTCCTCTACTTGATTCCTTCCTTTGTACGCTTACGCCTCTACGCATTTGGGGGACTTGTCGGTGCGGGCACCCTTGTCATGAAGTTGAGTGCGGAACGTCGGCCTGGCGTGCCTCCGACAAAGCAACCTTGTCGCGACTAGCCGCAGCTCACTTAAGTTGTTGAGCGGACTCGAAACAAAGTAAGGGCGCGACTAGCCTCATGAGTTGGTTCCTCCGCACATGTGTTCTCCATACAAAGTACTCTCGCTCGAGGAAGATAACTTAAAAATTTAAAAATTGATTGCTCAAACTTTGGCAACTTAGCTTTTCCGTCTTTTGCTTCCCGATATATGAAACTTCCTCGAGCGATGCCCGGTCCATAGTATTATCTTCTCCTTCCCCCGGGTTAACTTGTGCGCGAGGGAGCCTTCCTTTCTTTGAGAAAAGAGAAAGAAGAGAACATAAAGTTATGGAGCCCAGCGGCTCGATTTTGCTTACCGGGTGTGGTTGCTGCATAAAACGTTAGCCAAAGCATGCAATAAAATGATGAAAGCATGAATTTGGCAAGTTGTGCGCAACACACAAGCTTTACTGATGCGCGGGGTCTGCGCCCGGCTTTGTACAAAGGATTACATGCAACAGCGGCAAGACTTGTACAAAAGGTGGTTGCCGGAACGGGTTCCGGCAACCGCGCCCTATGGGTAAAACTTACGAAGATGCTCAATGTTCCGTGAGTTGCTCACCGGGATGCCATCTTCGGTCTCAAGGCGGACAACACTAGGCCTAGTGACTCGCTTTCACCCGATAAGGGCCTTCCCACTTTGGCGTCAACTTGTTTGAATTCTTGGCGGACTGAACGCTACCGAAGAACAAGGTCGCCTTCCTCGAGACTTCGGCACTAACTGCGGCTATGGTAGCGACGCAAAGCTTGTCGGTAGCGAGCAGCTCGCAGACAATGCCTCGAAGACGATCCTCCTCAAGGAGCAGCGTCATCTTGTCGCAGCTGCTCTTGCTCAAGCTCATCGTAAGCGAGCACTCGAGGCGATCCGTATACGAAGTTCCGTGGGGAGAACTGCCTCTGCTCCATAGACTAGAGCAAAGGTGTCCGGCCGGTGGCTCAATTTGGTGTCGCCCCGATCGACCAAAGAACCACCGGCAGCCTCGATCCAGTTTCTTCCGCACTTGTGCAGCCCGTCGAAAGTTCTGGTCTTGAACCCGCAAAGCACTTCAAAGATTTGCCCTTCGCTTGACCGCTGCTTCTCGGGTGAGCAACGGAAGAAAAAGCGCACCTTGGCGCCAAGATCTTGGACGCATCGCATGAAGGTGTGGCTCAGAACTGTGTGCCGTTGTCGGTGATGATCCCGTTAGGGATTCAAACGGCAAACAATCGACCAAGAACTTGATCGCCGATCAGGCTGTCACCTTCCTCATCGCTTCCACTTCCGCCACTTTGTGAACTTGTCGATGGCGACGCATAAGTACTCAAAGCCCCGACAGCTTCGGGAAGGGGCCGAGGATGTCGAGCCCCGCATCAAAATGGCCAGGATAAAGGGATCGTCTGGAGAGCTTGAGCTGGCTGGTGTATCTGTTTGGAATGGAACTGGCACGCTTCGCACTTGATTACTTGTGCAGTTGCATCCTGGAGGGTTGTCGGCCAGAAGAAACCTTACCGGAAAGCTTTTCCGGCAAGTGCTCTTGCGCCAATGTGGTGACCACATATCCCTCCGTGTATCTCTGCCAACAGCTTCTGTCCATCTTCCCTGGGAATACACTTCAATTTCACACCGTTGAGTCTTCTTACATGCAGGTATCCGTCGACAAACTGGTACATACTTGACCGCCGGGCTACTCTTTCCGCTTCTTCTTGTTCTTCGGAAGTTCTCCGTCTCAAGGAAAAGGACAATCGGCTGCGCCATGCCGGAGCTTGTGGCTCGACAACAAGGACTAAAGGCACATCCGCCGCTGCGGAACGTCGCCTTCTACGGCAAGAAGAACTCGCGGCTCACGGAGCTTGATGCTCCCGGCAAGCTTGCCGGAGCAAGACTTGTCGGAAGCGTCGCTTCAACGAAACAAACCTTGGGGCTTGTCGGAGCAGCATCGCCTCAAAGATTGCTGGTGTTGATCTTGGGGACTTTCACAACGACGGCTTGAAGCTCACGGAAAGTAGTCACCAGAGATCAACTTCCTCTTCTTGCTTTGTCCAGTTGATGGTGTTACGGTTGGTTGAGTCAGCTTGAGCACGAAAATCCCTGGTTCCACAGGCAACTTAAGTGCAGCACACTTTGACAGGCCGTCAGCAATATCATTCTGAGCTCCTGGGACATGTTCCATTTGCAGGCCGTCAAAGTGCTCTTCTAGCTTCCTCACTTCATCGACGTAGGCTTCCATCAACAGACTCTCTGATAATCTTTGTTGACTTGGCGGACGACAAGCTGCGAGTCACCCCTGACAATAAGCTTCTTGATCCCAAGGTCCACTGCGATCCTGAGACCGGCAAGCAAACCTTCATACTCTGCAGTATTGTTTGTTGCTTGCTCCTTGGGAAAGTGCATCTGGACTACGTACTTGAGGAGGTCTCCGGTGGGTGCGATAAGCAAGACGCCGCACCGGGCGCCTTTGCAGCGAGAAGGCACCATCAAAGTACATTAGCCACTCTTTGCTTGCTTCCTTGACGGGAATGCTCGCCTCCTAATCTCTTCATCCGGCGCTACGCCCATTCTGCTATGAATTTCGCCAATGCTCGCTTTTGGATAGTTGAAGTGCTTTCAAACTTGAGACCAAAGCTCGACAGCCCAAAGGCCCACTCGACAATCCTGCCTTGTTGCCTCCGGATTCTGCGGTATCCTCTTCAGCCGAAAGCGAGTGACAAGCTGTGATCTCATGTGCTTGGAAGTAATGGCGCAGCTTTCTCGAGGCCATGAGAAGGCCGAAGCAATTTCTGCACACCAGAGTACCTTGACCTAGCCCCTGCAGGAGGGAATCGACAAAGTAAACTGGGCGCTGCACCATCATTTTCGCATCCGGTCATGCGCTCGCGCTGATTCGCCCTTGTCGGGACCAGATCTTGTCGGCGAAGTTTCCCGCTTGTCGCCGGATGTGTTTGCCGTGGTACATGGCTCGTCATCCGCCTCCCGCTCCGCTACTAACGCAGCACTAACCACTTGATTGGTTGCTGCTATATATAGCAGCAACTTCTCTTGTGGTTTAGGTGTGACAAGTGTTGGAGCAGAGGATAGGTATCTCTTTAAGTCCTGCAGCGCAGCCTCCGCTTCGGGAGTCCATTTCATTGGACCTGCCTTTTTCAAAATCTTGAAAAACGACAGGGCACGCTCAGCAGATCTAGAAATAAACCTGCTGAGAGCAGCTACGCAACCGGCAAGTCTTCGTACATCCTTGACGCGCTTTGGTGCTTCAATCTGCTCAATGGCCTTGATCTTGTCTGGATTGGCTTCAATCCTCGCCGAGATGACGAAGAACCCGAGAAGCTTGCGGAAGGGACTCCAAACACGCACTTCTCGGGGTTGAGCTTGAGGTTGATCTTGGCGAGATTTGCAAAGGTCTCGTCCAAATCTTGAACCAGAGTTGCTTTGTCCTTGCTTTTGACCACTATGTCATCCATGTAGGCTTCTACATTTCTGTGCATTTGCCGCTCAAAAGCGTCATGGACTACCCTTGCAAACGTTGAACCAGCATTCTTCAAACCGAAAGGCATCCGTATGAAACAAAGATGTGCCACATGGTGTAATGAATGCGGTCTTCTCCTCATCTTCTTCAACCATGAAGATCCGATGGTATCCTCGAGTATGCATCAAGAAACGAAAGCAAATCACATCCAGCCGTGGAGTCAACAATCGCTGATGCGCCGGTAAGGGAAATGGATCTTTGGGACAAGCTTTATTAACATCCGTGAAGTCAATACAAAGTCTCCATTTCCCATTTGCTTTGCGACGATCACTGTGATTGGCCAGCCACGTAGGGATGGAGCACTCCTCGACAAGGCCTCGCCGCTTCCAGCTTTCTTCATCTCTTCTCGCTATGAATTCTTGGTGCTCCACCGCTTGCTTTCCCCGACTTTTTGCTTGACGGGTCACAAGATGAGGACAAAACGGCCAGCGGTGCTCAATCACTTTCAGGAACACCGGGGATGTCTGACGGTTGCCATGCAAACATCGCCGACATTCGCCCGCAGGAAAGCAACGAGCGCGCCTTCCTATTTGGGGTCGAGAGAGGCACTGATGGTGAAGGTACCACCAGTGCCGTCCTCCTTGGCGGACACCTTCTTGGTCTTTGGCGGAGCTACCATCTTCTTCTTGCACTTGCCGGTGGAGCTCGATGATGCGTCCTCGACGGTAGCGCAGCACTCCGGAGAGGTGCGCTTGCCGGAGTGGGCATCAGAGCTCTTGCCGGACTTGGACTTTGTCTTCTTCCCCCCGGGAGCTTCAGCGGTAAGTGTTTGGCAATCTGTCATGCTTGCCGCATCCCGGTAGATCTTGTCGGCACAGATAAGGGCATCCTTCTTGTCGCCATGGACAGAGATGACGCTTATCGGGCCCGGCATCTTGAGTAAGTTGTAGGCGTAGTGAGAGGCTGCCATGAACTTGGCGAGTGCTGGACGGCCAAGTATCCCATTGTAAGTCAATGGGAAATCGGCAACGTCGAATGTGACCCTCTCAGTCCTAAAGTTCAGCTCGCTACCAAATGTTACGGGCAACGTAATCTTCCCCTTCGGCTTGCTCCTTCCCGGATTGATTCCTTGGAAGGTGCCAGTCTCTTCGAGCTCGCTGTCAGGGATTTGAAGCTTCTGGAGCACCGCGGAGGAGATCAGATTCAAGTCGGCCCCGCCGTCAACTAGCATCTTGGTGACCTTGAGGTTGCGGATGGTTGGTGAGACCAACATCGGCAAGCACCCGACCGCAGTTATGCGATCAGGGTGGTCCTCAATATCAAATACGATAGGCGTGCTGACCACTTCGTGAGGCTTGCGTGACTCCACGGATGGTTCCGTCAGATTGACCTCCCGCATCCATTGCTTGAGTTGGCGGTGGAGGTATGCAGGAAGCACCTCCACAACACAAAGAACCTCCGTGGCTTTCGGAACTCCTGCTCATCGGGCGCTGCGTCGTCCATATCTTCGCTGCCGTCATCATCTTCATCCTTGTCGTGGCCGCGGGGAGTTACATCTCCTTGCCGCTGCTTGGCCTTGCTTGGCGTCCTCCCCGGCCGGGACGCTTTCTTGCTTACCCCCCAGCACCTTCTGGGCCTTCTCCTTGTCGCGCCCTTTCATTTTTCGACCTTCTGCTGCTCAACAAGCTGCTCGACCTTCTTGCAGCTCGAGGTCGTGGCCCTTGGTGCGGTGGATCTTGCAAGATCGCTTGCCGAGCTGCCCTTCTTGTCGGCCGCCACATCGACCGGTGGTTGGCGCTGCCGCAACCTCCTTGCCGGAGCCACCAGCCTTTGGCGTTCTTGTCGCCACCTCCGCTGCCGGACTGCTCAACAGCTAACACTTCTCCGCCTTTCTTCTTCCTGTTGCCTCTTCGCCGCCCTTCTTTGTCGGGCGGTCTCCTCACCGCCGATCCTGCTTCAGATTCTCTCCGGAGTATCCTCCCTTCCTCAAGGCGTGCACACTTGTCGCCAAGGCGCATACAGCTCACTAATGTCCTTGACTTTGCACATCGCCATCTCCTCCTCATCCTGCGGTTCCGCTGCGTTCTAATGAAACGCTACCGATCATCATGGTGGTGGACATCCGGGATGTTGTAGTGCACACGGCTGAATCTTCGAATGAACTTGCGCAGGGACTCTCCTTCCTTCTGGGCGAGCAGATGAAGGTCACTCTCTTGGCCATGAGGCTTGTGGCCTCCTGTGAAGGCGCCAACAAACTGATGGCATAGATCTGCCCAAGAGGATATGGAGCTGTCCGGCAAGTGCATGAGCCAAGATCTGACGGTGGGCTTGAGCACGGCGGGAAGTAGTTGGCGAGGATCTTGTCGTCCCGCCCCCGCATGGCGTGCACCGCGATGGTGTAGATGCCGAGGAACTCGATGGATGCGCCCCGCCATCATACTTCTCCAAAGACATATGGTTTGAAATTTTTCCGCTGGGCCATCGGACTTGCCGCAGCTCACGAGTGAACGCAGGGCAACCTACCGCGTCAGACGGCAAGTCGCTCGCCCCTCCAAAGGCGCATGTCAGCAGAAGGCCCAGCGCGCTTTGTCGGATTGATGTCGCGCTTCTCTCCGGCGCCGATGCGAAGTTCGTGGCCCTCTTGTTGTCGCTCATGAAGAACTTGGCGCTAATCGCGGCGAGCTCGCGGATCCGATGACGCGGTGGAGCCGCTGTCGAGGTGGATCCGGTGAGTCGGCGATCTTGGCCTTCGGGGCGGAGAGTGCGTGGTAGTTGCACCTCCGACAGTCTCGTCGCCACCGGCTCGTGCCTTGTCGTCTTGCCGCGGCAACGATGGCGTTGGTTGCCGCGGAGCTGCCGCTGGCAAAGCCGATGAGGCTCGGATAGTGGCCCTCCACTCGCCGACCTTTGTCGGCCGCTGCGGTAGTCGAGGAGTAGCCGAGCTCTCGCCAGAGCTTCGCTGGAGTAGTGGGTGGCATTGGCGAACGGTGCGAGGAGCGGATATGCTCGGACTTCTAACCACGTTAGAAGGAGCAGCTCCCCGCCCAGCGCATCAGATCTCACTCGTACAAGATGTTGGCGCCGCATGCTGGTCTTGAGGGTCTCGATCCAACGAACGTATGGCATTGTGAACGCCATGACGTTGTTGGTCCCGCTGGCCTCCGAGATGGGCGCGGGGATGTGCGACGCCGAGGTTTGCGGGCCTTGTCCTTGGACTTGGCGACGCCGCGAACACCTTCGTCGGCGCCGTCCCTCGCCGGCTCGCCCCACCACCCGCTTTGCTGCGGTGAGGGTGGGTACGACGCGGACGTGTTTCACGCCGCCAAGCCTTCTTCTTCGGTGGCATGTTGAGGAAGATGTTGAGGACGCTGCTCGTGTGAACGTCGGATCAGATTCACACGGCCTCGACGCCTTTACCGGGCGCGCCAAAGATGTCGGGAGGCTGATCGCACCCACGAACACCTATGGGGCCGGACCAGGCCCCTTTGTGGTTCGGAGGGGGCCGAGATCGCACGAAGAGCGGATCGAGGCGCAGGCACACGAGCAGTTTACCCAGCTGAGCTCTCCTGAGAGATAAAACTCCCTCGCTGCTTGTTTGATGTATTGTGTTCTTGCTAGGGAGCGATGCAAGCTACAAAACCTAAGCGTGAGCGTATCCGGTCTCGAGTGAGTCGAATGAACCGAACCCTTTCTACGCTAAGCATGGGCCTCCTTTTATATGCTCAAGGGTCTCCGGCTGTGGCAACATAGGCGAGGGTACAAATGTAAAAACAGGAGTTGGTACACCTACTCGAACAAAGGTACGATGCAAAATACCTAACTCGACGGAAGGGACAAAAGCAATAAATGCCCGTCTGCGGTCGCCCAAACAAAGGCAACAGAGACCGTGGCGCGCCACCGCCGCCACGATGGCAAGCTTGTCAGCCGCTTATCGCCGCTCTCCACGGGCACAGACCTCTTGACACGCGCATGGAATGGTCCCATGGCGACACGTTGCTGGATGAGCTGGAGCGGAGATGGAGAGAGGTTGCTTGTTGCGCAAGCGCCTTTGCCGCTGGCCGAATCCTTGTCGCGTCCGGAGGCTTGTCGGCGCTCGAGCCTTCCCGGAAGCTCCTCTTGCCGGGGCCCTGTCTTCTGCATGCCTTGAATGGCCTTCCCGGCACGCTCCTCTTGCCGGGGCCTTGCCTTCTTGGTCAAATACTTTGTTCTTGAATGGCTCCAAAGGAGCCACGGAGGATCTTGGCGGTGACCAGCAAACCTCGCTGGTGTCAAGAATCGTCTGCAGCACGTAGCACGGGATACTAGGGTACCCCTACTCTAGTACACCGACAAACATCATAATCCTTTACTAATTCCAACCAGCGTCGTTGCCGTAAATTTAGTTCCGGTTGTGTGAAAATATACTTGAGGCTCTTATGGTCTGTGTATATTTCACAACGATTTCCAAGAAGGAAGTGTCTCCACTCTTTGAGTGCATGGATGACTGCTGCCAACTCCAAGTCGTGAGTAGGATAATTTTCTTCATGCTTGCGGTTGTCTCGAAACATACGTGACTACCTTGCCTTCTTGCATCAATACGCATCCGAGGCCTTTTCGGATGCGCCACAATATACCTCAAAATTCTTGTGTATGTCCGCACAATTAATACCGTGGTCTGTTGTCAATTTCCTTTTTAGCTCTTGGAAGCTTTTCTCGCAAGCTTGATCCATTCAAACTTCTTGTCCTTCTTGAGTAATCGCGTCATTGGCTTTGCTATGGTGGAGAATCCTTAAATAAATCTTCGGTAGTATCCTGCCATTCCCAAGAAACTTCAGACGTCTGCACATTACCGGCCGGTGGTTTCCGGCCCAAGTATGGCCTTGACCTTTTCCGGTTCACGGCAATACCTTCTGGTCAAGATGTGGCCCGGAAAGCCTACCTGCCTTAGCCAAAATTCACATTTGCTGAACTTGGCGTACAATTGATGTTTCCTGAGTTCTCCTAGTACAATTCGGAGATGCTCAGCATTCTCTTCTGGTGTCTTGTAGTATATCAGAATATCGTCGATGAATACCACACCAAACTTGTCCATAAACTTAATAAATACTTTGTTCATGAGGTGAACAAAATATGAGGGGCGCTTTGTTAGTCCAAACGGCATTACCGTGAACTCATACAATCCGTGATCCGGAGGTGAAGGCTGTCTTGGGGATATCCTCTGTCTGCATTTCTTTTAATTGATGGTATCCCGACCTTAAGTCAATTTTTAGAAGACCTTGGCTCGAGCGAGATGATCAAACAGATCATTTATCCATGGCATTGGGTATTTGTTCTTGATTGTGACCATGTTAAGTGCTCGATAGTCTATACACAATCTCTTGTCCCATCCTTTTCTTGGCAAATAAAATTGGTGAACCCTGTGATGAGGAACTGCTCAGATATATCCCTTGTCCAGTAATTCTTTTATTTGCTTCTTCAATTCTACCAACTCGGATGGTGCCATTCTGTATGGTTTCTTGTAAATGGGAGCGGTTTCGGGTGCTAGCTCAATGCTGAATTCTATCTCACGGTCTGGTGGCATTCTTGGTAGTTCTTCGGGAAATACGTCTAGAAATTCACACACTACTGGAACTTTACTTAACTCAGAAATGTCCACCTTGTTCAACCTCGGTTGCCGAGATATTTGTCTTTCTTTGGCTGAAACCTTTATTGTCTTCCCGTGATGGTGGGTGAGGATTACGGTCCGGTTGAAGCAGTCAATAAAACCTTTGTTGGTGGTTAACCAATCCATCCCTAGGATGACATCCAGTCCTTTATTTTCCAATACAATAAGGTTGGCGTGAAACTTCAATCCTTCAAATTCAATAACCACACCTTGGCAGTAACTCTGAGTCACTTGCTTAATTCCTGGGGACTTGATGATCATGGATTTTTCCAAGGGAAGCATTGAAAAATTATTTTGCAAAGCAAATCTCTTCGAAATGAACGAAAGTGAGAAGCTCGAGAATCAAACAAAACCAGTAAGGTGTATTGTGTTGACAGGGAACGTACCGAGTACGATATCCGGGGCGTTTTGTGCTTCCTCTCTGGTCACGTGGTTCAGATGACCCTTCCTGTGATTGTTATTGGGGTTGAAATTGTTCCGCTTGGGCGCTGAATTATTGCCACCGTTGTTCGGTTTTGGGGTCGAGTTCCTTGGCTTGGGGCACTGCTTGGCATAGTGCCCTTCTTCTCCACAAGCGTAGCAAGTAACTCCTGGGCGATATGTGAACTCCTTGTCCCTTGCATGAAAAGTTTTGATTGGGTGTGAATTATTCGTCGTGGGTTTGTGTGTCCCACTTTTCTGAAAATCCGTCTTGCTCCGGTGGTTGCGAGCAAGGGTAGTCTGGTCCCTTTTTCGCTTGCGAAAATCCTCCAAGATGCGTCGCTCATTTTCCAAGGTAATAGCCTTATCCACTAGTGTTTTGAAATCTGGAAAGGTGTGCACAACCAGCTGGCATTTTAGCGCGGGTGCCATGCCTTCCAAGAATTTTTCCATCTTCTTGCTTCCAGTCACACGCTCTTCGTTGGCGTAGCGAGATAACAGAGTGAACTGGCTGTTGTATTCTGACACCGTCATGGTCCTTTGTTTGAGGTCATCAAATTCCCTCTTCTTGATCTTCATGACACTTAGGAATGTGCGCCCCATGAAAACCTTCTTTGAATTCCTCCCAGGTTATTTCATTTTCGTTGGGGTGCATGTGTAGGAAATTTTCCCACCATGATGCAGCTGCTCCAGTGAGATAGTGCGGTGCATATAGTACTTTCTCACGGTCTGAACACCGTGCAATAATTAATTTTCTTTCCATGTCCCGAAGCCGTCGTCGGCCTCAAGAGGTTTGTCAAGATGAGAAAATGTTGGGGACGCGTCTTCGTAGCTCGAGACAACTTGGATTGCTGCCGATACTATCCATGGTGATTTCCCATGTTGATGACTTGGTTCATCATTTCTGATGTTGTTGCTTGACTCTGTTCGTAAAGGCGGCATACTTGGGTAAATGCTATTTCACTGCCTGTTGACTTGATCGCCTCGTGTGAAATTGTTGTTTGGTGGTGTGCCATAATTTTCCTCTGGCGGATTTGGCATGGAGCGCGTCCAAGGACGAGACATTTTTTACTCTGGGGATATATTTTGTAAAACTCATAAGAAAATAAATCGAGTCGCAAAAATCAATAAGTTCATAAATGTAGGAAATTTTAAATGCTCCAAGATTTTTCAAGAGAATAAACGATTGCGCACGGAGAAGGACCATTACATATCTTACACGCAAGCAGTAATTATACAATACATCACTCAGGATATGCGTACATATTCCTGACTTGTTATTTAGGCTAGTGCACTTCTCCCAGTTCCTACATGGTGCGCAAAAAGCTACTTCTCACAACCTATGTACATATAAACATATCGTACAAGCTGGTACATCGCATGGCGGCTAAGCGTGCTCAGTTGGAGATGGTAAGGATCTCCCTCGGCCTGCCGAGGGTGAGGCGCAGTGAGGCTGGGGACTCAACCTCCTCCTCGCTAATAGGCTCCAGACGTGGTGCGCTGCGCTGAGCTGATGGAGCGGGCGCCATAGGCGGAGCAACACGAATAGGAGTGGGCGCAATAGGTGGTGCAGAACGAACTGGAGTGGGCGCAATGACTTGGTTGAACTTCTCAGTGGTAGGCAGGCGACGAGAAGTGACGAGAATGGTAGGAGAATAAGATGCCGAGGACGAGACGAAAGTCAGCGGTGGTGCGGTGTGCAGGAGCTCCCTCCTGTTGGCGGCACAGCCATGGATCGAGTCCATGCGGCAGCCACAAGGTCGCCCACTGTGTTGTCGAAGGCTGCCTCGAGAGCTCGGAGGTACTCGACAAGCATCTCAATAGCCTTGTCTCGCTCTCCTCTGGGGCAAGCGAATGAGTAGTGACAGGCGTATGGCACGTGGCATGGAAGGTAGCGGTAGCGACGAGTCTTCATTGAAGGAAGAACATCCCGGAGACGAGCTATCGCCTCACGGGCAGCCATCTGCATAACATGCCTCTCCGTAGGCATAGCTCTCCCCAAGAACCATAAGCGGCGTAACTCAACACGCCCTCCCTTGAATTGCACCGCGGCCTGGTGCATGGTCAGACTGTCGTTGATCTTGTGCGGGTAGAGTGTGAAGATCGGGCGCCGATGGCCCCATCGCGACCGGACGATGAAGGAGAGGAGCTTGATGAACCCCTCAGCACGTTGGCGAACACTGTGACTCACGATCGTTGCCGACCATCTATAAAAGTAGGCAAAATTCTGAATGGTCGATCATAAATTTATGCCGATCGCCGAAAATGACTACATTTGCCAAAAATATGACTAAACTCTATTATGCTAATAACCGATTAGCGATCGCACCTAGTGGCTTCCTACAGTCAGCCTGGCTCTGGTACCAAGTTTGTCACGACTGGATTTTCAATAAAATACTTATTGAGAAACTGATCTTTAAGCCCCAGTATAAGAAGAATTATCCTTACTGGTAGACAAATACTTGATACAAAAGACCAGTAGCAGTAAATATATTACAGGCTTGAGCTGAGGCTGCTCAACAATTTATTACAAACACGTCGATATTGTACATAAGGGCGGTTATGACACAAGAGCGTGGTGGCATGCTACTGACTTGAGATAAAAGTGGTGGTGGATATATCACAGTGGAGTGGATATTGTAACTCCTAAACTGGCAGCACATCGAGCGTCGAGGTGAGGCTCGATGAATTTATTCGAGTAGCGGAAGCGGATATAATATAATGACCAAATCCAGGATCACACGAGACTGACTGGGACTCCTCTAGGCCTCGGACTCGCTATCGAACTCTTCATCCATGAGATCGCCTTCATCAACATCTGGCCAAATCAACAAGCCAGGTGAGTACTTTGAAAGTACTCGCAAGACAGTTCGGACATAAGATATAATAAATGCATGCAGGAATGCGCCATGAAAAATTTATAATGCACATTCAAAAAATAATTACTTGCACAATATGATAAGTAAAAGGAAGTCGGGCGGTAGTCTTCCCGAAATCCCAATAAAAATAGCTGAAAACCGATCGGGTGTCTGGAGCGACGCCTCGAAGGGTGAACAAAATAAATTAACATGCCGCAGTCGGGCGTCTAAGCGACACCACATAAAGGGCTTATACTGAAAAGAAAACGACAAGCGTGCCACAGTCGGACGTCTGAGCGACATCGCAGAGAGGGCTTATATCCAAAGTAAACGACAAGAGTGCCACAGTCGGACGTCTGAGCGACATCACAAAAAGGGCTTATATTGAAAGTAAATGACAAGCGTACCACAGTCGGACGTCTGAGCGACATCGCAGAAAGGGCTTATAGTGAAGGGAAAAATAATAAGTGTGCCATAGTCGGACGTCTGAGCGGCATCGCAGAAAGGGCTTATAGTGAAGGGAAAAATAATAAGTGTGCTAGAGTCGGACGTCTGAGCGACATCGCAGAAAGGGCTTTAAATTGCATTATACATATCTGATAAGTTTTTGAAGATATAACACCCATAGGAAAAATTCAACACTCGATAATACACGGGTTAGTCCATCCACAGGAACAAGCACTTAACACTCAAGTGTTTCACCGGGGTTTTTGTCACTGAAACTGATACCTGACAAGGTAAGTTGAACACAGTACTTGGACACGGATAAGATGATTCAAAGGATCTTGACTCTGCAGAGTTTGTACTAATTATCAACAGCCAACGGATTTCCGTAGTCACAAGGACTAGTTCCGTTTAAGGTATTTCGGTAGAAACACATCTAACCAGTACACACCCATCCCACCTCACGATGCCAGGAATCACCCTAGGCAACGTACAAGAAAAACTTTGAGACGGGGAGATCACAACCTCGAATAGCATGGGATCAAATTTATATACGCGCGCTCTAAGGGGTGCCCCCCTCTCGGTCCCAACCGGAAACACCCATGCCCCCTGACCGGATGACGGGCTTTAATCCAGGGCCATGGAACCCTCATCACGGCCTCTCTATTTGGTGTGTACCAGGAAAACGGTTTGCAACTTACTAAGCCATACTCCTTGCGGAAAACATGTGGTGGTACAGGAAAGACAGATGAAAACATGACTTGACTCACGTTGACACTGGAATCAAATAGTCTGGCATAAGAATGACATACTACAACACCGCCATCTCACCCATTCTCATGCCAATACATGGCCATGCAACTCATATCCAACAACATATGGATTTTCGAAACCATTTGCCTCAACTTTGCACGTGTTATAACACTTATCGAAATGCTCATAAACATGCCATGTAACTACTTAATGCAAACATGCAATGAACACTCATCATATCAAAAGTTCAAACATGCTTGCCTGGTTTGGAGTATTCGGAGTCTAGCTTGGCGAAGTTCGCGGTTTCGTCACCTCCTCCGGTATGTGCTCAGGGTGTCCTTCCGCGTCGGTGGGTGGTGGTGGTGGTCGTCGGCGAGCACCACGTCGACGGCGGTCCTTGCTCCGGTGGACGGCGGCTCGGGTGGAGTTGGATCTCGTCGGGGAGGGCGGAGTGGATGAAGCTGGTGGCCGAGGCGGATCGGGCGGCGGAGTTGGGGGAGGAGACCTCCTCGAGGTCCTCCTAGTGGCTTGGCGGGGTACTGGTGGGGTGCAGTGGTGGTGCGTGCTCGAGAATGAGCTCGGGACTCCATTTTATAGACGATCCGAGGCGGTGGTCGAGAACGGGGATCTCCGGCGATGGTTACGGCAGCGCAGTGCTTGGTCGGGGTGCTTAGGGGGGTTGGGCATCAACGTGGAGGTCCACGGGCTCCGTTTAGAGGCTAACCCAGGTTGGATTTGGCGCGAAAGGGAGGTTTCGGCGTAACGGGCGCAAGGGGCGTCTGGCGCGGCAGAGGGCGCGCCATGTGCTTGCCGGGCCACGGCGACGGTGCTGTGGTGCGAGCTGGCATGCATGAGGCCACACGGAGGGCTAGGGGGCGTTGGGCGGCGCAGAACGGCGTAGTGAGCCGGCGCTGGCTTCGTTGGCCGCCACGGGTGGCTCTGCCACCGCAGAAGCTTCCGGCGTCGGTGACGCTCGCCGCCACCGACACCTGCGTCTGGCCCAAGGAGGCGGCGGTGCTCGTCAGGAAGAAGGGGTCAGGCGTGAACGCGCCAGTATGACGGTGATCGGTGACAAGTCACCCATTTAAAAAACACTCTTGAAGATAACTCTAAAACTCTGAATTTTCTTGAAAGTGTACAGTGAACGTCTTAGGCCAAGTATTTGATGAAATGATTCAAGCATGAGAAAAATTTATCTGGGGCTGATCTTTGGTGTGGTGGTCTCTCAAAGCACCTGGGGACTGCCTGAATTTTTGTGGAATTTTTGGAGAAGGAAAAATATGAATTTCACCAAAAATGATGAATCTGGTCCAAACTTGCACAGGTTGAGACTTGAAAATTTTGAAAAGAGGAAGAGTGGATCTTGATGGATCTAGGTTGGGGTGCTAAGGACTATCCAGAGGAGTTTGTTTGAGATCAAAACTCAAAATAAAATAGGCACTTCCTTTGTAAATCATCTAGGCTGAGAATAAATGGCAGAATTGTTTTGGGGAGTAAAATAAATGAATTAAAATCCAAAAATGGATTGAAATTGTTGGGGCAGAATATTTGGATTGCCCCAATGTGGAGGGAGGGATTTTGGGAGAGTTTACCACATGAGGCATGGTAAAACCAAGGATGGTTCAAAACAAAAGAGTGGCTCCAAAACCCTTAGGGTTTCTTTTTTTCAAAAGAAAAATAAATTCCCAAAAATATTTTTGAGATGGAATACTTAGAAGCAAAGTTTTTAATAACCAAACACCAGGGTTGCAGAAGATACAGAAATCAAAGTCCTTGCCAAGGGGAAAAGTTTTGAGAGAGAGAGGTTTTAGGAAGGATTTAAATGACCCTCTTCAAATCAAGCAAGGTTTTTGCTAAAAAATTAAATAAATTTTTTTTGGAGTGTCACATAGGCGTAGAATCTTCGAAGACGGGCTGCATTCAATGAGTTCGGCTCGAGTCGGTTATCCGATGCATCTCGCAGACGATACGCTCCACCGGTCAGGACTTGGTCGATGATAAAGGGACCTTCCCATTTGGGCTTGAGTTTGTCCTTTTTCTTGTCCGGCAGGCATAGAACTAGCTCGCCAACATTGTAAGTTTTGGCCCATACTTCTCTGCTTTGATATCTTCGAGCTCGCTTGTTGATAGAATGCGGAACGGGCTTTCGCTACGTCACGCTCCTCCTCCAAGGCGTCCAAACTGTCCTGCCGATCGAGCTCGGCTTCTCTTTCTTCGTACATGCGCACGCGAGGTGAGTCATGAATTACGTCACAGGGCAGAACTGCCTCTGTGCCGTATACCATAAAGAATTGCGTGAATCCGGTCGTGCGATTCGGAGTGGTCCGCAACCCCCAGAGTACGGAGTCGAGCTCCACTACCCAGTGCGTGTTAGATTCCTTGAGGGATCACACTAATCTGGGTTTGATGCCGCTCATAATTAGACCATTTGCTCGCTCGTCTTGATCGTTAGTTTGAGGGTGATAGACTGTAGCGTAGTCGAGCTTGATGCCCATGTTTTTGCACCAGAGTTTGTCCTCGTCGGCCGTAAAGTTCGCGGCTGCTATCGCGATGATGCTGTGGGGGACACCGTAATGGTGTACGACCTCGATATGAAGTCTATCATCGGTCCGGATTCGCCGCCTTAATGTGCTTGGCCTCTATCCATTTGGTGAATTTATCCACCATGACCGAGGGTATTTTTTCTTGTGGGTTCCCCTTTAAGGGTCCAACCATGTCAAGCCCCTGCACTGCGAAGGGCCAGGTGATGGGTATAGTTTTGAGGGCGGTGGGTGGCATGTGGCTTTGATTAGCAAAGAGCTGCCATCCGACGCATTGTTGGACTAAGTCCTGAGCATCTGCCCGGGTCGTCGGCCAATAACATCATGTACAGAAGGCCTTGCCTACAAGGGCCCGGGCTGCGGCATGGTGCCCGCCGAGTCCGCCATGAATTTCAGCCAGAAGATTCCGCCCTTGTTCTTCGGAGATACACCTTTGAAGGACTCCGGTTGTGCCTTTCTTATAAAGCTCTCCCTCATGGACCTTATAGGCTTTGGATCGCCGCACTATGCAGCGGGCCTCGTTTTGGTCCCCGGGAAGTTCCTGCCTGGTTAGGTAGGCTAGGAATGGTTCTGTCCACGGGGCAATGACTGCCATTATTACGTGGGCTGAGGGTGTTATTTCATTGGCAGAACCACCAAATGTGTCAGAATGTTCGTTGTGGGGCAGTGCAGTTGGCTCCGGTTTTTTATTTCCGGACTCTCCCTCCCATAATACGGATGGCTTGAACAGCCTCTCTAGGAAGATGTTGGGGGGGACGGCATCGCGCTTTGCGCCGATGCGTGCCAACACGTCTGCTGCCTCGTTGTTATCCTGGGCTATATGGTGAAATTCGAGCCCCTCAAACCGAGCTGACATTTTTAGAAGGGCATTGCGATAAGCTGCCATTTTCGGGTCCTTGGCATCAAAGTCTCCATTTATTTGGGATATCGTGAGGTTCGAATCCCCACGCACCTCTAGGCATTGCATGCCCATGGAGACTGCCATCCGGAGACCATGTAGAAGGGCCTCGTATTCGACTGCGTTGTTGGAGTCCGTATACATTATCTGGAGTACGTATTGAACTGTATCTCCGGTTGGGGACGTCGTAACGACGCCTTGACTCCTAGGCCAGCCAACATTTAGGAGCCGTCGAAGTGCATTATCCAGTTGGAATATCGCCCGTACTCTTTAGGGAGTTCGGCCGTCCATTCGGCGGCGAAGTCGGCGCAAAAAACTTGCGATTTAATAGCTCTCCGTGGCTTATAGGTTATGTCGAACGGGAGGAGCTCAATGGCCCATTTGGCAATCTGGCCCATCGCGTCGCGGTTGTTTATAATGTCGTTAAGAGGTACTTCGGAGGCTACTGTTATCGAACACTTTTGAAAGTAGTGTCGCAGCTTCCGGGATGCCATAAACACTGCGTACGCTATCTTTTGATAATGCGGGTACTGTGACTTGCATGGAGTTAGGACAGTGGACACGTAGTAAACTGGTTTTTGAAGGGGGAACTTGTGTCCGTCCGTTTCTCGTTCGACAACGAGCACTGCGCTTACAACTTGATGAGTTGCCGCGATATATAATAGCATTGGTTTGCCCATGTTGGGCGCGGCCAGGACCGGGTTTGTTGCCAATATGGCTTTTATTTCTTCGAGTCCGGCCGTGGCATCCGAATCCCACCGAAGTGTTCGGTGCGTCAGAGGAGGCGATAAAGGGGTAGTGCCTTTTCTCCCAAACAGGAGATAAAGCGGCTTAGAGCCGCCACGCATCAAGTAATTTTTTGTATTTGTTTGAGGTCTTTTGGGATATCCAATTGTGACATAGCTCGGATCTTGGCTGGGTTTGCTTCAATTCCTCTACTGGATACAATGAAGCCCAAGAGCTTTCCCGGGTACCGAAAACGCATTTTTCCGGGTTGAGCTTGATGTCATATGTTCGGAGATTATCGAATGTGAGCCTCAAGTCGTCTACTAGAGTTTCGACATGATTGGTTTTGACGACCACATCGCTCACGTATGCCTCCACCGCTTTTGCCGATCTGGTTTGCCGGACATGTCCGAATCATGCGCCGATATGTTGCGCCGGCGTTTTGAGCCCCAACGGCATTGTGTTGAAGCGAGAATGGGCGTATGGAGTGATGAATGCCGTTGCGGCTTGGTCAGGCTCTGCCATTTTAATTTGGTGGTAGCCGGAGTATGCGTCGAGGAAGCACAATGAATCGTGTCCCGCGGTAGCGTCGATAATTTGATCGATGCGGGGGAGGGGGAAGGGATCCTTTGGGCAAGCCTTGTTGAGGTCCTTGAAATCGACGACAGGCGCTTAGGATTTGTCCTTCTTTGGTACCATCACCAGGTTTGCTAGCCAGTCCGGATGTTTAATATCTCTGATGAATCCGGCCTCCAATAGTTTGGCTAGCTCCTCTCCCATGGCCTATCTCTTGGGTTCGGAGAAACGCCGAAGAGCCTGCTTGATCGGCTTGAATCCTTTTAGGATGTTTAGGCTGTGCTCGTCACCGACGTGGGATTCTGGCATGTCTGAAGGGTGCCGAGCAAAATGTCCCAATTTTCGCGTAGGAATTCTCTTAGTGCGGCGTCTACAACAGGATTTAATTGTGCCCCGATGGAGGCCGTTTTTGTAGGGTCCGTTGGATGGACTTGGAAATTGACTATTTCGTCCGCCGGTTTAAAGGAGGTGGACTTGGATCTTTTATCGAGTATCACATCGTCCCTGTTCACCGTGGAGCACAGTGCAGTCAGTTCCTTGGCCGCTAGGGCTTCAGATAGTGCCTCAAGGGCCAGTGCGGCTGTCTTATTTTCGACGCGGAGTGCTATGTCCGGGTCACTAGCAAGAGTGATGATTCCGTTGGGCCCGGGCATTTTGAGCTTCATGTACCCGTAATGGGGTATAGCTTGAAAAATTGTGAATGACTCTCGCCCTAATAGAGCGTGGTATCCGGCTGCTGAACGGGGCCACTTGGAACGTGACCTCCTCGGACCTGTAATTATCCTAAGCATGCTTAACACCACATCCAGGTGTGATTTTTCCCTCAGACAAAGATGCTTCCCGATCGGGATTATTCCTCTAAAGGTTGTGCTGCTTCGCTTAATGCGGCTCGATCTATTTCCATTTTTCGGAGGGTTTCCTCAGAAATGAGGTTCAATCCGTTGCTGCCGTCCCATGAGTACCTTTGGTAAGGCAAAGTCACCACTATCGGATCGAGGACCAATGTGGTCGGTGCTCGGGCTGTTCGAATTTAGGTTCGCCAATCGGCATTAAAGGTAATAGCCGTGTGACTCCATGGGTTTATTGTTGCTACTTGGTAGACTTCGGCAAGGCTACGGAGTGTTCGTTTCCGCGTATTATTTGATGCGAAAGTCTCGAAGACTGTTAATACCGTATTGTTATCCCTGGGCTGGTGCTCTAGAGCTAGAAGCTCTTCGCCACTTTTGGCCACCTGCCGTAGTATCCAACATGCTCTAATGCTATGAGTTGGAGTGGCGCCCTCTGTACTATGAATTTTACAAGGTCCATTGAGCCATCCCTCCAGTACGGTTCCATGCCCTATAGAGGGTTTTTTATTTTTGGTATTTAACCCAGGTGCCTGGCGATGATGCACCCTTTTATTTCGGACTGGGGTTGTATTCAAGGCCGGATTGTCCCAAAATCTTGCTTCGGTTTTCGAGGCGCTTTCCATCGCACAATACTTTTGTACTATGGACGCCAAGTCGACAAAGCGTGTAATGTCATGGCGACTTATAGCATTGAGGATCCCGTTGTCTGTGCAATTATTGCAGAAGAATGAGATTGTGTCCTCCTCACGGCAGTCCTTTATCATGTCCATAACCAGGAGGAATCTGGCACAGTAATGGTGTACTGTTTCTGCGGGCTCTTGCCGAATTTGAGATAGGTCGCCTATGTTTGGGTGGGCGGGTGGAATTAAAACTGGAACCTCGCCCGATCTGAGACTTAAGGGCCAAGGTGCTTCCGAACTTGGAAGCTTGGATTCTTGGATGTTGTCCAATGAATCTAGCCCACTGCCTGACTTTAGGTTCAGGTCTTGAGTGACGTCCTCTCTTCCGCGGGAATCCGGCATGGAGGGATCGAGAATCCGGACGTAGCTAGTCCTTAAGATAGAAGGAGGGTCGCCGTTTTGTTCCTCTACCACAGCAACGTGGTGGGTAACCTGGGGAGAGTTAATCTCTCTCGCACTGTGTTTAGGCCCAATCTGATCATAGTCTCAGAAGCGACTCCTGTGATGCGGCGCGATCCAAGAGCTTGTTTAAGGAAGAGAGCTCCATTGGATCTAACTGCTCGGCGAGTTCTGAGTTAACGTGAAGATTGCTTTCGATGACCCGAGAAGTCATCGTCGGTAGCAATGACGAGCAGCGGTCATAAGAAAACCGCCTAGCCGGAGAGTTTGGCCGACAGCCAAAGCTTCTTTAGCAATAATGCCGTCTTTAAAGACGGGATGAGGCATCCTTCCTGACGGTGACGACACAGAGGAACTCTCAATGAAAGCACCAATGTTGGTGTCAAAACTGGCGGATCTCGGGTAGGGGGTCCCGAACTGTGCGCCTAGGCGGATGGTAACAGGAGCAAGGGACACGATGTTTTACCCAGGTTCGGGCCCTCTTGATGGAGGTAAAACCCTACGTCCTGCTTGATTAATATTGATGATATGGGTAGTACAAGAGTAGATCTTCCACGAGATCGAGAGAGGCTAAACCCTAGAAGCTAGCCTATGGTATGATTGTTGTTCGCCCCACGGACTAAAACCCTCCGGTTTATATAGGCACCGAAGAGGGTTAGGGTTACATGCAGTCGGTTACAATGGTAGGAGATCTACATATCTCAGTATCGCCAAGCTTGCCTTCCACGCCAAGGGAAGTCCCATCCGGACACGGGACGAAGTCTTCAATCTTGTATCTTCATAGTCCAGGAGTCCGGCCAAAGGCTAGTCCGGCCATCCGGACACCCCCTAATCCAGGACTCCCTCACCAAGCTTCTCACAACAAGCATGATGGTTTTCGGTAGGGAACGTCCCACCTTTGGGGACGAAACGATATCCATTACCTCTTATTGCTTTCAAATTTTTATCTCATGCCAACATAGAACAACAGGAGTGTTGTGTCAATTTTTGTGATTTTTCGGTGTTCGTTTGGACATTTTTATGCGTTAACTGAGTTTTCAATGCATTTATGTGCATAATTCAAGTTTGAACTACATGCGCATGCTCCAAAGGCATATATATTGGTTGAAAAATCAAATCAGTGTCCTTGGGTGCATGCTTAGGTCCCGTGCAAGAAATGGGAATGAATTTCAAACACTGTGGCACCGTTGATTGCCGCAAAACATTGAGATGCCTGGTTTTTAAATTCTAGTAAATCCAAAACTCGTCTGAAATTCATGAAACTTGGCATGCTATCATGGAGCGGCATCAACATGCCATGGTACAAATTTTGTCCCATTTGGGGCTGGTTTGGCTATATGCTTCTCACAAACCGGAGCTTCTCACAACAAGCATGATGGTTTTCGGTAGGGAACGTCCCACCTTTGGGAACGAAACGATATCCATTGCCTCTTATTGCTTTCAATTTTTTTCTCGTGTCAACATAGAACAACAGGAGTGTTGTGTCAATTTTTGTGATATTTCGGGGTTTGTATTTTTATGCATTAACTGAGTTTTCAATGCATTTATGTGCATAATTCAAATTTGAACTACATGCGCATGCTCCAGTGACTATAAATTGGTTGAAAAATCAAATCTGTGTCCTTATGTGCATGCTTAGGTCCCATGCAAGAAATGAGAATGAATTTCAAACACCAGGGCACTGTTGATTGCCGGCAAAACATTTAGATGCCTGGTTTTTAAATTCTAGTAAATCCAAAACTCGTCGACGCACAGGTTCACCAGGAAGCATGCAAGATGTTCAACGCGGGATTTGTGCATCTCTTCAATGCAAACGGTTCAGTGAAGCAGTAAAGCGGCAGAAAATAAACCAAAAAATATACGTGCTGCCACATGCCCCGTGTGTCGTGCGAGCAGGCGTGAGTTGATGGGATGCATGTGAGCAGTCCACAGTGGAGGCATACCGAGAGGCATGCGTGCAGGCTCAGGTGTGTGTATCGACGGGGAGGCGTGCGAGTAGCTGTGCGAAATGATGGTAGGAATGGCAGACGTCCGTCGCGCAGGCTTACCGGGAGGCGAGACAACTTTTGACCACAGCCCGCCTCGCTCCCACTGGTCTGTGTTAATTGCGCACCCGAGCCGCCGACCATAATAGGCGGCCGTACCCCCGGTCCACAGTGGTCACCGACGTTTGGACTCTGGAGTGTATGACGATGCCGTCGAAGCGCAACATCAGAGGGAGTGGCGACGCTGGGGCTGGTGAAGCACCCGCACAACGCGTCAAGCTGGCCACAGAGGTTTCCGTCACCGCCGACGAGGTCTCGCGCGGGCAGCACGACCTTTTGACCTGGCCGGGCGCCTGCCAGGCGCTTCAAATTTTTGAGCCGGAGGTCAACAAAAACTCCGGCAACAACTGCGACTCCGACGAAAAACCGGTTAGTCACCTACATATATGTTTGTGCCTTTTTTCTTCCTGATCTTGGGTATTGATTTCGAATGTCCTACATTTTATGCCATCTTTTTCTTTCAGATTGGTATGAACACAGATGAGGCTCCGACCAGTGCCGCCGCTGAATGTAGATCTTTGACCCGGCTGTGCGGCCAGAAGCACCCCTGGACCTGAGGAACCAGTAGAATCTCCGGCGGACTACATCAACTACATCAACAATCTCCCGGACAGAATCCTTGGGGAGATCATCTCCCTTCTCCCCACCAAGGATGGTTGCCGCACACAAGTCCTCGCATCTCGGTGGCACACTCTATGGCGCACCACGCCTCTTAATCTTGATTGTCGTCAGCTATCTGTCGATGATGATTCTGAACTCCCCGGAGCCATCATCTCCTCCCACGGGGGCTCCGTTCAACGCATCTACATCCCGGCATGCTACCTGCTAGACATACCCTGCACGGTGGCCGCCTTCCTGACATCCCATCAATTCGATAAACTCCAGCAGCTTGAGTTCTACCATTACAGCGATAGGTTTCCACCAAGAGTTGCATCTGTGCCCTCACCACCGATGCCCATCTCATGGTTTTCCTCCTCTCTCCACACCGTCACCTTGACCCGGTGCCATCTAGCATACTATCTGGTACAAATGCTTCGATCGCCAAAGGTTGAAAAAACTTGCGCTTGTGTTGGTTGATCCGTCGGTGGCCTCACTTCACAAAGATCATCCACTCTAGCTGCCCTGCACTACAGCGTTTGTTGCTTGTTTTTTGAATAGGAATCCATATCCCTTGTCTCAAAATAAAGTCGTCTCACCTTGTAAGCATTGGAATTCATTTTGAAGAACAGGAGCTCATCATCAAAGACGCCCCTTCACTTCAAAGGTTGCTCCTTAATTGTTGTTATAAACCTTCACAAATAACTGTGGTATCTACGCCTAAACTGGAGACCTTGGGTGCAATTAGTGATCCGTTTGAATGGTCCAGATGGTGTTTGCCTCCACACCTATTGAGGTATTGTATATTATTCACGTACACTTTTGTGATTTGCATTTTTCATTTGTGCGCATAAGTTAAGTATCATCTTAGAGTACACTTTAGGTGCTAATATTATGTTCTATGCTCAATGAAGCGCTTGTCCATCCTATCAGTGGTGGTGGATTCTATCAAGACCTTATATATCACTATGTGGTGTTTTGATCTCAACATTATTATTGCCTTGCTGCAATGTTTTCCATGTCTGGAGAATTTGTATATGAAGGTGATGATTTCATGCACATTGAAAGCCCATATATAATGTACTATAATTAATCGTTCAGCTATCACTCTTTCAACATAATCTTTTTTAGACATTAAGTGTTTTCAATATTCATCTCTATTTAGGCACTAACACATGGAAAAAAAGGTATAACCAATCGATGGTTCAAGAAGCACTGGGATTTTCTCAAATCTCACGACATTCGTTTGAAGACAAGAATAATCGGAAGGATATGCATCCAACAATGCAAACACTAGATTTGTCACATTCTTCATGTCGAATGCGAGGGAACTATTGTCCGCGAGGATTAAGTTTTTCAACAAGAAATTTCTTACGGCTGCAAGTGTTGAACAACATAAAAAGAAGTTTCATGTGGACCTAAGGGCTTACGATCGTGTTTCGGCTTCTATTTACAACAACTTGTCATCATGGACTAGTAGAATTTCTGGCCGTTGATCTTGATTTTATGGATCAGACTGATCCATTTGATTGTGACTGCCGAAAACTTTGGTTGAGTTAGATGTCATTGTCCTGTTCAATCTGGATTTTGTCTAAACCTGATGAGCAATTAATACTTGTGCTTTTGTATTGTTTGTTAGCTGGAGTTAGATATTGTTGCCCTTTTCAACTCGGCTTTGACCCATATTTTCTTTCATACTAGGCCTATGGCTTGCCATTTCTTTAATTAAGACATAAATATTATAAGCATTCACAACATAGGCAAAGAACATCACTCCCATGGATCCTTGAGATCTTTGTTCATTACAGAACCACAAGTTTTTAGTGCCCACCAGCACCCACAAACTTATTTTCAGCTTGCACACCAAGGGTTGTAATTCTTAATAAGAAAAGTTGCATGGTAGTCACATATTTGGATTTATCATTTGGGACCCACGAGGAAAAAGCCTATCTAGGGCGGTGCCGACTCGATAGTAAACATTGAGAAACCTGGTTTTAAAATTACTGTAAATCCAAAACTCGCCTCAAAATCATGAAACTTGGCATGGTGTTATGTCATAGCACCAACATGTTGTGGTAAAAAACTAGTCCAATTTGGGTCAAGTTTTGGTACAATCTTCTTACAAACCGGAGCCATTCTAATTATTGTCGTAATTTCTAGCTTATTTCTCTTTTTATTGGTTAACCCGTCAAATACTTTTTATATATAATAGATGTGTGTGCATGTATAGCACACACACGTTGATCTATCTAACTGTTTCAGTTGTTGTGGCTAATCGCAAACATCTCATCCATGTAAAGTGTATGCCATCAATCGCAGGCACTTTGATCTGGCTGACCGGTTTCTGTTCTATTGCCTAATCACAAACAGTTAATCCTTCTGAATCGTATGCCCTCAATCACACACACCTTGATCTGGCTGACCATTTCTTTTGTGTTTCCTAATCACAAACAGTTCATCCGAGTGAACCGTATGCTCTATATCGCACACGCCTTCATCAGGCTGCCCGTTTCTTGTATTTCGCCTCATCGCAAACAGTTCATTGGACTGAACCATACGTCCTGGATCGTACACACAACTAAAATTTGAACCGTTTTTGATGGCTCCGCCTTCGCAAACGTTTTGCACCTTTTTTGACGGTTCTTTTACACCACTGTTTGCGATTATTGCATCGCACACAGTTTTGTCGAAGGGTCTCTGATCGTAGTGTCGCGTTAGCAGCATCCTGCAGTAGTGTAGGGGGATAGATTGGTAGGAAAAGACCATCGCTCGTCCCCGATCGCTACTCATAAGGAAGACAATCAATAAATAAATCATGCTCCGACTTCATCACATAACGGCTCACCATACGTGCATGCTATGGGAATCACAAACTTTAACACAAGTATTTATCATATTCACAATTACTTACTAGCATGACTCTAATATCACCATCTTCATATCTCAAAACAATCATAAGGTGAAAGTTTATAGTATACCCCTCTTGGATGCCTATCGTATTAGGACTAAATTTATAACCAAAGCAAATTACCATGCTGTTTAGAGACTCTCAAAATAATATAAGTGAAGTACGAGAGTTCGTTAATTTCTATAAAATAAAACCACTGTTGTTCTCTGAAAAGATATAAGTGAAGCACTAGAGAAAAATTTATTAGCTCAAAAGATATAAGTGAAGCACATAGAGTATTCTAATAAATCACGATTCATGCGTGTCTCTCTCAAAAGGTGTGTACAACAAGGATGATTGTGGCAAACTAAAAAGCAAAGACTCAAATCATACAAGACGCTCCAAGCAAAGCACATACAATGTGGTGAATAAAAATATAGCCTCAAGTAAAGTTACCGATAGAAGAAGATAAAAGAGGGGATGCCTTCCGGGGCATCCCCAAGCTTAGGCTCTTGCTTGTCCTTGAATATTACCTTGGGGTGTCTTGGGCATCCCCAAGCTTAGGCTCTTTCTACTGCTTATTCCATAGTCCATCAAATCCTTACCCAAAACTTGAAAACTTCACAACACAAAACTCAATAGAAAATCTCACAAGCTCCGATAGTATAAGAAAATAAACCACCACTTTTGGTTCTGTTGTGAACTAATTCTTTATTTATATTGGTGTAATATCTACTGTATTCTAACTTTTCCATGGTTCATACCCCTTGGTACTAGCCATAGATTCATCAAAATAAGCAAACAACACATAGAAAACAGAATCTGTCAAAAACATAATAGTTTGTAGCAATTTGGATATTTCGAATACTTATGTAACTCCAAAATTTCTGAAAAATTAGGACAACCTAAGCAATTTGTTTATTAATCTTCTGCAAAAGGAATCAACTCAAAATCACACTTCTGTAAAAAAATGAGAATTATTTTCCTGGGTGCAAAAGTGTCGGGGAACGACACCTATGAGACCACGGGAATCCCTTCTACGGTTTGGCAGGGAGAGGGACTAAGCAAAGAGCAGATATAGTGATCAACACCACGGGTCTTTAACCAGGTTCGGGCCGCAGAGATGCATAAAACCCTAGTCCTGCTTGATTATGTATTGAGTGTTCTTGAGCTTCGGCTCGTTGCAACGCATGCAAGTTGGGTTGAGAGGTCCAAAAAGTCGAATCCTCCTCCAGTACGCCGTGGGCCTCCTTTTATATGACCAAGGGGCTGCCACAGTGGCATACAGGAGGTGTAAAGTAACTACAGTGTATGCAGGAGCTGTAAACCGCTACAGTACACATGCTTATCTTGGCCATGTAAGGACAAACGCATTAAATGCGCTGCTTACATGCCCTCTAGCTTTATCGGGGGAGGGAAGAGAGCCCGTCTCGTCCGTTGCCGCCCCGCCCCGTGTCGACACGCATCCATGCCGATGTGGCATGCAGTGCCAAGTTGGTTGGCCAGCTGCTGCGCTAGAGAGGTGGCGGGGTCTTCACGAAGATCTGCATGCCACCACACAGGCGCCCGCCAGGCTGACAGGTCATCCCCCGCACTGGAGTGGTGACCGGGCAGCCAAGTCTGGCCACGGTCTTGCCGATGTCCCCGGCAAGGATCTTGCCGGGACCTCGTGGGAATCCTCGACAAGGATCTTGCCGGGGCCTCATGGGCGTCCTCGATAGGGATCTTGCTGGCGTCTCGTCTTCTCGCCTTCACAAAGATCTGCACGCCACTACGCGCGCGCCCTTGGATTCTGGCCTTAACGTTGTCGATGGTGTCAGAGCTCTCAACCACAAGGGTGGTGCTCTGGTTAGTGCTCTATAAGTCGTCCTGGCAAGGACCTTGCCGGGGTCTTGCAAGTCGTCCCGGCAAGGGCCTTGCCGGGGATCCAACTTGTCCTCTGTTCTCTGACTTGGCTGTTTTTCTTTGTCTTGTATCCGTCCCCACTCGCCCTCTTCACGCTTTGCCACACGTGGGGTTACGACTGCCCGTGCACAAGTCTGGGGTGCTAAAGGCCCAAACTTTAGTACACCGACAGGAGCCCCCGGGCCTGGGCCTCACATGAGTGCGAGGCATCGTTGGGCCAGGGCCAAATAGTGCGCGGGCACACGTGGAAGGGAATAACTGATGTAATCTTCTCATCGTCTGTGCTTGCGGTGGCCCGTGAACAGCCTTTATTCTATAGCTGTACTAGCCGCCTCCGTCTTCTCGAGGCATTCACGAGGGTGCTGGAGGTTGACCAGCCATCGAGGTTGAGGCTTCGCATGAAGGGATGTTGCAATTGCGACATGTGGGCGAACGTAAAGTTCCCCGTCCCTCATGTAATGCTTCTTCATCGTGGTTGGAAAACCTTTGCACGCGCCCACTGACTGATAAAGGGGCACATCCTCCGGTTCAAATTAGTGGAGGCTGACCTGCTCTCCATCAAGGTTTTTGGGCGCTCGGGAATCCGGCTAGGGTGCTGCGCGGAGAGCTCGACTGATCATGAAAGCTCCTACTCGAGCGATAGCGACGAGGAGGAGACCGGTGGGGAGGACTACGAGGACGGGTCCGACTAGACGTCTGGCGCCCCATCCCTAGGCGACGCCAATAACACCATCATCTTCACCTGGCCTTCTTCCCGGCAGAGCGATTTGCCTGGGGATAGTTCTTGGTGGTGGCTCCCCAAGTCAGCTCCTTGAACTTCTCGGGGCTATCACTCCTGGCGGCTGGCAGGAAGGCCGAAGAATACGAAGAAGGCGGGTGGCGGGCCGTTAAGTCGGAGTACGATGGCACCGACGCCTTCATCTCGTATTGTCGGCCCGCTGCCTCATCTTTCGGCTCCTCTCCTGGCGCCGTCATCACCGGGATGTTCTTTTGGTGTCTTGTGCCGCGTGTACCTCGCCTAGGCACTCATTTTACCCCCCTGCTGTCTTGATCCGCTTCTTGAGGAGAGGGACAAGAAAGGGATTACTGGCATCTTATCTTTTTTTAGGTTTTAATCCTTCGGGCACTTGTCGAATTTAAACTTTGTACTCCCTCACTTATGCTTGCACTCTGTATGAATTGTACTTGTTAACCAACGTATTAATGAAGAAAAAGGGTGCTTGCCAGGTTCTTTTGTGCATAAGCGAGGCTCACACCAAGGAACGAGTCCTTTTTATTATTCATTAAATAAACAACATCATCCCGGCAACAGACCTTGCCATTCTCCCGCTTCACACCACGACTACCCTCACGCCCTTGGCAGAGGTAGGGGCAAAGTAGGATTAGGCCCTTCACCCATTCTCTTTTCACCGCAACTACAACCAACTCCCGGCTCGAAGGGGATTTTAGGCACAAGAAAAAGGGAGCATGACAGCATGAGATAGAGCGAAGTTTCATACGTCCAAGCTAATGGGAAGAAAGGACTTATCTGCTGGCCCCGGTAGCATGGGCTTGCCGGGGTCGGGATGTCAGCTCGTCTCCTTTCCCAAAAAAGTTCCATTGAAGAGCTCGTGCGGCCTGCGAACCAAAAAGGACGGGAAGGGACAAAAATACACATATCCAACCTTTGATTTAGGGGTTAGTTGCCGCTAAGCACTATCGACCCTACTAGAGAGAGACTCAACCTAACATGCATGCAAATTCTTAGGGCGCCAGCGCTTCGTTTATTCATCTGTTGCTCAGGGTCTGCGCCTGGCTTTGTACAAAGGGTCACATGCCTTGCCGGCAAGGCTTGTACAAAAGGTGGCCTGCCGGGGGGCCCGGCAGCCGTGCCTTATGGGTAAAACTTGCAAAGATGTTCGATGTTCCAGGAGTTCCTCACTTGGATACCGTCTTCGGTCTCCAGGCGGACCGCGCCAGGCCTGGTGACTCATATTACCTGATAAGGGCCTTCCCACTTTGGTGTCAAATGGTTGGAATTCTTGGCCGACTGAACGCGCCGAAGAACAAGGCCGCCTTCCTCAAAGCTTCGGGCATGAACCTTGCGACTATGGTAGCGGCGCAAGGCTTGTTGGTAGCGCGTAGCTCGCACAGTAGCCTGAAGACGATCTTCCTCAAGGAGTGTGGCGTCATCTTGGCGCAACTGCTCTTGCTCAAGCTCATCATAAGCGAGCACTCGAGGTGACATGTATGCGAGTTCCGTGGGGAAAACTGCTTCTGGCCCGTACACGAGGGAGAAGGGTGTCTTGCCGGTGGCTCGATTTGGCATTGTTCTGACTAACCAAAGAACCGTCGGCAACTCGTCAATCCAGCGTCTTCCGCACTTGTGCAGCCTGTCGAAAGTCCTCGTCCCGAGGCCTCGCAACACCTCAGCATTTTCCCTCTCCGCCTAGCCATTGCTTCATGGATGTGCAACAGATGCAAAACATATCTTGCTGCCGAGGTCTTGGGCGTATTGCATGAAGGTGCAGCTTGTGAACTGTGTGCCGTTGTCGGTGATGACTTTGTTTGGCACACCAAGACAGCAAACTAGCCCTTTGAAGAACTTGATGGCTGACTGTGATGTCACCTTTCTCACTACTTCCACTTCTGGCCACTTTGTGAACTTGTCAATCGCAACATACAAGTACTCAAAGCCCCCGATAGCACGGGGAAAGGGGCCCAATATGTCGAGCCCCCAGACCAAAAATGGCAAGGAAAGAGGGATTGTCTGAAGAGCTTGATCTGTTGATGGAGTTTCTTTGAAGGGAACCCACACGCTTCTAATGACCCACAAGTGTAGGGGATCTATCGTAGTCCTTCCGATAAGTAAGAGTGTCGAACCCAACGAGGAGCAGAAGGAAATTACAAGCGGTTTTCACTAAGGTATTCTTTGCAAGCACTGAAATTATCGGTAACAGATAGTTTTGTGATAAGGTAATTTGTAACGGGTAACAATTAATGAAAGTAAATAAGGTGCAGCAAGATGGCCCAATCCTTTTTGTAGCAAAGGACAAGCCTGGACAAACTCTTAGATGAAGGAAAACACTCCCGAGGACACATGGGGATTATCGTCAAGCTAGTTTTCATCACGCTATGATTCCCGTTCGTTACTTTGATAATTTGATATGTGGGTGGACCTGTGCTTGGGTGCTTCCCTTTCTTGGACAAGCATCCCACTTATGATTAACCCCTAATGCAAGCATCCGCAACTACAAAAGAAGTATTAAGGTAAACCTAACCATAGCATGAAACATATGGATCCAAATCAGCCCCTTACGAAGCAACGCATAAACTAGGGTTTAATCTTATGTCACTCTAGCAACCCATCATCTACTTATTACTTCCCAATGCCTTCCTCTAGGCCCAAATAATGGTGAAGTGTCATGTAGTCGACGTTCACATAACACCAATAGAGGAGAGACAACATACATCTCATCAAAATATCGAACGAATACCAAATTCACATGACTACTTATAGCAAGACTTCTCCCATGTCCTCAGGAACAAAGGTAACTACTCACAAATCATATTCATGTTCATAATCAGAGGGGTATTAATATGCATAAAGGATCTGAACATATGATCTTCCACCAAATAAACCAACTAGCATCAACTACAAGGAGTAATCAACACTACTAGCAACCCACAGGTACCAATCTGAGGTTTTGGGACAAAGATTGGATACAAGAGATGAACTAGGGTTTGAGAGGAGATGGTGCTAGTGAAGATGTTGATGGAGATTAACCCCCTCCCGCTGAGAGGATCGATGGTGATGACGATGGTGATGATCTCCCCGCCTGAGGGGATGTTTCTGCGTAACAGCCCACTGAGCCCTAGATTGGTTCTGCCAAGGTTCCACCTCGTGGAGGCGGTGTTCCGTCCCGAAAGCTTGCTTATGATTTTTTCTAGGGAGAAAGACTTCATATAAAAGAAGATGGGCACCGAAGGCCTGCCAGGGGGCCCACGAGGCAGGGGGCGCACTCAGCGGGTAGGGCGCGCCCCCACCCTCGTGGCCAGGGTGTGGGCCCCCTCTGGTTGATTCTTTCTCCAGTATTTTTCATATATTCCAAAACATGCTCCCGTGAAGTTTCAGGACTTTTGGAGTTGTGCAGAATAGGTCTCTAATATTTGCTCCTTTTCCAGCCCAGAATTCCAGCTGCCGGCATTCTCCCTCTTCATGCAAACCTTGTAAAAGAAGAGAGAATAGTCATAAGTATTGTGACATAATGTGTAATAACAGACCATAATGCAATAAATATCGATATAAAAGCATGATACAAAAATGGACGTATCAACTCCCCCAAGCTTAGACCTTGCTTGTCCTCAAGCGGAAATCGATAATGAAAAATATGTCCACATGTTTAGAGATAGAGGTGTCGATAAAATAAAATACGGACATGAGCGCATCATGATCATTCTTATAACAGCAACATTTATAAATATTGTCATTTGATTTCTTATGATCAAGTAATAATCTATTCACAATGTGAAATATGAATCAGAAACTTCATTGAAAACCAACAAACTATAATCTCGGTCATTGAAGCAATTGCAATTTATCATAACATCAGAAAGAGTCATTATAAGAGCTTTTCAGCAAGTCCACATACTCAACTATCATTTCCTCTTTCACAATTGCTAACACTCATGCAATACTTATGGGTATGGAGTTTAATCGGACACAGAGAAAGTAGGGGCTTATAATGTTGCCTCCCAACTTTTTACCTCAAGGGTAATGTCAACAATAATAGTTCATGATAACTTACATCCAATTGGATATATATATATATATATATATATATATATATATATATATATATATATCAGGATCTCACCAACACAATGTGCTTGCCAAAGGATTAAATGTAAAAAGGAAAGGTGAAGATCACCATGACTCTTGTACAGGGTATAAGACAAGAATAAAAGATAGGCCCTTCGCAGAGGGAAGTAGAGGTTGTCATGTACTTTTATGGTTGGATGCACAAAATCTTAATGCGAAAGAACGTCACTTTATATTTCCACTTGTGATATTGTCGGGGCAGGCTGATCTGGCCCACGAACACCTATGGGGCCGGCGGACCGGGCCCCTTTCGGTTCGGCGGGGAGCGGAGGTCGCACGAAGAGCAGATCGAGGCGAAGCACGCGAGGGGTTTACCCAGCCGGAGCTCTCCGGAGAGATAACACTCCTACCGCTGCATGTATGATTTGTATTGTGTTCTTGCTAGGGAGCTGAGAGCTACAGATACTCCAGCTGCTAAGAGACCTAAGCGTGAGTGTTTTCGAACCCCCCTCTACGTTGCGCATGGGCCTCCTTTTATATGTGCAAGGGGCTCCGACAGGTGGCAACGTAGATGGGGGTACAAATGGAAAAACAGTGGCTGGTACACCTACTTGTATAGTGTACAGTGCAATATACCTAACCCTGACGGCAGGGGACAAAGGCATTAAATGCCCATCTTGTCGCCCTAACAGTGCAAACATGGACCGTCAGGGGCGCCACCGTCCGCCACGATGGAAAACTTGTCAGCGCTGCTTGCCACCTCGCACCGCTGGCTGCACAGCCTCTCGCCACGCGCTACCGAAAAGGTCCTGAGGCGACACGTTAGTGGATGCGCTTGGAGCGTAAATCTGAAGAGGTGGCCTGCAGCGGCAAGCGCCTTTGCCGCTGGTGTTGTCTTGTCATGCCCGGAGCTTGTCGCTCACCGGGACTTCCCGGCAAGCTCCTCTTGCCGGGGCCTTGTCTTGTAAGTGCCTGGGGTGGCCTTCCCGGCAAGCTCCTCTTGCCGAGGTCTTGTTTCCTATGTGCCTTGGGCGGCCTTCCCGGCAAGCTCCTCTTGCCGGGGCCTTGTCTCCCTGGCTTGAATACTTTGTTCTTGAATGGCCCCAAAGGAACCACGGAGGACCTTGGCGGTCACCCGGTAAGCCTTGCCATGGAGGGCTGCAATCGCCTGCGTGCACAAGTTCGGGATACTAGGGTACCCCTACTCTAGTACACCGACAGAGCCCCGGCCTGGGCCACACAGTGTCGGACGCTGTTGGGCTGTGCCCAAAACAGGCACGGCACACGCCGCCCGGTCACACCATAACTCACCTCGGACCCACCACGCCCCCACAAACGGCACGCACCGAACGTGGCATCGTGTGAGAGATCGTGGGAAGGTCGTGGGGTTTCTTTATTCGGGAAATCAACGTCCGCCCCTTCCCTTTATAAGGTGGGAACAGGGCACGCCGCCTACCTTGCCGCTTGCTGTCCCCATCGAAAAACCACCGCTGCTCCCTCCTTCCTCTCGAGGCCGAAGAGAGCAGCGCCCGCTTCATCGCCGCCAGCACACTCAACGCCGTCGACCTCCTCCACCGCCTCCGCCATGGGCCCGAAAGCCGACAAGGGGAAGACCGTGAAGTCGGCCGAGGCACTGCGGCTAGTGGCGTTGCGGAAGGAGCGGGCCGTCTTCCCCCCTCAGCTCGCAGCGAAGGAGCTGAGGGAGAACTACTACCTCTTCTGGTCGACGGAGACGCGGGCGCATCCGCGCACGAAGGTACTCCCCGCCGTTGCTGCAGAACTGGCCCCGACAGGGTATCCCTTCTTCGCGCTCTTCTTCTACTGCGGGCTCTGCCCGCCCTTCTCTGAGTTCTTTTGCGATATTATGAACACCTACGGGTTCCGCCTCCTTGATTTCACCCCCAACGCCGTTCTGACCATGGCGGTTTTCGCACATCTCTACGAAAACTTTGTCGGAGTCCACTCCAATGTAGCTCTTTTGCGTCACTTCTTTTTGCCCCGAGCCGAGAGAGGAGAGCCCCTTGCCGGAGGGATTGCTTGGGTCTCCAGGGTCGGCAAGAAGGAGGCCTATCTGGAGGGAGACCTTCATAGCAAATGGGAGGAGTGGAGGGCAGATTGGTGCTGGATCGTTGAGGAGAACCCGCAGCCTTTTACCGCCCAGCGCCAAACCCCAGTGGTACGCGGCAATGATTGGAGCAATCTGGCCCCGGAGGATGCTAGGTTGAAGATCGCAGTTACCCGAATCCTCCGCCTCAGACTTGCCGGACTCACCGTAGGCACTGTTGGCGCGGACTTCCTTCGCCGCCACCGCCTGCCCGGAGATGTTTAGGTTGCCGAGGGGTGTCGTTCCGCTGTGCAACAACTCGTCGCTCAACCGCATCCGTGCAATGATGTCGTTGTGCGACTCCCACGGAATTGTCCCCACTTGGCAAGAGCCGTCCGACGACGTCGTGCGGCAGTTCTTCGACAATCTAGTGGAGATGCCGGTCCGCCCCAATGAGCAGAGGGGCTTCACCCGCGACACCACTGATGACGAGATGCAGCGCATCGCCACCAGGCTAGAAGAGGCGGCAGGCCGCCATGGGCGAAGTTTGGCTTCTTGTGGAGGAGGCAGAGGCGGCCGAGGCGGCAAGCCTTGTCAAGCTTAAAGGAGTTCGTCGACGAGGAAGAGCTTGCCGAGCTCGAAGCCGAGTCGGGCGAGCCGCCGAGGGCGCATCCTCTCCACCTCCAAGCAGCTTGCCGCGAAGCGGAGCCACCGGCTCCACCGAAAAAAGCGTCTTCGCGGGGCGGGGACGCAGCTGGCCAGGCGGCAGGCAGACAGCAGCTGGCGCGGGGACGCGCTCCACATGACAAGCACTGTGGCTGCGGAGCACCTCACACCGCTGCGTAATCAAGGCGGGCCTCGCAGGCCACCGGCCCCGCTCCCGCCAAGCGCCCAAGGAGCCCACCTCTCCGCCTCGTCGCACTGGGAGGGGGGCCAGACACGACCTCTCCAAGGCTCAGCTCCGACGAGGAAGAGGAAGAGTAAGATTCCTTGTTGTACTTGTAATTCTTCGATTTGTTGCCTTGTCTTTTATCTCGATCTGCTTACTCAATCCATTCCTTTTCGTGACGCTGCCCAGAGGATGTCGAAGAGGGCCAAGACCCCGGTGATTGTCGTCGAGGACGAACCCACTGCGACGGTAGGAGGCGCGTCCAAGACAACCTTGCCGGGTGAGGCAACTCTCCTTCAAAGCAGCCCCCAGCGTAAGTATATGGTCTATTTCTTGCTGTTCGGTGCGCATGGGTGCTTTTCCCTTTGCTGATATCTGACTGTTGACTTGTGTAGGAGCAGAGCAGCCTCCTTCTGCTTCGGCTACGCCGCCAAGGGTGGATTCCCCGGCAAGGGAGCCGTCTCCGGCAAGGGAGCCGTCTCCGGCAAGGGAGTCTTCTCCGGCAAGGGAGCCTTTTCTCCGCAAGAGCAGCTCTCCGAAGGGACGGCACCAGCGATCCCTTGGCAGCGGAGACCATGACCGCAGCCCCCAAGGCAGTAACCTTCTTGCCGAGTACTTCCCTTGTGTTTTTCTTCTTCCGATTCTATCTTTGGATATTTTCTTGACTTTCTTCATCCATCCGCCACAGTAGCTGATGGAGACCGAGGTCATTGGCGAGGAGGACGCACAAGGCAACACCGACGGTTACCGCCGTGGAGAAGAAGCCACTGACGAGCTCGCTGGCCGAAGAGGCCACCGAGGCTGCCGCCACGTAAGCCGGGCGAGGGGTCTGGCGATCGTGACCGACGCACTGGGCTGCAGGAGCGCCAGCGCCATACACCGATCACTGATTCCCTGGCCGTATTGCCAGCTGCCAGTTCAAGAGCCCCAGCCCGGCGCTTACTTGAAGGCCGGGCGACGGCGTTTTCATCAAGCTCCCATGGGAGTCGAGCTCAGGGCGCCGCCAAAGGAGAAACCTTCGATGAAGAGCTGCTTCGCCTCGCTGGCCGACGCTTAGTTGACGCGCCAAGCAGCAGCTGGCGAAGCCCGAGGAGGAGCAGCTACTACGGAAGTCATTGCCGCTCTACCGCTACCGACAAGCCAAATCGGCATCCCGGAGGCCCTTGTTGCCAAGGCGGAGCAGATATTGAGAAGCGCGGAGGAGCTCCGGGCCGCAACTAGGAAGCTCTCCGGTCCTTGGCGGAGGAGCGGGAGCAACTTCGCCGAGGAGCGCACGGCCTTCATCCTCGAGAAGGCTGCAGCCGAGGAGGAACAGCTGCTCGCCGTCGAGAAGTTGTCACAGAGAAAGCGAAGGTGGCGAACGGAAGGTCAACTGGACAGCCACGAGGAGGATCTGGCCATGCGTGAGGGAACACTTGGCGGGGCCCTCAAGGAGGCAAAAGATGCTTGCCGGGTCAAGCCGCCAAGAAGGAGCTGGAGACGAAGGTGGCGCAGTTGGAGGCCAGCCTCAAGAAGAGCGGCGAGGAGCTTGCCGCACTCAAGCACGAGCGCGAGAAGGACGCCTACACTCTTGGCGAGCTGCAGGGCCGTCTCGCCGAAAGGAGCAAGGAGCTTAGCGCCGCCAGGGACTCCAATGCGGATCTCGAGTTGAAGCTGACTACTTTGACTCAGACGCTGGACGGCGCCAAGGAGCGGGAGGTGGCCTTGAAGGAGAAGGTCAAGGCCGACGAGGAGCTGTTGGCGAACGCCACAGCCGCCAGGCGCCTTGAGGGAGAGTGTGGAGCATCGACCCGAATCTCGTGGATATCGCCGCCGCCATCCACAACGAAATGATGGAGCTGGGATGGTGGATCTCGGATACTCCTCCGACGAGCACCTCCAACCCAGCGCCAAGCTTAGCTTATTCTTCAAGGGCGTGGCGACGGGCCTCCAGCCGACTGGGGAAGAGGTCCCAAAACAGCTGGCCGAGGAGTTGCGCCAGATCTGCGCGGATCCTCCAAAAGGTGCCGATGAAGGTGGCCTTCCGCAATCCGGGCCTCAACTTCACCAACGCCCTCAAGTCTCCGCCACGGATGCTAATGTGGAGGCGCTCAAGACCCTTGTCGCACCCATTGTGGACAGGGTGAGCGGCATCAAGAGGGTTGAGGGTGGCCGCGTAGATTAGGCCGCCCGTTTTTTTCTTGCTCTTGCCGCTGCTAGTCATGTCATAGGAACAATCCATTAGAGCTGCGGCAAGCTATTTTGTAATATAACTTTATTTTGGATATCACTTGCTATGCTATTTCCTTTACTTGATTCCTTCCTTTGTATGTTTTTGCGTTACGCTTTTAGGGGACTTGTCGGCGCGGGCACCGAGCTGGGCGAAAGGCCGAAAAGGAACGTCGAGCTCGCCGGGCGGTGCCGCCTCCAACAAGTAAACTGGGCGCTGCACCATCCTTTTCTGCATCTGCTCATGCGTCTGCGCAGATCCGTCCTTATCGGGACCAGAGCTTGCCGGCGAAGCCCCCTGTTTGTCGCTGGATGTGTCTGTCGTGGTTGCTAGCTCACCATCCGCCTCCCTCTCCGCTACTAACGCAGCACTAACCACTTGATTGGTTGCCGCTATATATAGCAGCAACTTCTCTTGTGGCTTAGGTGCGACAAGTGTTGGAGTGGAGGACAGGTATCTCTTCAAGTCCTGCAGCGCTGCCTCCGCTTCCGGAGTCCATTGCATCGGACCTGCCTTTTTCAAGATTTTGAAAAATGGCAGGGCGCGCTCAGCAGATCTAGAGATAAACCTGCTGAGAGCAGCTACGCAACCGGCAAGAATTCGTACATCCTTGACGCGCTTTGGTGCTTCAATCTGCTCAATGGCCTTGATCTTGTCGCGATTGGCTTCAATTCCCAGCTGAGACACGAAGAACCCGAGAAGCTTGCCGGAAGGGACTCCAAACACACACTTCTCGGGGTTGAGCTTGAGGTTGATCTTGCGCAGATTTGCAAAGGTTTCATCTAAATCTTGAACCAGGGTAGCCTTATCCTTGCTTTTGACCACTATGTCATCCATGTAGGCTTCCACATTTCTGTGCATTTGCGGCTCAAAAGCATCATGAACTACCCTTGCAAACGTTGAACCAGCATTCTTTAACCCGAAGGGCATCCGTACAAAATAGTACGTGCCACATGGGGTGATGAATGCGGTCCTCTCCTCATCTTCTTCTGCCATGAAGATCTGATGATATCCTGAATATGCATCCAGAAATGAAAGCAAATCACATCCGGTCATGGAGTCAACAATCTGGTCGATGCGCGGCAAGGGAAATGGATCTTTGGGACAAGCTTTATTGACATCTGTGAAGTCGATACAAAGCCTCCACTTCCCGTTAGCCTTGCGCACAACTACCGGATTGGCCAACCACGAGGGATGGAGCACTCCTCGACAAGGCCTCGCCGCTTCCAGCTTCTTGATTTCTTCCGCGATGAACTCTTGACGCCCAACGCTTGCTTCCTCGACTTTACGCTGACGGGCCGTGCATGAGGACAAACGGCAAGGCGGTGCTCAATTACTTTCACAGGGAACACCGGGATGTCGACGGTTGCCACGCAAAACACGCCGACGTTCACCCGCAGGAAAGCAACGAGCGCCTTCCTATTTAGGGTCAAGAGAGGCAATCGATGGTGAAGGTACCACCAGTGCCGTCCTCCTTGGCGGACACCTTCTTGGTTTCTGGTGGAGCTGTCATCGTCTTCTTATACTTGCCGGTGGAGCTCGATGGTGCGTCCTCGACGGTAGCGCAGCACTCCTAAGAGGTGCGCTTGCCGGAGTGGGCATCAGATCTCTTGCCGGACTTGGTCTTCTTCCTCCCGGGAGCTTCGGTGACAAGTGGCTTGCAATCTGTCGCTGGCTGCTTCCGGTAGATCTTGTCGGCAGATAAGAGCATCCTTCTTGTCGCCAGGGACAGAGATGACGCTTATCGAGCCCGGCATCTTCGTGGAGGTTGTAGGCATAGTGAGAGGCCGCCATGAACTTGGCGAGTGCTGGACGGCCAAGTATTCCATTGTAGGGCAATGGAAAATCAGCAACGTCGAAAGTGACCCTCTCAGTCCTGAAGTTCAGCTTGCTGCCAAATGTTACTGGCAACATGATCTTTCCCTTCGGTTTGCTCCTTCCCGGATTGATTCCTTGAAAAGTGTCGGTCTCTTCGAGCTCGCCATCAGGGATCTGGAGTTTCTGGAGTACCGCGGAGGAGATCAGATTCAAGTCGGCCCCGCCGTCAACTAGCATCTTGGTGACTTTGAGGTTGCGGATAGTTGGTGAAACCAACATCGGCAAGCACCCGACCGCTGTTACGCAATCAGGGTGGTCCTCAATGTCAAAGATGATAGGCGTGCTGGACCATTTCAGAGGCTTGTGTGACTCGATGGATGGTCCTGCTGCATTGACCTCCCGTATCCACTGCTTGAGCTGGCGGTGGGAGGTGTGCAGAGAAGCACCGCCGTCAACGCACAGGACCTCTGTGGCTTTCTGGAACTCCTGCTCATCGGCGTCATCCATGTCTTCATTGTCGTCTTCGTCTTCATCCTTGTCGCAGCCGCGGGGAGGCATGTCTCCTTGCCGCTGCTTGGCCTTGCCGCGGCGCCCTCCCCAGCCGGGACGTTTCTTGCTGGCTCCTCCAGCACCTTCCTGGGCCTTCTCCTTGTCGCATCGCTTCGTATTCAGCTTTACATTTGCTCGACAAGCTGCTCTACCTTCTTGCAGCTCTGGAGGTCATGACCCTTGGTGCGGTGGATCTTGCAGTACTGCTTGCCGGAGCCGTCCTGCTTGTCGGCGGCCGCCACAGGCTCGTGGTTGGTGCTAGCGGCAACCTCCTTGCCGGAGCTACCAGCCTTGGCGTTCTTCTCGCCACCTCCGTTGCCGGACTGCTCGACGACTAGCACATCTCTGCCTTTCTTTTTCCTGTTGCCCCGCCGCCGGCTCTTCTTTGCCGGGGCGGTCTCACCTTGTCGAGATCCTCCTGCTTCGGTGTTCTCTCCGGAGTCTCCTCCCCACCTCAAAGACATGCGCACTTGTCGGCCAGGCGTATAGCTCATCGACGCTCTCGATCTTGCACATCGCCATCTCCTCCGCATCTCGCGGTTCCAGACGCTCGATGGAACGCGCTGATCACTGCGGCAGGGTGGACATCTGGGATGTTGTGCTGTACACGGCTGAATCTCTGAATATACTTGCGCAGGGGCTCTCCTTCCTTCTGGGCGAGCAGATGAAGGTCGCTTTCTTGGCCATGGGGTTTGTGGCCGCCTGTGAAGGCGCCGACAAACTGATGGCATAGATCTGCCAAGAAGATATGGAGTTGTCCGGCAAGTGCATGAGCCAAGACCTGACGTTGGGCTTGAGCACCAGCGGGAAGTAGTTGGCAAGGATCTTGTCGTCTCGCCCCCCGGCAGCTTGCACCGCGATGGTGTAGATGCTGAGGAACTCCGACGGATGCGTCTTGCCGTCGTACTTCTCCGGTACGTCTGGTTTGAAGTTTTTCTTGCTGGGCCACTGGACTTGCCGCAGCTCACGAGTGAAAGCAGGGCAACCTACCGCGTACGGCAAGTCGCCTGGTTCCTCTGGCGCGTGCATGTCAACAGAGGGCCCAGCGCGCTTGTCGGATTGACGTCGCGCTTCTCTTCGGTGCTCGACGCGAGTTCGAGCGTCCTCTTCCTGTCGCCGATCGTAGCACTTGGCGCTGATCGCGATGAGCTCGTGGATCCGGCGACGCGGTGGAGTCGTCGTCGAGGTGGATCCGGCGAGTCGGCGATCTTGGCCTTCGGGGCGGAGAGTGCATGGTGGTTGCACCCCCACCGGTCTCGTCGCCACCGGCTCGCGTTTGGCGTTCTTGCCGCGGCAGCGACGCACTCGGTTGCCGCGGAGCGTCGCCGTTGGCGAAGCCGATGAGACTCTGTATGGTGGCCCTCCACTCGTCGACCTTGTCGGCCGTTGGAGGGTAATCGAGGAGCAGTTGAGCTCTCGCCAGAGCTTCTGCTGGAGTAGTGGGTGGCAATGGCGAACGGGCGCGAGGAGCGGGATATGCTCGGACTTCTATCTATGTTAGAAGGAGCAGATCCCGTCCGAGCGATCGTGGTTCGCTTAACGCCCGGCATGTTGGCGCAGCATGCTGGTCTTGAACGTCCCGAGATCCTCCACTCGATCTCGGTCCAACGAGCGCACGGCATTGTGAATGCCATGATCTTTGCCGGTCCCGCGCCTCCTGAGACGGGCGCGGTACATGTACGGACGCCGAGGTCTGCGCAGCCTTGTCCTTGGACTTGGTAGCACCGTGAGCTCCCCCCTCGCCGTCCATTCTTCCGTCGGCGTCCACCCCACCACCTGTTTGCTCCGGTGGTGGTGGGTTCGACGCGGACGGGGCTTCTGCCACCGAGGCCTTCTTCTTCGGTGGCATATTGACGAGGATGATGAAGATCTAGCTCGCGTGGACGCCGGATCAGGTTCACACAACATCGACGCCCCCTACCTGGCGCGCCAAAGATGTCGGGGCAGGCTGATCTGGCCCACGAACACCTATGGGGCCGGCGGACCGGGCCCCTTTCGGTTCGGCGGGGAGCGGAGGTCGCACGAAGAGCAGATCGAGGCAAAGCACGCGAGGGGTTTACCCAGCTTCGGAGCTCTCCGGAGAGATAACACTCCTACTGCTGCATGTATGATTTGTATTGTGTTCTTGCTAGGGAGCGCTGAGAGCTACAATATACTCCAGCTGCTAACGAGACCTAGCGTGAGAGTGTTCGAAACCCCTCACGCTATGCATGGGCCTCCTTTTATATGTGCAAGGGCTCCGGCTGTGGCAACGTAGATGGGGTACAAATGGAAAACAGTGGTTGGTACACCTACTTGTACAAAGGTACAAGTGCAATATACCTAACCACGACAAAGAGGGGACAAAGGCATTAAATGCCCATCTTGTCGCCCCTAACGGTGCAAACATGGACCGTCAGGGCGCCACCGTCCCCCACGATGGCAAACTTGTCAAGATCGCTTGCCACCTACCGCTGGCTGCACCTCTCGCCACGCGCTACCGGAAAGTTCCTGTGGCGACACGTTAGTGGATGCGCCGCAGCAGAGGTACAGAGGTGGCGCTGCAAGCGCCTTTGTCATGGTGTTGTCTTGTCGCGCCCGGGAGCTCATCGCTCATCGGGCCTTCCACAAGCTCCTCTTGCCGGGCCTTGTCTTGTAAGTGCACAGGGTGGCCTTCCCGGCAAGCTCCTCTTGCCGGGGCCTTGTTTCCTATGTGCCTTGGGCGGCCTTCCCGGCAAGCTCCTCTTGCCGGGGCCTTGTCTCCTTGGCTTGAATACTTTGTTCTTGAATGGCTCCAAAGGAACCACGGAGGACCTTCGCGGTCACCCGGTAAGCCTTGCCGTGGAGGGCTGCAACTGCCCGTGCACAAGTTCGGGATACTAGGGTACCCCTACTCTAGTACACCGACAGATATAGACCTTTATTATGCAGTTCGTCTCTTTTATTTCTTCCACATCACAAGATCGTATAAAGCTTATTTTCTCCACACTAATAAATCATACATATTTAGAGAGCAATTTTTATTGCATGCAACAATGACAACTTACTTTAAGGATCTTACTCTGTCCATAGGTAGATATGGTGGACTCTCATGGCAAAACCGGGTTTAAGGATATTTGGAAGCACAAGTAGTATCTCTACTTGGTGCAAAGAATTTGGCTAGCATGAGAGGGAAGGCAAGCTCAACATGGATGATCCATGACAATATACTTTATTTCGGATATAAGAAAACATAACCCATTACGTTGTCTTCCTTGTCCAACATCAAATCTTTAGCATGTCGTATTTTAATGAGTGCTCACAATCATAAAAGATGTCCAAGATAGTATATTTATATGTGAAAACCTCTCTTTCTTTATTACTTCCTATTAATTGCAACGATGACCAAACTATGTTTGTCAAGTTTCAACAACTTTTATTCATCATACTCTATGTGAAGTCATTACTCTCCATAAGATCAATATGATCTCTTTATTTCTTTTTACTCTTTCTTTTTCTTTTATTCCCTCACGATCATAGCAAGATAGCCAAGCCCTTGACTCAAAACTAATCTTTATTATATATAGCTTACGGACTCGATTGCATAGAGGGATCATAAAGCAAAGCTCAAAACTAGATCATACTAAAATTTTATTCTACTAGATCAAGATATTACTAGAAGGATCGAACTAAGAAAAACGGTAAAGATAGGAGTGTGATGGTGATATGATACCGGGGCACCTCCCCCAAGCTTGGCAGTTGCCAAGGGGAGTGCCCATACCCATGTGTTTATGTCCCCTTATTTGGAGGTGGTGATGATGGAGTTGTTGATGATGTAGGCTTGTCGTCCATCTTCCAAGGCATAGGCTCACCATCATAAAAGGATGATCGAGTCTCCGGGATCCTCAAATCTGCAGCCAAACTCATCCTCTTGAATCTATATTCATACTCATAGTTTTGGTTTTGCAGGTCATAGATCTGGGCTTGGAGGCGCTCAATTTTCTCGTGAAGCTTGAAGATGGCCTCCCCAATGTTCTTGGCATCCATCTTGTGGTTGTTGGTGAACTCCGTGATCATTATATGATTGGCGTCGAGTCCACGTTCCACTATCTCCTGGCACTTGAAAACTTGTTGCTCCATTGCCTCGAGCCTAGTCTCCACGCTTCCAGTCCTCCTTGGTCCCTCAACATCACGGATGTGCAGCAACCCCTCACGCATCTCAATGGTTTGAGGATGTTGCAGCACTTCCGCGAGGTAGGGGTTGATGACCTTCTTGAAGAACTTGTCCTTGGGGGCACTTGCAGACGTCATGGTGATCTAGATTTGTCAGAAAAATAGCTCGAAACAAAAACAGAGGATATTTGCGTGGTACAGTGGTCAAAACCTTCGGGAGATTATATAATGAATTTTTACCGACTAAAAGAAGTATCGTGCAAGAAAACGGAGTCCGGAGAGCACACGAGGTGCCCACGAGGCAGGGGGCGCGCCCTCCACCCTCGTGGACGCCTCGTGTCCTTCCCGGACTACTTCTTATTTTCCTATTTTCTTAAATATTCCAAAACGGAGAAAAATTGCCATTAGAACTGTTTTGGAGTCTTTTTGCTAACCGTACCACATACCTATTCCTTTTCGAAGTCTGAAACGTTCTGGAAGGTGTCCCTTATGTATTCCTCCGGGGTTACGGTTTCAATAACATTAGTTTCAACATTTATAGGATTACCTAAGATATAATGTTTGATTCTTTGACCGTTCACCACCTTCGGATTTTTGCCTTCGAAGTTGATGATTTTTATGGCACCGGAACGATAGACTTCCTCGATAACGTAAGGCCCTTCCCATTTAGAGAGAAGTTTTCCTGCAAAAAATCTTAAACGAGAGTTGAATAGCAACACATAATCACGTACATTAAACTCACGCTTTTGAATCATTTTGTCATGCCATCTTTTAACTTTTTCTTTAAACAGTTTGGCATTCTCATAGGCTTGAGTTCTCCATTCATCAAGTGAGATAATGTCAAATAGCCTCTTCTCACCGGCAAGTTTGAAATCATAGTTGAGCTCTTTGATGGCCCAATATGCCTTATGTTCTAGTTCGAGAGGTAAGTGACATGCTTTTCCATAAAGAATTTTATACGGAGACATACCCATAGGATTTTTATATGCAGTTCTATAGGCCCATAAAGCATCATCAAGTTTCTTGGACCAACTCTTTCTAGATCTATTAACAGTCTTTTGCAAAATTAATTTAAGCTCTCTATTACTCAGTTCTACTTGACCACTAGACTGCGGGTGGTGTGGAGATGCAATTCTAAGGTTAACGTCATACTTAGCAAGCATTTTACGAAAAGCACCATGAATAAAATGTGAACCACCATCATTCATTAAATATCTAGGGACTCCAAACCTCGGGAAGATAACTTCTTTAAGCATCTTAATAGAGGTGTTATGATCAGCACTACTAGTTGGAATATCATCTACCCACTTAGTAACGTAATCAACAGAACCTAAAATATGTGTATGCCCATTAGAGGAAGGAAACGGTCCCATATAATCAAAGCCCCAAACATCAAACGGTTCAATAACAAGTGAATAGTTCATAGGCATTTCTTTACGTCTACTAATATTACCAATTCTTTGACATTCATCACAAGACAAGGCAAACTTACGGTCATCCTTGAAGAGAGTAGGCCAATAAAAACTGGATTGCAATACCTTATGTGCAGTTCTATCTCCAGCGTGGTGTCCTCCATAAGCCTCGGAGTGACACTTGCGTAGGATCTGTTCATGTTCATGCTCAGGTACACAACGTCTAATAATACCATCTACTCCTTTATAAAGGTGTGGGTCATCCCAAAAGTAATGTCTCAAATCATAGAAAAACTTTTCTTTTGCTTTGGTATGTGAAGCTAGGTGGTATAAATTTAGCAACAATGTAATTAGCATAATCATGCATACCATGGAGCAAAGACGAGAAGCATTTATGACAGCTAATTGTTCATCGTGAAAGCTATCATCAATAGGTAGTGGGTCATAAAGAACATTCTCTAACCTAGACAAGTTATGCGCAACAGGGTTCTCGGCTCCCTTTCTATCAATAATATGCAAATCAAATTCTTGTAGTAGGAGAACCCATCTAATAAGTCTAGGTTTAGCATCTTTCTTTTCCATAAGATATTTAATAGCAGCATGATGAGTGTGGACAGTTACTATAGAATCAAAAAATATAAGGTCTGAACTTATCACAAGCAAGTACAACTGCTAAAAATTATTTTTCAGTAGTAGCATAATTTCTCTGGGCACTGTCTAGAGTTTTACTAGCATATTGGATAACATTTAATTTCGTATCAACTCTTTGTCCTAAAAAAACACCTACAGCATAATCACTAGCATCGCACATAATTTCAAATGGTAAATTCCAATCAGGTGGCTGAACAATAGGTGCAGAAATCAAGGCTTTCTTAAGTATTTCAAATGCTTCTACATAATCATCATCAAAGACAAAAGGAACATCTTTTTGTAAGAGATTAGTCAGAGGCCTAGAAATTTTAGAGAAGTCCTTAATGAACCTCCTATAAAAACCGGCATGAACCAAGGAAACTTCTTATACCTTTAATGTCCTTGGGACTCGGCATCTTTTAAGTAGCATCAACTTTAGCTTTATCAACTTCAATACCTCTTTTAGAAATTTTATGCCCCAAGACAATACCTTCATTAACCATAAAGTGGCACTTTTCCCAATTCAAGACAAGATTAGTTTCTTCACATCTCTGCAAAACACGATCAAGGTTGCTCAAGCAATCATCAAAAGAAGTTCCGTATACGAAGAAATCATCCATGAAAACCTCAACAATCTTTTCACAAGAATAAGAGAATATAGCCATCATGCATCTTTGAAACCTAGCAGGTGCATTGCCTAAACCAAAAGGCATACGTCTATAAGCAAAGGTACCGAAATGGCAAGTAAAAGGTGGTCTTTTCTTGATCCTCTTTTGACACAGGTATTTGAGAGAAACCATAATAACCATCTAGAAAGCAAAAATGCGTATGTTTGGATAAGCTTTCTAGCATTTGATCAATAAAAGGTAAAGGGTAATGTTCCTTTTTGGTAGCTTTATTTAGTTTGTGGAAATCAATACCATTCTATAACCTGTAACAATTCTTTGTGGGATCAATTCATCTTTATCATTAGGAACAACAGTAACACCTCCCTTCTTAGGGACACAATGGATGTGACTTACCCCATCGACCGTCAAAGAACGGGATAAATTATACTTGCCTCCAGAAGCTTTAGTATTTCTTTTCTTACCAGTTCTTTCATCTTAGGATTTAACCATCGTTGGTGATCAACAACCGGTTTAGCGTCTTTCTCCAATTTTATTTTGTGCTGACATAGAGTGGGACTAATGCCCTCAAGATCATCAAGAGTATATCCAATAGCAGCATGGTGCTTCTTTAGAGTTTTCAACAATCTATTTTCTTCATGCTCCGAAAGGTTAGCACTAATAATAACATGATATATCTTTTTCTCATCAAGATAAGCATTTTTAAGAGTATCAGTTAATGGCTTAAGCTCAAACACGGGATCACCCTTGGGTGGAGGAGGATCCCCTAGGATTTCAACAGGCAAGTTGTTTTTCAAAATAGGTCCCTATTTAAAGAATACTTCATCTATTTCCCTTCTTTCATTCATAAACATATCACTTTCATGGTCGAGCAAATATTGTTCTAAAGGATCATTAGGAGGCACGGTAATAGAATCAAGACCAACAATTTCATCTTTACTAGGCAATTCTTTATCATGGGGTTGTCTACGAAATTTAGCAAAATTAAACTCATGAGACATATCCCCCAAACCAAAAGTAACAACATCCTTTTTGCAGTCTATCCTAGCATTAACAGTATTCAAGAAGGGTCTACCAAATATAATGGGACAAAAGTTATCTTGTGGGGAACCAAGAACTAGAAAATCAGCAGGATATTTAACTTTACCACACAAGACTTCAACATATCTAACAATCCCAACTTGTGAAATAGTGTCTCTATTGGCAAGCTTAATTGTAACATCAATTTCCTCTATCTCAGCAGGTGCAATATCATGTATAATTTCTTTGTATAAGGAATGAGGTATTGCACTTGCACTAGCACCCATGTCACACAAGCCATCATAACAATGATCTCCTACTTTAACAGAAATAACATGCATGCCTACAACAGGTCTATGTTTATTTCTAGTATCAGGTCTAGCAATTCTAGCAGCTTCATCACAAAAGTAATGTCTCAAATCATAGAAAAACTTTTTCTTTTGCTGGTATGTGAAGCTAGGTGGTATAAATTTAGCAACAATGTAATTAGCATAATCAACATACCATGGAGCAGTACGAGAAGCATTTATGACAGCTAATTGTTCATCAGGAAAGCTACCATCAATAGGTAGTGGGTCATCAAGAACATTCTCTAACCTAGACAAGTTGTCTGCAACGGGGTTCTCAGCTCCCTTTCTATCAATAATATGCAAATCAAATTCTTGCAGCAAGAGAACCCATCTAATAAGTCTAGGTTTAGCATCTTTCTTTTTCGTAAGATATTTAATAGTAGCATGATCGGTGTGAACAGTTACTTTAGAATCAAAAAATATAAGGTCTGAACTTATCACAAGCAAATACAACTGCTAAAAATTATTTTTCAGTAGTAGCATAATTTCTCTGGGCACTGTCTAGAGTTTTACTAGCATATTGGATAACATTTAATTTGTTATCAACTCTTTGTCCTAGAACATCACCTACAGCATAATCACTAGCATCACACATAATTTCAAAGGGTAAGTTCCAATCAGGTGGCTGAACAATAGGTGCAGAAATCAAAGCTTTCTTAAGTATTTCAAATGCTTCTACACAATCATCATCAAAGACAAAAGGAACATCTTTTTGTAAGAGATTAGTCAGAGGCCTAGAAATTTTTTAGAAGTCTTTAATAAACCCCCTATAAAAACCGGCATGACCAAGGAAACTTCTTATACCTTTAATTTCCTTAGGACACAAGATATTTTCAATAGCATCAACTTTAGCTTTATCAACTTCAATGCCTCTTTCAGAAATTTTATGCCCCAAGACAATACCTTCATTGACCATAAAGTGGCACTTCTCCCAATTCAAGACAAGATTAGTTTCTTGACATCTTTGCAAAACTCGATTAAGGTTGCTTAAGCAATCATCAAAAGAAGTTCCATATATGGAGAAATCATCCATGAAAACCTCAACAATCTTTTCACAAAAGTCAGAGAATATAGTAGTCATACATCTTTGAAAGGTAGCAGGTGCATTACATAAACCAAAAGGCATACGTCTATAAGCAAAGGTACCGAAAGGGCAAGTAAAAGGTGGTATTTTCTTGATCCTCTTTTGACACAGGTATTTGAGAGAAACCAGAATAACCGTCTAGAAAGCAAAAATGTGTATGTTTGGATAATCTTTCTAGCATTTGATCAATAAAAGGTAAAGGGTAATGATCCTTTTTAGTAGCTTTATTTAGTTTGCGGAAATCAATTACCATTCTATAACCTGTAACAATTCTTTGTGGGATCAATTCATCTTTATCATTAGGGACTACAACAATACCTCCTTTCTTAGGAAGACAATGGAGAGGGCTTACCCACTGACTATCAGCAACGGGATAAATTATATCTGCCTCTAGAAGCTATAGTATTCCTTTTCTTACCAGTTCTTTCATCTTAGGATTTAACCGTCGTTGGTGATCAACAACCGGTTTAGCGTCTTTCTCCAATTTTATTTTCTGCTGGCACAGAATGGGACTAATGCCCTTAAGATCATCAAGAGTATATCCAATAGTAGCACGATGCTTCTTCAGAGTTTTCAATAATTTCTCTTCTTCCTTCTCTGAAAGGTTAGCACTAATAATAACAGGATATATCTTATTTTCATCAAGATAAGCATATTTAAGAGTATCAGGTAATGGTTTAAGCTCAAACACGAGATCACCCTTGGGTGGAGGAGGATCCCCTAGAATTTCAACAGGCAAGTTGTGTTTCAAAATAGGTCCCTGCTTAAAGAATACTTCATCTATTTCCCTTCTTTCATTCATAAACATATCATTTTCATGGTCTAGCAAATGTTGTTCTAAAGGATCATTAGGAGGCACAACAATAGAAGCAAGACCAATAATTTCATCTTTACTAGGCAATTCTTTATCATGGGGTTGTCTACGAAATTTAGCAAAATTAAAATAATGAGACATATCCCCTAAACCAATAGTAACAACATCCTTTTTGCAATCTATCTTAGCATTAACAGTATTCAAGAAGGGTCTACCAAATATAATGGGACAACAGTTATCTTGTGGGGAAGCAAGAATAAGAAAATCTGTAGGATATTTAACTTTCCCACACAAGACTTCAACATCTCTAACAATCCCAACTGGTGAAATAGTATCTCTATTGGCGAGCTTAATTGTAACATCAATACCTTCTAGCTCAGCAGGTGCAATATCATGCATAGTTTCTTCATATAAAGAAGGAGGTATTGCACTCGCACTAGCACCCATATCACATAAGCCATGATAGCAATGATCTCCTATTTTAACAGAAATAACAGGCATGCCTACAACAGGTCTATGTTTATTTTCAGTATCGGGTCTAGCAATTCTAGTAGCTTCATCATAGAAGTAAATAACATGCCCATCAATATTATCGACCAAGAGATCTTTAACCATAGCTATACTAGGTTCAACTTTAAGTTTCTCGGAGGGTGTAGGTGTTCTAGTATTACTATTATGAACCACAGTTGAAGCTTTAGCATGATCCTTTATTCTAGTAGGGAAAGGTGGTTTCTCAATATAAGCGGTACGAACAATAGGATCAACATTATAAGTGATAGTCTTTTCTTCAACTTTAATAGGTTCAACTACTTTTACTTCAATGGGAGGACGATATTTAAACCACTTCTCCTTAGGGAGATCAACATGAGTAGCAAAGGATTCGCGAAAAGAAGCTACTATCTTAGAGTCAAGTCCATATTTAGTGCTAAATTCACGGAAAACATCGCTATCCATAAAAGATTTAACACAATAAAACTTAGGTGTTATACCTGACTCCTTACCTTCATCGAGTTCCCAATCTTCAGATTTGCATTTAATTCTTTCCAATAAGTCCCATTTGAATTCAATAGTCTTCATCATAAAAGAACTAGTACAAGAAGTATCGAGCATGGAGCGATTATTGAGAGAAAGCAGAGCATAAATTTTTTGAATAATAATTTCTCTTGAGAGCTCATCATTGGGGCACGAATATAGCATTGAATTAAGCCTCCCCCAAGCTTGAGCGATGCTTTCTCCTTCGCATGGCCAAAAATAATATATATAATTACGATCACGATGAACCAGACGCATAGGATAAAACTTCTGATGAAATTCCAATTTCAATCGGTTGTAGTTCCATGATCCAATATCATCACATAGCCTAAACCATGTCAATGCCTTTCCCTTCAAAGATAAAGGGAAGAACTTCTTCTTGATAACATCCTCGGGCATACCTGCAAGCTTAAATAATCCACAAACTTCATCCACATAGATTAGGTGCAAATCGGGATGCAATGTTCCATCTCCTGTAAAAGGTTTGCTAGCAGTTTCTCTATCATACCCGAAGGGATTTCAAAGTAAACATTTTTAGTAGGTTTAGTAGGTTGAGGAGGAACTCTTTGGTCTACTGGTCGGGGGTGAAGATACCCCGAACAAGCCCCTCAAAGGATTACTTTCCATAGTAACGAGTGACAGTAAATTTCAGCATACTATATAAATTTTTCCTTACCAAATTCCACTTACCAAAGGCGCTTCACTCCCCGGCAACGGCGCCAGAAAAGAGTCTTGGTGACCCAAAAGTATAGGGGATCTATCGTAGTCCTTTTGATAAGTAAGAGTGTTGAACCCAACAAGGAGAAGAAGGAAATGACAAGCGGTTTTCAGTAAGGTATTCTCTGCAAGCACTGAAATTATCGGTCACAGATAGTTTTGTGATAAGGTAATTTGTAATAGGTAACAAGCAATAAAAGTAAATAAGGTGCAGCAAGATGTCCCAATCCTTTTTGTAGCAAAGGACAAGCCTGGACAAACTCTTATATAAGGGAAAACGCTCTCGAGGACACATGGGAATTATCGTTAAGCTAGTTTTCATCACACTCAAATGATTCACATTCGTTACTTTGATAATTTGTAATGTGGGTGGACTGGTGCTTGGGTACTGCCCTTCCTTGGACAAGCATCCCACTTATGATTAACCCCTCTCGCAAGCATCCACAACTGCAAAATAATTATTAAGGTAAACCTAACCATAGCATGAAACATATGGATCCAAATCAGCCCCTTACGAAGCAACGCATAAACTAGGGTTTAAGCTTCTATCACTCTAGCAACCCATCATCTACTTATTACTTCCCAATGCCTTCCCCTAGGCCCAAACAATGGTGAAGTTCCATGTAGTCGACGTTCACATAACACCACTAGAGGAAAGGCAAGATACATCTCATCAAAATATCAGACGAATACCAAATTCACATGACTACTTATAGCAAGACTTGTCCCATGTCCTCAGGAACAAACATAACTACTCACAAATCATATTCATGTTCATAATCAGACGGGTATTAATATGCATAAAGGATCTTACCATATGATCTTCCACCAAATAAACCAACTAGCATCAACTACAAGGAGTAATCAACACTACTAGCAACCCACAGGTACCAATCTGAGGTTTTGAGACAAAGATTGGATACAAGAGATGAACTAGGGTTTGAGAGGAGATGGTGCTGGTGAAGATGTTGATGGAGATTGACCCCCTCCCGATGAGAGGATCGATGGTGATGACGATGGTGATGATTTCCCCCTCCCGGAGGGATGTTTCCCCGGCAGAACAGCTCCGCCGGAGCCCTAGATTGGTTTCGCCAGGTTCCACCTCGAGACGGCGGCGCTTCATCCCGAAAGCTTCCTTCTGTTTTTTTTTCAGGGCGAAAGACTTCATATAGCCAAAGATGGGCACCGGAGGCCTGCCAAGGGTCCCATGAGGCAGGGGGCACGCCCAGGGGGATAGGGCGCGCCCCCCACCCTCGTGGATGGTAGGTGGCCCCCCTCTGGTGCTTTATTCGCCCAATATTTTTTATATATTCCAAAATTTACTTTCGTGGAGTTTCAGGACTTTTGGAGTTGTGCAGAATAGGTTTCTAATATTTGCTCCTTTTCCAGCCCAGAATTCCAGCTGCCGACATTCTCCTTCTTCATGTAAACCTGTAAAATAAGAGAGAAAAGGCATAATTATTGTGACATAATGTGTAATAACAGCCCATAATGCAATAAATATCGATATAAAAGCATGATGCAAAATGGACGTATCACTCACCATAGTCCATACCTTCTACTTGAGTGTAGCCTTGAGCAACGAGAGGAGCCTTGTTGCAAAGTACTTGTCCATCCTCATCTTGCTTGTTCCGGAACACCCATTTTGTACCAATGATGTTTTGATCATCTTTGGGCTTTTCAACCAATGTCCACACTTGATTCCACTGAAGTTGTGTAGCTCTTCGACCATAGCATTTGTCCAATCCGGATCCTCAAGGGCTTCTTCTACCTTCATAGGTTTAGTGCTAGAGATGAATGAGTTATGTTCACAAAAATTAGCCAAACGAGTTTTAGAGCGAGTGATTCGCCCGGTGTTGGTGTCATCGAGGATTTTTTCAACGGGATGATTCTTTGAGACTCTTGCTCTAACTCGTGAGAGCTTTTGATTGGGATGTGGTGGAACATCCTCATCATCATTATCTTCTTCTTCATTGTTGGTGGCATCGTTGTTTGCTTGTGGAGGTGGAGAAGGAGGTTGAGGTGGATCATCTTGTTGTACTTCCTCATTTCCTTCGTCTTGACGTGTTCCACTTGTGAATGCCTCCATGTCAACTTGTGGTTCACCTAGTCATGAAGTAGAGGCTTCCACTTGAATAGACGAAGTAGCTAGTCTCCTTCACCTCCGTTGGACGAATCACCAATATATAAGTCTTGAATTGCTTTCGAGGGATCCTTTGTCTCCTATATCAATTGGCAATTGCTCTACTTACGAGCCATTAGATTCATCAAACTTCTCATCTACGTCTCTTCAATCTTTCGAGTGAAATTGTTGTAGACACTGTAAGTGTGAGAGTTTGAGCCATAACCAAGTAGAAAACCTTCATGAGATTTAGGAGCAAATTTCGAATGACGATGCTTATCAAGAATGTAGCACTTTGAACCAAATAATTGAAAGTATCCAACTTGGGGTTTGTTACCGGTGAGCATCTCATAAGCCATTTTACCAAGAAGCTTGTGAATATATAGTCGATTTGTAGCATGACAAGCTGTCTCAACCGCTTTCGCCCAAAAGTGTCTTCGCGTCTTGTATTCATCAAGCCTCGTTCTTGCCATCTCAATAGGAGTCTGGTTCTTCCTCTCAACAACTCCATTTTGTTGAGGTGTATACATAGACAAAAACTCATGCAAAATCCCTTCTTCATCAAGAAAGGTATCACATTGGCATTCTTGAACTCCGTTCCATCATCACTACAAACCTTCTTGATCTTCACTTCAAATTGATTTTGGGGCTTCGTAGCAAAGTTCTTGAAGATCTTTTGAGCTTGAGATTTGTCATCAAGAAAGAACACCCATGTAAATCTGGAAAATCATCAACAATGACCAAACCGAATGAGTTACCACCAAGGCTCTTGTAAGCATTGGGACCAAAGAGATCCATGTGAAGTAGCTCAAGTGGTCTTCTCGTGGTCATGATGTTTGAGGGAGTCCTGGATTAGGGGGTGTCCGGATAGCCGGACTATGACCTTTGGCCGGACTCCTGGACTATGAAGATACAAGATTGAAGACTTCGTCCCGTATCCGGATGGGACTTTCCTTGGCGTGGATGGCAAGCTTGGCGATTCGGATATGTAGATCTCCCACCATTGTAACCGACTCTGTGTGACCCTAACCCTCTTCGGTGCCTATATAAACCGGAGGGTTTTTAGTCCATAGGACGAACAACAATCATACCATAGGCTAGCTTCTAGGGCTTAGCCTCTCACGATCTCGTGGTAGATCTACTCTTGTACTACCCATATCATCAATATTAATCAAGCAGGAGTAGGGTTTTACCTCCATCGAGAGGGCCCGGACCTGGGTAAAAACATCGTGTCCCTTGTCTCCTGTTACCATCCGCCTAGACGCACAGTTCGGGACCCCCTACCTGAGATCCGCGGTTTTGACACCGACATTGGTGCTTTCATTGAGAGTTCCTCGTGTCGTCATCTTTAGGCCCGATGGCTCCTCCGATCATCAACAATGATGTGTTCCAGGGTGAGACTTTTCTCCCCGGACAGATCTTCGTATTCGGCGGCTTTGCACTGCGGGCCAATTCGCTTGGCCATCTGGAGCAGATTGAAAGCTACGCCCCTGGCCATTAGGTCAGATTTGGAAGTTTGAACTACACGGCTGACGTCCGCGGAGACTTGATCTTCGACGGGTTCGAGCCACAGCCAAGCGCGCCGCACTGTCACGAGGGGCATGATCTAGCTCTGCCGCCGAATAGTGTCCTGGAGGCCGCACCAGTGTCCGCTCCGACCCTTAGCTCGGAGACGACTGCGCCCATCGAGGATGGGTGGCTGGACACCGCCTCGGGGGCTGCGATCTCTACGGCGATTGAGCCGTACACCTACCCCGTCCTTTGCGAAGCTCGTGACTCCAAGGTGTCGGACTCCTCTCCGGACGCCGAGCCTCCCGCACCCCCGCCAATCGAATCCGGTTGGGCGCCGATCATGTAATTCACTGCCGCGGACATCTTTCAGCACTCGCCCTTTGGCGACATTCTGAATTCACTAAAGTCTCTCTCTTTACCAGGAGAGCCCTGGCCGGATTATGGTCAGGAAGGTTGGGACTCGGCCGACGAAAAAATTCAAAGCCCACCCACCACCCACTTCGTAGCCACTGTCGATGATTTAACCGACATGCTCGACTTCGACTCTGAAGACATTGACGGTATGGACGACGATGCAGGAGACGACCAAGAACCAGCGCCCACAGGGCACTGGAAGGCCACCTCGTCATACGACATATACATGGTGGACATTCCAAAAGATGGGAATGGCGATGGAACATCGGAGGATGACCCCTCCAAGAAACATCCTAAGCGCCCGGCACAACAAGGCGCCGCTCTAAATCCCGCCACAAAGAAAACGGTGATTCCGCACGGAGACAATAACACCCGGACAGTGCCGAAGACAACATCCTCCAGCAAGATTCAGCGCAGGAGGATGGAGAAGCTAGCCCTCATGAGAGAGCGGCAGAAAGAGAGGTAGAGGACGATAATTACATGCCTCCCTCCGAAGACGAGGCAAGCCTCGACAACCATTTAATCTGCCGTGCCCGAGGATCCCGTCGAACAAGAGCGCTTTCAAATGCAGGCTTATGGCCACGGCAAGCAGCCTCAAGAAAAAGCAGCAACAGCTTAGAGTTGACCAAGACTTGCTAGGCGACAGACGGATCAAGTCCTTGCGGCCGAAGAGTATGAACTCGAGCGCCCCTCCAAGAGCTACCCAAAACGCAGGCTGCTACCCCGGTTAGAGGAGGAAGCACCCAAACCTACATCACCAGCGCATGATACGGCTAACCGGCCACCTCGTGGCCGCGACAGAGAGGCCTCTCGGCCCTCAACTCAAGCCGCACCTCGGCGCCGCTAAAAAAATATCAAGGCATGAGGAAATGCGCCAGAGCTGCGAGATATATTAGAGGACAAGGCAAGGCAAACAAGATCGATCTATGGATCGCGTGGGTGCCCCACGATACGCGTGATTTATAACCGGCCACGCCGATATAGTAACTCCGCCGGGTCAACACGATGAGACAAAGCACATTTGAGCTGCGTCGTGATATAGCCCAATATCTGAGGCGCCAAGACACCCACTGTGCTTCATGATGAAGTGATGGAACATCAAATCCCTGAGGGTTTCAAGCCCGTAAATATATAAACATACGATGGCAAAACAGATCCTGCGGTTTGGATCGAGGACTATCTCCTTCACATCCACATGGCCCGCGGTGATGATCTACATGCCATCAAATACCTCCCACTCAAGCTTAAAGGACCAGCCCGGCATTGGCTTAACAGCTTGCCAGTAGAGTCAATTGGTTGTTGGGAAGACCTGGAATCCGCATTCCTCGACAATTTCCAGGGCACAGATGTGCAACCACCAGACACCGATGACCTAAGCCACATAATTCAGCAGCCAGAGGAAATCGGCCAGACAATTCTGGACACGGTTCCTAACCAAGAAAAATCAAATCGTCGACTGTCCGGATGCAGAGGCCCTTGCAGCCTTCAAACAAAACATCCGCGACGAGTGGCTTGCCCGGCACCTAGGACAGGAAAAGTTGAAATCCATGGCAGCCCTCACATCACTCATGACCCGCTTTTGCGCGGGAGAGGACAGCTGGCTAGCTCGTAGTAACAACATGACCAAGAGCCCTGGTAATTTAGATACCAAGGACAGCTATGGCAGGTCGCGTCGCAACAAGCACAAGCGCCGCATTAACGGCGATAGTGCTGAGGATACGGCAGTCAATGCCGGATTCAGAGGCTCTAAACACGGTCAGTGGAAAAAGCCATTTAAAAGAAATACTCCGGGCCCGTCCAATTTGGACCGAATACTCGATCGCTCGTGCCAGATACACGGCACTTCGAAAAACCAGCCAACCACACCAACAGGGATTGTTGGGTGTTCAAGCAGGCAGGCAAGTTAAATGCCGAAACAATGACAAGGGGCTGCATAGCGATGACGAGGAAGAGCCCCGGCCGACGAACAATAGAGGACAGAAGGGCTTCCCCCCACAAGTGCAGACGGTGAACATGATATACGCAACCCACATACCCAAAAGGGAGCGGAAGCGTGTACTAAGGGACGTATACGCGATGGAGCCAGTCGCCCCAAAGTTCAACCCGTGGTCTTCCTGCCCGATCACTTTTGATCGAAGGGACCACCCCACTAGCATCCGCCATCGCGGATTCGCCGCACCGGTTCTAGACCCAATCATTTACGGATTTCACCTCACTAGAGTCCTAATGGACGGCGGCAGCAGCCTGAACCTGCTTTATCAGGATACAGTGCGCAAAATGGGCATAGACCCATCAAGGATTAAACCTACGAAGACGACCTTTAAAGGCGTCATACCAGGTGTAGAGGCCAGCATGTGCTCGGTCACACTTGAAGTGGTCTTCGGATCCGGATAACTTCCGGCGAGGAGTTAATCTTGACATAGTCCGTTCCGCATCGGCTATCACGCATCGCCGCATTTAACCGCATTTGCAAAGTTCAATGCGGTGCCGCACTACGCATATCTCAAGCTCAAGATGCCAGGTCCTCGAGGAGTCATTACGTTCAATGGAAACACCGAACGCTCTCTCCGGATGGAGGAGCATACGGCGGCCCTCGCGGCGGAACTACAAAGCAGCCTCTTAGGGCAATTCTCGAGTCCGGCTATTAAACGTCCGGACACCGTCAACGCGCCTGGAGTAACCTACAACAAGACCGCCTGGCACATTCTGAGCACGCATAGCAATGCGGCCCAAACCCCAGCCCTCGCGAAATTGCGAAACCAGTACTATGCATACATAATTACGCTCTGGAAATACCACGGGCATAGGGGGAGGGGCACGACCACGGCATGCCCAGAATGTGGCTTAACCGCACCAGGGGCTCCCAATTGTGTCATTCTTTTCTCTTTCTCTTTTCTTTTTTCTTTTCAGGACTCCGTTCTTACGAAGCCCTGTCCGGCAATAGAACCGCCGAACACATGATGCAACAGCCAGGGAAGCAGAAAGCTACGTCAAATGTCCAGGTGGTCTCTACTACGAGCAACATACCTGTTTTACATACCATCCCGCAGCTTACCCCTGGAGCGGGACATGTTAAAAAGTCCCGTCCCTTGCTTACCGCACTATTTGTATCGTGCTGCTCTTACCGCAGCCCTTTTGAATAAACAATACATAGCTTCTGCCTATTATTGAATTCCTTTTTTCTATATATATATATATATATATATGTTCAGTTGTAACATTGTGCAACCGTTCACTTTGGTACAGGCAATACACCAGGGGCTTAAGTACCCCACAATATGGTGTGATAAGTCCGAACACTTTCACAAGTGCGGCACCCCAAACTTATAGCATTATATGCATCGGCTTTGAATCATGTCTTGGGTCAATAGTTGGGTTTGCACGGCTCCCATGTTTTGGTACCTTATGTTCCGTTATATCGGCTAAGGTAGCGCTGGGAGAACCACTGCGATTGTGCCAGTTGAGCTGGGTTAAGCACCTCGGTGGAGAAAGCTAAAACTGAACGTCATGATAGGGCGAGAGTCAGTCGCTGTTCGAGAGGTTTTCGAGTCCCTAAAGACTTATACCGCTTAGAGCGAGGAGTCGGCATTGTCCGGCCTAGGCGTGGATAGCGCCCCGAAATCGGTCTTCCGAATACCAGGGGCTTCACCGAAATTTAAAATTATAGAATTCTATGGCTAAGTGAGAGTGTTCAAGCATTATAGTCTCGTTGCCTTGTTACGTATGCGTTGAGCGCCTCCCTCAAGGACCCAAGAATGGGAACAAGAGCGCTCAAGTTTATCCTGAACACCCCAGCACTCGTGGCATGGGGGCTGAAGCCGACGACTTGCCATCTCTCAAATCTAATAAACGGCTGCACAGAAGGTAATATTTCAAATTCAAAAGTGTTGCTTAGCGCATATGAACAAGTTTTCAGCGTACAGGATAATAAATGCGAGTCTACTCAGAAATTACATCTTTGGAGCATTCACCCGCTATAAGGCGGGCACCCTTTAGGACTCCCTCATAATACATCTCAGGCTTGCGATGCTCCTTGCCCAGTGGTGGTCCGTCCGTCACAAGCTTCTCCGCGTCCATCTTACCCCAGTGCACCTTAGCACGGGCAAGGGCCCTACGCGAACCTTCGATGCAGACAGAGCGCTTGATGACTTCAACCCATGGACAGGCGTCCACCAGCCGCCTCACCAGCCCGAAGTAGCTCCCAGGCATGGCTTCCTGGGGCCACAGCCGAACTATGAGGCTCTTCATGGCCTGTTCGGCCACCTTATGGAGCTCGACTAGCTGCTTCAGCTGGTCGCTCAAGGGCACCGGGTGTCCGGCCTCAGCATACTGAGACCAGAACACCTTCTCCATCGAGCTCCCCTCCTCGTCTTGATAGAATGCGGCAGCATCAGACACACTGCGGGGCAGATCTGCGAATGCTCCTGGAGAGCTCCGGATTCGGATAAGTAACAGATAATTCACTTTCACATGCTTGCTTTGCATATAGAATGCCTTACCAGCCGCTATTTTCTTCATCGCCTCAATTTCCTGGAGGGCTTTGTGGGCTTCGGCCTTAGCGGCTTTGGCGCTCTCAAGGGCCGCGGCGAGCTCGGACTCTCGAGTCTTTGAGTCATGCTCCAAACTCTCGTGTTTTTTCACGAGAGCCTGGAGCTCTTGCCGCACCTCCGCCACCCGCGCCTCCTGCTTCTCTCGCTCGGTGCACTCCGTGGCGGCATTGCTTTCGGTCTTGGACACCGCTTCCTTCAGGGTCGCCACCTCGTTCGTGGCCCCTGCAATATTCACGTTATTCCTGTCATTTTTTGCAACCACATCTTTTAAACTACTCCCATAAGGTATTACTTACCTTCCCTGTCCTCGAGCTGCTTTTTGGCAAGGCCGAGCTCGTTCTCGGACCGCTCGAGGCTCGCTCACAGCATCAACCTCCGCAATCGGTCGGCAGAGGTCAGCAAGATAGCCTGCATTCCCATATTGACATACTTATGTTAGTCTCCCACGATATCTTTTAGATCCTCGGTTCGGCTTTTCTTTCCAACACCAAACTGAGCATCGTGGCTCTTGACTATGCAGTAATATTTTTACATATCTTAAATACATACCTCAAAGCTTTGTTAGAAGGTCGGCACAAGCTACCAGCCCGCTCTTGGCGGACTGAACTTTCTGGATCACCACACTCATAACAGTGTGGTGCTCCCCGTCGATGGAAGCGCCGTTGAGCGCCTCCATCAAATTATCAGGTGCCTCCGGTTGGGCGGAGGTCACCGGCGTCGCAGTCTTGCCCTTCTTATGAAGGGGTCGCCTGCCGGACTCCGGAACCACTGAAGGTTTCGGTACGGAGTCCGCCACAGGGCCGAACTTAAAGCCCTTCGGGGTTTTATCCCCTTTGCGCCTGGAGTCCAGGAGGTCGCCTTGCGGCGCCTCCAGTGCCACCTCCTCCTGGTTGGGCCCCTTTTGGGACTCCACCTCGGCGTCATCCGCGGCGGGAGGAGATAAGGCGGTCGGAAGTGAGGCTCTATTCACATCCGACGAATCCAAGGAGCCGCTCGATGAATCATTGAGCCCGTCCTTGGGCGGGCTGCATGGTTATATTCGGTGTTAGAAGATGATGTGCGACAAATGGAACGCCATGAGTTATTCTGGTGTTCGGACACTTATGATTTCGCAAGGGGCTTGGCCCTCGGTAGCCACCCTTCTCCGCCGTTGTCGGTGTTGGCGGCGTAGTCTGGAGGAAGGGTCCTTCCCTTCTTGGACCCTCCGGCCTCCCCAGTTGGGGCGGCCTTCCTTTTCTTCTCCCCCCCCCCCCCCCGCTGGGGGAGGGGCCTCTTTTTCCTCCTCCTCGTCTTCGCGGGAGGAATCTGCCTCGGAGTCATCGGAAGATGAGTCCGACAACACCTGGCGCCGGGAACTCCTTTGAGTTCCCGTGGCCTTCTTCTTGGCCTTCTTCTCCGGCACCACGTGAGGTGTCGAAGCCAGCAGCCCCGTCAATCGGGCGTCCGCTGGGTCTTCTGGCAAGGGAGCCGGACAGTCGATCTGTCCGGACGTCTTCTGCCAGTCCTGTCAAAGGAAAGGGAGTTTTAGATCCCGCATAGAGACAAACTATGAGAAACAAGAGTCCCGTAAAGGGTAAAATAGCTTACCTCGCTGGCTTGATGCTGCGAGCTGAATCCGCGATCTTCGGTAGCGGATGCGGGAGCCTCGGCGCCCTTGAACAGCACCTTCCAGGCATCTTCGTACGTAGTGTCGAAGAGCCTGCTCAAGGTTCGGTGCTGTGCCGGATCAAACTCCCACAAGTTGAAGGCCCGTTGTTGGCATGGGAGGATCCGGCGGATGAGCATAACCTGGACTACGTTGACAAGCTTGAGCTTCTTGTCCACCAGGTTTCGGACACAGGTTTGGAGTCCGGTCAGCTCTTCCAAATTACCCCATGTCAGGCCCGTCTCTTTCCATGAGGTGAGCCGTGTAGGGAAGCCAGATCGGATTTCGGGGCCCGCTGCCCATTTAGGGTCGAGCGGCTCGGTGATGTAGAACCACCCCGATTGCCACCCCTTTATGGTCTCCACGAAGGAACCCTCGAGCCATAGGACATTGGCCATCTTGCCCACCATGGCACCTCCACACTCCGCCTGGCGGCCGCCCACTACCTTCGGCTTGACATTGAAGGTCTTCAGCCATAAGCCGAAGTGGGGCTGGATGCAGAGGAAGGCCTCGCATACCCACGATGAACGCCGAGATGTTGAGGATGAAATTCGGGCCAGATCATGGAAATCTAGGCCATAGTAGAACATGAGCCCCGGACAAATGGGTGAAGTGGAAAACCTAGTCCGCGGAGGAAGTGGGGAGGAACACCACCCTCTCATGGGGCCTGGGGTGGGGATGAGCTGCCCTTGTTGGGAAGCCGATGCGCGATGTCGTCCGGACAAGTATCCGGCCTTCCGCAGCTTTTTGATGTGCCCCTCCGTGACGGAGGAGGCCATCCACTTGCCTCCCGCTCCGGACATAGTTGGAGAAGGTTGAGGTGGGATGTGCGGACTTGGGCGTTAGAGCTCAAGTGCCCGGAAATGGATGAGCAAAGGAGGAAGAAGGCGTGTGTGAAAAAGTGGAACCTTATCCCCTTATATGGACGGACAAAGCTATGCATCCCCACCGGCCTGATAAAACTCGCTTATATTCCAAGCGTCGTAATCAGTGGCGCGGTTGGGTTACCCACGCCTGTATTGATGAGAATCCCGGAATAAGGGGACACGATCTCTGCTTTGACAAGACGTGCCAAGGAAATCGCCTCGCTAAACGCACTGAGCTGGGACAGTAAAAACGATTCGAATAAAGGCTTGGTCGTGGTGTGATATCACGCTGCGGAATACGTCGGCAGATTGAGCTTGTGTAAATATTATTCTCTCCACGGTGGTATGTGGAACTTATTTTGTAGAGCCGGACACTATCCTTGTGTTCAAATCTTCTATGAAGTATTCGGAGGAGGAACCCGCCTTTCAATGCCGAAGACAATATGCGCGCTGGACTCGTCGTCATTGACGCCTGGTTCAGGGGCTACTGAGGGATTCCTGGATTAGGGGGTGTCCGGATAGCCGGACTATGACCTTTGGCCGGACTCCTGGACTATGAAGATACAAGATTGAAGACTTCGTCCCGTGTCCGGATGGGACTTTCCTTGGCGTGGAAGGCAAGCTTGGCCATACGGATATGTAGATCTCCTACCATTGTAACCGACTCTGTGTGACCCTAACCCTCTTCGGTGCCTATATAAACCGGAGGGTTTTTAGTCCATAGGACGAACAACAATCATACCATAGGCTAGCTTCTAGGGTTTAGCCTCTCTGATCTCGTGGTAGATCTACTCTTGTACTACCCATATCATCAATATTAATCAAGCAGGAGTAGGGTTTTACCTCCATCGAGAGGGCCCGGACCTGGGTAAAAACATCGTGTCCCTTGTCTCCTGTTACCATCCGCCTAGACGCACAGGGACCCCCTACCCGAGATCCGCCGGTTTTGACACCGACAATGTTCTTCACAGGATGACTTCCTCCAACTTGTTTTCCTACTTGACAAGTAGTACAAAGCCTATCCTTGTCAAATATAACATCTTTAACACCAAGGATATGATCACCTTTAATGATTTTATTATTTCGCATGCCAACATGTCCTAATTTTCTATGCCATAACCAACCTTTAGAAGATTTTGCAATTAAACAAGTACGAGGTTGGGCTCTTTTAGTGAAATCAACAATTTATAGATCACCTCTACGAATACCGGCAAAGACCGTATTATGACTATCTCAATGAAACACTTGGCAATCTACTTCGGTAAATAGAAGATTGAAACCAAAATCGGCTGGTCTAGATACAGGAAGATGATTGTAACCAAGAGATTCAACGAGCATAACATTTTAATAGAGCTATCATTGGATATGGCCACCTTACCAAGGCCAAGTACCTTACCCTTGGAGTTATCTCCAAAAGTCACATACTTGCATGAACCACCATTTTAGCAAGCTCACGGAACATGTCTTTATATCTGGTCATGTGGTCGGTACATCCACTATCAAGAATCCACTCTTTTCCTCCGGTCATATAGTCATGACGATTAGCCATGGGACTAAGATTTCTCATAGTCTTCTCATATTCAATGTCGAATTCTTCATCTTCATCATAATAACCATGCCCAATATCACCATCATCATCATGCTATGATCATCATAGGTCAAGTGATTTGTTAGATTTGTGACCATGACAGTGTGCAAGTTTATGAATTCTAATGGTTTCCATGATAATGTTTCTAATGGTTCCAATGTCACCCTTAGAACACATAAGATCACATAGCTCAAATCGGCATTCATCAAATTTGAGATCACTAGGTTTCATCTTATGAAAAACAATGGATTTTTCAAGAATTTCATTGAGTTTTTTGAAAGAGTAATTTGGAAAGCGTTCCTCAAGATATTTCCATATAGTGTATGCTCATTCAAAGTTTGGTAATCAATCAAGCACATTTGTAGGTAAGCCTCTAATGATAAGATTAACCATCCAAAGATTACGAACCATGTCAAGATACTCATCGGGGGTAGGATGCAAAGAATCAATAGGAGGCACATAGGGGATAATGATACACTTACTCAAATTATACTCATTGAAGATATTAATCATTTCAGTTTTCCATGAACCATAAAACTCCTCATCAAGAATAGGCACTCTATGTCTAATACTCCCAAACATAGACACATCCATCATCGTCCAATGGCAATTAAACCAAAGCAATGGAGACCAAAGCTCTGGTGCCAATTGAAAGATCGAGAAGAGGGGTCTAGAGGGGAGTGATTAGACCCTAAACAAACAAAAGTGGTGGTTTTTACAATTCTTCAAGTTAAGGTTGAGTTTATCACAAATTAAAGGGCGCCTAATACATTTCATACAAGCATAACAAGAGTATATGCCGCAGAAAAAGTAAAGCATGCAATTTTCAAGAATGTAAAGGGGATGGGAATAGGAGTGATGTCTACTACACAACCTTCTTCTTGTAGACGTTGTTGGGCCTCCAAGTGCAGAGGTTTGTAGGATAGTAGAAAATTTCCCTCAAGTGGATGACCTAAGGTTTATCAATCTGTGGGAGGCGTAGGATGAAGATGGTCTCTCTCAAGCAACCCTGCAACCAAATAACAAAGAGTCTCTTGTGTCCCCAACACACCCTATACAATAGTAAATTGTATAGGTGCACTAGTTCGGCGAAGAGATGGTGATACAAGTGCAATATGGATGGTAGATATAGGTTTTTGTAATTTGAAAATATAAAAACAGCAAGGTAACTAATAATAAAAGTGAGCACGAACGGTATTGCAATGCGTTGAAACAAGGCCTAGGGTTCATACTTTCACTAGTGCAAGTTCTCTCAACAATAATAACATAACTAGATCATATAACTATCCCTCAACATGCAACAAAGAGTCACTCCAAAGTCACTAATAGAGGAGAACAAACGAAGATATTATGGTAGGGTACGAAACCACCACAAAGTTATTCTTTCTGATCGACCAATTCAAGAATTCGTACTAGAATAACACCTTAAGACACAAATCAACCAAAACCCTAATGTCACCTAGATACTCCAATATCACCTCAAGTATCCATGGGTATGATTATACGATATGCATCACACAATCTCAGATTCATCTATTCAACCAACACAAAGAACTTCAAAGAGTGCCCCAAAGTTTCTACCGGAGAGTCAAGACGAAAACGTGTGCCAACCCCTATGCATAAGTTCATAATGTTATGGAACCCGCAAGTTGATCACCAAAACATACATCAAGTAGATCACGTGATATCCCATTGTGACCATAGATAAGCACATGCAAGACATAAAACAAGTGTTCTCAAATCCTTAAAGACTCAATCCGATAAGATAACTTCAAAGGGAAAACTCAAACCATTACAAGAGTAGAGGGGGAGAAACATCATAAGATCAAACTATAATAGCAAAGCTCGCGATACATCAACATCGTACCCCCTCAAGAACACGAGAGAGAGAGAGAGAGAGAGAGATCAAGCACATAGCTACTGGTACATACCCTCAGCCCCAAGGGTGAACTACTCCCTCCTCGTCATGGAGAGCGCCGGGATGATGAAGATGGCCACCGGAGAGGTATCCCCCTCCGGCAGGGTGCTGGAACGGGTCTAGATTGGTTTTCGGTGGCTATAGAGGCTTGCGGTGGCGGAACTCCCCGTCTAGGTTATGTTTTGGGATTTCTGTATATATAAGAGGTTTTGGCGTCGGGAACAAGTCAGGGGGCTCTCCGAGGCGGCCACGAGGTAGGGGGCGCCCAGGGGTAGGGCACACCCCCCACCCTCGTGAGTGTCTCGGGACTCGTCTCGCCCATCTCCGGTGCTCTGTGGGCTTCTTCTGGTCCAAAAATAATCTCCGTCAATTTTCAGGTTAATTGGACTCCATTTGGTTTTCCTTTTCTGCGATACTCAAAAACAAGGAAAAAAACATAACTGGCACTGGGCTCTAGGTTAATAGGTTAGTCCCAAAAATCATATAAAATAGCATATAAATGCATATAAAACATCCTAGATGGATAATATAATAGCATGGAACAATAAAAAAGTATAGATACGTTGGAGACATATCAAGGAGTTTGCGGACGCAATGGAGACGTAGAGATTTTGGCATGGTTCGGAGATATGGTGCTATCGTACATCCATGTTGATGGAGACTTCAACCTACGAAGGGTAATTGCTGCGCGAGTCCATGGAGGGTTCCACCCACGAAGGGTCCACAAAGAAGCAATCTTGTCTATCCCACCATGGCCATCGCCCGCGAAGGACTTGCCTCACTCGAGTAGATCTTCATGAAGTAGGTGATCTCCTTGCCCTTACAAACTTCTTGGTTCAACTCCACGTCATGTGAGAGGCTCCCAAGCGACAAATAACCAATCTAGGAGACACCACTCTCCAAAAGGTAATATATCGTATGTTTATGATTGATACGTATCCAACGTATCTATAATTTTTGCTTGTTCCATGTTGTTATATTATCATTCTTGGATGTTTTACAATCATTTATAGCAACTTTATATCATTTTTTGGGACTAACTATTGACATATAGCCCAGTGTCAGTTGCTATTTTTTGCTTGTTTTTTACTTCGTAGAAATCAATACCAAACGGAGTCCAAACATGGCAAAAAAGTGGAGATGTTTTCTGGACCAGAAGACACCTATTGGGCCAAAGAAGTACCAGAGGGGGCTCCGAGGGGAGCACAACCCACCTGGGCGTGCCTGGGGGCCCAGGCGTGCCCTGGTGGGTTGTGCCCATCTCCGCCGCCTCCTGCAGCACCTCTTTGCTCTATAAATACCCCGAAAATCCAAAAACCCAATGGGAGTCGATGAAACACAATTCCAGCTGCCGCAAGTTCCAGAACCACTAGATCCAATCTAGGCACCATCATGGAGGGGTTCAACATCGTCATTGGTGCCTCTTCGATGATGCATGAGTAGTTCATTGTAGGCCTACGGGTCCGTAGTTAGTAGCTAGATGGCTTCCTATCTCTCTTTTGATTCCAATACAATGGTCTCTTGGAGATCTATTTGATGTAACTCTTTTTGAGGTGTGTTTGTTGGGATCCGATGAACTTTGAGTTTATGATCAGATCTATTTTATACATGAAAGTTACTGGAGTCTTATTTTGATCTCTTATATGCATGATTACATAGAGCCTCATATTTCTTCTTAGAATCTTTGGCTTAGTTAGGCCGACTAGATCGATTTTTCTTGCCATGGGAAGAGGTGCTTTGTGATGGGTTCGGTCGTGCGGTGTTCTTTCCCAGTGACAGAAGGGGCAGCAAGACACGTATTTATATTTCCACTAAGGATAACAAGATGGGGTCTATTCCTATATGAATAGATCTTGTCTACATCATGTCATCATTCTTACAGCATTACTCCGTTTCTCATTGAACTTAATACACTAGATGCATGCTGGATAGTGGTCGATGTGTGGAGTAATGGTAGTAGATGCAGGCAGGAGTCGGTCTATTAATCTTGGACGTGACGCCTATATAATGATCATTTCCTGTATATCGTCATAATTATTTGAAGTTCTATCAATTGCCCAACGGTAATTTGTTTACCCACCTTATGCTATTTTTCTCGAGAGAAGCCACTAGTGAAATCTACGGCCCCCGAGTCTATTCTTCATCATATTTCCTTTCCGACCTATTATTTGCCACTTTTATTTTCAGATCTATATTTCCGAAAACCCAAAAAAACCTTGCTGCACTTTTTCTTTATTTATTTTATTTTATTTTATTGCGACATCTATTTATCCAATCTACCACAAATTTATCTATCTTTTTACCGTGGAGGGATTGACAACCCCTCTTACGCGTCGGGTTGCAAGTATTTGTTCTTTCTGTGTAGGTACTATTTACATAGTGTTGCTTGGTTCTCCTACTGGATTGATATCTTGGTTTCATAACTGAGGGAAATACCTACTATAGCTGTGCTGCATCATCCCTTCCTCTTTGGGGAAATACCTACGTAGTTCAAGCGACATCAAAAGGAATTTCTGGCGCCGTTGCCGGGAGACATCATCAACATCTATCAGGTTCCTAATCACAAATCTCATATCCTTGAAATTTACATTATTTTCCATTTGCCTCTCGTTTTCATCTCCTCCACTTCACAAAAAATGCCGTTTTATTCGCCATCTTTTTCGTTCGCCGTTTTCTCGTCAGATCTGTTTTTGTGTGCAATCTTGTTTGCATGGTCACTATGACTCAAGAGAACACCAAGTTGTATGATTTTTCCAATACTAACAACAATTATTTTATTAGCACTACGATTGCTCCTCCCGCCACTAGTGCAGATTCTTGTGATATTAATGCCGCTTTGTTGAATCTTGTTATGAAAGATCAGTTTTTCGGTACTCCTAATGAGGATGGTGCGTCCCATCTTAACACATTCCTGGAATTATGTGATATGCAAAAGAAAATATATTTGGACAATGATATTGTGAAGTTGAAATTATTTCCGTTTCTTTGCGAGATCGTGCAAAAAATTGGTTTTCTTCTTTGCCACGCAATAGTATCGATTCTTGGGATAAATGCAAAGATGCTTCCATTACTAAGTATTTTCCGCCCGCGAAAATTATTTCCCTTAGAACTCAAATCATGAATTTTAAGCAACTTCAGCATGAACAAGTCGCACAATCTTGGGAAAGATTGAAATTGATGCTAAGAAATTGTCCTACACATGGTTTAAATCTTTGGATGATCATACAAAAAAATTATGCGGGATTGAATTTTGTTTCTAAAAATCTTTTAGATTCCTCCGCGGGTGGTACTTTTATGGAAATTACTTTGGGTGAAGCTACTGAATTGCTTGATAATATTACGGCAAATCATTCACAATAGCATATAGAAAGAGCACCTACTAGTAGAAAGGTTAATTCAGTTGAAGAAAAAAATTCTCTGAGTGAAAAAGTTGATGCCCTTATGAAATTGGTTGCTAATAAAAATTCTCCTATTAGTCTTAATGATGTGCCATTGTCTACTTTGATTGAGCAAAATAGTGATTCCGTAGATGTGAATTTAGTCTCACAATTTTAATAACAATGCTTATAGAGGTAATTTTAATCTTAGGACTTTTCCTGGAAATTCCTCTAATAATTATGGTAATTCCTATGGTAATCCTTCTTATAATAATAATAGGAACACCTTTGATCTTGAGAATAATATTAAAAAAATTTGTCAATGCTCAAAAGGTTTTCAATAATATGATAGAAGAAAAGTTGAATAAGATTGATGATATGTCTAGAAGCATTGATAGAATTTCTCATGATCTAGAAAATCTCAAGTTGAATTTTTTGTGCCTAAGGTTGAGGAATCAATTAAAGCTTTATATGTTTCTATGGATGAAAGTAAGAAAAGAACCGTGATGCTTAGAGATAAAAGAAATTTTTTAGAAAGATCATTTTCTAGTGATTGCTTTCATAAAAGTGATGAAGATCTTAAAGTGATTGGTGTTTCTTCTATTGACTCCTTGTTTAGTAAAATTAAAATTGATGATAAAGGGACTGAGGAAGAGTCAACTTTAGTTAGAAGGCGTCCCGATGATTCGGAGGGTGAAAATCTTGATGAAAAAATTGATAAAAGTGGTTTTGGAGAGGTCAAAACTTTAACTAGTGATGTGCCCACTCTTTTGGGTTAAAAAGACTTTAATTATGATAATTGCTCTTTAATTGATTGTATTTCTTTGTTCCGTGGAGAGGGCTGGTTTAATAGTAGCCGCTGGAGGAGCGACGGTGGCGGCTGGATGAACAGGAGCCCGTGGATGAACAGTCGCAAGTGGAGGCTGGAGGAGGTCGACGGTGGATGAACAGTAGCCCGTGGAGGCTGGAGGAGGTCGACGGTGGAGATGAACAATACCACGTGGAGTCCCGTTTTGCGGTACGCCTGAAAGTGCTAGTTCGACTAGAGGGGGGCGAATAGGCGATTTTTATGAAAGTCTTCAAAACATGAAACTTTCGAAGACAAACATGAAAACTAGACCTATAAACATGCAGCGGAAGATGAACTACACTAGACAGGCCATAGTCAAACAAGTATGAAGCTAAAGCATGATGACTGATAGCAGCTATGTAGTAGGATCAGGATGGAAGATAGTATGAAGCCAATCAGAACAAGTAGTCACACAGTGAAGTCAAACAAGCATAGCAATCAGGCAATGACTTCACAAAGACGAACTGTAAGTAAGGAGAGTAAGAGATAGAACCAGTGTGTTGTGAAGACAAGGATTTGTTAGACCAGTTCCAGTTGCTGTGACAACTATACGTCTGGTTAGGGAGGCTGAGATTGAACTCAGAAGACCGTGTCTTCACCTTATTCCCCTTGAGCTAAGGACACACAATCCTCGCCCAATCACTCTGGTAAGTCTTCAAGGTAGACTTCCAAACCTTCACAAACTTCGTTCACCGGCAATCCACAATTACTCTTGGATGCTCAGAACACGACGCCTAACCGGCTGGAGGATTCACAGTCCTCAAGTGTAACAAGTCTTCAGATCACGCGGACAAAAAGACTTCAGTGATGCCTAACAGTCTTTGGCTCTGGGTGTTTGGGCTTTGTCCTCACAAGGGTTTCTCTCTCTCAAAAGCTTCGGAGGTGGGTTGCTCTCGAACGACAAAAGCCGTGCACTAACTCTGAGCAGCCACCAATTTATGGTGTAGGGGGTGGGCTATTTATAGCCACTAGGCAACCCGACCTGATTTGTCCGAAATGACCACGGGTCACTAAGGAACCGACACGTGTCACAACGGTCGATTTCAAACACACGCGACAGCTTGACTTGGGCTACAAGTAAAGCTGACTTATCCGACTGGATAAGATTTGCTCTCATTGTCTTCGTCAAGAGATAGGATTTTGGTTGAGCATCACTTCACCACTCGACTTTGTTCACTTGGACCCCACTTAACGGTGCGGTGGTTCCTATGACTCAACAAAGAAGAAAAGAAACAACGAAACTACTAAGTCTCGGCTCCATAGTCTTCACTCAATGTCTTCTTCTGTCATAGTCTTCAATGTGAATATCTTCACGTACCACCATTATCTTCAATGTCTTCATACATTTTAGGGGTCATCTCCGGTAGGTAAACCGAATCAAGGAGGGACTACTACCGTGTTATCCTCGCAATTCTCACAAACACATTAGTCCCTCAACCACGTTTGTCGTCAATACTCCAAAACCAAACTAGGGTGGCACTAGATGCACTTACAATCCCCCTTTTTGGTGATTGATGACAAACTGGTTGAAGTTTTCAACGGGGATATAGATATGTGAAATTGTAAAGGATGAGGTATTGTCTTCGTAAGTAGCAAAAGGCTCCCCCTGAAGATGTGCATATAAATAATTTGCTTTTGGAATGCAAATGCACATGGCAGGTTCTACTTGTGGAGATCCTCTTCAACTTATGAAGACAATTCATCATGCATGATCTGATGTAACAAAGATAATGACATGCATAATGAAAAATGGACGTCTGCAGAACGATTTAAGTGCGGAAGTTATCGTTGCACATGCAGAATTTATCATCGCATCACAAAATAGCAAATAAATAGCAGACGACCATCGAGTTTAAGTGTTACAACTCAGAGAACCAAATGTATCAAGAGAAAGAGTTGCAAACACTAGGCAAAATATAAAGCAATCGCCCATATTAACCCGCTTGAAGACTATCAACTCATAGCTTCTCCCCCTTTTGTCAGTAAGGACCAAAAAGGGTTGAAGACATTGAGCCTCTACTCGTCCCCAGAAGGAGTAGGAGAAGATTTAGGGTTGGTGTCGAGTTTTGGCGGTGCGCATTTAACTTGGAGCAGTGTCGGTACGTGTTGGAGGTGGCGAAGTAGCATCATCTTGATCATCGATCACACGAGCATTCACGGTTGCAGCAGAAGAGGAGTACTCTGAGTCTTCAAGAGATGGAGTGCACCGCAGAACAGCATTTCTGGGCGGAGTGGAATCAAACTTGAATCTTTCTGAGAAGCCATCGTCCTGAAGATCTTCCTTGGCACACATAAGCGTCAGCCCTTTCCATGTGCGTCGACAGGTTTCATGCGCGACAAAGATATTCTTGGTTGCAAGGTTGCGAATGCGATTGACGTCAGTCATGATGCTCTACATCTGGCGCTTGAGCCAATCATGATGCCTATCATGTTTCTGATGCAGGCCAACGAGAAGCTCTCGGTCATTGAGAACACGAGATCGCCTTCGAGGCCGTTGAGCAATGGTGTTGTTGGTGGCTTTTGTTGGGGCACGGTGAGGTGTACGTGTAGTAACGGCCAACGGATAGACACGAGTGGCAGCCAGCACACCTTCAATGGGCTGAGTGAAGCTCTGACGATCAGCATTATGAAGATAGAGTGGCTCTTTGTCAGGCTCTGGATAGATGGTGTCACGCCCAATATGCGACCCTATCCAAAAGGAACTCGAAGGTCCCACCAAGGATAGACCCGCATATTGAAACGCTTTTGCAAGGTGGATATCATTACATCAACATTACACAATACATAGGGATACATACAATACATACAATGTCACATGAATACAACAACATCATACAAGAGATCAACATCCGACTACGGATGAAACATAAACAGAAACTCAAACGACATCCACCCTGCTAGCCCAGGCTGCCGACCTAGAACCTATCCCTGGTCTAAGAAGCGTAAGAAGAACTCAACGCAAGCAAGCATCGTTCTCGGCCATGATCATCGCAAACCTGTACACTGCAACTGGTGGTGTAGTAATCTGTGAGCCACGAGGACTCAGCAATCCCATTACCATGGGTATCAAGACTAGCAAAGCTTAAAGGAAAAGGAAGGGGTAAAGTGGTGAGGTTGCAGCAGCGACTAAGCATGATATGGTGGCTAACATACACAAAAGAGAGCGAGAAGAGAAACAAAGGAACGGTCGTCAACTAGTAAAGATCAAGAAGTGATCCTGAACTCCTACTTACGCCGACATAACCCGAAACCGTGTTCTCCTCTCGATCAACCCCGAAAAAGAGACACTCACGGTTACGCATTACACGGTTGGTGTATTTTAATTAAGATCAACTTCGGTTATCTACAACCGGACATTAACAAATTCCCATCTGCCACATACCCGCGGGCACGGCTTTCGAAAGATCAAACCCTGCAGGTGTGTCCCAACTTAGCCCATGATAAGCTCTCGCGATCAACGAAGGATATTCCTTCTCCCCGGAAGACCCGATCAGTCTCGGAATCCTGGCTACAAGACATTTCGACAGCAATAAAACAAGACCAGCAAGACCGCCCGATGCGCCGACAATCCCGATAGGAGCTGCACATATCTTGTTCTCAAGGCAACACCGGATGAGACTAGCTACGAGTAAAACCAGACCTCGAGTTGCTCCGAGGTGGCCCCGCAGTAGCTGGTTCAAAGCCAAGACTTAGAGAAGCACCGCCCGGGGGCTAAAATAAAGATGACCCTTGGGCTCCGGAAAACCCAAGGGAAAAAAGGTAGGTGAGGCAAATGGTAAAACCAATGTTGGGCCTTGCTGGAGGAGTCTTATTCAAAGCGAACTGTCAAGGGGGTCCCATAAATCACCCGACCGCGTTAGGGACGCAAAATCCAGGAACATAATACCGATATGACGGAAACTAGGGCGGAAAGAGTGGAACAAAACACTGTGCATAAGGCCGAGCCTTCCACCCTTTACCAAGTATATAGATGCATTAATAATATAAGATATATTGTGATATCCCAACAAGTAAACATGTTCCAACAAGGAACAACATCTCCATGTTCCAACAAGGAACAAACTTCATCTTCACCTGCAACTAACAATGCTATAAGAGGGGCTGAGCAAAGCGGTAACATAGCCAAACAACGGTTGTCTAGGAGGGGTACAAAAGGTTAGAGGCTGACATGGCAATTTGGGATGGCTTGATAAACAGGTAATAGGTAGCGCAGCAAAGCGATAGAACGAAGCAACTAGCATAGCAATGATAGTAGTGAGATCCAGGGTAGCGGTCATCTTGCCTGAAATCCCGCTTAGGAAGAAGAACGAGTCCATGAAGAAGATGAACGGAGGAAGTCAACCAAGCGTAGACGAATCTAATCCTCACGATCGCAACTAAAAACAGAACTAACAAGAAAAGCACACAACATAGTAAACACACCACACATAGACAAGACATGATGCACAACCAAGCATGATGCATGACAAAGCTACATGAAGCTACTCATGACAAGAGATGATGCAAACAAGAGCAACACGTCAAAACAAGTTTAAATGAGGCCGGGAACAACATATAACAATTCCTAGAAGTCCTCATATGCAAATTTCGAAATTGGTCCAGATCTGAATAAACCTTATGTTCAAGTTGTTAAACAGCAAGTTAAGATGCACCAAGATGATCTACACGAAATTCTAGTCAAGTTACATATAAAGTTCATTTAATTCGGAGATACGGCCTAGAAGATATGAGCAAAACAAGTTAAACATGGCATTGATGCAAAATGCATATAAACATGAAGCAAACACCTCAAAACAAGGATGCAACATGATAATATGAAACTACATGCAAAATCAAGCAAGTTTCATATAGAGCACGCTCAAAACGGAGCAACGGTTCAACACATACACTCTACAAGTTATAGCAACAATCTGTCCAAAACAGCAACTAGGCATATTGCAAGCATCAAAACAATATGCTACAGGACCTCAATATGAAAACAAAAGGCATTAGCGTGATGTACAGGTAAAGCATTACAAAACATGAACACTGAGCTATCTCCAGAAATCACTAGAACATGCTCAAAATGACATGGCAAGATTGCAAATAATAACAGTTTCAGACTTTAGCAGAAATAACTTCAGGTAGCAATGTTTAGAGCTATCAAAAAACATGTTACAGGAACTTAACATGGCAAAGAAAGGCATGGCATGAGTCTACTCAAAGCATAGAACAAAAGTCCCTTACTGACCATGAGCCAAAAATGATCAGAAGATATGATGGCACCCATGTAAACATGGCAAGTTATATTACAGATTCATACATGGCAGGAACAACAATAAGTAGGCATGTTGGTGAGCTTGAACCACTCACCACAGAGAAATACATGGCATGGAAAGGCAACTCACATAAATAATACATGTCATAGAAGCTATACATGGCAATAACAACATCATAACATACACGGATCAACTATAAAAACCTTGGCAAAATTGAATAACATGTAAACAATCTGCCAGGAAAACAGCAACAACAAGTACCCTACTTAACAAGCTTGATGCACTCTCTACACAACTCACAAAAATACATGGCAAGCACCCCTGGAAAGATGGTATGGTATATTACAAAACACATGTAGGACTCAAGTTCATAGGATGCACACATCAATCATAGCAAAAATAACAAAAGTGCATGTTCTGTTAAGAAACAGAAACTAACATCACATAGCACACTTCTAACAGCATTTCGGGCATCAAGATGAGCTCAAATGTAAATGATGCAATAGAATGAAATGATGTACTCGTTGAGGCGAAAAAGTTGACATATTACACGCGCAAATCGGAGCAACGATTACAGAGGTATGGCATGATGAAAATGCATGAAAATTACTGAAAACACGGGGACTTGGCAGTTTCGGGGAAGGGGAAAGTCAACCTCCGGGATAGATCTGGATCGGGGCGCGGTTCCCGAGGTTCACCGGAGCTCGTCGCCGGCGAGGGCCGGGGCGAGCCGAGGCGGGTGGCGAGGCCGCAGGGAGGCGACCGGGGAGGAGTCCGCGCCGCGGGAAGCGGCGGCTGCCGCTATGGCGCGAGGCGGGCAGTGAGGCGCGCCGGCCGACGAGGCGGTTGTGGCGGCGGGCGCCGGCGAGGCGGCCGGAGGGCGCGGCCGAGCCGGGCTCGGCGCGACGAGGAGGAGGAGGCGGCGCTGGGAGGCGTATCGGGCGCGGCGAGGGGCGCAATGGGCGGCGGCGGCGGCGGCGGTCGCCGGCGAGGCGCGGCGAGGCGCCGGCGAGACGGAGCCGCTGGAGGCGGGCGGCGCGGACGCCGGGCTCGGGCGGCGGCGGGCGAGGAGCGGGTTCGCTGGCCCGGATGGGTTTCCGCGCGCGGGCGGCGCTGGTCGGTCATGCGGTGACGGTCGCGCCTGATTGGTTTGGGCGGCGGTGGACTTCGTCCGTCCAGATCGGACATGTCCGGGCGGAGGGCGAGATCTAGGGTTTGGTCCGCGAAAAATCCCGGGGTGCACACATATATATAGGTAGAGGGAGCTAGGAGAGTCCAAATGAGGAGCGGTTTTCGGCCACGCGATCGTGATCGAACGACCGAGAGCATAGAGGGGAGTTTGCTGGGTTTTGGGCCACTTTGGAAGGGGTGTTGGGCTGCAAACAAAAGAGGGCTCTGCGGTTACCCGGTTAACCGTTGGAGTATCAAACGACCTCCAAATGATCCGAAACTTGACAGGCGGTCTACCGGTGCTATACCAAGGCCGCTTGACAAACCTCGGTCCATTCCGAGAACGTTTAACACCCACACATTAAAAGAGGTAAAAGAGGGCGCGGGGAGACATAGGAGTGCCGGATTGCAAAACGGACAACGGGGAAAATGCTCGGATGCATGAGACGGACACGTATGCAAAATGAAATGCACATGATGACATGATAAAAATGCAGATGATGACATGGCAAAGTGCAACACGCAAGCACACGACATGGCAACGATTGCGAATAACTGGCAGACACCTAGCGCATCGAATCCGTGGCGTTACAACACTCCTCCACTAACAAGAGATCTCGTCCCGAGATCTTAGGACCGAGATGGAAGGAAAAAAAAGGGATGAGGTGAAACAAGAAACGCAAGAGAGAAGAGGCAAAGAATCGAGAGCACACGAGAAGAAGAGAGGAACGACGAGAATGACGAGAATCGAGAGCTCACGGAATCGGATAGGCTATGAAACCACTTGTTCTAACCGGAGTGGTTAGAATGAGAAAAGAAACGAATAAGACTGAAACGATTTAGGTAGCACACCGGATGAACAAGGAAAGAATAGAACTTGAAGTTGAGAGGATGGAATGATACTTGATGAAGACATGACGCAAAACCTCCGGAAAGAATTGAAAGAATATGAATGAAAAGAACTTAGAAGGAAGGATTGAATGGAGTTGTTGAGAAATCAACAACGAAAAGAATAAGCTTGTTGTGGTCCTATGGTAACATCTCAAAATTATAAGATGATAACCGGCCACAAACGGAAATAATTGGATAGCTGAGAAGAACAAAGAGATGCAAAACTCCACTTCAAAAGAAATACGGAGAATTAATTACACTTCGAGGCGCGAGAAGAAAAGATACTTGAACTCTGCCAACAGAATCTTGATGAACACTTGAAAAGTGAATTAAAGCATGAAGAACCACCGTGAAGAACCACCGTGAAGGATGAAAGAATAAGATGAGCCTTGCGATGATTTAGATGGAGGTTCCGACGAGATGGCCGAGAAAATTTGAACTCCGGAAAAGAAAAGATGAAAAGACTAGGAACTAGAATTTATTCATCAAGAACAAACTCCGAAGAAAAAGATTAATCACTTTGATGAAATAAGAATAAGATTTATTGTATGCTTATCCTTCATCAAATTAAATTGATGACAATAAATGGATTCTGAAAACTACTTTTTCTTCTTGAATAAGAATTAAGAATTGATATGTCGCAATCTTGAGAAGGTCTTCGTGAACCACCGGTAGGATTGGAAAGAACGAATGAATTAATATGATAATCAAGGAAAAAGAATCTTGAACGAACCACCGTAAGAATTCGGAAATGACTGACGAAAAAGAAAATAATCACCGGGAAGAATTAGAGTAGCACGGAGATACTTGAGGGAATTAAGATACAAGAGAATGAAGAGATCGCGAACTGATTAAAGAGAAAAACACCGGAAGAATATGAAGAACGAACGAAAAGGCAAGAATATAGAATAATTTGAGAGAGCGAAGCTGAAGAATTAGAGCGAGGAAATCTTCCGAAAAGATGGCCTCCGGATGATCGGAACAGAAAAGCAACTCCTGAAATGCTCCGGATGGATGAAAAGAATTTGCATGACTAGAAACAATTTGATAGCATAACATCGAGCTAGGACCGCGAATCTTCGAGAGAACAGACAAGATTTAGAGGAAAAACTCTTCTTCGTTCTTCAAATGACGACGAGAAACACCACCAAAATTTCTGAGGTACTCCGGGAGAATGAAAAGCAAAGAAGTTGAGCCAACAATGAAATGATTTGAAAGAGATCTTGGAGAAGGCATGTGACTGATGGAATCCATTCTTACATCAAACTCCGAAAAGAATTGAGAATAACTCCGGGGAAATTAGAAGAGTCGGGTAAGATCCTGGGAAAAGACCTGTGGGTTAGGGCCCACTAAAAGAAAACACCGTTGGAAAGGATTGTTGAGCAGATAGATGATGCAGCGGAATAACTGAAATATTTGACCGAGGTGACAACCTCGAATTAATTGGAACACCGACAAATCTCTGAGATGACTTATGACCGGAAGGATAAATGGCGAGAGGCGAACGAGCAAGGGGAAAACACTTGATCCAAGGAAAAGAATGTGATCAACCCGAAAAACTTGAATTGATTCCACAGGAAAATAAAGAGATGAATAATGACGAACAAGACGAGAATTCACCAGTTGAAATAATTGAGGAAGATCAAGAGACTCGCATTTGAATGAAATTGATGGTCGGAAGAAACTCGAATCATGGGAATAATAGGGTGGGAGGGCGGAAAACAAAGGCAACTTGGAAAGGGAAATCACGAATATCTTGAATAGGAAACACCGTTGAAATCATTGAGGAAAGAAAGCAAAGACTTCGCACAAGTAGGATGGATACTGACACGGACTCCAGTTCCGAAAAGAAGAAGGGTGGGCGTGAGGAAAAACAAGGACAACTTTGGACAGGGAAAACAACGACGTCGGAGGAAGAACTGAGGATTGAACTCAAAGATGAAGAGGCTCGAGTCGACTTGACGAGAAATGCACCGGATAAAAAGAGCTGAGGAACAACGATCGGAAAACCAACTGCGTGATCCTAAAGAAAAATTTGAAGGGGAAGAGAAGTAATTCAAAACACCTACGTCAAGATTCCTCACCAGAGCGACGAAGGCACTGAGGAGTAAAAAGAATTCCTACTCTCCGATATAACTACTCTCAGATATAACTACTCTCCGATATAACTAGACTCCGAAAACAGTTTTCTTCTAGACTCAACAACGGCCAAACTACACGATCAATCAAGGGGGCTCCTAGGGTCGGTCGAGGCTCTGATACCAACTTGAACACGCCTAATATGCGACCCTATCCAAAAGGAACTCGAAGGTCCCACCAAGGATAGACCCGCATATTGAACCGCTTTTGCAAGGTGGATATCATTACATCAACATTACACAATACATAGGGATACATACAATACATACAATGTCACATGAATACAACAACATCATACAAGAGATCAACATTCGACTGCGGATGAAACATAAACAGAAACTCAAACGACATCCACCTCGCTAGCCCAGTCAGCCGACTCCAGAACCTATCCTCGGTCTAAGAAGCGTAAGAAGAACTCAACGCAAGCAAGCATCGCTCGCGGCCATGATCATCGCAAACCTGTACCTGCAACTGGTGGTGTAGTAATCTGTGAGCCACGAGGACTCAGCAATCCCATTACCATGGGTATCAAGACTAGCAAAGCTTAAAGGGAAAGGAAGGGGTAAAGTGGTGAGGTTGCAGCAGTGACTAAGCATGATATGGTGGCTAACATACGCAAAAGAGAGCGAGAAGAGAAACAAAGGAACGGTCGTCAACTAGTAAAGATCAAGAAGTGATCCTGAACTCCTACTTACGTCAGACATAACCCAGAAACCGTGTTCTCCTCTCGATCAACCCGAAAAGAGACACTCACTACTACGCACACGGTTGGTGTATTTTAATTAAGATCAACTTCGGGTTATCTACAACCGGACATTAACAAATTCCCATCTGCCACATAACCGCTGGGCACGGCTTTCGAAAGATCAAACCCTGCAGGGTGTCCCAACTTAGCCCATGATAAGCTCTCGCGATCAACGAAGGATATTCCTTCTCCCCGGAAGACCCGATCAGTCTCGGAATCCTGGCTACAAGACATTTCGACAAAGAATAAAACAAGACCAAAGAAGACCGCCCGATGCGCCGACAATCCCGATTGGAGCTGCACATATCTCTCAGGGCAACACCGGATGAGACTAGCTACGAGTAAAACCAGACCTCGAGTTGCTCCGAGGTGGCCCCGCAGGCAGCTCGGTTCAGGCCAGCACTTAGAGAAGCACTGGCCCGGGGGGGGGGGGCTAAAATAAAGATGACCCTTGGGCTCCGGAAAACCCAAGGGAAAAAAGGTAGGTGAGGCAAATGGTAAAACCAATGTTGGGCCTTGCTGGAGGAGTCTTATTCAAAGCGAACTGTCAAGGGGGTCCCATAAATCACCCGACCGCGTTAGGGACGCAAAATCCGGGAACATAATACCGATATGACGGAAACTAGGGCGGCAAGAGTGGAACAAAACACCAGGCATAAGGCCGAGCCTTCCACTATTTACCAAGTATATAGATGCGTTAATAATATAAGATATATTGTGATATCCCAACAAGTAAACATGTTCCAACAAGGAACAACCTCTCCATGTTCCAACAAGGAACAAACTTCATCTTCACCTGCAACTAACAACACTATAAGAGGGGCTGAGCAAAGCGGTAACATAGCCAAACAACGGTTGGCTAGGAGGGGTGCAAAAGGTTAGAGGCTGACATGGCAATTTGGGATGGCTTGATAAACAGGTAATAGGTAGCGCAGCAAAGCGATAGAACGAAGCAACTAGCATAGCAATGATAGTAGTGAGATCCAGGGCAGCGGTCATCTTGCCTGAAATCCCGCTAGGAAGAAGAACGAGTCCATGAAGAAGATGAACGGAGGAAGCCGAACCAAGCGTAGACTTAACGAATCCTCACGATCGCAACGTAAACAGAACTAACAAGAAAAGCACACAACATAGTAAACACACCACACATAGACAAGACATGATGCACAACCAAGCATGATGCATGACAAAGCTACATGAAGCTACTCATGGCAAGAGATGATGCAAACAAGAGCAACACGTCAAAACAAGTTTAAATGAGGCCGGGAACAACATATAACAATTCCGGTAAGTCCTCATATGCAAATTTCGAAATTGGTCCAGATCTGAATAAACCTTATGTTCAAGTTGTTAAACAGCAAGTTAAGATGCACCAAGATGATCCACACGAAATTCTAGTCAAGTTACATATAAAGTTCATTTAATTCGGAGATACGGCCTAGAAGATATGAGCAAAACAAGTTAAACATGGCATTGATGCAAAATGCATATAAACATGAAGCAAACACCTCAAAACAAGGATGCAACATGATAATATGAAACTACATGCAAAATCAAGCAAGTTTCATATAGAGCACGCTCAAAACGGAGCAATGGTTCAACACATACACTCTATACAAGTTATAGCAACAATCTGTACAAAACAGCAACTAGGCATATTGCAAGCATCAAAACAATATGCTACAGGACCTCAATATGAAAACAAAAGGCATGGGCGTGATGTACAGGTAAATCATTACAAAACATGAACACTGAGCTATCTCCAGAAATCACTAGAACATGCTCAAAATGACATGGCAAGATTGCAAATAATAACAGTTTCAGACTTTAGCAGAAATAACTTCAGGTTGCAATGTTTAGAGCTATCAAACAACATGTTACAGGAACTTAACATGGCAAACAAAGGCATGGAATGAATCCACTCAAAGCATAGAACAAAAGTCCCTTACTGACCATGAGCCAAAAAAGATCAGAAGATATGATGGCACCCATGTAAACATGGCAAGTTATATTACAGATTCATACATGGCAGGAACAACAATAAGTAGGCATGTTGGTGAGCTTGAACCACTCACCACAGAGCAATACATGGCATGGAAAGGCAACTCACATAAATAAGACATGTCATAGAAGCTATACATGGCAATAACAACATCATAGCATACACGGATCAACTACAAAAACCTTGGCAAAATTGAATAACATGTAAACAATCTGCCAGGAACATTTTATAGCAAACGTAGCGCTCGATTGACTCAAGCTATGGCACTCCATAATTGCAAACAAGGGCATGGATGGATAGATTATAACCATATGTTCAAAACATCCTTACTGAAGTATCTCAAAATAAGCATGTATCTCTCGGTAGCTTCAAGTTAACATGGCAACAAAATATAACAGAATCTGCCAGGAAAACAGCAACAACAAGTACCCTACTTAACAAGCTTGATGCACTCTCTACACAACTCACAAAAATACATGGCAAGCACCCCTGGAAATATGGTATGGTATATTACAAAACACATGTAGGACTCAAGTTCATAGGATGCACACATCAATCATAGCAAAAATAACAAAAGTGCATATTCTGTTAAGAAACAGAAACTAACATCACATAGCACACTTCTAACAGCATTTCGGGCATCAAGATGAGCTCAAATGTAAATGATGCAATGGAAAGAAATGATGTACTCGTCGAGGCGACACATTTTGACATATTACACGCGCAAATCGGAGCAACAATGACAGAGTTATGGCATGATGAAAATGCATGAAAATTACTGAAAACACGGGGACTTTGCAGTTTCGGGGAAGGGGAAAGTCAACCTCCGGGATAGATCTGGATCGGGGCGCGGTTCCCAAGGTTCACCGGAGCTCGTCGCCGGCGAGGGCCGGGCGGGCGGCGAGGCCGCAGGGAGGCGACAGGGGAGGACTCCGCGCCGGCGGGGAGCGGCGGGCCGGCCATGGCGCGAGGCGGGGAGGCGCGGCCGGCCGACGAGGCGGCCGGGCGGCGGGCGCCGCGAGGCGGGCCGGAGGGCGCGGCCGAGCCGGGCTCGGGCGCGACGAGGAGGAGGAGGCGACGGCTGCTGAGGCGCCCCGGGCGGCGCGACGAGGGCGCAATGGGCGGCGGGCGGCGGTCGCCGGCGAGACGGAGGCTGGAGGCGGGCGGCGGACGCCGGGCTCGGGCGGCGGCGGCGAGGAGCGGCCTGCTGGCCTCGGATGGGTTCCGCGGGCCGCGGCGGCGCGCGGGTCGGCTGCGGTGACGTGTCGCGCCCGGATTGGTCGGGGGCGGCGGTGGACTTCGTCCGGTCCAGATCGGACATGTCCGGCGGCGGCGGAGGGCGAGATCTAGGGTTTGGTCTGCGCGAAAAATCCCGGGGTGCACACATATATATAGGTAGAGGGAGCTAGGAGAGTCCAAATGAGGAGCGGTTTTCGGCCACGCGATCGTGATCGAACGACCGAGAGCATAGAGGGGAGTTTGCTGGGTTTTGGGCCACTTTGGAAGGGGTGTTGGGCTGCAAAGAGAAAGGGCTCATGTTACCCGGTTAACCGTTGGAGTATCAAACGACCTCCAAATGATCCGAAACTTGACAGGCGGTCTACCGGTGCTATACCAAGGACGCTTGACAAACCTCGGTCCATTCCGAGAACGTTTAACACCCACACATGAAAAGAGGTAAAAGAGGGCGCCGGGAGACATAGGAGTGCCGGATTGCAAAACGGACAACGGGGAAAATGCTCGGATGCATGAGACGGACACGTATGCAAAATGAAATGCACATGATGACATGATAAAAATGCAGATGATGACATGGCAAAGTGCAACACGCAAGCACATGACATGGCAACGATGGCGGATAACTGGCAGACACCTGGCGCATCGAATCCGGGGCGTTACAGAAGGCTTCAACCGATAAATCAACATCTGGCAAGAAGACAATGTGGTTGCGCGCAGATGGCTGATAGTTGAAAGTAGTGTGAAGCTTGATCAGACGCATGATCCATGGAGCATAGAAATTCAAGCCAAAAATGTCAGATCTTGATGCAGCAAGTTGGCGGATGAAGAAATCATGTGCATTGAAGCTTTTGCCATGAAGAATATGGAAGACCAATGTCTTCATTTCACCTTCTAGCTTAGCCTTTGGAGAATGTCCTTTGATGGGCCAGAGAGTTCGCCTTATGATGTGATAGATTGTACGTGGCAGATACTCAAGGTCTGCAACAAAGAACTCCGTAGGATATTCTGCATCCGGAGGCAATGGCTTCATCATGCTTAGCATCTGGCTCATGTCGGGTTCTGGCTTGTGAAAGATGCTTTCCAAAGCTGCAGTGTGAAGCTGACAACCAGGCTCATAGAGATCCCCTGGAGTGGGCAGGCCTGTAAGCTCAATGACATCAAATGCTTTGGCTTCATGATGGACATTTCCTGTCATCCACTCAAGTATCCAAGTCTTAGGATCCCTGTAGTAGCCTCTGATATGCAGAGTGGCGTAGAATTGGAGCAGTAACTCTTCATTCCAGTGCTCCTTATTAGTGACAAAATGCAGTAAGTCGGCCTATCTGAAGCAATCGAGAGCTTCTTCTAAGCAGGGCAGGCCAGCTATGGCTTCAGTATCAAGGCGCATATGCGGAAATATGCGGCCTTGGTTGTACAGAATGCATGAATAGTAGCTGCACTGCTGATAACTCCAGAAACGATCAGATGAAATCTTGGGCCTGGTGTAGGGGTACTTGGCGCTATCGAAGGTGTTGTGTGTAATGAAGCTGTTGACATTGAAAGATTCTGGTGAAGTGGCAGTACCTGGAAATCTGGGCAGTCTTGGCTTTGGCTTCTGAACCTGAGGCCTGTGCTCAACATGGTAATCAAATTGAGGACCAGCAGCAGGTGGAGGAATCAGAATAAGCCATCCGACAAAGGACAAGCTGGCCATAGTTGTATGCTTGCTCGATAGTATGTGGCCTTGGAGGCGAACAGAGCAAAGTGGCATTAACTTCAGGCTGCAGATTTGTGACAGGTGCGGCATTGACTTCACTTGCATCATGGGCTTCATTGGCTTCATTGGCCACTGTAGGCTCCACATTGGCTTCGGCCATTACAACGTCATTGGCTTCAGGTATGTCATTTGTGGCAGCCTCAGGGTTATCACCCTCCACTTGAGTAGCTAGAGGTTCTGGCACAGATTGGTTTTCTTCATGAACTTCTTCTTGAGTTGTAGGGGGAGTAGCGACACGCACTTCTTATTGTGTTGCTCCGCCTGATGCAGCCGGAGGGTCTTCAGGAGCAATGGCTTCGCATTACGTGGACCATCACGTATGATTGTCTTCAGGAAACACTTGACGTGCCACTGAACTTGACAAGTTTGAGCCCTCTTCTGTGATGGTGGTCATGGAGACTGATGGCCTCAGGCCTTTGCAAAGCCGTTGAAATACGGGCGACGCCTTTGGTGATGGTGATGTCTCCATGCAGTTGTCATCATTGGACATGACGTTGATGACGGGCACAGATGACGGCTGGGGTGTACTTGGTGAGTATTGATGTGGGGTAGCTTGCTGGGGGCAATCAGCCCACGATGCATCTTGTGAGATTGGCGTCAAAGGACGACCAATACTGATAAGCTCACTGTTCGTTCGAATAGGCGATGATACCGTTGGGCGCTCGATTTGAGGAAGAACTACCTCATCTTGAACGATGTCTTCAGTCGCGATGGGGTCGACGACTGGAACTTCTTGAGCTTCAGGGGCCTCTGTGGAAGCAGGCTCATGAACAATCATCTGACGCTCTTGGTTTGTAGACGGAGGGGGAACAAAAGCAAGGGGTTCAACAACAAGGGGCTCTGTGGGAGCAGCCCGATCTCTTCTCTTGGTTTTTCTCAACTTAGGGGGTTGTTCTTCATCAGTGGTGTGCTTGGTTTTCCTCTTCCTGGCTTCGGCTTCAGCTGCCTTGGTTTTCTTCTGCTCAGAAGCCACTGAAGGAGCCTTGGGCTTCGAGCCGTGCATGCTGGCAGGGAAGACAACGCGAGGTTCTTCCTGCCGTGGTGCTTCAGTGTTGGCTTCAGATGACTTCTTTTTCTTTGCAGCCATTGAGGGGTCAATGCCAGGGCGGCCAAGTGCTTTGCGCTTTTCAGCTTCATTGTAGGCTTGAACGCATTTGTAAGCGAGTGCTTTCATGCGCTCTCTTGAGCCTTTGGCTTCCTCGTGTTTCTTCCGAAACGACTCTTTGAGGTCATTCAGCATCACCTTGAACTTTTGCACATCAGCCACATTCAGCCTGGCTACATGCTTCTTGAAATATTCCTTCTTGAAGTCTATCTTTCGCTTCAGTTCAACGATGCGCTAAGCCAGAGCAAGCTCAGGAGCAATGGCGCCTTGGGAAGCAACGCTGACGCCAACGGGAAGCTGAAGATCATCAAAGCTAAGATCCTGATTATCAAACCACTCATCAATGAAGTTCTTCAGTATGTTTACATCAAAGAGGGGCAGATCGTTGAAGATCTCCGCCTCTTGCTTGCTCTTGATCAGCTGTTCCAGAGCTTCACCAAATTCTTCATCTGAAGATAAGTCAATGGGTTCATATTCATTTCTAAGAATGGCAGCAGGCGTCAGTGCATGACTCAGTTTCTGAACTGGTGTCTTCTCTGGCTTCTCACGCCTCTTGCAGATGCGAGAGAGATCTTCAGAGTTATTTCTTGGAGCAGGTGGGGCAGTTGCCAATGGCTTCACTCTTGAAGCTTTTGGAGCAGCAGATGATTTTGAAGCTTTAGTCTTCTTTTGCTTCTTAGGCTTTGGAGGAGGAGCAGGAGCTTCATCGGTGTCAGTGTCATCATCAGAATAATCCACCTTGGCACCTTGAATAGTGATGTGATTGATGAGGCCAGCAAGGTTGTAGAAGGGGCCAATCCTGTTCTCATTGGCTTCACGGGTGCCATTGTCCCTAGGTGAGGAAGGACCAGGGTTGAAGTCAAGCCCTAAATCCTTCTTGTTCTTTGTAGCTGAGTCTTTGGCGAACTGGTAGTTGCGCTTGAACAGACTGTCTTCATGACACCAGAGCAGTGAAGATGGGTCAGCATTCTCGGGATGTGGTCCGCGCACCATGAAAGGATAGAAGCCTTGCTCAATAGCTTCAGCCTGAGTCTGGGGTGGAAGATTTTTGTATAGAATATCACCCCAGGGTGCCTTGATGGCATTCTTCTCTGCATACTCTTTAGTGATGAATGGATATCTAAACCATTCTTCTGCCCAATATCTTCGAATCCATTGGATTCGATTCTCATGCTCAAAGATAGGTTTCTTCTGGATCATTTTTGTACATCTCGTGCAAATATGGAGGTAAGTCCTTGGAAGTGTTACCACGATGCTATCTGCCTCCCTTTCTTGCTGACTTTTCAGTTGCCATGAAGTGTAAACTAAAAGGCTTCAGTACGTGCAATGGCTTCAAATGGCTGGACTGACAGGAACTCGCTTCTGGTGAGTTGATCTGACTCTGCAAGAATTCTGCAAACAAATGCAGACTACGAGAACCAAGGGATTCTCCCACGGACATGTACCTATGACAGCATTAAAGGTGCGAGGGAAGGGGAAGAGGTCATATGCATTCTCAGAAGATTTTGAAGATAAATCAGTTTGAAGACATTGACCTCATAACGCGAAGACATTCACTTATATGATGAGAGTTGGTTCCAGAGTTGTACAAATCCAAGAATAAGTACAAGTGAGGAATCTAACTTGTGAAGAAACATAAGTGAATATACTTGGCAGAATATGAGATGCAGAAAGAGATAGATTCATGTTTGAGGATCTAGAAACCACTTTTGGTAAGAAAGGATGAATCTATCATATCAAAAAGACGGTAAAAAGTAAACTTTTATTACCACACGAAGAACTGCTAGACGAAGCGAACATGGATGTTGAGCAGTTCGATCTCCCGTGCCCTAACTTGGCGAGGAAGACACCTACGACGACGGCGGAGAAGACGAGGTCCGTGGCCGGCGTCAGGACGGCGTCGAGGAATTCGCAGCAGCTAAGCGCTTCGTCGTCGGTGTCGTCGAGAGCTAGCGGAGACGCTAGGGTTTGCGAAAGATGGCAAAGGAGGAAGAAGGATTTTTGACCGAGGCGAGACAGGTATTTATAAGGACAGAGACAGCACAGTGCAATTACGCAGGTGCCCCTGGCGGTTCACATCTGAAGGACACGTGGCTAACATGCAACTCATTGCGAGTTATTCCACGTTCCCACGCCGCTGGATTGTCGGGGTGGTCGTTCGAATTCTCCGGGTTTCGTGCAAAAGGATAAGTCATTAAAACTAGATATAAATGTTTGTCTCTGTATCTTCTGCTGACAAGGACGCAGAGAAGACATTCAACAGTTTCAACAGAATGCATATGATTTGGATAGATAGAGCTTGAGGTAGAAAGCACAGAGAGGTTAGGGTCCGATCACATTCACTTAGTTCAAAAGATTCAAACAAGAAGACATAGCCATAAGTGAATGTTGTAGAGGACAGAATACTGTATATATATATATATATATATATATATATATATATATATATATATATATATATATATATATGACAGAGTAAAGCCAAATCAATGATCACGAAGTCAAATTAATGTCGAAGATAAATCGATTGCGAAGACTTTGCAAATATGGCGCCATGAGGAAACACTTCATAAGAGTTTGGTGGTGGCGTTACCCACCGTATAGGAAGTATTAGACCTAGACACGGCGCACAATTATCGTGGCGCTCTGAAGTCAATTTCCGCATTAATGTATTCACACTTGGAGTGTATGTCTTCATTGATTGAAGATATACATTACTTCGTGTGTTGCACATCTAAGTCATCAAAATGCATAAGTGTTAGGATGTGTGCCTAATCATAGGACATTTGAGGATTCCAAGATATTTAGCTCACACCGCAACTTGCAAAACCTTTTCTCATCCAAGGGCTTAGTGAAGATATCAGCCAACTGCTCTTCTGTTTTGACATGAACGATATCAATATCTTCTTTCATAACATGATCTCTGAGGAAGTGATGACGAATTTCAATGTGCTTTGTCTTCGAGTGCTGAACTGGGTTATTGACAATCTTGATAGCGCTTTCATTATCGCAGTAGAGTGGCACATGCTTCAGATTGATGCCATAGTCCTTAAGAGTTCGCTTCATCCACAGAAGCTGAGCGCAAGAAGATCCAAATGACAATGTATTCAGATTCAGCAGCTTGAGAGTGAAACACAACCGCTTTTTGAAGAACAATGACAAGAGATCGACCCGTAAAGTGACATGTGTCCGATGTAGACTTGTGATCCACCTCGTCACCAAAGATAATCAGCATCCGAAAATCCAACCAGATCAAACTCTGAGCCCTTTGGATACCATAATCCTAGTGTTGGGGTGTAAGCCAAATATCGAAGAATTCGCTTCACAGCTAAGTGATGCGACTCCTTTGGTGCCGCTTGAAATCGAGCACACATGCAGACACTAAGCATGATATCTGGCCTAGATGCACATAAGTAAAGTAAAGAGCCAATTATGGAGCGGTATACCTTTTGATCGAAATCTTTACCATTGGTGTCGGGGCTTTGATGACTTTTGGTTGGCATTGGCGTCGTGAATCCTTTGCAGTCTTGCATTCCAAACTTCTTCAGGCAATCTTTGAGATATTTTTCTTTTGATATGAAGATGCCGCTATGCTGTCGACGGATTTGAAGACCGAGAAAGAACTTCAGCTCTCCCATCATGGACATTTGATATTGTTCTTGCATCATGTGAGCAAATTCATCACTGTATTTCTTGTTGGTGCAGCCGAAGATAATGTCATCCACATAGATTTGGCACACAAACAGTTCACCGTCATATGTCTTCGTGAAGAGAGTGGGATCTAGAGAACCAGGTTTGAAGCCTTTGCTTTTCAGGAAGTCTTTGAGTGTGTCATACCAAGCACGAGGGGCTTGTTTGAGGCCATAGAGTGCCTTGTTGAGCTTGTACACCATATCAGGGTGTTTTGGGTCTTCAAAGCCAGGTGGTTGTGCAACATATACTTCTTCAATCTTTCCATTGAGAAAGGCACTCTTCACATCCATTTGACACAGAAGGATGTTATGATGATTTGCGTAAGCTAGCAGTATGCGAATGGCTTCAAGCCTTGCCACTGGAGCAAATGTTTCATCGAAGTCAATTCCTTCAACTTGTGTGTATCCTTGAGCAACGAGCCGTGCTTTGTTTTTCACTACCTGACCATGCTCGTCTTTTTTGTTGCGATATATCCATTTTGTGCCTATTATGTTGTGCTTGCGAGGATCAGGATGCTTAACTAATTCCCACACATTGTTCAGCTCAAACTGTTGTAGCTCTTATTGCATAGCTTGAATCCATTCAGGTTCCATGAAGGCTTCAGCAACTTTCTTGGGTTCAGAGATTGAGACAAATGCAAAGTGCCCACAGAAATTTGCTAGCTGTGTTGCTCTTGAACGAGTGAGTGGACCAGGTGCATTGATGCTATCGCTTATTTTCTCAATTTGTACTTCATTTGCAACACGAGGATGAACTGGACGAAGATTTTGCTCCTGATGAACATTGTCATTATTTGGAGGATTATCTTCAGGCTGAGCAATGTCTTCAGGTTGATCAGGTGCAGAAATAATAAGCTCCTCTTCAGGCTGGGCATCTGATGGTATGATCTCTCCTGTTCCCATTAGCTTGATTGACTCACTGGCAGGTACTTCATCTAGCACATTTGGCAGGTGCTCTCTTTGCGAGCCGTTAGTTTCTTCGAATCAAGACATCCATAGTTTCAACCACTTTATAGTGAAAGAGGTTGAAGACTCTGTAGGAGTGCGAGTCCTTTCCATAACCAAGCATAAAACCCTCATGTGCTTTCGGTGCAAATTTTGAAGTGTGATGTGGGTCCTTGATCCAGCACTTAGCACCAAATACTCAAGTAGCTTACGCTTGGCTTCTTACCAGTTAGAAGCTCATAGGATGTTTTCTTCAGAAGCTTGTGAAGATAAACACGGTTGATGACATGGCATGCAGTATCAATTGCTTCAGGCCAGAATTTTCTTGGAGTCTTGTATTCATCAAGCATCGTCCGAGCCATCTCAATAAGGGTTCTGTTCTTGCGCTCCACGATGCCATTCCGCTGAGGTGTGTAGGGAGCAGAAAACTCATGAGTGATGCCTAAGGTGTCGAGATAAAGGTCGAGGCCTGTGTTCTTGAATTCTGTGCCGTTGTCACTCCTAATGTGCTTGATCTTGACGCCATAGTTGTTCATGGCGTGGTTGGCGAAACGTCTGAAGACATCCTGCACTTCAGTCTTGAAGAGAATTATGTGCACCCAAGTGTATCTTGAATAATCATCAACAATAACGAAACCATAGAGACAAGCAGTTGCAATGAGAGTAGAGTAGTGAGTAGCACCAAACAAGTCCATGTGGAGCAACTCAAAAGGTCGAGACGTAGTCATGATTGTCTTTGAGGGATGCTTGGCCCTTGTCATCTTCCCAGCTTCACAAGAACCACATAGATGATCTTTCTTGAACTTGACGCCTTCGATGCCTATGACGTGCTTCTTCTTGGCGAGAGTGTGTAGGTTCCTCATGCCAAGATGCCCTTGCCTCCGATGCGAGCCAGCACTCAAGCCTTTGCTAGAAGACATACGGCCATCCTGTGGTCCTGCCGAGAAGTCTACCATGTACAGATCATCTTTTCTCGTACCCTTCAAGACTAGAGACTTGTCGATTCCATTAGTACAAGGCAAACGATATTTTCCAAATAGTACAATCATGTTTAAGTCACAAAGCATTGAGATGGACATTGTTGAAACCAAGGGATTCAACAAGCATCACTTTATCCATGTGCTGATCCCTTGAGATTGCAACTCTACCTAGGCCCAATACCTTGCTTTTACCAGTGTCACCAAATGTGATGTGACTTTTGTCACATGGACGTAAGGTTGAGTCCATGAGAAGACTTCGATCACCAGTCATGTGGTTAGTGCATCCGTTGTCCATAATCCATTCTGAAGCACGAGGTGTCGTACCCTACAGTGCAGTTAGGAGGATAGGCTTCACAAAGAGTATTGTGAAGCATAAACATTTGACACACAAGAGGATTATTAAAGCTCAGATCAAGGTTAGGACTGAGAGTATGACTGGCAAGCGATTCAGGAACGAAATACATAGTAAGACCATTTGGGCATTTTATCTTGCGTCCCATAATGTGTTTTAGGTCCCCAGCAATAGCATCGGAAGCCTTTGATTTCCGGCTGGAGACCTTTCCCTGCAAAAGAAAGTTAATTCTTCTTAACCACCCACATCATCAGGGGTGGCTTAGAAGCAATGAGTCTAAGTGCAGCACCTGAGAACTTCGGCTTTGAAGCCCTAGCAAATAGCCTTGCAGGAGAAGAACGATACTCATATGAATTAGCAGAAAAGTTCTTAGTTCTATGAACATAGCGATTTGAAGACACACGCCATATTCATAAGTCTCGAGTATGGTTTCCACCGCAAAACATTGGCGTTAGGGTGACCTGTGTGAGTCCTCAGATTCGTATGAAGCCTTTGGGCCATATGAAGCCATAGGTCTGGGGTTTAGCTTCTTCCTGGGTGGTGTCATGATGACATTCACAGGAAGATTCTCAATACACTGTTTAGGTACCCAGATCTTCCTCATAGGTGGTCCATTCCTACAGTTAGTACCAATATACCTGGCAAACACTTCACCATTCTGATTCTTAAACAGTTTATAGTTTGCATCAAAGGATTCATCAATAGCAATTGGGTTAGCACAAGTAAATCCAGATAAGGTAGATGGATCCATTGAAGGTTCGTTTGCAGCAACCCATGTGGTTTTGGGGTACTGCTCAGGCTTCTAGTAAGAAACATCAACATTCATTTTCCTCTCGAACCCAACACCCTCTTTCCTAGGGTTTCGGTTCAAGATCTGCTTTTTGAGGACATCACACAGTGTCTGATGCCCCTTGAGACTTTTGTACATTCCTGTTTCAAGCAATGTGTTCAATCTAGCATTCTCATTAGCAACAACAGTGGCATCCTCCGCAGAGGGGTTAGTTACCACATCGACGGTTGAAGATATTGAAACAGTAGCAGCAGTAGAACACTCAGCAATAGAATTAGCGTTATCACGCTCAAGACATTTTAAACATGGTGGTTCAAAACCTTCCTGAGCGGGACTGATATGTTGAGCGCGAAGTGACTCGTTTTCCTTTTGAAGATCTTCATGAGCCGCTCTCAACTTCTCAAGATCTTGCTTCCTTTGAAGATAATCATAGGAAAGCTTTTCATGGTTAGTTGAAAGTGATTCATGACGACCTTCAAGCTCTTGGTACTTAACATGAAGATTTTTTATATCTTCAATTAAGGACTGAGATCGGGTCATTTTAGCGTCCAATAGATCATCGCTTTTGTCTAACATTTTTTGAATATGTTCCATAGCTTTCTGTTGTTTAGTTGCAATTTTAGCAAGTGTTTTGTAGCTGGGTTTGGATTCACAATCAGAGTCATCATCACTTGATGTTTGGAAGTAAGCATCGCGTGAGTTTACCTTGGCACCGCGTGCCATGAAGCAGTAAGTGGGAGCGGAGTCGTCCTTGTCACTGGCATCAGCGTTGGTGATGGATACATTGTCTTCAGCGTTGAAGATGGACTTAGCAACGTAGGCTGAAGCTAAAGCCAGACTTGCAACGCCAGAGTCAGACTCCTCAGATTCCACCACTTCTACCTCCTCAGAAGCAGACTCCTCCTCTGAATCCATTTCCTTGCCAACGAAAGCACGAGCCTTGCTGCATTTAACTTTTCTTGTGTGATGAAGACTTGGAAGTTGACTTGGAAGAAGATTTTGAGTATTTCTTCTTCTTCTTGTCATCGTAATCATATTCCTTGCTCTTCTTCTTTTCTTCTCATTGTCCCACCGTGGACACTCGGAGATGTAGTGACCAGGTTTCTTGCACTTGACGGTGTTCTCTTCTTGTGGTCATTGGAAGAAGCTTCATCATTTCTTGAACTGGATCGAGAAGACTTTACGAAGCCTTTCTTCTTAGTGAACTTGAAACTTCTTCACAAGCATAGCAAGCTCCTTTCCAAGGTCTTCACTTCACGGAACTGCGGTCAGATTCTTCTTCAGATGAGGAAACAGCCTTTGCCTTCAAAGCGCGAGTTCGGCCATAGTTGGCACCATAGATATCTCTTTTCTCAGATAGCTGGAACTCATGTGTGTTAAGCCTCTCAAGTATGTCAGATGGATCGAGTGTCTTGAAGTCAGGGTGTTCTTGAATCATAAGAGCTAGAGTGTCAAATGAGTTGTCAAGAGATCTCAGAAGCGTCTTGACGATTTCATGCTTGGTGATCTCAGTGGCGCCGAGAGCCTGAAGCTCGTTTGTGATGTCAGTGAGCCGATCAAACGTGAGCTGGACATTTTCATTGTCATTTCTCTTGAAGCGGTTGAAAAGGTTGCGTAGGACACTGATTCTTTGATCTATCTGAGTTGAAACACCTTCATTGACTTTGGAGAGCCAGTCCTAGACTAGCTTCGACGTTTCCAAAGCACTCACACGGCCATACTGCCCTTTGATCAGATGACCACAGATGATGTTCTTCGTAGTAGAATCGAGTTGAATGAACTTCTTGACATCAGTAGGGGTGACACCTTCACCAGTCTCGGGAACGCCATTCTTGACAACATACCACAGATCAACATCAATGGCTTCAAGATGCATATGCATCTTATTCTTCCAGTAGGGATATTCAGTGCCATCGAAGACAGGGCACGCAGCGGAGACTTCGATTATCCCTGCAGTCAACATAGCTAAAACTCCAGGTGGTTAAACCGAATCACACAGAACAAGGGAGTACCTTGCTCTAATACCAATTGAAAGTGCTAGTTATCGACTAGAGGGGGTGAATAGGCGATTTTTATGGAAGTCTTCAAAACATGAAAGTTTCGAAGACAAACATGAAAACTGGACCTATAAACATGCAGCGGAAGATGAACTACACTAGACAGGCCATAGTCAAACAAGTATGAAGCTAAAGCATGATGACTGATAGCAGCTATGTAGTAGGATCGGGATGGAAGATAGTATGAAGCCAATCAGAACAAGTAGTCACACAGTGAAGTCAAACAGGCATAGCAATCAGGCAATGACTTCACAAAGACGAACTGTAAGTAAGGAGAGTAAGAGATAGAACCAGTGTGTTGTGAAGACAAGGATTTGTTCGACCAGTTCCAGTTGATGTGACAAGCAGACGTGCAGTTAGGGAGGCTGAGATTGAACTCGAAGACCGTGTCTTCACCTTATTCCCATTGAGCTAAGGACACACAGTACTCGCACAATCACTCTGGTAAGTCTTCAAGGTAGACTTCCAAACCTTCACAGACTTCGTTCACCGGCAATCCACAATCACTCTTGGATGCTCAGAACGCGACGCCTAACCGGCTGGAGGATTCACAGTCCTCAAGTGTAACAAGACTTCAGATCACGCGGACAGAAAGACTTCAGTGATGCCTAACACCCTTTGGCTCTGGGTGTTTGGGCTTTGTCCTCACAAGGATTTCTCTCTCTCAAAAGCTTCGGAGGTGGGTTGCTCTCAAACGACAAAAGTCGTGCACTAACTCTGAGCAGCCACCAATTTATGGTGTAGGGGGTGGGCTATTTATAGCCACTAGGCAACCCGACCTGATTTGTCCAAAATGACCCTGGGTCACTAAAGAACTGACACGTGTCACAACGGTCAGATTTCAAACACACGCCGATGCCTTGACTTGGGCTACAAGTAAAGCTGACTTATCCGACTCTGGATAAGATTTTCTCTCATTGTCTTCGCTCGAAGACATAGGATTTTGGTTGAGCATCACCACCACTCGACTTTGTTCACTGGACCCCACTTAACAAGGCGGTGGTTCCTATGACTCAACAAAGAAGAAAAGAAACAACGAAACTACTAAGTCTTGGCGCTCCATAGTCTTCACTCAATGTCTTCTTCATCATAGTCTTCAATGTGTATATCTTCTCATACCTCCATTTTCTTCAATGTCTTCATACATTTTTAGGGGTCATCTCCGGTAGGTTAACCGAATCAAGGAGGGACTACTACCTGTGTTATCCTGCAATTCTCACAAACACATTAGTCCCTCAACCACGTTTGTCGTCAATACTCCAAAACCAAACTAGGGTGGCACTAGATGCACTTGCAACGCCACACCCCTCCCGATGAACAGGACCCCGTTTCGACCATAGCGCTCCAACACAAGTTTGTTTCCTCCGTTTTGCGGTACGCCACACCCCTCATGATCAAAAGGACCCCGTTTCAACCATTTTGCGGTACACCAGACCCCTCCCGATGAACAGGATCATGTTTCGACCATGGCCGGTCGAACACAAGGTTGTTTCCTCTGTTCTGCAGTACGCCACACCTCGTTTCTATCGCCTGTTCCATCCAAGTCGGTTGGCTCCCGATGAACACGACGACGCATTCTGTTCCGACCCAGCCGGTTGCCTCCCCAGGAACACGACGACGGCGCAGCTTCTCCGTTCTGACCCAGCCATGTACACGAGCCCTGGCCGTACGTGCGTGTCTTGTGATAGGCGTTCGAGACCCCGCCCGTATGTACGTACGTGGCCGTGTTTTCTTTCTTGCACCCTGGTCGCTGTACGTACGTGTACATGCTACATGCGCGCATCTACAACGACACGTGCGTGCCTCTACATCGACCAGTATGTACGTACATGTTTGCGACCAGAATGACAATGCTACGTACGCTTCGACCAGGTGGGTCCCGGCTGTCAGGCACTTCCTTGCGTGCGAAGATGTAGCTGGTGGGTCCCAGCAGTCAGGGGGGAATATTTTTTTTGTGAAATACGATGGCCCGTCGGGTGGGTCCCTGCTGTCAGGTGGAGGAATCATTATTTTCTACATAATAAGGAGGAATTTCCTTGCTGCGACCCAGCTGTCAGCCTCTCCACGTACAGTACTCTTTCGATGGAAGTCGTTCCTTGACTACGTTGACCACACCGCGGCGAGAGCACCAGGGCGGTGGACGATGGCGAGGCCTAGGAAGGGGATGACGTGGAGTCGGGGAAGACGCGGCAGTGGAAGCCCACGCGGAGAGGAGTACGAGGGTTCACTGGTTCGGCTTCGGTGTGAGTCACTGCCGCCGCAGTGGCCCGCCAGCGGTGGGAGTAGTAGGGGGCGGTGAGTCCTCCGCGGCATCACAGCCGGCCACGGGAAGCTGGAGCACGCAGCACGACCGGCGCTTGTTTGGGCGGCTGGAGCAAGAAGACCAGAGGTTGAAGAAGCACTACGGCCGTTGGATGGACATCTGTAGCGACCCGACCCGAAATCGGTCAAATCTCTGTGTAGCTGTACCATCCCAAGATCATGCTGGCACACACGGTACATTGATGCAAAGATTCAAAGTTCAATCACACCTGAATTTATTACACGATTCTCATATCGAGTCTTTATTACAAGATAATAAATTCGGCCGAAGGCCAACTCATGAGAAATAAACTAAATAAAGTTGCGGAAGCGTAGACGAATAGCGAGTCCATCCGACTCCATAGGGCAATCGCCAAGCGGGGATCGTAGCCTCACTCCTGATAGGAAAACTCCTCTGCAACATAAGACGTTGCAGCCGTGTAGGTCAGCATTTTGAATATGCCACGGCAAGTCATGAAGAGAGAACAACAATAAAAATTACTAACACTATATGCAATTTGGCTGTGGGGCTCTAAGTTTCATTTTTTTGCAAAAAAGCCAGTTTTTCCCTACAACAAGGACTTGTTTGGAAATACTACAAAATGTTGGTAGTTATTGAGATGGTTACGCCAACCAATGTCTCATTCCCAATTATTAAATAACCCCCTCAACTAATTTATTAAGTTCACTGTTGAGATATCTGAAATACTCCAAGTTCCAGAGGCTCAAATTGTCCGTAACTGGGGACACGGCTAATCGATTAGATCTTCACTCTGTAGAGATTTGTGCACTTTACCCGCAAGAATCGTTCCCTCCTTTAAGTCTTCGTGACCGCTCGGTGTTTGAAGACAGACGAACGTAAACAAGGTCTTAGAAGAGTTCCTGCAGGCCCTTGCCGGTGCCCATCCAATCCTACCGTTCTTCTACATCTCGTAGCACCGCTCGCCAGAGTCACGCCTAGGGTCGACCAAGCCAGAGCCCATAATGGCTTGCGGCTGCGCAGGTAAGCTTCCGGTCAATGGGGTATCCATCCTTCTCTTCGTGGTTGGGTGAAGCTTTCCGCAAGATGTCATGGCGCTTCTCCATGCATCCCAGCCATCCGCTTGTTTCTCCAGGGTGCCCGTCAACCGTCCTCCACCCAGTAGTAAATTTTGAAGTCCATCTTGAGCTTGAAGTCATGGGGTTGTCATCATCTTGACTCTCGCATCTCCCTTATGAAACACTCAACCAACCCCGTTTACTAAAGCATAGCAATCAACTACATCGTCCCGGGCATCGGTAACAGGGAGAAGGGTTCATCCTACCTCATGATACTACTCAAGAACAACTTAACAAAATTCTCCTACTGCATGCATGGTGGGGAGGTATAATTCTAATGCAATAAAATCATAGGTATTGTAAAAACATGATCAAATGACTTGCCTGGCCGACGGTCTTCAAAAGCCAGCGACTCGTAATAGCAGGCTTCGCACTCCAGGAATTCTACCGAGTCAAACAATAGCATAAATAAGTATAGCACAATATAACATAACAGCAAGTTGGAAGTAAAACACCCAAGCACTCAAACCAAAATCCAAAGAAAACTCGGAGAAAGCAATTCAAGGTTTTCACCACATCAAGCAACAACTAAGAAATAGTTTTACACAACTAAAACTTTTCTTAACAGAACCTAAGCATGGGTTTTGCTAACTAACACAAGGGAATACATCATACAAACTAGGAGCAAAAAGAATCATATTAAAAGCTATTATAGAACTCATATTATGCCTAAAACAATCCTAGCAAAGAAAAATAAAATAAAATAAATTTATTCTACTGTAAATAAAATTTCATCCTCTGTAGCTACAGAAACTAATCTAAAATAAACTATAACATAGTAAAAATAAAATAATTTACTAACTAGAACACTAGGAAAACAGTAGCTATCTAAATAAACAAGAAAACTTGATTTCGACTAAAACTATTTTTTATTAAATCTAAAATACCCAAACAAGTTCCTATTGCTAGGCATGGACTAAACTAAGCTGTAGCAAAAAGAATCACTAAAAAATAATAATTCTAACTCAATTTATGGCAGAAAAACTAATTTGTCTAAATCTAATATAAAACTATTTCTAATAATTTAAACATGGCTAAACATATTTTCTACAGAAACTACAACAAATTTTCAAACTAACAAAAAAAGAATCAACTAAAAACAATAAACCAGCTAAAAGAAATAGCAAAAACAAAAACAGAACTATTCTGCTAAAAACAGAAAATAAAACTGAAGGAAAAAGAAAAAAAACAGACGCGACTAGTCTATCCATCGCCTAGGGGTAAAATAACTAAGTCGCGCTCGCGGCTAAACAGAAAATCGATCGGTTCGATCTAAACGAAGATAAATCGGACTAAACCGGAAAAGACCGAACAAAACTAACAAAAAACCTAACCGTTCACTACTTCTAATCTACGTTGTAGATTGCCGATCGAATGGTGGAGGGCGGCTCCGGTGACATACCGCGGTGGTGACGATGGCGACGGACGACGGCGGCTCGGGCGTGGATGGCGCGGTGGCTCCGGTGGCCGGGGAAGACGGCGGAGACGTCGGGCGGCTGCGGCGGAGCAAGGCGGAGACGGTGGTGGTCTCAGCGGCGGTCGAGGGTGACGGTGGCGAGTGGTACGAGCTCGATAGAGCTCCTGGTGAGCTCCAACTCCGGCGACGGGCGGTGATGCTCAAGGCGGCGGCTCCGGCGATCCCTGGGCGAAGAGAGGATGTCAGGGAGGTGCGGGATGAAGTGGCAGTTCGGGTGGAATAGCTTGGAGGTCGAGGGGTGGCTCACCGGTGGCAGAAACGGCGGCGAACCGAGGCGGCGGCGGTGAGATGCGTACGGAGAGGGTGACGGCTTTGGTGGGTTTCGAGCGTAGGGTTTTAGGGGGTTCGAGGGAGGAGAGGTAGGGCTTTATATAGGGCGTGGTCGTGGGCGAGGGGGTAGCGCGGGATCGTGATCCCGAGAAGATCGCGGCGATGGGCGGCGGCGGTCACGCTCTGGCGCGGCGAGACGTTGGCGAGGGGAAAGATATGAGGGCGGGCCCGGGGCGTCAGCGAGAGAGATAGGAGAGGGTTCGGTCGGGCAACCGAGGGGGAGAGGAGTCAGGCGCTGGGCGCTGGGGGCAGGCTGGCTCGGCGCTGGTGGGTTGTGCCTGGCCCGCTGGTGAGTGGCGCTCGGCGCTGGCTGGGCCGGTTGGCCTGGCTGGCGCCTGGGGCTTTTCCTTTTTTTGAATTAGAGAGAAGACAGAATATAGAAAAATATATATTATTTTTATATAGGACATATATATATCAAAATTCTCAGGGGAATTTATCCTACAACGCGGAAATTTTTCCAGGAGCAAAACTCAAACTAAAAAAACACTTTCTAGAAATCCCAAATAAAACTCAAATTTGAATTCAAACTTTTTTGGCAAAACTTTTCTTCTGACATTTTTGGAGTGTCATGTTTACTCCTCTCATACTTTCGCTCAAGTATTTGTCAGCCATTGTTTTGAAATAAATTCAACTGCCAATTTGAATCCAAATTCCAACAAACTCAAAAGCCTCTGAAATAATTCAAATGTCACTCAATTCAAGCAATATGCATAGATGCTTAGCTATAATTGTAAAACATTCCAAATGGGAAATTTGGGATGTTACAAACCTACCCACCTTAAGATGAATCTCGCCCTCGAGATTCGGGTTGGCTAGCAAATAGGTGCGGGTGGTCTCGGCGGAGATCTTCTTCTCGCTCCCAGGTGGCTTCCTCCTCGGAATGATGACCCCACAGCACCTTGCAACACTTGATAATCTTGCTGCGGGTGACTCTGTTCGCAGTCTCGAGAATTCGGACGGGTTTCTCCTCATAAGTCAGATCACTGTCGAGCTGTATGGCCTCTAGGGGCACTGTGTCTCTCAACAAGATATCGGCCATCTCAGCATGGCATTTCTTCAGCTGAGAAACATGGAAGACATCATGAACTCCGGACAATCCTTCCGGCAATTCCAGCTTGTAAGCAACATCTCCATGACGTTCGAGGATTTTGTAGGGGCCAATGAACCTGGGTGCCAACTTTCCTTTAACACCAAACCTCTTGATTCCACGAAGTGGGGACACACGAAGATATGCCCGGTCTCCCGCTTCGTATGTTACTTCCTTGCGTTTACTGTCGGCATAAATCTTCTGCCTCAACTGAGCTACCTTGAGTCTATCTCGAATTAGCTTGACTTTCTCTTCGGAATCTCTGATAAGATCAGGAACAAAAAGTTTTCGATCTCCAACACCATCCCACAGTAATGGTGTTCTGCACCTCCTTCCGTATAGAGCTTCGGAAGGGGCCATCTTCAGACTGGTCTAATAACTGTTATTGTACGAGGATTCTACGTATGGCAAATTATCATCCCAGCTAGACCCATAGTCTAGTGCACAAGCTCTCAACATGTCCTCCAGGATCTGGTTGACTCTCTCGGTCTGTCCATCTGTCTGCGGATGAAAAGCTGTACTGAACTCCAGCCTCGCACTCCAAAGTTTCATGCAACTGATTCCAAAACTTTGAGGTAAATTGTGTTCCTCTATCGACACGATACTCCTCGTAACTCCATGCGGACATACGATCCTGGTCATGTATATCTTGGCTAACTTAAGCTGGCATAGGTAGTCTTCATGGGAATGAAATGAGCTACCTTGGTCAAGCGATCAACCGCTACCGGATGGAATCATAACCTGAACGGGTCCTGGGTAATCCTGTGATAAAATCCATTCCAAGTTTCTCCCATTTCCACTCGGGAATCGGCAAAGGTTGAAGTAACCTCGCTGGCTTCGATGTTCCGCCTTTACTCGGGCAAACATCACATATTGCTACGCACTCGGCAATATCCTTCTTCATACACATCCACCGTAAACTTTCCTTCAAATCCAGATACATCTTGGTGTTACCGGGGTGAATCGAGTACGGTGAATCATGAGCCTCCTGAAGAACTAGCTTCCTGAGTTCGGGATCATTGGGTACATAAATACGATCCTCAAACCATATAGCTCTGTATTCATCCTTACGGAACCCTTTAGCTTTTCCTTCATTCATCCTTTTCTTTATCTCATCAATTTCCTTGTCCGACTTCTGGGCTTCACGAATTCTTTCGGCTAAAGTGGACTGAACTTCCAGAGCTGCAACATATCCTCTCGGAACTATCTCCAGTCGGAGATCCCTGAGGTCATCGACTAACTCCTGGGGTAATCCTCCCGCTATAATAGTATTCACATAACTCTTATGGTTCAAAGCATCTGCTACAACATTAGCCTTTCCTGGGTGGTAATGCAATCTCATGTCATAGTCCTTGATTAACTCTAGCCATCTCCTCTGCCTGAGGTTCAACTCTTTCTGCGTGAAAATATACTTCAAGCTCTTGTGATCCGTGTAAACATCACAACTGTTTCCGATAAGGAAATGCCTCCAGGTCTTGAGTGCATGCACTACAGCTGCTAACTCCAAATCATGTGTGGCATGATTCATCTCATGAGGTCGTAGCTGTCTGGAGGTATAAGCTACAACTTTTCCTTCCTACATGAGTACTCCTCCGAGTCCCTGACGAGAAGAGTCACAATATACCTGGTAATCCTTGTGTATGTCCGGCAAAATCAGCACTGGGGCTGTAACCAAACGTTCTTCAATTCACGGAACCGGCTTCACAATCCTCGGTCCAAATGTACTTGGCGTCCTTCTTCAACAGCTCAGTCATGGGCTTGGCAATCTTCGAGAAATTCTCAATAAACCTCCGATAATATCCTGCGAGTCCGAGAAAACTACGGATCTCCTTGACTGTGGTGGGTGACTGCCAATCGGTGACTGACACAACCTTGGTGGGGTCGACTGCTATTCCTTCTTCTGAAATAACATGTCCGAGGAATCCGACTTCCTTCAGCCAAAATTCACATTTGCTGAACTTGGCATACAACTGATGTTCTCGGAGTTTCTCTAGAACTAAACGCAGATGTTCCTTATGCTCTTCCTCGATCTTGGAGAAAATCAGTATATCATCGATGAACACCCTGACAAACTTGTCCAGATATTCCATAAATACCTTGTTCATCAAATTCATGAAGTATGCAGGGGCATTAGTCAATCCGAATGACATGACGGTATACTCATATAAACCATACACAGTGGTGAATGCTGTTTTGGGTATATCCTTTTCACGGATCTTCAACTGATGATACCCTGATCGAAGATCGATCTTGGAGAATACCTTGGCTCCAACTAGCTGATCAAATAAATCATTAATCATCGGCAGAGGGTACTTGTTCTTGATGGTCACGTCGTTCAACGAACGATAATCCACAACCATTCTCAGGGTTCCATCCTTCTTCTCTACCAAAAGAACTGGGGCTCCCCAAGGTGACGAGCTTGGCCGAATATATCCCTTCTCCAATAGCTCATTAATTTGCTGTTTGATCTCTTCCAAATCGCTCGGGGCATCCGATAGGGTCTCTTGGATATTGGGGCTGTGCCGGGCAATAACTCAATCAGAAATTCAATGTCTCTGTCCGGTGGCATTCCTGGCAATTCCTCCGGAAACACATCGGGAAAATCTTGCACTACCGGCACTTCCTCCTGAACAACTCCCGTGAGGGAATTCACCTGATTCTTCATCGGGATACGTCTGGATACATACTTGATCCTCTTCTGCTCCGGTGTGGTGAGCAGAATCGTCTTGCGGGCACAGTCTATGTTTCCTTCAAACTTCGTCAACCAATCCATGCCTAGGATTACATCCAAGGTCTGGGTTTCCAATACTATGAGGTCTGCGGGAAATTTATGGTTTCCGATGTTGAGGGTTGCATGATGACCTAAGCTCGCCATCATTTCTCCTCTGCTGAACTGACCTGAAGAGGGCTTCTAAGGGTTCTAGTGGGCAACCCGTACTTTTCCACAACTACCCTTGATATAAATGAATGCGGTGCACCAGAATCAAAGAGTACCAATACTGGACGTGAATTTAATAAAAACTTACCAACCACGGTGTTTGGCTGATCATAGACGTCCTCCACGTCAATGTGGTTCACCTGAGCACGAGGAAAAGGGTTGGGCTTCTTTACTGAGCTTCCATTGTCGTTTCCATTCCTCTTCTTGGCCTCAGGGCAGTCGGTGGCATAGTGCCCTGTTTTCTGGCACTTGAAACAGGTGATGTGACTCAGATCCTTACGAACCAAGGCGGGGCGATCTTTGGTTGCCATTGCCGTTTCCATTGCCTGACTTGTTGTCGTGGTTGCGGTTGTTCCCATTCCATCCATGGTTATGTCCTCCATGATTATGTCCTCCATGGGTGTGATGGGTATGCCCTCCTGAGTATGGGGCATAACGGGCTTCTGCTGAGCTCCGGAGTTGTACTTACCATGGCCATACTTCCGCTTGCGGCTATCAATCTGCTGCTGCTTGCTTCAAGTATGGTGGCCTTGTCTACCAGCTCCTGGTAGTTGTTGAAGGTAGCCACCATTAGCTGCATTCCCAGCTCATCATTGAGTCCCTCGAGAAACTTTTCCTACTTTGCGGCATCTGTGGCCACATCATCCGGGGCATAGCGAGCTAACTTGCTGAACTCATCCACGTACTGCCCCATAGTATGGTTCCCCTGGCGTAAGTTGTGGAACTCACGCTTCTTCAGACTCATGGCTCCAGCTGAGACATGAGTGGTGCGGAAGGCCTGCTCGAACTCGGCCCATGTCACGGTGGCAGCCAGATAAGTGGCGGTGTAGTTCTCCCACCAAGAAGCTGCAGGTCCATCAAGCTGATGTGCGGCAAAGCGCACCTTCTCTGCATCTGTGCATCTAGCAGTGGATAGCTCCCTTCCGACCTTGCGGAGCCAATCATAGGCCACAATCGGCTCAGTGCTGATAGAGAACACTGGCGGATTCAGCCTTAGGAAGCGGTTCAAGTTGTCAACAGGGGGTGGTGGCGGTGGATTGTTGTTGTTGTTGTTGTTCTGGTTCTGGATGAGCATCTGCATGAGGGCATTATGCTGCTGGATCAGCTGGGTGAGCCCGGCGGAAAGTTGAAACCCGGGTCACGTCTCGGAGGCATCTGGTGTTTTGGAGTGGATGAGAAAATTAGAATAGAACAAGGGTCTAATGAGAAAATAGCACTACCCATATGAATGCACAATCATAATCACGCCAATAATTTATTCAATCATCTCAAACATGGTTCAATCTCGGATTACAAATTCTCACGACTCATCTAAAATAACGGCCTAACTGATCAACGGAAAAATAAAAATAAACATGGTAGTCGACTAAATGTCTTCATCAATTATCCTTGCGTCCTCTGGTGTGGCGCCTCCTCTTGCGGCTTCCTTTGGTGGAGCTCTCTTCCTATGGCTTTCTGATCCTAGGGGTTACGTCCTACGGTCAGCGTGTGCTCTGATACCATCTCTGTAGCGACCCGACCCGAAATCGGTCAAGTCCCTGTGTAGTTGTACCATCCCAAGATCATGCTGGCACACACAATACATTGATGGAAAGATTCAAAGTTAGATCACACCTGAATTTATTACATGATTCTCATATCGAGTATTTATTACAAGATAATAAATTCGGCCGAAGGCCAACTCATGAGAAATAAACTAAATAAAGCTGCGGAAGCGTAGACGAATAGCGAGTCCATCCGACTCCATAGGGCAATCGCCAAGCGTGGATCGTAGCCTCACTCCTGATCGGAAAACTCCTCTGCAATATAAGACGTTGCAGCCGTGTAGCTCAGCATTTTGAATATGCCGGCAAGTCATGAAGAGAGAACAACAATAAAAATTACTAACACTATATGCAATTTGGCTGTGGGGCTCTAAGTTTCATTTTTTTGCGAAAAAACCAGTTTTTCCCTACAACAAGGACTTGTTTGCAAATACTACAAAATGTTGGTAGTTATTGAGATGGTCCCGCCAACCAATGTCTCATTCCCAATTATTAAATAACCCCCTCAATTAATTTATTAAGTTTAGTGTTGAGATATCCGAAATACTCCAAGTTCCAGAGGCTCAAATTGTCCGTAACCGGGGACACGGCTAATCAATTAGATCTTCACTCTGCAGAGATTTGTGCACTTTACCCGCAAAAATCGTTCCCTCCTTTAATTCTTCGCACTGCCTGGTGTTTCAAGACGGGACGAACGAAACAGGGTCTTCGGAAGAGTTCCTCTGGGCCACTGTCGGTGCCCATCCAATCCTACCGTTCTTCTACATCTCGTAGCACCGTCCGGCCAGAGTCACGCCTAGGGTCGACCAAGCCAGAGCCCATAATGGCTTGCGGCTGCATAGGTAAGCTTTCGGTCAATGGGGTATCCATCCTTCTCTTCGTGGCTGGGTGAAGCTTTCCGCAAGATGTCATGGCGCTTCTCCATGCATCCCGGCCATCCGCTGGTTTCCCCAGGGTGCCCGTCAACCGTCCTCCACCCAGTAGTAAATTTTGAAGTCCATCTTGAGCTTGAAGTCATGGGGTTGTCATCATCTTGACTCTCGCATCTCCCTTATGAAACACTCAACCAACCCCGTTTACTAAAGCATAGCAATCAACTACATCGTCTCGGGCATCGGTAACAAGGGAGAAGGGTTCATCCTACCTCATGATACTACTCAAGAACAACTTAACAAAATTCTCCTACTGCATGCATGGTGGGGAGGTATAATTCTAATGCAATAAAATCATAGGTATTGTAAAAACATGATCAAATGACTTGCATGGCTGACGGTCTTCGAAAGCTAGCGACTCGCAATAGCAGGCTTCGCACTCCGGGAATTCTACCGAGTCAAACAATAGCATAAATAAGTATAGCACAATATAACATAACAGCAAGTTGGAAGTAAAATGCCCAAGCACTCAAACCAAAATCCAAAGAAAACTCGAAGAAAGCAATTCAAGGTTTTCACCACATCAAGCAACAACTAAGAAATATTTTTACACAACTAAAACTTTTCTTAACAGAACCTAAGCATGGGTTTTGCTAACTAACAGAAGGGAAAACATCATACAAACTAGGAGCAGAAAGAATCATATTAAAAGCTATTATAGAACTCATATTATGCCTAAAACAATCCTAGCAAAGAAAAATAGAATAAAAAAAATTATTCTACTGTAAATAAAAGTTCATCCTCTGTAGCTATAGAAACTAATATAACATAAACTATAACATAGTAAAAATAAAATAATTTACTAACTAGAACAGTAGGAAAACAGTAGCTACCTAAATAAACAAGAAAACTTGATTTCGACTAAAACTATTTTTTATTAAATCTAAAATACCCAAACAAGTTCCTACTCTTAGGCATGGACTAAACTAAGCTGTAGCAAAAAAGAATCACTAAAAAATAATAATCCTAACTCAATTTATGGCAGAAAAAAAATCTGTCTAAATCTAATATAAAACTATTTCTAATAGTTTAAACATGGCTAAACATATTTTCTACAGAAACTACAACAAATTTTCAAACTAACAAAAAAAGAATCAACTAAAAACAATAAACCAGCTAAAAGAAATAGCAAAAACAAAAACAGAACTATTTTGCTAATAACAGAAAATAAAACTAAAAGAAAAAGAAAAAAACAGACGTGACTAGTCTATCCATCGCCTAGGGGTAAAATAACTAAGCCGCGCTCGCAGCTAAACAAAAAACCGATCGGTTCGATCTAAACAAAGATAAACCGGACTAAACCGGAAAAGACCGAACAGAACTAACAAAAAACCTAACCGTTCACTACTTCTAATCTACGCTATAGATTGCCGATCGAACGGTGGAGGGCGGCTCCGGCGACATACCGCGGTGGTGACGACGGCGACGGACGACGACGGCTCGGGCGTGGATGGCGCGGTGGCTCCGGTGGTCGGGGAAGACGGCGGAGACGTTGGGAGGCTGCGGTGGAGCGAGGCGGAGACGGTGGTGGTCTCAGCGGCGGTCGAGGGTGACGGTGGCGAGTGGTACGAGCTCGACAGAGCTCCTGGTGAGCTCCAACTCCGGCGACGGGCGGTGATGCTCAAAGCGGCGGCTCCGGCGATCCCTAGGCGAAGAGAGGATGTCAGGGAGGTTCGGGATGAAGTGGCGGTTCGGGTGGAATAGATTGGAGGTCGAGGGGTGGCTCACTGGTGGCAGAAACGGCGGCGAACTGAGGCGGTGGCGGCGAGATGCGTACGGAGAGGGCGATGGCTTGGGTGGGTTTCGAGCATAGGGTTTTAGGGGGTTCGAGGGAGGAGAGGTAGGGTTTATATAGGGCGTGGTCGTGGGCGAGGGGCAACGCGGGATCGTGATCCCGAGAAGATCGCGGCGATGGGCGGCGGCGGTCACGCTCTGGCGCGGCGAGACGTGGGCGAGGGGAAAGAGATGAGGGCGGGCCCGGGGCGTCAGCGAGAGAGAGGAGAGGGTTCGCCGAGGCGACCGAGGGGAGGAGTCGGCTGAGGCGGGCCAGCTCGGCCTGGGTGGCTGCGCCGCTGGCCGGTGAGTGACGCCGGCTGGCCGGGCCGGGCCTGGCCGGGCACTGGGGCTTTTCCTTTTTTGAATTAGAGAGAAGAGAGAATATAGAAAAATATATATTATTTTATATAGGACATATATATATCAAAATTCTCAGGGGAATTTATCCTACAACGCAGACATTTTTCCAGGAGCAAAACTCAAACTAAAAAAACACTTTCTAGAAATCCCAAATAAAACTCAAATTTGAATTCAAACTTTTTTGGCAAAACTTTTCTTCTGACATTTTTGGAGTGTTATGTTTACTCCTCTCATACTTTTGCTCAAGTATTTGTCAGGCATTGTTTTGAAATAAATTCAACTGCCAATTTGAATCCAAATTCCAACAAACTCAAAAGCCTCTGAAATAATTCAAATGTCACTCAATTCAAACAATATGCATAGATGGTTAGCTATAATTGTAAAACATTCCAAATGGGAAATTTGGGATGTTACAACATCGTACAGTCACTGGAGCTAGAATCGTTCATATTGACTATGTTGACAAAGCCCTCCGTCCCCGTCAACTTAGTAGGCCCACAAGTCACTCTCCCACTATGCTGGGTCCCAGCCAGCAGGGGAGTATTCATTTTTGTGCGTAATAAGGAGGCACTTCCTTGCGTGCGAAGATATAGCAGCTGGGTCCGACCTGTCAGCAGGGGGAACTTTTTTTCACGAAATATGGAAGCCCTTCCGGTGGGTCCCAGATGTCAGGTGGAGGAATCATTATTTCGCGCGTAATAAGGATGCATTTCCTTGTGTGCGGCCATGGACCCAGCTGTCGGCCTCGCCACGTACAGTCCACGTCCAATGGATTTGTTCATTGACCACGTTGACCACGCCGCGCCCAAAGCACCAGGGCGGTGGACGACAACGAGGCCTATAGGAAGGGTACAACGTGGAGCCAGGGAAGACGCGGCAGTAGATGCCCATGCGGAGAGGAGTACGAGGGTTCACTGGTTCGGCTGTGGTGTGAGGCTGTTGTCGCCGTAGAATAACTAGGGGTGTGGGTGAGTAGAGGGATGGCCTAGCCAGCGGTGGGAGTAGTAGGGGCGGTGAGGCCTCTGGCAAAGACAGCCGGCCACCGGGAGGCGAGGCGGGGACGACCGGCGGCGCTACTTTGGGCGGTGGTGGTGTCGTGGTACTAAGACTGACAGTAGAATGGGGGGTAGGTATGAGGAGGCAAGATCTCAGCTATGGTGAAGTTGTACACACAAGATTTACGAGTTCAGGTCCTTCATGGTGGAAGTAATAGCCCTACGTCTCGGTGCCCGGAGGCGGTCGACTGGATTATATGTGTGTTGAGTTACAGGGGGTCCGAACCCTCGTCCCTGAGGAGGGGGTGGCTTATATAGAGTACGCCTGACCCCTCCGGCCCTCAGTTACACAGGGTTTAAGGTACATAAAGATGGGGCATTTATGGTAACGCTGGTAATAAAGTGACATAAATGACCATTAAGTCTACAAAGTAAATGTCCGACCATTGCTATACAGAGTGGCTTTAGGTCTTCTGGTCGTCCATTGATAATTGTTGTGGTCGAGTGACTTCGAGTCTTCCGAGTGGAATGCTTCTGGTCGAGTGGATGATGATATCCCTTGAATGCTTCTAGATTTAGGGTGATGTCCTAGGGGAGAGCGTCTAGGTCAGGCCTATGACCCTACCCTAGGTACATAGCTTCATCATTAGTGTAAGTGCATCTAGTGGCCCTTGGTGATTTTGGTGTATTGAAGACTTATAGGTTAAGGGACTAATGTGCTTATGAGTGTACACGGGTCTATAAGTCTATGAGGAGTTTGAAATTTACAGTGAAAGTCGACCCCTAAAAATGAAGTTCTTCGTCTGAAGACTTTGGATTTCTGAAGACTTTCCGAAGACTTTGAAAGTGAAGAAATTGGTGTGACCTTGAAGACCTGGTATCCATTCGTGGAACATGAAGCGTGAAGACTTACATCTTCGTAGTTTCTTTTCTCTTTCTTGAGTCATAGGAAACACCATACTGTTAAAGGGGTCGAGGAAATACTAAGGAAAAATTTCCATGTGATGCTCAACTCAAAATCCTACACCAACCAATCCCTTCGAGTGAAGCCATTGGAAATATCATACAGTTCAGTCTTATTCTTCAGTGATAGAGACGAGGTTCTTATGGTCTCTGAGGAATTTGTTCTGACTGAGGAGTTAGGAATTCACCAGTGTGGATTGCCTACACTGTGAGGAACATGATAGCCCTGAGGAATTTGAGCCTCAAATATCCGACCGTTGCTGTGCTACGCGCCAGCTGTCCTAAAATATCTACCCACCTAACGGTCATATCATTGAAGGGCATTTATGTCTTATCATGTCGGGCTGCTCCCTAGGCTATAAATAGATGCCCCCTACAACCACTAGCTGGTTGGCTGCTCCGAGAGAAACTGACATTTGTCATTTGAGAGCATCCCATCCTCCGAGGACTTTGAGCGAAAATTATCAAGTGAGGAAAACCCAAACACAAACACCTACAAACCCAAATTGATTGAGCATCACTGAAGAGATTGATCCTGCATGGATTCGATGCTTGTTACCTTTGAAGACTATGCTTCTTCCAGATGGTTAGGCGTCATGGTCTAGAGCATCCAAGAGGAATTGTGGATCGCCGAGTGGCCGAGTTTGTGAAGGTTTGGAAGTCACCTGAAGACTTACCACGAGTGATTGAGCGAGGTCTGTCTGACATTAGCTCAAGGAGAATACGGTGAGGACTGTGTGCCCGGGACTGTGTGTCCTCAGGTTTAAATACCTAGCCGCTCCAACAAGACGTACAACTGAGACAGCAGTTGGAACTGGTCTACCAAATCATTGTCTTCACCAAGCTTACTGGTTCTATTTCCTCAACCCTTTCATTTCCTCATAACTGTGGTGTGCACTTGTCCATATCTGTGTTTGAAGACTTTGACTGAAGACTTTCTCAATTTCCTCAGTTCAATTTCTTCAGTCTGTTTGTCCTCATCTTGTGTTATCCTGTGATTTCGCTTTCTGTACTCTGTGCTTGTCTTCATTTCATCATGATGACCATGCACGTGATACATTATGCTTACTTCGGGTACTTATTCCGCTGCAAGTAGTTCTTCGCTAAGGAATTTCCTCACCGCAAATTCCTCGGTGAAGAATTCGTAAAATCGCCTATTCACCCTCTAGTCGATATAACGCACTTTCAATTGGTATCGAGCAAGGTACTCCATTGGTCTGTGTGATTTTGGTTTAACCGCCTGGAGTTTTAGTTATGTCGACCGCAGGTATGATCAAGGTCCCTGCTGGCTGTCCTACCTTCGATGGGACAGACTACCCCTACTGGAAAATAAGATGTGAATGCATCTTGAGGCAATTGATAACGATCTCTGGTATGTTGTGGAAAATGGTGTTCCCTCTGTCTCACCCTCCTTTGAACGCATACTTGATGTGAAGAGATTCAAGCAACTCGATTCTCAAGCGAAGAATATCATATGTGGCCATCTGAGCAAAGGACGGTATGGAAGAGTGAGTGCTTTGGAAACTGCTAAGCTCATCTGGGATAGGCTGTCCAAAGTCAATGAAGGAGTCTCAACACAGCGTGACTCTTGAGTTGACATTCTTCGCAATCTCTTCAACCGCTTCAAAAGACTCGACAATGAAAATGTTCAACAAACCTTTGATCGGCTCACTGACATCTCAAATGAGCTTCAAGCACTTGGTGCCACTGACATCACCGACCATGAGGTAGTGAAGAAACTGCTGAGATCGCTTGATTCCTCATTTGATACTCTGGCACTGATGATACAAGAACGTGGAGATTACAAGTCACTTGATCCCGCTGATATACTCGAGAGGCTAAACACTCATGAGTTCCAGCTTGCTGAGAAGAGAGATCTCTATGGTTCGAGTTATGGCAGATCACGTGCGCTGAAGGCCAAGGTCGTCTCTGAATCTGAAGGTGAAGATTCTGGTAGTAGCCTTGGTGATCCTGAAGAACTGAGCCAGGCGCTTGCACTGCTTGTGAAGAAATTCCAAAGGTTCTCAAGAAGTGGTCGCTTTGGAAAATCCTCAAGGAGCAATGATTCTGCATCCAGTGACTACAAGAAGAGGCTACGCCACAAATGCAAGAAACCTGGTCACTACATTTTATTGCTATTTTATTTGCATAGGAAAATATGCTTTTTTTTTAAATTGCATTAGAGTCCTAAATAAATGTTCACCTTGTCCGGCATATTTTTAGAAGACGGGTGTCACACCCTGCATTTTGTAACATTTCATTTGCATTAATAAAGCATGAAAAGTTGGACCAACAAAAACTTTTGCATTATTTGGCTTTTATTTGGAGTTGGTTTTTCTCTCTGTGTTTCCAAGGGCTCTTTAAAGTCAACACAACTCCACCTTATATACTTCATCTCCTTGCCCCAAACTTCTGCCCAATGACCATGCCATGTGTATAGTGCAATATAGTATCTTCTTAGAAAAATAATTTGGCCAAATAGTATTTTCAAAAAAATTAGTTTTCCAAAAACCCTCAATTGAGGTTTGCACTACAAGTACTTGATTTGGGGTATGAAAAATAATTCAAAGAGTACATTTGAAACCTATTAGATATAGGACTTCCATAAACCACAAAAATATAATTTTAAAAGTTATTTACCTATTTTATTTAAAGGCTTTTTCTTAAGGCCAGAAATGGGTTTTAATAGGGAAAATTTGCTTTATTGTTTTAAAAATATTTGACAAAAATCGTGGAAACTCAGTGGGCATATATTTCCCATATATAAGAGTTTCAACACATGGTCATGTTCAGAATATTGGTCAAACCCCTCAAAAACCCTTTCTGTATATTTCAAGCTTTTGAAATATTTACAAAGGGAATATTCTCCAAAAATTCCAAGAAAATTCTAGCATGTCACATATGACATGTTTTGATGATCTTGGCAAGCATCATGTCAAGGAGAATAATATAACCCCATGAAATTCCCCCAAAACCCCATCTGGCCAGAATCAAATTTGAACTACTTTGTACTACCAACTTTCTCTCTTTGATCCAAACTTTTGAGAGCATGATCACATGTCCAAATGAGGCCACCACACCAAGGGGTGCATCAAGGAGAAGTGATTTACTCAACTAGATCTGCACAAGTCCATTCCTGCCAGTTTCTAGGGTTTACAAAAGTTGCATTGGCAACTTTGCCCAAATAAGCTCCAAATTGGTGGAAGGCCCTAATTATATGTGACATTTCACCCTGTGGAGTCTCATGGCAAGTGAAAGACATCTACTTCCCCAAACCATCATCAAACACCTTACGCAGAATTTTAAAATGCAAATTCCAGCCTCTTCCACTAATCTCCTTGATCCTCGCTTTTACCACAACCCTCCTAGTTCCCCTCTATCACCGGGATGCTTCCTGCCCGAGGAAGCAACTATGAAGGGAGGGGGAACCCCATTTTTCTTCTCTTGACAGCAGAATTCTCTCTCTCTCACAGCCTCCTTCTCTCCCTCAGATTTCCAGAGCATCCAAGGCCCTCTCCAGCTTTTGCCCATGCCCCCTGCAGCCTCCAGACGCAAGTGGGCCTTGTGACGCGGGAAAGCCGCGAATGCCGGCCAAAGTCGCGCTCTGGAGTGCCTGGCAGGGCACCCGACCGTTGACGCCGCGTCTCCCGGCCACCTCGATCCTCCCCCGCGCGCCAGTCGATGCCCCTCGACGTCCGCTCCACGCCAGCAGGCCGCCCACTTGCTCCCGCGCCCTCCTCTCTCTCCTGCAGCTCGCGCCAGAGCGCCGCCCCGCTCGGCCAATGCTCGCGCCACTCCTGTGGCCTGCGTGCAGCTCAACCCGCTCCTCCTCTCTCTCCCTGGCACCCTACACCACTCACACGAACACCCCCGAGTCCTCCATTTCCTCTCTAACGGCCACCCGAGCCGATCTCGCGGGAACCCGTAGGCCGCGCCCACGGTGGACCTCGTCCAGCCTATAAAAGGCGACCCAGAGCCTCTCTCTCACCTCCTGTCGCTTCCCCACGCTCCTAATCCACCTCCCGCACCACCCAGTTGCCTCCAGAGCTGCCCGAGCTCAAGATCGAGCTCGAGCCCCTCCGCCTCGGCTCGTCGGTGTTCGCGCGGTACAGGCCTCCTCCGCCCTTGTTCTCTCTCGATCTGGAACCGCAATGCGTCACTGACCCTTTCCCCTCTCTTCCCAATCTTTTTGCAGCCGGGAACGGCCGGAACCATCAACGCCCGAAGCACCTCCGCCGCGTGACCTCGTCGCCGGCGAACCAGGCTGCTCCGGCGACCATCTCCACCACCACCCGAACGGCGACATCCTCCCGAGTCCAACGGTACCACCCACGCACCCTCCCGTGCCCTATATCGCCGCCGGCGAGCTCGCCGTTGCCTCTGGACGGAGGTAGACGACGACGGCCGTGGGCCCTGCCCGTCAGCCTCACGCCCTGACGGGTGGGATCCACCGTCGAGTTTAAACGCCTTGCAGCGTCTTTGGTTCGCCGTCGGTGAAGGCGTGCCGCCTTACGCCTTCGGGACGTGGCGGCCTCACGCTGGCTGATTTCCCTCTGGGCCTGTAGCCCGTGGCCTCTCGGCCCGATGTACAAAGGTCGCTTTTCTTTTTCTTTTTCTGCCTGTTTTACAAAATTCCACAGGACAAAATACTTGTCCAAATGAAATAATTCCAACTCCTAAAATCTTAGAATAATCCCACCTATTTATTGATGTAACTTTCTTGCACATCCATTACACTTTCCTGCTCTGTTCAAATTTAAATTCAAATTTGAACAATAGAACCTCTGTTTGAAAATCCACAACTCTATTTCCCTAGCTCCAAATCCAAAACCAAGAATTTTTGCCTTCCTAGTTTTCCTCCTAGTATTTTACAAAAATAAGTTGACATTTTTTGAGCACTTTGACTTTTCTGTTTTTTATTATTGTCTCATTTATCCGTTGTTTTCTTGCGACGATTAGATCCCGTGTTTGTGAAGTAGTTGGAGAAGAAGGAGAGGAAGGGCCTGAAGACTTTGAAGACCAAGCCAACCAAGGCAAGCAGCCCTTTGACCATGCCCATGAAACCTTTTTTTATGCATGTCTTATAGCACTTGTTATTGTTGCATCGGAATCATGATGAGATGGTAAACCACGTTGGTTGGTTGCCTCTGTTAATTCCTCATTGATACTTGCATTGTGCATGACCCTACCTTCCTATGAGGGTTATGCCGGTGGGAGTAGACAGGATGCTAAAGTAGATGCTACATAACTGGACGGTGTATGCATGGTGATGGAGATGTAAAGATTTCAAAAGACTTTTGAAAACCCCATCGGGTGCCACTTATGCCGGGGAGATGATGAGTTGGGTAGCCACTTGATGACGAAGTGGTGTACCGAGGCAAGGGTGTGTTGTCTTCAAAACGGATTGGTTTAAGTTGCAACCGTTATTCCAACCTTACATGCGCAACCACTCTACCCTTATATGGGAAAGGGCATTATTGATTACCTAGACCGATACTAGCTTGGAGCCCGCATTACTAGTGACAGGGGAGTTGTTGGTGCGCTCTCTCGGGACGGGTCGTGCGGTAGGGCGGCCATGACTGTTTTCACAGGCACCGGACACACCGTTGGTACCCGTGCGGTGGTATGTGATAAATATGGGAGCAAGGCTCCACGAAAATGTTATGTGGAATGTGGTCACGGGGTTACTGCTAATCGAGTGGACTCCATGTTAGTGTCGTCTAGGGAAAGATGGTGATCGGTGCTTACCCGGGTACTTGAGGTACCGCTGGTCGTGGATGACACGGAAGTTCCCCGGATCTGGTGGGTAAAGTGTGCAACCTCTGCAGTGTAAAACTATTCGAATAGCCGTGTCCACGGTCAAGGACAGTTGGGTAACCGCTCTTGGGCTACGTCCACAGGTTTACAAACCAGTGTGTGTGTTTGGATAAGTGGGAAGCTCTACATGGGTCAAGTCCAAGGACTTTACATGATTGAGTTGGGTTGGTGCCCCCTCTAATTATGTTGATATATGTAACATGTCCTCATGGTTACTTGAATTCGCCTGATGCATGTCTTGCAAGTTGTTGAACATGTCGTTGCACTCAAAACTAGCTTTCTGCAAAATTTACCTATATCATGCATTGTTATATCTGGAACCAAAACATGGGTTGCTTGCGAGTACATTCAAAGTACTCATTGGCTTGCCACTGGTTATTTAATTGACCAGGCATGGAAGAACCAGAGTTCGAAGAAGAGTTCTATGGAGACGAACATGCGAACTAGGACGTTTCCCAGTTAGAATGCCTGTAGGGTTAAGGCAGATGGCATGGGTTCTACTTATCGACGAAGATTTCCGCTGCTTGTGTTTTATTTGATGTTCAGCCCTTAAGGCTTTATCAATGTAAGACCTAATGGTCATAATTTGTGTAAAACGGTATGTATGGATGTAAGATTCTTGTTATTCAGCTTATGTGTGTTCAGTGAGCATTGATCTCTGGGATCACTGTACACGTGCATTCGGTGATCACGACTTATGAGTCGGGGTTCCCACAACGGGGAAAATTTATTTCAGGATTTTTGGAGTCCGTTTAGTATTTCTTTTCTTTCTTTTTCTGCACGTCGGATTTTTTTAAAAAGTTAACCGACTCCGGGCCGTACCCGGCAAGGACACCTCGGGCCGGCCCATATAAGCTGAGCCGCCGCCGCCCCGCAGCCCACCCAGCGCCGCGCCTCCCTAAACCCTAGCCGCCGCCGCGGGGCGCGCCTCGCCGCCGGATCCGCCCCGCCGCCGCCACATTTTGCTGCTGGAGCCGCCACCCCGCCGCCCCGCCGATCCCGCCGGAGGTAGCCACTGCCGCCTCGCCGTTCGTCGGTTTTCCCAGAAAAACCGATCGTTTTTTTATAAACCCTAGTTTTCGTTTTTTTAATAGATCGGTTTAGTTTCGGTTTTTTCGGTTTAGTTAAATAGCGGACGTTCGTACGTACATTCGTTTTAATGAACGGTTTTCGCTCGTTAGTCACAGACAGCGAACGTTCATTCGTTAGCCTGTTCATTAGTTTTCTTTTTCTCGGGTTTTTCGCGATTATTTCCGATCGCGATTTTTGACCCGATTTTCGTTTTAGTTTATCTTTTCGCTCGTTTATCGGAATCAGGCGATTCAAGCGCCTAGATATTTGTATCGAAGCCCTCTTTCTGTTTAACCAACTTGAACAAGATTTTGATACTGTAAAATTTGACTTCAGTCCAGATTAGTAATCGGATCTTGTTTCTTTCGCCCTTTGAGTTTCGTTGCTCCGTTTGATTTGATTCTTTTTGCAAACCGGAGTTCTTAAGTTGAACTTTCTGGTTAGATTTTCTTATTTGAGTTTTACCCATGCATCTTTGCTTGATTGCTTATGTATGCTATTGTTTGTTTGTGATAGAATTTCCGGAGTGCGAAGCGTGCTACTACGAGTCTCTAGGTTTTGCGGATCGTCAGCAAGGCAAGTAACACATTGATCATACTCTTTTCATACCCAGTTTTTATGCATTAGCTCCAATCCTCAAACACTGCATGATTAGGATGTGGATAATTTGTGGGTTTGGGAAGTATATGATGAGGTAGAATCTATTACATGTTTTTCATATCAAACCCTTGGGAGTTACTTCTACGTTAAGCTTATATTGCTATGCTATGCTCGTAGACGTGGTTTGGGTGAGTGAATCCATGACATATCTGAGATTGTTATTTAATGGTTCAACTTAAGGTGGCAACTTTAATACACATCTGGGTGGATTGCTTGTTTGGGCACCTAGGGAATCCAGTGTTGTCCTAGGAGATCCGGGGATATACCGTGTTATCCTCCTACGGTCTGCCACCCAGGCTCAAAGGGATCATGAGATATTTCATGCTAGAAACTTCCGTGTGCAGCCACAAGCCATTATGGGCTCTGGCATAGTTGAGTATGTTGTGTGACCTCTTTCAGTGGTGGGCTAGCAGATGTAGAGGGAAAGTAGGTGTAACTGTCCGCCCAGAGTAAATAGTTAAGGCTTCTGAAAGACTGTCTCGGTCATCCGTTTCTCAAACACCATATAGTGCGAGAAATCCAACGGAGGCAATCGAGTCTTGTGGGGAAAAGTGTGCAAACCTTTGCAGAGTGTACAAACTAATCATGGTTAGCCGTGTCCCCGGTTATGGACATCTTGACTATCTAGTACTTGGATTATCCTATTGTATCTCATCACTCTAATTTAATTTGTTGGGTTAATGATTACTTTAATTGGGATTGAGTTGGAGGAACCTTCTCAATGAGGTTTCAACTACCATGATAGTTAAATAAAACTTATTCCTTTGTTGTGGGGAAAAAATAGCTTTTCGCAAAATCATATAACCATAGAGCCTCCACCAGCCATATATGCATATAGTGATAGCATTTATCTGTTCATTGCTCTACTGTGTTATATTGCCAGCATATTCCGTGTGCTGGCCCGTTTTCAGGCTGCAACGTATTATGTTGCAGACTTTTCAGATGACGAGTAAAGGTGCGATAGGTCGTTGTCATGCACTCAGCTATGCCGTTGGAGTTGATGGACTTACTTTATCTTCCAAGCCTTCCGCTGTTTTCGTGTTAGATGGCCTTAAGCCATATTTATTGTAATAAGTTCTCTTTTTAGACATTCGATGTAATAAGTGTGTGATTGCTACTCTGTTATAAATCCTTCGAGTACTGTGTGTGTCAGCATTACCGGTCCAGGGATGACACTGAAGCACAGAGACTTGACCGTTTGAGGTCGGGTTGCTACAAGATGGTATCAGAGCACACACTGAATGTAGGACACGACCACTAAGAAAACCATAAGTCACTCTTCTCTACTCATTTCTAACTCCTCTCCATTTTCTACTCTTCAGGACGGCGGACATGAGGAACAAGTTTGCACAACCGGATGAAGACACCCCTTTCGGACGACACTTGAAGGAAGTCACTAGATACCTGAACATTGGAATACCAAGCTTCACCGGGACCTACAACGCCACTTTACCAGAAGAGGAGCGCTGGATGATTCAAGTTCAAGTTCCAGGAAGTATGTTCATGCCAGTCATGGAGCCCATAGAGTTTTCCTTTGATGCACCAACCTGGAGTCTAGGAAAGAGCATGGCAGCCCACATCGCCATGGGGCGCATTGGCGAAGTTTACCACAAGGATCTCAAGGATACTATCTACCAGATATGCGGGCGCCGGGATGAGCAATGGGAGATGATCAACACCAGGAAGGACAGGTCCATTGCAGCATTCATCCAGGAGTTAAACCAGCACATTCGACGCTAGGAGAACCAGATGTGCGCAGGCATGATAGATTTGAAGAAGGCAATGACAAGGATCACCGAGTTAGAGGAGGAACTCAAGTCTACACGCGATGGATATGAGGAGGAAATCGCCACACTATTGGAGAAGAACGACGACCTGATAAACAAGATCGGAGTATTCATGGGATATCCAGCGCCAGGAGGAGAAGACGACGATTCCACTTGCCCGAAGAACTACATCATCATCGGCGACACCGACTCCGACCCCGACAATAGTGATGATGACTTTGAAGACGAAGCTGGAGCGGACATCATGGAGTCTTCCACCGATCAAAATTTCTAGTAGACCACCATATGTTTAGTAGTATTCCCCCATGTAAATAGTATAGTCCGAGCACTGTAACGATAGTTCTAGACCGTTTGTATGCCCTTGCTTGATTGATTGAGTGATATGATTGTGTTTGTCTCATGTGCATATGGGTAGTGATTTCTCACTAGACCTAATTTCTATTCTACTCTCTTCCCTCTAAACCCCTCAGATGCCTCTGAGACGTGACACCGGATTTGTTTTCCCACCAGAGATCACCCAGTTGATCTAGCAGCAGAATGCCTTGATGCAGATATTAGTCCAGAACCAACACTACGACAACAACAACAACCCTCCTCCAGTTGACAACTTAGCCCGCTTTCTGAGGTTACAGCCGCCGGTGTTTTCCAGTAGCACCGAGCCAATAGTTGCGGATGACTGGCTACACAGGATTGGAAGGGAGTTGACCACCGCAGGTTGCACAGATGCAGAGAAGGTGCATTTTGCCGCACATCAGTTGGATGGACCAGCAGCCTCATGGTGGGAGAATTACACAACCACTTTCCCCATAGCCAATGTCACTTGGGATCAGTTTCAGCAAGCATTTCGCACAGCCCATGTCTCAGCTGGAGCTATGAGCATGAAGAAGCGTGAGTTTCGCAACTTACGCCAGGGAAATCGTACTGTGGCACATTACGTAGATGAGTTTAGTAAGCTATCTCGTTATGCCCCTGATGATGTGGCCACAGATGCCGCGAAGCAGGAGAAGTTTATGGAAGAGCTAAATGATGAGATGAGCATGCAGTTGATGGTGGCAACATTCAACAACTACGAGGAGTTGGTAGATAAGGCTCTTATGATTGAAGGTAAACAACAGCAGATTGAGAACCGCAAGAGGAAGTATGGACAAGGAAAGTATAATTCTGGAGCTCACCAGAAGCCTCGTTTCACCCCGAACTCGGGAGGACTTGTCCATAACCATGGAGGCCACACCCACAATGGAGGAAGTTCCCATAATCACAATGGCCCCAAGAATGGAAATGGGAATGGAGCAGGCAGCAATCAGAACCGCTCTAACCCAGCCACACCTGCCAAGAAGGATCAAAGTCACATTACTTGTTTCAAGTGCGGGTAGACTGGGAACTATGCCAACTATTGTCCGGAATTGAAGAACGGCAATGGCAATGGAAGCGCTGGGAAGAAGCCCAACCCTTTCAGTAGGGGACAAGTGAACCACGTGAACATGGAGGAAGTTGAGGAGCAGCCTGATGCAGTTATCGGTAAGTTTTTGGTTAAGTCTTTTACTGCAATCGTTCTTTTTGATACTAGTGCATCGCATTCATACATATCAAGGGGATTCATGGATAAGTATAAGTTGCCCACTAAGGTACTTAGGACGCCTATGTTAGTAAGTTCACCAGGAGCGGAGTATATGGCAAGATAAGGATGTTTTCAGATGCCATTGACCATTGGAAGCCATGTTTTCCCCTCAGACCTGATAGTTTTGGAGTCACAAGGTTTGGATGTGATACTCGGAATGGATTGGCTATCGATGTATGGAGGAAACATCGATTGCGCGAGTAAGTCAATTTTACTCACCACCCCTGAGGGAAAAAGGATCAAGTATGTATCTAGGCATGTGCCTAGGAGGAGCCAAGTAAATTCTCTCACGGGAGTTGTTCAGGAGGAAGTACCTGTAGTGAAGGATTACCTAGATGTTTTTCCAGAGGAGTTACCAGGCATGCCGCCAGATCGAGACATCGAGTTTCTTATAGAGCTATTGCCAGGCACCGGGCCAATATCAAAGAGACCATACCGGATGCCCGCAAATGATCTAGAAGATATCAAGAAACAGATTAAGGAGTTATTGGAGAAATGTTACATTCGAAGAAGTTCATCACCTTGGGGAGCCCCAGTGCTCTTGGTCGAGAAGAAGGATGGATCCTTAAGGATGGTGGTTGATTATCGTGCGTTGAATGAAGTAACAATCAAGAATAAGTACCCACTGCCGATGATTAATGATTTGTTTGACCAGCTGCAAGGAGCTAAGGTGTTTTCGAAGATTGATCTGCGATCAGGATATCACCAGCTGAAGATTCGGGAGAAGGATATACCTAAACAGCTTTCACCACAAGGTACGAGCTGTATGAGTATACGGTTATGTCATTTGGACCAACTAACGCCCCTGCCTATTTCATGAGTATGATGAACAAGGTGTTCATGGAGTTCTTGGATAAGTTTGACGTGGTGTTTATAGATGATATCTTGGTATACTCGAAGAATGAAGAGGAGCACAAGGAGCATTTGTGTTTAGTTCTCGATAAGCTCAGGGAACATCAGTTATATGTTAAGTTCAGCAAATGTGAGTTTTGGTTGAAGGAAGTTTGATTTCTTGGACATGTTATATCAGGAGAAGGTATAGCAGTGGATCCCACCAAGGTCCAGTCAGTCACTGAATGGTTGGCACCCACCTCAGTTGTAGAGATCCGCAGTTTTCTTGGACTCGCGGGATACTATCGGAGATTTATTGAGAATTTCTCTAAGATTGCAAAGCCTATGATGGTATTGTTGAAGAAGGACACCAAGTTCCATTGGACTGAACAATGTGAAGCAAGTTTCCAGGAGTTGAAGAAACGTTTTACTACAGCCCCAGTGCTGATTCTGCGATATACGCATGGATTTCCAAGTGTATTGCGATGCCTCTCGCTTAGGACTTGGAGGAGTACTTATGCAAGACAGGAGAGTTGTTTCGTATGCCTCATGACAACTTAAACCGCATGAATTGAATTATGCCACGCATGATTTGGAGTTAGCAGCTGTGGTGCACGCGCTCAAGACCTAGAGACACTTTCTCATTGGAAATCGTTGTGATGTATACACGGATCACAAGAGTTTGAAGTACATCTTGACTCAGAAGGAGCTTAACCTCAGGCAGAGAAGATGGTTGGAGCTTATAAAGGATTATGACATGAAGTTGCACAACCATCCAGTAAAGGCCAATATTGTAGCAGGACGCTTTGAGCCGAAAGAGTTATGTTAATACCCTCGTAAGCGGAGGGATGCCAAAGAAGTTAGCCGAGGATCTCAGGGAACTTCGTTTGAAGATTGTTCCTAGAGGTTATGTTGCAGCAATGGAAGTTCAGTATACATTGTTGGGAAAGATTCGAGAAGCTCAGAAGGATGACAAGGAGATTGCCGAGATAAAGGAGAAGATGAGTGAAGGGAAAGCCAAAGGTTTTCATGAGGATGAGCACGACACCTTATGGTTTGAGGACCGTATATATGTGCCCAATAATGCAGAGATCTTGAAGTTGATACTACAGGAAGCTCATGACTCGCCATACTCGATACACCCCGGAAACACCAAGATGTATTTGGATTTGAAGGAGCATTTCTGGTGGACTGGTATGAAGAAGGATATTGCCGAGTCTGTAGCCGTATGTGATGTATGTCAGAGAGTGAAGGCAGAACATCAGAAGCCAGCAGGATTACTGCAGCCTATGTCGATACCCTAATGGAAGTGGGATAAGCTTGGCATGGATTTTATCACCGGATTGCCCAGGACCAGATCAAGATATGATTCTATCTGGGTAGTAGTGGATCGCTTGACCAAAGTAGCCCACTTTATCCCAGTGAAAACCACTTATACAAGTGCGAAATTGGCCAAGATATACATGACCAAGATCGTATGTCTGCACGGAGTTCCGAGAACCATCATATCAGATAGAGGAACACAGTTTACTTCAAAGTTTTGGCACCAGCGGCACCAGACTTTGGGAATCAGGTTGGAGTTCAGTATAGCTTTTCACCCGCAGATAGATGGACAGACCGAGAGAGTCAATCAGATTCTGGAGGACATGTTTAGAGCTTGTGCGCTAGATTACAGGTCTAGTTGGGATGACAACTTGCCCTACGCGGAGTTCTCGTACAACAACAGCTACCAGGCCAGTTTGAAGATGGCACCTTTCGAAGCCCTGTATGGAAGAAGATGCCGAACACCGTTGATGTGGGATGAAGTTGGAGACCGCCAGTTGTTTGGACCGGATTTGATTAAGGAATCTGAAGAGAAGGTTAAGCTGATTCGGGATAGACTGAAGGTAGCTCAGTCCAGACAGAAAATTTATGCAGGTTCAAAACGCAAGGAGGTAGTCTATGAAATCGAGAGCATATCTGCGAGTATCACCTCTTCGAGGAGTTAAGCGTTTTGGAGTTAAAAGAAAGTTAGCCCCGAGATTTGTGGGACCGTATCGTGTTTTGGAACGCATGGGAGAGGTTGCCTACAAGTTGGAGTTACCCGAAGGACTGTCGGGAGTACATGATGTGTTTCACGTTTCCCAGTTGAAGAAGTGCCACGCAGAGATGGCTGATATTCCTCTGAGGGATACAGTGCCACTGGAAGCGATTTAGTTGGACAGTGATTTGACATATGAGGAGAAGCCTGTCAAGATTCTAGAGTTTGCCAGCCGGGTTACTCGCGGCAAGGTTATCAAGTTTTGCAAAGTTCAGTGGTGCCACCACACCGAGGATGAAGCCACCTGGGAACGAGAGGAGGATCTGCGAAGAGACCACCCGCACCTATTTTCTAGCCAATCCGAATCTCGAGGGCGAGATTCATCTTAAGGGGGTAGGTTTGTAACATCCCAAATTTTCAATTTGGAATGTTATACATAGGTCATTCATGCATACCATGTTTTATTGCATTTTGTTTCGTGATCCTCAAAATTCTAAGCAACTCAAGGACCCTCGGAGAGAGTTGGGGATTTCACCGGTTTCATATTTGAATTTTATCAAATATCGAAACGAGGATCATTTGTTTTATTATTTTTCTCTCCGAAAATATTTCATATTAAAATATAAGAGAGGAGATAATATGACTTGTCCAAAGTAAATGAAATATTGGAGGAAAAATATTAAAAAACAAATAAATGTTTTTGGATTTTATTGCTATTTTATTTGCATAGGAAAAATATGCGTTTTTCAAAAATTGCATTAGAGTCCTAAATAAATGTTCACCTTGTCCGGCATATTTTTAGAGGATGGGGGAAATTTATTTCAGTATTTTTGGAGTCCTTTAGTATTTCTTTTCTTTCTTTTTCTGCATGTCGGAATATTTAAAAAAAAGTTAACCAACTCCGGGCCGTATCCGGCTAGGACACCTCGGGCCGGCCCTTATAAGCCGAGCCGCCGCCGTCGCCCCGCAGCCCACCCAGCGCCGCACCTTCCCAAACCCTAGTCGTCGCCGCCACGCCGCCCGCCGCCGCCCGTTTTGCTGCCGGAGCTGCCACCCCGCTGCCCCACCGATCCCGTCGGAGGTAGCCGCCGCCGCCTCGCCGTTCGTCGGTTTTCCCAGAAAAAACTGATCGGTTTTTTATAAACCCTAGTTTTCGTTTTTTAATAGATCGGTTTTTTCGGTTTAGTTAAATAGCGGACGTTCGTCCGTACGTTCGTTTTAACAAACGGTTTTCGCCCGTTAGTCACAGACAGCGAACGTTCGTTAGCCTGTTCGTCAATTTTCTTTTTCTCGGGTTTTTCGCGATTATTTCCGATCGTGATTTCTGACCCGATTTTCGTTTTAGTTTATCTTTTCGCTCGTTTATCGGAATCAGGCGATTCAAGCGCCTAGATCTTCGTATCGAAGCCCTCTTTCTGTTTAACCAACTTGAACAAGATTTTGATACTGTAAAATTTGACTTTAGTCCAGATTAGTAATCGGATCTTGTTTCTTTCGCCGTTTGAGTTTCGTTGCTCCATTTGATTTGATTCTTTTTGCAAACCGGAGTTCTTAAGTTGAACTTTCTGGTCAGATTTTCTTATTTGAGTTTTACATATGCATCTTTGCTTGATTTCTTATGTATGCTATTGTTTGTTTGCGATAGAATTTTTGGAGTGCGAAGCGTGCTACTACGAGTCTCTAGGTTTTGCGGATCGTCGGCAAGGCAAGTAACACATTGATCATACTCTTTTCATACCCGGTTTTTATGCATTAGCTCCAATCCTCAAACACTGCATGATTAGGATGTGGATAATTTGTGGGTTTGGGAAGTAGATGATGAGGTAGAACCTATTACCTGTTTTTCATATCAAAACCTTGGGAGTTACTTCTATGTTAAACTTATATTGGTATGCTATGCTCGTAGACGTGGTTTGGGTGAGTGAATCCATGATAATGTGAGATTGTTATTTAATGGTTCAACTTAAGGTGGAAACTTTAATACACATCTGGGTGGATTGCTCGTTTGGGCACCTGGGGAATCCAGTGTTGTCCTAGGAGATCCCGGGGATATACCGTGTGATCCTCCTACGGTCCGCCACCTGTGCTCAAAGGGATCGTGAGATATTTCATGCTAGAAACTTCCGTGTGCAGCCACAAGCCATTATGGGCCCTGGCATAGTTGAGTATGTTGTGTGACCTCTTTCAGTGGTGGGCTAGCAGATGTAGAGGGAAAGTAGGTGTAACTGTCCACCCAGAGTAAAGAGTTAATGCTTATGAAAGACTATGTCTCGGTCATCCGTTTCTCAAACACCATGTAGTGCGAGAAATCCAACGGAGGCAATCGAGTCTTGTGGGGAAAAGTGCGCAAACCTCTGCAGAGTGTACAAACTAATCATGGTTAGCCATGTCCCCGGTTATGGACATCTTGAGTATCTAGTACTTGGATTATCCTATTGTATCTCATCACTCTAATTTAATTTGTTGGGTTAATGAATACTTTAATTGGTATTGAGTTGGAGGAACCTTCTCAAAGATGTTTCAACTACCATGATAGTTAAATAAAACTTCCTTTGTTGTAGGGAAAAATTGGCTTTCCGCAAAATCATATAACCATAGAGCCTCCACCAGCCATATATGCATATAGTGATAGCATTTATCTGTTCATTGCTCTACTTGTTATATTGCCAGCATATTCCATGTGCTGACTGATACGTCTCCAACATATATATAATATTTTATTGTTCCATGCTATATTATATTCTGTTTTGGACATTATTGGGCTTTATTATACACTTTTATATTATTTTTGGGACTAACCTATTAACCGGAGGCCCAAATTTAATTGCTGTTTTTTGCCTATTTCAGAGTTTCACAGAAAAAGAATATCAAACTGAGTCCAAACGGAATGAAACCTTCGGGAACGTGATTTTCGGAACGAGCGTGATCCAGAGGACTTGGACCCTACATCATCAACCGGGAGGGCACGAGGTAGGGGGGCGCGCCTACCCCAGGCGCGCCTCCACCCCTGGGGCCCCTGTTGCTCCATCGACGCATTCTCCTTCCTCCTATATATACCTACGCACTTCAAACTACCAGACACGGAGCCAAAAACCTAATTCCACCGCTGCAACCTTCAGCACTGTGAGATCCCATCTTGGGGCCTGTTCGAGAGCTCACGTGAGGGGGCATCGATCATGGAGGGCTTCTACATCAACACCATAGCCTCTCCGATGATGTGTGAGTACTTTACCTTAGACCTTCAGGTCCATAGTTATTAGCTAGATGGCTTCTTCTCTCTTATTGGATCTCAATACAATGTTCTCCCCCTCTCTCGTGGATATCTATTCGATGTAATCTTCTTTTTGCGGTGTGTTTGTTGAGACCGATTAATTGTGGGTTTATGATCAAGTTTATCTATGAACAATATTTGAATCTTCTCTGAATTCTTTTATGTATGATTGGTTATCTTTGCAAGTCTCTTCGAAATATTAGTTTGGTTTGGCCTACTAGATTGATCTTTCTTGAAATGGGAGAAGTGCTTAGCTTTGGGTTCAATCTTGCGGTGTCCTTTCCCGATTCTGATGAGGGGCAGCAAGGCACGTATTGTATTGTTGCCATCGAGGATAACAAGATGGGGTTTATATCATATTGCATGAGTTTATCCCTCTACATCATGTCATCTTGCTTAAAGCGTTACTCTGTTCTTATGAACTTAATACTCTAGATGCATCTTTGGATAGTGGTCCATGTGTGGAGTAATAGTAGTAGATGCAGGCCTGAGTCGGTCTACTTGTCTCGGACGTGATGCCTATATACATGATCATACCTAGATATTCTCATAACTATGCTCAATTATGTCAATTGCTCAACAGTAATTTGTTCACCCACCGTAATATTTATGCTCATGTGAGAAGCCACTAGTGAAACCTATGGGCCCCGGGTCTATTTTCCATCATATTAATTTCCCGACAACAAGATATTTCTGACACCGTTTTTCTTTTACTTTCTTTAATTTGCATCTTTATCATAAAAATACCAAAAATATGATCTTATCATATCTATCAGATCTCACTCTCGTAAGTGACTGTGTAGGGATTGACAACCCCTTATCGCGTTGGTTGCGATGATTTATTTGTTTGTGTAGGTGTGATGGACCCATGCGTGACCTCCTACTGGATTGATACCTTGGTTCTCAAAAACTGATAGAAATACTTACGCTACTTTGCTGCATCACCCTTTCCTCTTCAAGGGAAAACCAAGGCAGTGCTCAAGAGGTAGCAAGAAGGATTTCTGGCGCCGTTGCCGGGGAGTCTACGCAAAAGTCAACATACCAAGTACCCATCACAAACCCTTATCCCCCGCATTACATTATTTTCCATTTTCCTCTCGTTTTCCTCTCCCCCACTTCACCCTTGCCGTTTTATTCGCCCTCCCTTTTTCGTACGCCTTCTTCCCGTATGTATCTTTCTTTGTGTTTCCTTGTGCCTTCTATATGCTTGCATCTTCGCTTGCTGAAAATCTATTGATATGGATCCACTTAAAGTGTTCTACTTGGATCATCTTCGATCCTTATGCGCTCTTGATGAAACCCCAACTAGCCTAGTTGATGGGAAATCTTTAGATGAGCATGCTCATTTTGTGTGTCATCGTTTGTCTGAAAAGGGAAGCTCTTATGGTATCATATAAATAGTTTGCTATGCTATGCTATGCTTGGAATCTTTGTGAAATTTGTGATTTTACTTGTTGCTCTAAGAACCCTAAAAAACACCTTCCCTACCTATGTGAGTTCAATGATAATGAAATATTATCTTCTTATGCAAAGGGTGTTTATAGCTACTATGATATCAAACAAATTGAAGAATTTGTCGTTTTTAAGGGTGCTCATGAAGTTGCTTCTTTGATTGAAAAGTATGATTTTACTCTCAACAAATCTGAAAATTCCATCATACTTAAATATTGCAATGGAAATTTTGCTCATAATGTCTATGTCCAAGAATTTATTGAAAGAATGACCGTTGCTTTGGAAGAAAATAATGATATGCATGAATCTATAGATAATGATGATTCCGATGATTTGGTTGAAATATCCCTTGATGAACATGATGCTTGCTATTCTTGTGGCCATGATGCCAATATTTATGAAGACGAATTTGCTATAGTTCCTTATGTTAAAAATGAGATTGTTGCTATTGCACCCATGCTTGATAGTTCCCTCGATGAAAAGCATGATTTCATTGATTTTACTATAAGTTCTCTTGATGTCAATTGTGCTAATAATATGCAAAACCCTAAGCTTGGGGATGCTAGTTTTGCTATGTCTACTACTTGTTGCAATGATCATGATTGGGGTGATTCTTCTTATGATATTGAAAATTTACTTAATCCCCATGATGAATATGAGATTGATAATATTGTTTGCAATAATATTGAAAGTGGGTTTGGAAGAGTGTAAACTTTAGATCCCACATATTTGGAGAATATTCAATCTTATGAAATTTTTGATAAAAGTGGGTTTGGAGAGGTCATGACTTTAGTTAATGTTAATCCCACTATTTTGGAAGAGTGTCAACTTTGCATGCATGTGGATCGTGTTGAAAATATTTTATGTGATAGCTATTTTTTTAATTTGCTTATGATCCCACAATTAATTATTATGAGAGAGGAAAATATGGTCGTAGAAATTTTCAGGATAATAAATTACCTCTCGTTATGTTGAGATTGCTATTGTTTCTTTCCGCTTCCTTGCATATGCTAGTTTTTGCTTGCTATGATAATTTGTTTTCCTATAAGATGCCTATGCATAGGAAGTATGTTAGACTTATATGTGTCTGTCACGTGTTTCATGATGCTCTCTTTGTGCTTCAATTCTTGTCTCTCATGCGATCATCATTAAAATTATCTATGCCTAGCTAGGGGCGTTAAACGATAGCGCTCGTTGGGAGGCAACCCAATTTTATTTTTAGTTTCTTGCTTTTTGATTCTGTTTAGGAATAAATATTTGATCTAGCCTCTGGTTAGATGTGTTTTTATGTTTTAATTAGTGTTTGTGCCAAGTTTAACCTATAGGATCTTCTTGGATGATAGTTATTTGATCTTGCTGAAAATTCCAGAAACTTTCTGTTCACAAAAATAATTGTTACAAATCACCAGAACGTGATAAAATATTGATTCCAATTGCTGCTGATCAATAAACAAATTTTCTAGGTCGTCCTAGTTTTACTGAATTTTTGGAGTTCCAGAAGTTTGAGTTAGTTACAGATTACTACAGATTATTCTGTTTTTGACAGATTCTGTTTTTCGTGTGTTGTTTGCTTATTTTGATGAATCTATGGCTAGTAAAATAGTTTATAAACCATATATAAGTTGGAATACAGTAGGTTTAACACCAATATAAATAAAGAATGAGTTCATTACAGTACCTTGAAGTGGTGTTTTGTTTTCTTTTTGCTAACGAGCTCACGAGATTTTCTGTTGAGTTTTGTGTTGTGAAGTTTTCAAGTTTTGGGTAAAAGATTTGATGGATTATGGAACAAGGAGTGGCAAGAGCCTAAGCTTGGGGATTCCCATGGCACCACAAGATAATCTAAGGACACCTAAAAGCCAAAGCTTGGGGATGCCCCAGAAGGCATCCCCTCTTTCGTCTACTTCCATCGGTAACTTTACTTGGAGCTATATTTTTATTCACCACATGATATGTGTTTTGCTTGGAGCCTCTTGTATTATTTGAGTCTTTTTTGTTAGTTTTCCACAACCATCCTTCCTGTACACCCCTTTTGAGAGAGACACACGTGATTCGGAAATTGTTAGAATACTCTATGTGCTTCACTTATATCTTTTGAGTTATGTAGTTTTTGCTCTAGTGCTTCACTTATATCTTTTAAAGCACAGTGGTGGATTTGTTTTATAGAAACTATTGTTCTCTCATGCTTCACTTAGATTATTTTTGAGAGTCCTACAAAACAGCATGGTAATTTGCTTTAATTATGATAGTCATTCAAGATTAGTATTTTTTTTCTTATGAGTGTGTTGAATACTATGAGAAGTTTGATGCTTGATGATTGTTTTGAGATATGGAGATGGTGATATTAGAGTCATGCTAGTTGAGTAGTTTTGAATTTGAGAAATACTTGTGTTAAAGTTTGTGACTCCCATAGCATGCACGTATGGTGAACCGTTATGTGATGAAGTCGGAGCATGATCTATTTATTGATTGTCTTCCTTATGAGTGGCGGTCGGGGACGAGCGATGGTCTTTTCCTACCAATCTATCCCCCTAGGAGCATGCGCGTAATACTTTGCTTTGATAACTTGTAGAGTTTTGCAATAAGTATATGAGTTCTTTATGAGTAATGTTGAGTCCATGGATTATACACACTTTTCTTCCTACCACCATTGCTAGCCTCTCTAATACCGCGCACTTTTCGCCGGTATCATACACCCACCATATACCTTCCTCAAAACAGCCACCATACCTACCTATCATGGCATTTCCATAGCCATTCTGAGATATATTGCCATGCAACTTACCACCGTTTCGTTTACTATGACACGCTCCATCATTGTCATATTGCTTCGCATGATCATGTAGTTGACATCGTATTTGTGGCAAAGCCACCGTTCATAATTCTTTCATACATGTCACTCTTGATTCATTGCATATCCTGCACATCACGGAGGCATTCACATAGAGTCATATTTTGTTCTAAGTATTGAGTTGTAATTGTTGAGTTGTAAGTAAATAAAAGTGTGACGATCATCATTTTTAGAGCATTGTCCCAAGTGAGGTAAGGATGATGGAGACTATGATTCCCCCACAAGTCGGGATGAGACTCCGGACGAAAAAAAAGAGGCCATAAAAAAGAGAGAAGAAAAGGCCCAAATAAAAAAAATGAGAGAAAAAGAGAGAAGGGACAATGCTACTATCCTTTAACCACACTTGTGCTTCAAAGTAGCACCATGATCTTCATGATAGAGAGTCTCCTATGATATCACTTTTATATACTAGTAGGAATTTTCCATTATAGCTTCTGTCGATGGGCTTCCTCACACCCACTTAGTTTCTTTTGTGAGCTTTCATATTTATAGCTCTAGTATTCAGTATACTTCATATTTACTTGATATCATTGTTATTACTTTCTTATTAATTTTATTAAATTTTGTATTAAATTATTGATTTCACATCAAAATTATGTTTTTGTCATTGAGTAGGTAAATGATAAAAACATAATTTTTGATGTGGAATGCTACTTGGCATAATTTCAATGTAAATCTTCTTAATTGTGGTATGAATATTCAGATCCGAAAGATTCAAGACAAAAGTTCATATTGACATAAAAATAATAATCCTTCAAGTATACTAACTAAGCAATTATGTCTTCTCAAAATAACATGGCCAAAGAAAGTTATCCCTACAAAATCATATAGTCTGGCTATGCTCCATCTTCCCACACAAAAATATTTAAATCATGCACAACCCCGATGACAAGCCAAGCAATTGTTTCATACTTTAACATTTTCAAAACTTTTTCAATCTTCACGCAATACATGAGCGTGAGCCATGGATATAGCACTATATGTGGAATAGAATGGTGGTTGTGGAGAAGACAAAAAGAGGGAAGATAGTCTCACATCAACTAGGCGTATCAATGGGCTATGTCCATCAATAGATATCAATGTGAGTGAGTAGGGATTGCCATGCAACGGATGCACTAGAGCTATATGAAAGCTCAACAAAAGAAACTAAGTGGGTGTGCATCCAACTCGCTTGCTCACGAAGACCTAGGGCATTTGAGGAAGCCCATCATTGGAATATACAAGGCAAGTTCTATAATGAAAAATTCTACTAGTAGATGAAAGTGACAAAATGAGAGACTCTCTATCATGAAGATCTTGGTGCTACTTTGAAGCACAAGTGTGGTAAAAGGATAGTAGCATTGCCCCTTCTCTCTTTTTCTCTCATTTTTTCTCTTTTTTTTCTTTGGGCCTTTTCTCCTTTTTTATGGCCTCTTTTTTCTCTCTTTTTTTTTATTTTTCGTCTGGAGTCTCATCCCGACTTGTGGGGGAATCATAGTCTCCATCATCCTTTCCTTACTTGGGACAATGCTCTAATAATGATGATCATCACACTTTTATTTTTCTCACAACTCAACAATTACAACTCGATTCTTAGAACAAAATATGACTCTATATGAATGCCTCCATGGTGTAATCGGATATGCAATGAATCAAGAGTGACATGTATGAAAGAATTATGAACGGTGGCTTTGCCACAAATACGATGTCAACTACATGATCATGCTAGCAATATGACAATGATGGAGCATGTCATAATAAACGGAACGGTGGAAAGTTGCATGGCAATATATCTTGGAATGGCTATGGAAATGCCATAATAGGTAGGTATGGTGGCTGTTTTGAGGAAGATATATGGTGGTGTATGATACCGCGAAAAGTGCGCGTATTAGAGAGGCTAGCAATGGTGGAAGGATGGGAAAAGTGTGTATAATCCATGGACTCAACATTAGTCATAAAGAACTCATATACTTATTGCAAAAATCTAGAAGTTATCAAAGCAAAGTATTACACGCATGCTCCTAGGGATAGATTGGTAGGAAAAGACCATCGCCGTCCCCGACCGCCACTCATAAGGAAGACAATCAATAAATAAATCATGCTCCGAAGTTCATCACATAACGGTTCACCATAATGCATGCTACGGGAATCACAAAGTTCAACACAAGTATTCATTAAATTCACAACTACTCAACTAGCATGACTCTAATATCACCATATTCATATCTCAAAACAATTATCAAGCATCAAACTTTTCTTAGTATTCAACGCACTCAAAAGAAAGTTTCAGATATCTTGAATACCAAGTATATTAATATTTAAGCAAATTACCATGCCATTAACGACTCTCAAAATAATCTAAGTGAAGCATGAGAGATCAATAGTTTCTTTAAAACAAATATACCACCGTGCTCTAAAAGATCTAAGTGAAGCACTAGAGCAAAAATTATCACGCTCAAAAGATATAAGTGAAGCACTATGAGCAAAACTATCAAGCTCAAAAGATATAAGTGAAGCACATAGAGTATTCTATCAAATTCCAATTTACATATGGCTCTCTCAAAGGTGTGTACAGCAAGGATGATTGTGGTAAACTAAAAAGCAAAGACTAATATAACACACGACGCTCCAAGCAAAACACTTATCATGTGGTGAATAAAAATATAGCCCCAAGTAAAGTTACCAATGAACGAAGACGAAAGAGGGGATGCCTTCCCGGGGCATCCCCAAGCTTAGGATTTTGGCTATTCTTGAATATCTTGGGGTGCCATGGGCATCCCCAAGCTTAGGCTTGCCACCCTTTATTCCATAGTCAATAAAAGCTTTACCCAAAACTTGAAAACTTCACAACACAAAACTCAATAGAAATCTCGTGAGCTCCGTTAGAGAAAGAAAACAAAAGACTACTTTAAGGTACTGTAATGAACTCATTCTTTATTTATATTGGTGTTAAACCTACTGTATTCCAACTTCTCTATGGATTATAAACTATTTTACTAGCCATAGATTCATCAAAATAAGCAAACAACACACGGAAAACAGAATCTGTCAAAAACAGAACCGTCTGTAGTAATCTGTAACTAACGCAAACTTCTGGAACTCCAAAAAATCTACCAAAATTAGAAGACCTAGAAAATTTGTTTATTGATCAGAAGCAATTGGAATCACTATTTTATTACGTTCTAGTGATTTTTAACAATTTGGGCACTGAGCGCAAAGTTTCTGGAAATTACAGCAAGATCAAATAACTATCATCCAAGAAGATCCAATAGGTTTAACTTGGCACAAACACTAATTAGAAGATAAAACCACATCTAAACAGAAGCTAGATGTATTATTTATTCCTAAACATAAACAAAAACAAAAAACATAAAGAAAATTGGGTTGCCTCCCAACTAGCGCTATCGTTTAACGCCCCTAGCTAGGCATACAAGCGAGGATAGATCTAATGAGTGCCATCTTTGGCACTAAACTCATAAGTAGCACACATGATTGATTCATAAGGTAATTTAACTTTATTTCTTGGAAAGTGCTCCATGCCTTTATTTAAGGGAAATTGGATCTAATATTCCCTTCCTTCATATCAATAATCGCACCAATCGTTCTAAGGAAAGGTCTACCAAGAATAATAGGACATGAAAGATTGCAATCTATATCAAGAACGATAAAATCTACGGGCTCCAAATTTCTATTTGCAACGATAAGAACATCATTGATCCTTCCCATAGGATTTTTAATGGTGGAATCCGCAAGGTGCAAATTTAACGAGCAATCATCAAGATCATGGAAACCTAGAATATCACATAAAGTTTTCGGAATCGTGGAAACACTAGCACCCAAATCACACAAAGCAAAACACTCGTAATCTTTAATTTTAATCTTTATAGTAGGTTCCCACTCATCATTAAGTTTCCTAGGTATAGAAACTTCCAAATTAAGTTTTTCATCATAAGATTGCATTAAGGCATCAACAATATGCTTGGTAAAAGCTTTATTTTGACTATAAGCATGAGGAGAATTAACAATGGCTTGCAACAAGGAAATACAACCTTTTAAAGAGCAATTGTCATAATTAAATTCCTTGAAGTCCGAGATAGTAGGTTCAACATTATTAGAAGTTGAGGATTCTCCAATCTCACTTTTACCAAATTTAACATTAAGATCTAAAGATTCCAAATTCTTGGGACGCCTTCTAGGCAAAGTTGATTCATCATCAGTCCCATAATCATCAAAGTTCATATTGCAAAACATAGATCTAATTGGAGATGCATCAATAACTTTAAGATCCTCATCATTATTTTCACGGAAAATAGACGAACATGCTTTTATAAAGCTCTCTTTCTTAGCACGCAATCTAGCGGTTCTTTCCTTGCACTCGTCAATGGAAATTCTCATTACTTTGAGAGACTCATTGATATCATGCTTAGGAGAAGAAGATCCAAGTTTAAGAGAATTAACATCAAGCTTAAAAGTCTATCAACGTTCCTAGCCAAATCATCAACTTTGAGCAATTTTTCTTCAAGCATAGCATTAAAATTCTTTTGAGAGATCATAAATTCTTTCACGCTATTCTCAAAATCAGAGGGCATATTATTAAAATTACCATAAGAATTATTTTAGGAATTTCCATAATTATTGGAGGGATTACTAGGGAACGGTCTAGCATTAAAATTTCCTCTATAAGCATTGTTTCCAAAACTATTCCTACCAACAAAATTCACATCCATAGATTCATTATTATTCTCAATCAAGGAAGACAAAGGCATATCATTGGGATCAAGAGGAGTATTTTTAGTAGCAAGCATCTTCATAAGTTCATCCATCTTTCCACTCAAAACATTGATTTCTTCTATAGCATGCACTTTTTTACTAGAAGATCTTTCGATGTGCCATTGAGAATAATTAGCCATAATATTATCAAGTAACTTTGTAGCATCTCCTAACGTGATTTCTATAAAGGTGCCTCCCGCGGCCGAATCTAAGAGATTTCTAGAAGCAAAGTTCAAACCAGCATAAAATTTTTGTATGATCATCCATAAGTTCAAACCATGAGTAGGGCAATTACGAAGCAGCAATTTCATTCTTTCCCAAGATTGAGCAACATGCTCATGATCAAGTTGTTTAAAATTCATAATATCGTTCCTAAGAGTGATGATCTTAGCGGGAGGAAAATACTTAGAGATAAAAGCATCTTTGCACTTGTTCCAAGAATCAATACTATTTTTAGGCTGACGAAAACCAAACTTTAGCGCGATCTCTAAGTGAAAACGGAAATAACTTCAATTTGACAACATTGTTATCCGTATCTTTCTTCTTTTGCATATCACACAAATCAACAAAGTTTTTTAGATGAGTAGTGGCATCTTCACTAGGAAGGCCAGCGAATTGATCTTTCATAACAAGATTCAGCAAAGCGGTATTGATTTCACAAGACTCATCATTATTAAGAAGAGCAATCAGAGTACTAAGGAAATCATTATTATTCATATTCGAGAAGTCACACAACTTGGTATTATCTTGCGCCATGGCAACAAGTAATCCAACACACAAGCAAACAGAAAAACGATGAGCAAAAGGAGAGGAGGATCTTTGGGAAAGAGAGGGCAAATAAAACGCGGCAAGGGTGAAGTGGGGGAGAGGAAAACGAGAGGCAAATGGCAAATAATGTAAATGCGAGGGAGATAGGTTTGTGATGGGTACTTGGTATGTCTTGACTTGAGAGAAGACCTCCCCGGCAACGGCGCCAGAAATCCTTCTTGCTACGTCTTGAGCTTATGCGTTGGTTTTCCTCAAGAGGAGAGGGTGATGCAACAAAGTGTAGCGTAGTATTTCCCTCAGTTTTGAGAACCAAGGTATCAATCCAAAGAGGGAGGCTCCTCAAAAGTCCCACGCACCTACACAAACAAAGCGAGAACTCGCAACCAACGCAATAAAGGGGTTGTCAATCCCTTCACGGCCACTTCATGTAAAGTGAGATCTAATAAAGATAGTACGATAAGGTAAATATATTTTTGGTATTTTATAATATAGATGCAAAAAGTAAAGATGCAAATAAAAGTAGACTGGAAACAAGTATGATAAGAGATAGACCCGGGGGCCATAGGTTTCACTAGTGGCTTCTCTCAAGATAGCATAAGTATTACGGTGGGTGAACAAATTACTGTCGAGCAATTGATAGAAAAGCGCATAGTTATGAGATTATCTAGGCATGATCATGTATATAGGCACCATGTCCATAACAAGTAGACCGACTCCTGCCTGCATCTACTACTATTACTCCACACGTCGACCGCTATCTAGCATACTTATTAAGTTCATAAGAACAGAGTAACGCCTTAAGCAAGATGACATGAAGTAGAGGGATAAACTCATGCAATTTGATATAAACCCCATCTTGTTATCCTCGATGGCAACAATACAATACGTGCCTTGCAACCCTTTACATCACTGGGTAAGGACAGAAGATTGAACCCAAAGCTAAGCACTTCTCCCATGGCAAGAAAGATCAATCTAGTAGGCCAAACCAAACTGATAATTCAAGAGACTTGCAAAGATAACTTAATCATACATAAAAGAATTCAGAGAAGATTCAAATATTATTCATAGATAAACTTGATCATAAACCCACAATTCATCGGATCTCGACAAACACACCGCAAAAAGAGATTACATCGAATAGATCTCCACAAGAGAGGGGGAGAACATTGTATTGAGATCCAAAAAGAGAGAAGAATCCATCTAGCTAATAACTATGGACCTGTAGGTCTGTGGTAAACTACTCACAACTCATCGGAGGGGCAAGGATGTTGATGTAGAGGCCCTCCATGCTTGATTCCCCCTCCGACAGAGTGCCGACGAAGGCTCCAAGATGGGATCTCGCGGATACAGAAGGTTACGGTGGTGGAAATTGTGTTTCGTGGTGCCCTTGGATGTTTTCGGGGTATAGAGGTATATATAGGAAGAATAAGTACGTCGGTGGCCGCCCGAGGGGCCCACGAGATAGGGGGCGCGCCCTATAGGGGGGGCGCCCTCCTATCTCGTGGAGGCTCCGGTTGCTTCTTGACTTGCACTCCAAGTTCTCTGGATCACGTTCGGTGAGAAAATCACGTTCCCGAAGGTTTCATTCCGTTTTGACTCCGTTTGATATTCCTTTTCTTCGAAATACTGAAATAGGCAAAAAAACAGCAATATGGGGTGGGCCTCCGGTTAATAGGTTAGTCCCAAAAATGATATAAAAGTGGAAAATAAAGCCTAAAACAGTAGATAAAGTAGCATGGAGCAATCAAAAATTATAGATACATTGGAGACGTATCAGACATTATTGGGCTTTATTATACACTTTTATATTATTTTTGGGACTAACCTATTAACCGAAGGCCCAACCCAGAATTGTTGTTTTTTGCCTATTTTAGAGTTTCACAGAAAAAGAATATCAAACGGAGTCCAAACGGAATGAAACCTTCGGGAACGTGATTTTCGGAACGAACGTGATCCAGAGAACTTGGACCCTACATCATCAACCGGGAGGGCACGAGGTAGGGGGCGCGCCTACCCCCCAGGGCGCGCACTCCACCCTCGTGGGCCCCTGTTGCTCCACCGACGTACTCCTTCCTCCTATATATACCTACGTGCCCCCAAACTACCAGACACGGAGCCAAAACCTAATTCCACCACCGCAACCTTCATGCCCGTGAGATCCCATCTTGGGGCCTGTTAGGAGCTCACGGAGGGGCATCGATCACGGAGGGCTTCTACATCAACACCATATCCTCTCCGATGATGTGTGAGTAGTTTACCTTAGACCTTTGGGTCCATAGTTATTAGCTAGATGGCTTCTTCTCTCTTTTTGGATCTCAATACAATGTTCATGGAGATCTATTCGATGTAATCTTATTTTGCGGTGTGTTTGTTGAGACCGATGAATTGTGGGTTTATGATCAAGTTTAACAATATTTGAATCTTCTCTGAATTCTTTTATGTATGATGGGTTATCTTTGCAAGTCTCTTTGAAGAATCAGGTTGGTTTGGCCTACTAGATTGATCTTTCTTGCCATGGGAGAAGTGCTTAGCTTTGGGTTCAATCTTATGTGTCCTTTCCAAAGGATGTGAGCTACTCGATCCTCGCGTACACCTTTTTTCGCCACGCATCACAAGGCGACTATTGCGTGATTTGACGGGATTGCTTGGACCCACAAGTCAGCCACTCGGGAGAAGGCCTCATATAAGGCGATGCAGCTGGGGTTTTCTGCACAGTGCGCCTCATTCTCCCCCTTTCTCCTCTGTTTCTCCATCGTATCCACTTCTGCTCTCGGCGCCGCCGGCTCGCTTGAGCTCCGTCCGCTGCAATGGGGAAAGACAAGACGGCGGCCTTGGAGCGCGTGAAGAAGGCGACGGCGAAGGCGAAGGGGAAGAAGACCAGCCGGGGTGGATCTTCTCGAGATCTGGCCTGCTGCGCGGCTGGATCCAGGTCGATTGCATTCGGTCAACGGTCCAGCAAGGCGACATTAATGAGCTAGTTGAGGGGGGGACTGATTCCCCACGGATCAGGGTGGCTCCCGGAGGACGAGTCCGAGCCGCGGCCGTAGGAGGGTGAGTGTGTCCTCCTCGCCACCCACGTCGACCGTGGTTTTTCTTTGCCTCCCCGCCCTTTCTTCCGAGGTTTCTTGAACTTCTTTGGAGCACAACTTCATCACTTTTCCTCCAACACCATCGTGTACCTTGCTGCGTTCGTGTCCATGTGCGAGAATTTCCTAGGTTGTCGACCACACTGGGGTCTCTTCAAACACATTTTCACCTGTCGTTCTTAGTCGGTCAAAAAGGCCAATCCGAGTGATGAGAGGACTCATGTGATCTAGATGTGTGGGGGTCTTGGGGTCCAAATGAGAGGTAAGAGTACTTTCCCAGCCATGATTCTCCCCGAGTCAGTCAGAGGGTGGCAATCGACCTGGTTCTACTGCAAAGACCAGCCAACTCCAGGCTAGTCGACTGGACTTCCCCCCTTTTCCATGGCTCGAGTCGAGAAGCCCTCTGCCTTGAAAGTGACTCTGATGGAGAAAGCAGAGGTGAAGGTGTTGGTCGAGCGAGTAGTCCAGCTTGTTCGTGATGGCGTGACTGGCATGGATCTGCTGGAGGTCTTCCTCAGACGATGCATTCAGCCGGTTCAAGCTCACGACCATCCGATGTGGATGTATTCGGGCATCGATGATACCACTCGGATCCACCCAGAGGATATGATGGAGCAGTGGTAGAGAGGCATCACTGGCAACAAGGATAACCCCAGGGGGTCCAGGAGAATCCCTCCACTCGACAACTCATATGAACCAGACAAGGTCCAACTCTAAACTTCTGGGTGTTTCCTTGATCTATCATGTAATTGCTTTTTGCCTATCGACTGACATTTGTTCCACTTGTTGTCTTTCAGGCCCTTACTGATATGTACTCGATGCCCAACGGAGAGCAGGATCAGGACCCGGAAGGGGAGGCGAGCGGAGGCGAGAGCGGCGAGTGGCATTCTAACGCAGGAGACGACGACGAAAGCAACGACTTAGCGACAGCGAGGAATTCAACTCGCCTCCTCGCACCGAAAGGCAGTCCAAGCACTCCCATGACCCGGCGAGTATCCGTGGCAAAGCGATCGGACCGACAGACCTCGAGCGCCCATTTGACGTCTTCTCCAAATACCGACTGAGAAGGCCCTGAAGCAGTCCAAAGTTGAAGCATCGAAGTCTTGGAAGACCCTGCCCAAAATCAAAATTGATATCCTCGTTGCTTCTGCGTGAGTGTTTTGTCTTCATTTTTACCCGAGGTTCTGTGTTGTCTATTCTTTTCTTGGTTTGACCGAATGAATCTTGAAACCAGCAGTGCCGCTACCTCTGGGACTTCTGCTTACAAAACGAGGACGAGGACATGGAAGATGCGGTTACTTATAACCCTGGTATGACCTTCGTAATCTTGTCTTTGTTTTGTCGATTGAACTACGGTCGATTGAATTCTGGCGACTGATCTTTTTGCAGCTCCTCCCAATGTCATTGATCTTCCACACTACGACGAGGATGTGCCGCTGAGGCCCTTGGGAAGGAGAAACAGGAAGACGTCAACTGGCAAGATGCCTCAGTCGACGCCGGTGATGGAACCTGTAATCCAGGAGGCCGTCGATGCCAACCGGACTTCTGTCACCTTCGCCATACCACTGTCGAGTGCTCAGCCTTCAGCGTCAACCGCGCAGACTCCAGCCGATCCACCTTCACTTTTTGCTGCACATCACGTCCCGGAGGACCAGGTGGGTGCTGCTAAGGAGGCTATACGTCAGGCGGGTATTATGATGGAGCAGATGAAGATGGTCCGGGAGGCCAGCCAAGCTGCTTATGACGCCTTTCAGCTCTCGAGCAACGCCCGTGTTAGTAGATTACCGACTGACTCTTTAGCTTGTCGCTTGTTCTGTTAGGATATGCTACCTGAAAACTTTCTTTGAAGGATCTTTCCATCAGTCTGCGTTTTGCATTGGTACATCCACTGGGTGTTTTGATATGCTGTTGACTAGAGTTGTGTCTTGAATCGACTAAGTTATGTCGATTAAATCTTTGAACCAGTGGGGGCACGCTAAGTGCACCCACTGGGTGTAGTCCCCGAGACCATAGTTGACTGCGGGCAGTCGACTGTGGTCTGAGAGTTGGAATTTTCTCACTCGGCCTGGACATACCATGTCAAGTGGAAACTGGACCAGTGGGGCCACGCTAAGTGCACCACTGGGTGTAGTCCCCGAGACTACTGTTGGATGTTTGATTCGGCAGTAGTCTTAGAACCTGTTGAATTTATCACTTTATTGTTCTGAAGTAACCAATCTTTTCACCTGCCGACTAACTGTCCTTTGATTACAGAAATCCTGTCAACTTGGAGCTCATTTTGCTGACCTGGAGCAGAAGCAGATTCAGCTCAATCTCGATCTGGAGCTAGCCAAGACGAACTTGCAGAAGGCCAAAGATGAAGCTGCTGGTATGAAAAATTTGTCGAACGTTTAGTTGTTCAACTGGGTGTTGTTTGCTTTTTCTGAGCCGAGTGTTTCTTTCAGAAACAATGAACCAAGCTCTGGCGAAGATGGATCTGGACCTTGCAACCGCGCAGAAAGCAGCCGACGAGAAAACTACACTCGCTGACCAGAAGCTGGCTTCAGTCGGCAAGCTACAGGAAGAGAATGCTAAGCTGAAAACTTCCCTTGATGAATCCAACAAGGAGGCGACTCGTCTGAAGAAAGACAAGAAGAACCTGACCGAAAAGATGGAAGGCATTGCTTGCAAGCGGGACGATCTGGAGAACTATCTAGGAGGGCTTGCCAAGAAGTTGTTCATCATGCTTGAAGGTGCTTTCCTTTGTCCGACTGACTTGTTGTTGTCGACTCGATATACAACCATTGACTCATCGTTGTATTGTGTGTGCAGAATTTTGCCAGAACTTCGAGGAAGAAACTGGGTGAGTTGAAACAAGCTTGGACCCCATCCTCTCTCATGTAAAAGACGAAGCTGCTATGAACGTGCTCCGACTGGAATCCCGTGTCGCTGGTGTTGTCGACTACCTTGCTCGACTGAAAGTCGCAGTGTCGCGAATCGACACAGCACTCTGGCCAAGGGCGATGCTCCAAAATGACCTCGAGTCTTTGATGGCTCGACTCAACGAGGTTCCTGGTCGAGTGCAGGAATGGAAGAAGTCTTCCGCTTTATGCGGTGCTGATGTGGCTCTGTCTTTGGTTCGTGTCCACTGCAAGGAACCGCGAGAAGAGAAGCTAGCAGCAATCAAGGTCGCCAATACCAAAAGGCACGACTTACAATCTTTCATGGAAACCTTCATTACTGCCGCCACTCGGATTGCTGACGAAATTGACTTGGACGAATTCATCGAGCCCGCTAGCCCACCTCCCGCCGAGTGAACAAACTTTATGCCTCACCTTAAATTTGCCTCGGGATGCCGAGTGATTTTGTACCCGTTAAACTCCTTCGGGCTTGATGCCTGAGTACTTTAATCCGTGGTCTGGAACCTTAGGATTTATCTGAACTTGGTTTATCTCTGAATATGCTTGTGTTTGTCTTCGAGTGGAACTTGCTCTTCACTCGGAATAGTCTTTGAACTTGTGCTGCAGCTCTAAGGAGAAGGTAACAGTCGACCTGCACCTCGTCGTCCTTGCGGATCAGGATGGAGCGCACATTGTACTTACAGCGCAGCTCTGAGGAGAAGGTCGCAGTCGACCTGCACCTCGTCGTCCTTGCGGATCAGGATGGAGCGCACATTGTACTTGTGGCGCAACTCTGAGGAGAAGGTCGTAGTCGACCTACACCTCGTCGTCCTTGTGGATCGGGATGTAGCGCACGTTGTACTTGTGGCGCAGCTCTGAGGAGAAGGTCGTAGTCGACCTACACCTCGTCGTCCTTGCGGATCGGGATGTGTTTCAAACTTAGGCGAGTACTGGACTGCAGCTAAGCCCCCGAGTGGGAGGGTTGCTCACCACTCGGTAGGATTTTTCAAACTTAGGCGAGTACCGGACTGCAGCTAAGCCCCCGAGTGAGAGGGTTGCTCACCACTCGGTAGGATTTTCAATCTTAGGCTAGCATCGGACTGCAGCTAAGCCCCAGAGTGGGAGGGTTACTCACCACTCGGTAGGATTTTTCAAACTTAGGCGAGTACTGGACTACAGCTAAGCCCCCGAGTGGTAGGGTTGCTCACCACTAGGTAGGATTTTTCAAACTTAGGCGAGTACTGGACTGCAGCTAAGCCCTCGAGTGAGAGGGTTGCTCACCACTCGGTAGGATTTTTCATACTTAGGCGAGTACTGGACTGCAGCTAAGCCCCCGAGTGAGAGGGTTGCTCACCACTCGATAGGATTTTTCAAACTTAGGTTAGCACTGGACTGCAGCTAAGCCCCCCGAGTGGGAGGGTTGCTAACCACTCGATAGGATTTTTCAAACTTAGGGGAGTACTGGACTGCGGCTAAGCCCCCGAGTGAGAGGGTTGCTCACCACTCGGTAGGATTTTTCAAACTTAGGCGAGTACTAGACTGCAGCTAAGCCCCCGAGTGGGAGGGTTGCTCACCACTGAGTAGGATTTTTCAAACTGAGGCGAGTAATGGACTGCAGCTAAGCTCCCGAGTGGGAGGGTTTCTCACCACTCGGTAGGATTTTACAAACTTTGGCGAGTACTGGACTGCAGCTAAGCTCCCGAGTGGGAGGGTTGCTCACCACTTCAGGGATTTTCAAACTTAGGCAGTCTTGGACTGCAGCTAAGCCCCGAGTGGGAGGGTTGCTCACCACTCGGTAGGATTTTTCAAACTTAGGCTAGCTTGGACTGCAGCTAAGCCCCCGAGTGGGAGGGTTGCTCACCACTCGGTAGGATTTTTCAAACATAGGCGAGTACTGGACTGGAGCTAAGCCCCCGAGTGAGAGGGTTGCTCACCACTCGGTAGGATTTTTTAAACTCAGGGGAAACGGATTCACAGCTAAGCCCCCGAGTGGGAGGCTTGCTCACCACTCGGTAGGATTTTTTAAACTTAGGCGAAACAGATTCGCAGCTAAGCCCCCGAGTGGGAGGCTTGCTCACCACTCGGTAGGATATTTTAAACTTAGGCGAAACGGATTCGCAGCTAAGCCCCCGAGTGGGAGGCTTGCTCACCACTCGGTAGGATTTTTCAAACTTAGGCGAAATGGATTCGCGGCTAAACCACCCACTGGGGGATTCTAAACATATGAATAAGCCACGACAATAATTTCAGAGGACTATAAAACTCTGTCTTTGATAAACAAACCAAAAGTTATTTCTTAGTACATCTCAACAGACTGAGTGCTTAAGTATAAAAATGCGGAGCAACTCTGCATTCCAAGCGTGTGGCTCGTCCTTCTTGTGCTCGACGTTATAGAGGTGATACGCTCCGTTGTGGAGCACTTTGGTGATGATGAAGGGGCCTTCCCAAGCAAGAGCGAATTTGTGTGGTTTCTGCTGATCCACTCGAAGGACCAAGTCTCCTTCTTGAAATGCTCGACCCCTCATGTTTCTGGCATGGAACCGACGCAGGTCTTGCTGATAAATGGTCGAACGGTTTAAGGCCATCTCTCTTTCTTCTTCTAGGAGATCAACTGCATCTTGCCGAGCCTGTTCTGCTTCATCTTCTGAGAAAACCTCGACTCGGGGTGCATTGTGAAGCAAGTCACTTGGAAGGACAGCTTCAGCCCCATAGACTAGGAAGAATGGAGTTCGACCAATCGACCGGTTAGGAGTTGTCCTCAATTCCCAAAGAACTGATGGAAGTTCATCGACCCAGGCGCCTGCTGCATGCTTGAGGTCACGCATCAATCGGGGTTTCAGTCCTTTGAGAATCAATCCGTTTGCTCTTTCAGCTTGTCCATTTGACTGGGGACGACCGACCAAAGCATAGTCGACCCGAGTGCCCTGGGAAGCGCAAAAGGCTCTGAACTCATCAAAATCGAAGTTCGACCCATTATCTGTGATGATGATGTGCGGGACGCCATATCTGAATGTTAACTCTCTGATGAAGCTTACGGCAGTACTTGCTTCGAGCTTTTTGATAGGCTTGGCTTCAATCCATTTGGTAAACTTGTCGACTGCTACGTGCACATGGGTGAAGCCACTTCTGCTAGTCCTCAAAGGTCCAACCATATCTAATCCCCAAACATCAAAGGGCCAGACGAGTGGAATGGTCTTCAAGGCTGATGCAGGCTTGTGAGACATGTTGGAGTAGAACTGGCAACCTTCACATTTGTCGACTATGTCCTTTGTCATTCCATTTGCTCGCGGCCAATAAAATCCCGCTCGGTATGCTTTGGCCGCAATGGTCCGAGAGGACGCATGGTGACCACAGGTCCCCGAGTGGATATCGTTGAGGATCACTCGACCTTCTTCTGGTGTTATGCACTTCTGAGCAACTCTGGTAACACTTTCTCTGTAAAGTTTTCCACCCATTACTGTGAAAGCTTTAGATCGACGGACAATCTGACGGGCCTCTTCTTCATCCTCTGGGAGCTCTTTCCTGAGAATATATGCAATGTATGGCACTGTCCAATCGGGAATGGCGACCAAAACTTCCATAACCAAGTCGACCACGGCTGGGACCTCGACTTCAGTCGGATCAGTAGGGCTCTTAGGTTGTGGGGGATCCTCCGTAAAGGGATCCTCTTGGACAGACGGTGTGCGAAGATGCTCCAAGAACACTTTACTAGGAATAGGCTCATGCTTGGAACCTATCTTTGCCAAATCATCAGCTGCTTGATTTTTCAGTCAGGGTATATGATGGAGCTCTAACCTCTCAAACTTCTTTTCTAACTTTCTCACTGCATTACAATAACCAGTCATAGCCGGGCTCCTGACGTCCCACTCCTTCATCACTTGATTAACCCCAAATCCGAGTCGCCGTAGACCATTAGGCGACGGACGCCAAGTGAAATGGCCATACGCAACCCGTACAGATGTGCTTCATATTCAGCTTTGTTGTTGGAGGAATCAAAATGAATCTGAAGAACATAGTTGAGTCTGTCTCCTCGGGGGGATACCAAAACCACCCCAGCACCAGAACCATTCAACATCTTGGATCCGTCCAGTGCTCCAAATGAAACTGAGTCGGTTATTGCTGCTCAACCCACTCGGCGAGGAAATCTGCTATAGCTTGGGACTTGATAGCTTTCTTTGCCTCAAACTTGATATCCAGTGGAAGAAGTTCAATCACCCACTTTTCCACTCGACCAGTTGAATCTCTGTTGTTTAGAATTTCTAACAATGGTGCTCGCTGACGACTGTAATGGAATGATCAAAAAAATAGTGTGCAACCTTATTCATGGTCATGTAAATCCCATAGACAAGCTTCTAATAATGAGGATATCTTTGCTTGGATGGAATGAAGACTTCAGAAATATAGTACACTAGGCGCTGAACTTTATAGGTTTTTCCTTCTTCTTCCTGCTCGACCGTGAGCACTGTACTGACAACTTGTCTAGCGGCTGCAATATAAAGCAGTAAAGGCTCTTTGCTGATTGGGGCAGCAAGCACCGGCTGGGTGGAAAGCAGGGTTTTGAGTTCCGCAAACGCTGCATCAGCTTCAGGAGTCCACTCGAACTTGTCAGATTTCTTCATCAGTCGGTAAAGAGGCAATGCCTTTTCACCGAGTGTAACATCCCAAAATTCTAAATTTTGGAATGTTATAAACAAATAGATAGTTTTGATTGATTGTTTGATTGATTGACTGAAAGTGAGTGAGTTTGAAACTTTTTGAAAGTTAAATGAGAGGGAATAAAAGGACTTTCCCAAACTTTCATTTTTGCTTTTATGATCTTCGGGAATTCAAATTATTTTCATCACAAGACCCTGGAAGAAGTTACGATTTTATCGATAGACAATCTTATAGGAGTTTACGCTAAACCTGAGTGTTGTGAAGAAACGATAGATGTTTGTTTGGCTTGCAGAATCAATGGATTTATCCGAACCTGGTTCGTCGACAAGAGAAATTCTGCAATGCTTGTGAGGATGACCGAGTGTTAGAATGCGAGATTCGCTAAACCATGTACAAGGTAATGATTTGGGTGCGGGATGGATTGATCACCATACCGACTTACTCTTATTATTCACTTTGCTATATGGGATGGTAAATCTGAGTGACTTACCTATAGTAGTGAGACGACGATCAAAACCTTGTTGAACCTTTGAATGGTATAAGCATTTTTTCCCATGTACACGACAGTTGTTGCCAACCGTAGGTCATACGGTGAGGTTCAACCCAGACCCATTTCCTGCAGGAAAAACCATAAATTGTTGACCGCCATGAGATATTGATAGTTGATTAGTATTGGCGCCAGACCCGTCAGCTAAGAAGACCCAGTTTCGGGATAACCTTACCAAGAGGAAAGGACAAAATAATTGGGGAAAAGGTTATGCCACTACCGGAAGAGCCCAGAGAAGGAATTATCCTTAAGATCTGAGAAGACCGACATCATCAAGAATAAGGATGGAGTATATGAGTTTTTGATGGAACCTTAACAATGCTTCTAAGGGTGGTAGCACCCGAGACCCCGGAGACGATCGATGGATTTTGAGAAGACCCCCAAACCCAACCTTTTTCTTGCTAGCCTCTCCGAATCTCGAGGACGAGATTCATTTTAAGGGTGGTAGTTTGTAACATCCCAAAATTCTAAATTTTGGAATGTTATAAACAAATAGATAGTTTTGATTAATTGTTTGATCGATTGACTGAAAGTGAGTGAGTTTGAAACTTTTTGAAAGTTAAATGAGAGGGAATAAAAGGACTTTCCAAAACTTTCATTTTTGCTTTTATGATCTTCGGGAATTCAAATTCTTTTCATCACAAAACTCTGGAGAGAAGATGACATGACTTCTTCCATTTATTTAAATGACAAGGGGTGTTGAAAATATTTGAATTTCATTTGAGAATATTTCTAATTCAGGAACTTTATGCAACTCAATGATTTTCACGAGCGAAGATAAAATGACTTCTTCAAAACAAATGAAATATGAGTTGGGAGTTTCAAAGAATTCAATTCAAAGTTCTTTGAATTTATTTTCAATTTGGAGTTATTTGAGTTTTATTCAAATTATTTTTCTCCAAAAATAAAATATATGGAAAATAGGGTAACATGATTCCCTACATCAGAAAATTGGAGAGAAAGTAATTTGAAGTCATTTTGGTATTTTTAAAATGATTTTTTTTGGATTTTATTGGACCAGAAGCACTCTTTGCTTTATTTGAATTTGTGTGAATTTTATTTAATGCTATAGAAATGTCCATGTTGTAGGAAATCTTTTTCTGAAAATTTTGATATATTATATGCCTATATAATATTGTCATTCTATTTTGTTTTATTATTTTTTCTCTCTGTTTGTTTTAAAAAAAACTTCTTCCCTCGAACTGGGCCGGCCCAGCTCCCAGCCAGGCCGCGGCCCAGCTCCGCGCCGCCTTGCCCGTCGTCCCGATCGGACTCCTCGAGTCCGGCGCCTGGCTGCCTTGCCCACGCCACCGCCCCTCCCCTGGCCTTTAAAAGGCGGGCCTTGACGCCCCGACTCCCCTCTCTCCCCTCGCTCGCCGCCCCGCCGCCCAAGTCGCCGCCGCCGGCGAGATCCGCCAAGCGCCGCCGCCCGAAACCGCCACCCTCGCCGCCTATGCCCACCGCCGTCGCCACCACCGCACCCGCCGCCCAGCGCCGCACCTCCCCGTGCTCTCCGCCGTCCTCGACGACCGCCGGAGCCGCCGCCCCGCCTCGCCGGAGTACGCAGCCTCGCCGGAGAGCTGCCGGCTTTCCGCCGAAAACCGCCAAACCGCCGTGGACCGGTAAAACCCGCTAAAAAAACCGCCCGGTTTTTCTTTATTATTCTAGATCGGTTTTTGTTTTTTTTGAATAGTTTAGTTTGCGAGCGTTCATTAGTTAGGGTCCGGTAGTGAACGAGTTCGTTCGTTAGCTTTCTGTAGCGGGCGTTCGCCCGGTAGATTTTTTTTCTTTTTCTTTTTATTTTAGTCAGGGACCTATCCGTAATTAGTTTCTTTACCGTTTAGCCCCTGATTTTCAAACCTTCGTAACTTTTTGCCCGTTTGTCCAAAATCAACAAAACCAACGCCCACTTCTTCATTATGATCCCCTCTATCCAGTAATCCAACTCAAACATGTTTTTGAAAGTTTTAAAATTTGAATTCAAACAGATTTGTATTCAAACTTCGTTCGATCATAACTTGAGTTTTATAACTCCGATTTAGTTGATTCTTTTTGCAAATCAAAGCTCTTGACATAAACTTTCTGATAAGGCCAAATTCACATAATTTTGGTACTGTTAGAAATTGTTTTATGTTGCAAGAGTTATTTGCTTGATTTTGATGTTTTCTGAATAGTTTTCTTCGTTCTTTCCGATCTTTTGAGTGATTGCTTATGTGTGGTTACTATTGCTTGCTTACGATAGATTGACCGGAGTGTGACGAATAGTACTATCAGGAGTTGAGTGTGAATCATCTTCATCAACATTGCAGGCAAGTAACACTTGATCATATTTCCTTTCATACCCAGTTTTTATGCATTAGTTCAACCCTCAAACATTGCATGGTTAGGATGTCATTAATTTGTGGGTTGGGAAGTAGATGATGAGGTAGGAACATATTGCCCTGTTACTATCAAACCCTCGGGAGTTACTTCTACGTGTTGCTTATATTGCTATGCTATGCTCAGAGACGTGGTTTGGGTTTGAGAGATATTCATGATGAGATGTGAGATTGTTAATTAATGGTTTACTTTAAGGTGGCAACTTAAATACACATCTGGGTGGATTGAGGCACCGGGGAACCCAAAGGTGTTGTCTGCTTTTACTTTTTGAAATCCAGGGTACCCGTGTGATCTTCCTATGGACCGCCACCTGTGCTCAAAGGGAACTGAGATTATTCATGCTAGAAACTTCCGTGTGCAGCCACAAGCTATTATGGGCTCTAGCATAGTTGAGTAAGTTAAGTGAAGCTCTTGAAGAGGTAGATCAGCAGGTAGTGGGTTTTGTAGGTTTGGTATGATCTATCCGGAGTAGAGAGTTAATGTTTCCGAAAGACTGTGTCTCGGTCATCTGTTTCTCAAACACCATGTAGTGCGAGAAATCAACGGAGGCGATCGAGTCTTGTGGGGAAAAGTGCGCAAACCTCTGCAGAGTGTACAATCTAATCATGGTAAGCCGTGTCCCCGGTTATGGACAAATTCGAGTATCTAGTACCTGAGTAATTACATGTATCTCATCACTCTAAATTAATATTGTTGGGTTGTTAATTACTTTAATTGGGATTGAGTTGGGGTTATACCTTCTCAATGATGTTTCAACCACCATGATAGTTAAATTAAAGTCTATTCCTTTGATGTAGGGAAAAATTGGCTTTTCGCAAAAACTGTAACCATAGAGCTTTCCACCAGCCATATATGCATGTAGTATAGCTTATTCTTTCATTACTCTCTATGTGTTACATTGCCAGCATATTCCATGTGCTGACCCGTTTTCGGGCTGCAACGTTTCATGTTGCAGACTTTCCAGACAACCAGTAAGTGATACGTTAGGGTTACGATTTCTACACTCAACTTTGCCGTTGGTGTTGATGGGAATCCACAACCTTGTTGCTTCCGCTATATTTTGGATTGAGGTAATAGTATTTACGTTATTTATACATGTGATTTACCTCTGTTATAAATCCTCGAGTATCTTGTGTGTGTCAAAGATACCGATCCGTGGATGACACGTAAGTTATCAGACTTGACCCATTCGGGTCGGGTCGCTACACCGAGGCGAGAGATGAATCAACTCAAGGCGGCCACGCAACCAGTAAGCTTCTGAACATCATGCACACGCACAGGGTGCTTCATCCGGAGTATGGCACCAACTTTCTCTGGGTTCGTGTCGACCCCTCGTTCAGAAACGAGGAAACCAAGTAACTTTCCACCAGGAACTCCGAGTGTGCACTTCGATGTGTTAAGCTTTATATCATACCTTCTCAGGTTGGCAAAGGTTTCAGCGAGGTCAGTCAGCAGGTCGGAACCTTTGCGCGACTTGACGACAATATCATCCATATATGCTTCCACATTCCAACTGATTTGAGTGAGCAAACACTTCTGAATCATCCTCATAAATGTGGCTCCAGCGTTCTTGAGGCCGAATGGCATGGTGACATAACAAAAGCACCCGAATGGAGTGATGAAAGCTGTTTTTATCTCATCGGGTCCATACAGTAGGATCTGATGATACCCGGAATAGGCGTCCATAAAAGACAAATGCTCACACCCCGTAGTCGAGTCGACAATTTGGTCAATACGGGGGAGAGGGAAATGATCTTTCAGGCAGGCCCGATTGATATGCTTGAAGTCAAGCACATACGAAGAGAGTCATCCTTTTTGGGGACCATGACAACATTAGCGAGCCACTCGGAGTGGTAAATTTCTCGGATGAACTCGGCTGCCAGGAGTCGAGCCACTTCCTCGCCAATTGCTTTTCTCTTCTGTACGGTGGACCAGCAAAGATATTCCTTGACTGGTTTCACTTTCGGGTCGACTCGCAAACGGTGCTCAGCCAGTCCCCTGGGTACACCCGGCATGTCAGAAGGTTTCCATGCAAAGATGTACCAGTTCTCACGGAGGAACTGGATGAGCGCTTCTTCCTATTTGCTGTCGAGTGATGTTGAGGTATGAGTAGGAGCAGCATTAGGATCGGTATGGTGAATATGAATCGGCTTCGTTTCACCGGACGACTGAAATGCAGAATCTGTGGCAGGCTTCTTAGCTCGCAACAAATCACTCGGATCTGCATTCTTCCGGTATTCTTGCATTTCGACTGCTGCCATTTGTGCATCGGCGATTTTTGAGCCCTTTTGGAAGCACTCTTCTGCCTTCTGCCGATTGCCAGTGATTGTGATCACTCCTCTGGGACCAGGCATCTTCAATTGAGGTACACGTAACATGGTCGAGCCATAAAACGTGCATAAGCAGGCCTACCCAGAATAGCATGATAAGCACTATGGAAATCCACTACTTCAAATGTCGACTTTTCCTTGCGGTAATTCTTAGAATCACCGAAAACCACGTCAAGGGCGATCTGGCTGAGTGATTCGGCTTTCTTTCCAGGGATAACGCCATGGAAACTCATATTGCTTTCACTAAGTTTGGACATCGGAATGCCCATCCCCTTCAAGGTTTCAGCATAAAGGATATTCAGGTCGCTACCACCATCCATCAGCACTTTGGTCAGTCGAGTGCCTTCAGCAACTGGGTCGACCACCAATGCTTGCCTCCCAGGGGTGGCTATACATGCTGGATGATCAGACTGGTCGAACGTGATGGTAGTCTGAGACCACTTCAAATAATTGGGTGTTGCCAGAGCAGCCATGTTCACTTCTCTGTTGATAACTTTCGGTCGACTTTTGCTCTCAACATCAGCAAAAATCACCAGAGTGGAATTGACGTTGGGAAAACCATCATCTTCTTCTTCCTTATCCTCATCTTTGTCCAACTCCTTTTCCTTCTCATTGGGTTGCTTTTCTCGAATCGCTGGATCGTAACTCGACATCGCCGTAAAGTGGTATGTTTAGGATAAATCAGATTACCTTCTTCATCCTTCTTAGTGTGAATGTGGCATGGTAAATCCAACACATCATTTCCGGCTTGATCTTTCACTTTCTTCGGGGTCCAGGGCCCTTTGGGCTTCCCTTTGAAATTTCCTTGAGCCATGACTAAAGCTTCACCAGGAGCAGCTGACTTGGCCTTATGCTTCTGCTTCCGATTGGAAGTGCCTCCACCGGTGTCCTGACAGGATGGTTTGCTCTTTCCGCTGCGGATCCGATCCTCTTCTTCTCCATTAGCGTACCGAGTGGCTATCTCCATCATCTGAGTCAGGGACATATCTCCTGTCCGACCGAATTTCAGGACTACCTCTCGATACTTAACGTCTTCCTTGAAGGCACAAACTGCTTGATGCTCGGACACATTTTCCACTGTGTGGTGCAAAGTGGTCCACCTTTGAATGTAATCTCTCAGAGTTTCACTTGGTTTTTGCACGCAATGCTGCAATTCTGTCAACCCTGTTGGTCGTTTGCAAGTACCCTCAAAAGTTCTAACGAACACTCGGGCGAGTTCCTCCCAACTGAATATACTGCCATGTGCTAACTGAGTCAACCATGCCCTGGTCGAGCCTTCCAACATCAGAGGAAGGTGCTTCATGGCCACTTCATCATGCCGCCACCAATCTGTACAGCCACTCGGTAATCCTCAAGCCAAGTGTCAGGCTTGGACTCACCAAAGGAACTTGTCGACTCGATCGCCAACTTTGAAGTTGGGAGGAATCACTGCGGCCCTGATGGCTCTACTGAAACACTCTAGACCTGAAACATGCACTCTGCTGCCAGTCGGGTGATCTCTGTCAAGGCCTTCCCTGTGTGCCTTGTTCCTATCGACTAGACCTTGAACGAGAATAGATCTCGTATCAAAGCCTAGCTCCCTTGGGTCGGCTGGTACTCTTCGTTTGCCACTGTGAGGGTGTCTGTCATCATATTGCCGAGGCACATATGATCCACTCCTCGGAGGAGGTGTTGGCACTCGACGACGGTCATCGCGACCGAGTCGGTGATCAAACTGCTCATGGTTTCAGTACTGATCTTGCCAGTGCCCATGTCCCTCATGTCGCGGGGGCGATCTCGGGCTGTGGGCCGACTGAACTGTATCTGCCATCACAGACCTGCTATGAACCCTATTCCGCGACTGGGACATTGTTGTGTTCTGCTCTCCTGCTGCCCAGAGTAAGGCCCGGATCTGCATCAAACCTCTGCCAGCTTCTGACTGGGAAGGTTGAATTGACTCTGCTATATGGGCTGCAGCCATGAGATTTTGAATCGGAGTGCGGTATACCTGAGGTTGAGGCGAAAAAAGTTGTCGTTGACTGGACTCAGGGATCCGCTGCCGAGCACGCTCGTCGAGTGCATGCTAAAGGTTCTCTAGTCAAGTGCGCTCAGCCAAATTGGCCAGGCGCGCGTCCTCCAAGGCCCGTGCCTCAGGGGTTTCTCCAACGATGGGAGTGTGAAGTCCATCCATATTGCGGCGGCGAAGCTCTTCCCTCCGCTGTGAAGAAAGGGGCTCGGGGCGGTACTCCTCGTGAACGCGCGTCGCCGCCACCATCACTGCCGTCGTCGCGGGGGAAGCCAGGAGGACTACATGGTCCGTTGACTATCAAGACTTCGGCCGCGGGATTGCTGCTATCACACTCGGATGCGGTCTCGTCGGAGCCAGTCGAACAGGCCATAGAGAGTTTCATCGGGCTCGATTGCCGCGACTTGTGGGGCGGCCGACTGACGGGCTACCGCGTGTCTCACCCACCGCTGAAGTCGCGACCGACCGGATCGCTTGCGCCAGCGAACAGCGGGGAGCGAGGACACCACAGGAGCCGACCGATACTGGGTCGAAGGCTGTCGGAGAAGGACGCCACGGACGCACGGGCGAAAGTGCGTCGCCCCGCGGATGGGGAGTGCCTCGGCGTCGAGGGCAGTTTCCTGAAGCCAGGCGGAGTCATCAGCAACGAAGACGAGCGCGCCGAGAGGATCTCGCGGCCCTCAGCCAATCCACCGCCGGCAACCATGATGATGGGAATCGGAAGAATCGCAACTTCACCAAAAAATCGCTAAGACACCTGCCCCACAGCGGGCGCCAACTGTTGTGGTACTAAGACTGACAGTAGAATGGGGGGTAGGTATGAGGAGGCAAGATCTCAGCTATGGTGAAGTTGTACACACAAGATTTACGAGTTCAGGCCCTTCACGATGGAAGTAATAGCCCTACGTCTCGATGCCCGGATGCGGTCAACTGGATTATACGTGTGTTGAGTTACAGGGGTCCGAACCCTCATCCCTGAGGAGGGGGTGGCTTATATAGATTACACCTGACCCCTCCGGCCCTCAGTCACACAGGGTTTAAGGTACATAAAGATGCGGCATTTCTGGTAACGCCAGTAATAAAGTGACATAAATGACCATTAAGTCTACAGAGTAAACGTCCGACCGTTGCTATACAGAGTGGCTTTAGGTCTTCTGGTCGTCGAGTGATAATTGTTGTGGTCGAGTGACTTCGAGTCTTGCGAGTGGAATGCTTCTGGTCGAGTGGATGATGATATCCCTTGAATGCTTATGGCTTTAGGGTGATGTCCTAGGGGAGGGTGTCTAGGTCAGGCCTATGACCCTACCCTAGGTACATAACTTCATCAGCTGGAGCAAGAATACCAGAGGTTGAAGAAGCACGACGGCCGTTGGATGGACATCGTACGGTCACTGCAGCTAGAATCATTTATATTGACTAAGTTGACAAAGCCCTTGGTACGCGTCAACTTAGTAGGCCCACAGGTCAGCCTCCGAAACGGTGCGCCCAGATGTCAGGGGGAGGAATCATTTTTTGGGCGGCTGAAGCTAGAATATCCGAGATTGAAGAAGAAGCACGACATCCATTGGATGGACATCCAATGGCCACTGCTGCAAGAACCATGTATTGACTATAAGTTGACAAAACCTTGCATACGCGTGAACTTACTTTTTTAGGGGACGCATCAACTTAGTAGGCCCACAAGTGTGTGGCAGAGAACTTATAGCCCATTTGTGATTTGTAAGAATGTACTGCCCATTTTTGAATTCTAATGGAATTTACTACAACCCATTTACAGTTTGTTAAAAGTACAGCCCATTTTCTAGCTAGGGCAACGATTAATAATTTCAACCAACCATTCAAAACAGAATTAAATAAAATTTCCCACATTTTGATGGGATCTGAAATATTTTTGTCCCGAAATTTCTAGTCATATTAAATACAATTTCAATATAAATTTGTATTACGTAAAAATCCAACGAAACATTGCGCGTGCAACAATTAATGAAATTAAAATTTTCAAAATCCAAAAGTAATATTTTATAAACTAATTACGTGTTTGGTGCATTTTTTTATAGTTACTGCCTAGTTTTTATAATTACATCCCATTTATTATTTCTTAAAGCCCATTTTCTTGTTAAGCCTAATGCATCCCTCCTAGGAAAGATTTGTAGCCCAGCGGGGCGGAGAATAACAAGTTGACCCGGATTGTGTACAACTGTCGGCCAAGGTGCATTGCTGATGTTGAAAAAAAAGGCATGTGTACTACAGTACAACCTTACATGGCTACTTAGCCCACATTCAGCGACGCCGGAAAGGCCCAAACAAGGCTTATGTACAACTTTTTGAAGTCACTCGAGCTCAATTAATAACTTAAGAAAAAAGTCAGTGTACAGTGGAACTTAATTAAAAGCTATCACGAGCGAAGAAATAATTCAACGGGTCCCACTTGTGCGTGTGTGTGTGTGTGTGTGTTTGTGTGTGTGTGTGTGAGAGAGAGAGAGAGAGACCCATCGGTCGATGCTCGTAAATACATCTTTCATCCATATGCATTGATGATGCTCAGTAAAAACTTATATAGTTGACACAATCATATAGAACATGATAGCACACTGAACTTGCATACAAAAATTTCACGCAGGCGGCACAATCAGGGTGGAAGCAGTGGATCGCTATGGGTAGGGATATGTTGAAACCAACAAACTCGTACGTAACGGTTCATCGTCATTATCAATGGGAAATATCTTGAATGTTGTGCAAAGAAAACAGACAAACAACACAATATATAAGTTCTGCTAGAACATTAAGTTGACGTACAACCCTTTCTAAAAAAAGTTCAAGTAAAAAATAGAACAGGTCACAATCAAATGTACTGGCACATCAGTGCTTCACACCCATAGCTCGGATTTAACCAGTATCTGACAAGATTGAGTTGTTACCTCACATTAGAGCACATCCAGGCAGCCAGCCCCGCCTCTTCTTCCAAAGAAGCAGTAGCCTCCACCGTGCGATGGAGTAGGCCCTGTGCCATCCATCGTTCCAAGCAACACGGGGAAAACCTGATGTTGACTCCTATAATGGACGTCGTCGATGGACCCGGGCACCAGCGGCGGCGGCAGGACTTTGATTGATGGATTGACCACTGCTTTGACATGCACGAACACTCGATACAGGTACATCCCTAACGTGGTCCACAGCGGCCTTGGTGGCGATGAATAGTACAACCCTGGTTCCTGCACCGGTATCTCAACACCAATCACCTTCGGTATGGTGGACGGCTTCTTCATCCATGCCATAACCGTTAGAGCCGAGCTGTCTGGAGGAACAAACATACTTACGAGCTCACCTCCAAGGTCGTTGATAAGCTCATTCATGGACTCGCTGTTCCAAGCACGTCGAGGCATGCCGTGGAAGGTAAGCTTTGTTAAAAAATCAAGCTTAGAGGGCACCGAGCCCCATCCTGGGTGCCACCGATCAAAGCTCACCAGCGCGCCATCGAGAACAAACGCCGAGAAGATTCGAACACACGACTACAGTCAAAATTTGTCCGGAACCTGACAAAGAAATCAACCGGTGGCGGACAGACTTTGACGAGCAAGTCACTTATTTGGATGTCGTACGCAATGCCAAGAGCTTTGACAAGGTCATCCGGTGAGACGGGAGGCCTGTCGTCGTTGATGGTTACCATCAGCACTTTGATGGGAAACTGGTCGTCAAGCGCCACCATGCCACTGTTGAGCGACAGCACGCAACGCTCGAAGACAGGATGGACCTCAGGATCTCCGACTCGGAGATCCGCGTTGACCGGCGACATGATAGTGCGCTTGAGTACATGGAGTACATGAGGGGGATTTGGGGAAACTGGAGTAGGAATCAAGATTCCAGAGGTGGGGGAGGGGCGGGAGATTGGGGATGAAAAGGTAGCATGAATTTTGAACACGCACCAATATGCTCACGGCACGGAAGCGCATGAAAACACCGGTGGCCCCCACATGTCGGCCTAAGAGTCCCTATTCTTTTTTTAGAGCCCAGCCTTTTTTTAGGATCTTTTGAGAGCCCGGCCTGAGAGTCATAATTGACCTACTTGGCATTGCGTTACTACTCGACCCATATTCAATGAAACCTCACTGGCCCAATCAAGTGTACATCATCGAAAAGACACTGAGCTCAAATTATAACGTGAAAAAAGGAGATATACTCTGAACACTGGAGAATGGTGATGCCCTCATTTAGCCCACCAGCAGTTCGACACAATAAACAGTTCGAAACAACGATATATACAACATTCAAACATTGACTAGTGACTACTACTGACATAAACAGCAAGACATGATAGTTCATAAGAAGTCTTGCTACACCACCAAAACGCACCCATCTGCAGCGCTCAGCCTCTCATGATCCAGACGTGAACGACATTCTAAATAGAGGCAACTATTACATAGTAAGAGTGACATAGACGAGGATGACCAAATGACAAGGAATATGCATAACAAAAGAGAGAACTACCCATGCAGAACAAGCAGCAAAGACAACAAGTCATTCGAAGAGGGATGATCCAACACCATCATAATTTGCATCCCCGATTCAGCCACCAGTGATCCAGAGACACCAGTACTCCACCCATTCGATGCAACAACGTAATTACCTATCAACCTGAAGGCTTGAAACACATCACTGCCTGTCGGACTCGACACATCCAAGGATCAAAGTTAATCCAGATGCCTTTATCATTCTCACCTTCTTTTGGCTGCAGGCTGTATAGTTGACAATCAGGGGAGTTTGCTCCCGAACTCCTAGGGCTCGCTGTGTAGACACGGTTTTCCATAGCAAACAGAGCCTCTCTGCCATCAAGGTCCTTACCAACGGTGATCTCCTGGTTAATCGGATAATTGAGTCCAAGAAACAGAGAGTGTGAACCAAGGCTGTTTACCCGCCTCCAACTCAAAAATCCTGAAGGCCCCAACAAGCTGGTATCCTGCTCATAGACGTAACAGCCACTGTCCGGATACTCACGTATTTCACGGTGCTTGCATACAGTGGGGTTTTTGCAATATAACTTTTCCGGCTCATGTGTCCGAATGATCATCAGTCTTTTGCCATCGTCTGATCGAGCAAGGAACTAGTTTTGCTTCCATGTTTTTGGCAAAGGTGGTGTGATTACAAAGGGCAGTAACTGTAGGGACACTGCATCATATAAAAAAGGACATGTATTGTTAATGTAAGATCAGCATTGTTCAGAGTATGAGTAGGATAATGCAAGAAACAGCATTGATATGTCTCTGTTGGAACTGGGAGGAAAATACAGGGAAATGTATACTGAGTTTGAAAATATAGAAGTGCCATGCATGGTTATACTCATGTTATCTCACAATCGATTCTTCACAGGAAACTACCATGTCATGCATGTTATGTAATCATGTTCTGTCCTCACAAACAAATTCTTCAAGGAAACGAACAGACCTTGCATTGTTATATACTCATGTTCTGTGGACAAAAAATTTGTGAGCATATTATTCTAGCCATTGATTGTTGAAGGGAGAACATAGGTATGTACACATGGTAAGCATTACAGGATTTCACTACTTCCAAATATAGAGTTCTCCATATGCACATTTACTTCCCTAATGTATGGTTAGATGAAACCAATAGTGTGATGGATGTTTCTACATCATGAAAATGAGGAAACTAACATGGCCATTGATACACACTCATATTTAGTAGTATATAGATTACTATAAAATAAGGAGAATATCATTATCTTCCTAACAGTTTGATTATTCAGGGGTAAAATTGGCTGTAATGACATGGTCACAATCACATGAATTAACTCATTCCAAATATAGCCGATTTACGGCGTCTCTAATACATTGCCATAGTTCTAGTCAAATTCTGCTCAAATAGGGATATGTCAATCATCACAAAAAGTTCAAACAGTGTCATGGCGTCAAACGGAAACAACTTACACGCGCCGTCCCAGCAATACGTGGTGCCATCTACTTTGTCGATCGCGTAGATGATGCCATTGTGTTCAATAGCATCACAGAAGTGTGTGTCAGCTTTGAAGATGATCCACTACGAGCTAAGCTGTCTCCAGCTAAAGAAGGCACCGGCGGAAAGATAGGCGAGTCCCTTGTCGAACAAGGCAATTAGCTTGAAGTCTGCGTAATCCGCATGACGTGTGGGCACTTGGCAGATTACGATCTTCTACAAAACAAGGTGCGTCCAACTGACGACGTAATCTAGATGACTTGGACCGCAACGGTAAAACTCTATATCATGCAACGGAGGAAGGATAATCTCATGGGAGGTCTGTAAGTTCACGAGCACCAACTTTTTCCCGTCTTCTCTGACAGCAACCATCCGGTGGGAGTTCATGCCGACCCAGTACATACCTACAAGAAGTTTCAGGCGATGGTGATCGGATCGTAGTCAAGGGAAATGATGTACGGTGACCCACTACATACCTGCAAAGAAGTTTCGGCTAATGGAGGTCGGATTGAAGTCGAGGGGCATCATGTACGCCTCCGTATCATGGTGAGCAAATCTCGCAAGACCAGATAGCATCAAGCAGGGTGTCTTGAAAAGCTTAGGCCTCGCTTCGATGATGGCCGTGTGCATGCCCCTCGAGCATGCAGCCAGCCGTAGGGCGCTCAACATATCCATACACGAACAACAGAGGTCGAGGACGTCACTGGGAAGATTGATCCAATCGTGGCTCATATGGATGCTGCGGGGTTCACGCTCGGCCATGGTGGAGTTTGGAAGGTGGGGTTTTGGGGTGCTTGATTTACGGGGGAGAAGGCTCTCCGTGCTGGAGCGGCTAGCGAGGGAATAGTGGTACTGGGGGAGGCGAGCGAGGCGAGGGTACGCGGGGGCACAGTGAGATGATGAAGAGTGACCTCGGGATCTCTGGCGAGACAGAGATGGAGATGGAGTGGTGCTAGGGGAGAGGAAGACAAGGCGAGGCATGCTATATGATGGCGGTGGCGGATGTTGCAAAGGCACAAGGTGAGTCTGACTTTGGTAACCCGGACACGCCGCCTGGACTGGTGTCACCTCGGACGCAGAGTCTTGTCACTTCACTGTGAGGACTGAATGAATAATAGTATTTTCACCATCAAGTGTACCACAGTTGTACTACTACTACTAGTAGTAGTAGTAGGAGTAGTAGGAACATGAGTAGTACTCCCGTGCTAGCATGCCTTTGGGTTCACTTCATCCTCCAGGTATCATCCATATTGCGAGCAGAACCAATTTCTCGTGCATGCGGAAGCGTGAAGGACATTTAATTTTTTAGGATAACCGCATATTCCTTAACTAGAGAATGTTGTGTCTCCCACACACACGCCAATATCCATCCGACCAGCTGTGACACATTTTTTTATCCGTTTGCATAGGTCCCATCTGTCAGGAGGGGTGCAGAAATAGAAAGGAATCATAAAATGTCTCACCACAGTGATTCGAAAGAGTGACCTCAACTATCCAGTGGCACATGTAGCACTAGAAGGATGGGCACGTACAGGGACAAGCCCCACTCTTCAGTCTACCCACAGACTTTTCGTTTAGTCTACCTAGCCGTTTAATCAATTGCCTACAGGCCACTTCTCCCATTTACTTCTCCATCAGGAACCGATTTTCCTCGGCTTCTTCACTACTCCTTCATCTTCATTTGCATCCAAACCACACTGCATTCACATTGTTTTAACCTCTTCACATCCTCCTGGAGTAATTCCGAAGTCCCTTTAAATAATCATCTTCTTCAGTTAGACTAGCCATCTAATCATAATTCTCCAAACCATAGCCCTCCGGTCCAGCGGTTCCAAATGGCGAAAGAGATTGAGATGCAGGTTTTTAGCGTCCAACATGTCCTCATCGAAGGCTCGTTGAGCATAATTGCCATAGTCACGACCACCCAAGGGTTGTTCGGAAGTGGATCAACAATGTATCCAACTCCCTCCAAAAGGTGGAGATGAAGGTCATCAGTCTCGATGCAGAGTACACAGAGCGTGCCACTGGGAAGATCCAATGCGCCGCCATCCTTCAGTTGTGCCTCAAAGATGATGTTTTGGTGTACCACATCATACACGCACCCTCCATACCAGGTGAGCTTCACGATTTCTTGTCTCGGGAGGATATATACTTCTGTGGGGCAGCCATCGCAGGGGACAAACAGAAGTTGGAGCCGTACAACCTTGATTCGAAAAGCATCGCTGACGTACAAACCAAAATAAAAATTCGTTTAGAAGATTGTGATAAACCGACACCATCCCTATTTGACATAGCAAATTTTGTGCTCGGAACAAATCTTCAGAAGGGTGACGAGACGCTGACATTAAGGTCGTCTGGATGGGAGAATTATCCCTTGACGTACGAGCGGATAAAATATGCTGCCCTCGGTGCCCGTGTGAGTTTCGAGATAGCTGCAAGGTCGAGAGAGCTTGTTTCGATGGTGTTCATGTCTTTGGAACAAGTAGTAGCGTGGGTCTGCTTGACTATAAGGAACTATTTATCCGCCTAACTTTCTCTACTACTCCTTCCAATGATCGGTATGCAATGCATCTGTCCATAGACATGACAGCTTGTCCATGGAAGTTCAACTCCAGCGACCATCACGTTTCATCCACTGCCACTCATGTTTCCCACGACACCACTCCAACCCATGACACCACGTCCCCCGACATGCGCCTCACCCCTCTAGGCCGCATCGCCCCTCTGCCTTTGTGTGCATGACATGTGGGCCAACTGAAATGCGGCGAGCATCAAGTTTCTACCACAGCCACACGTGATTCCCACGACTCCGGTCGAACCCATGAGACCACACGTCCCCCGACCTGCGGCTCACCCCTCTCGGCCCCACTGCCCCTCTGCCTTCGGGAGCATCACATGTGGACCAGCCACCTATCGGGTCCACATGTTATTGACTCAAAGGCAGGTGCCTTAAGGCGTTAAAGCTCAGATCCGAGGGCCCCGAGAGGTAAATGTAACTCCTGCGCCAGGCCTTGTGGTGCTACCGCTGCACGAACTCATGGAAAACTCGAGATTTGTTTCTTTACTATACATGCACGCAACGATTTAATGGACATTGTAATCTCAACATGTGATGGGGAGCTCTAAATTTGAATTTGAAACTTATAAAACAAAAAAATCAAAACAAATAAACTGGGAGAGAGGGAGTATACCGTAGGATGTGTCCCATACGAAACAAGTCCCCTGGTTTGTCACCGCGAAGATACAGTTAGAAAGGACCACAGCGTCTTCGTACTTGTACGGCAACAAATCGACCGCAGACATCATCGTCCACCTTTGACCGCCATGTGCAAGGTTCGTGCTATCTTCTTCAATCTCACCGTGGTTACATCATACCAATTCAGGCAGTGGCCCGTTGCATGGCTAATCCCAATGTTGGACAAACGTTCTACGGGAATGGTGTCACCATTGTAAATGTTGTGCAAATTGATGTTGGTACCCTCCCGCACATATGCAAGCCAATCTCCACTCGCACCAAGCCTAACCCGTGAAACAGTATGCAGGGGAAGAATTAGGAAATGGACAGGGAAGTAGTCTTTAGAATGCATTTACTACGTGATCAAACTCATCTTACCTGCTCATCAGACAAAATCTGTGTGCCCCTCAACGTCGGCATCTCAAGGGGCGTCAACTTGCAACTACGGCCACGCCGCACTGGAGAGACCCCCAAGGAAACATCCTCGTGTGTTGCATGGAGCATCAAGATGCATTTATATGGGTAGTTTATCTTGTGAGAGAAAAGGATGAAAGAGGGAAGGCCTTATTTGCAAATGTGGAGAGGGGTGTGGGTTTCTTTTTGCAAAATTGCCACAGTTTTCTTCCTATCCATCAGGTATAAAATCGGACGGCCTATATTGCAGGGTGGCAGGCACACCATCATCACCAACTCTGTTTTTTTATAAGAGTAGAGACTATCAAGATGCCCGTGCATTGCGCGGAACATCAAGATCTCGTGGGAGAAAAGGATGAACGAGGGAAGGCCTTATCTGCAAATGTGGAGAGGATTGTCATAGTTTCCTTCCTATCCGCCGAATATAGATCGGACGACCTATATTGCAGGATGGCAGGCACACCATCATCACCAACTCTGATTTATAAGAGTAGAGATAGGCCATCCGATTTATATCCGACGGATAGGAAGGAAACTATGGCAATTTTGCAAAAAGATACCCACACCCCTCTCCACATTTGCAAATAAGGCCTTCCCTCGTTCATCCTTTTCTCCCACAAGATAAACTACTCATACAAATGCATCTTGATGTTCCGTGCAACGCATGGGCATCTTGCTAGTATAAGAGGGGTGTGGGTATTTTTTTGCAAAATTGCCATAGTTTCTACCTACCCGTTAGATATAAATCGGACGGCCTATACTGCAGGATGGCAGGCACACCATCATCAACAACTCTGTTTTTTACCTATACCCCTATATAGTGTGTGAATAATTTTGAAAGATGGTCATTGGATGAAGCCAATCCGATGGTGCAGAGATGGCAAATTCAAGCACTATCGACCGTTGGATATCATCTACATTTAACCAGATTCTGCCACATGTAGAATACTCCATGGTTGAACTAAAGCATAATGCACAAATCTCAAAACACAAGCACTTCTCCTTTGTTCTAGAATCTTCCGTATCATAATTCCCAAAAAAATTCCTAGATGAATTGCCATTATTTGTTTTTACTTTATGATTTACAACGCACAATTCCGTGAATCTTAAAATAGATTATCTTTTTTTTATAAAAGCTAATTGATTTTGAATGAGATGAACTATAAAAATTAAACGAACATCTACATCATGCATATATGACTCAAAGCTTACATGCTATAGTGTGGTGTTTATTCATAATTTGGTTGCCAAATCTCATGGGTGCAATGCATGTGTACCTTACTAGTAAGAGAGATAGAGATAGAAACTACTACTATCAATGTTCTACCACTGCCACACCCACACGCAATTCCCACGACGCCGCTCCAACCCACGGCACGACGTCCCCCGACGTGCACCTCGTCCCTCTCGGCCCCGCCGCTCCTCTGCCTTTGTGTGCATGACATGCGGGCCAGCTGAACCGCGGTGACCATCAACTTTCTACCACAGCCACACCCGATTGGACGCGGTTTGCCTGCTCCACTCCTGTGCTCCGATCTGTACTCCCGCACCATCAAATTTTCATCCAGCGGTTGTGACACATTTCGTCCCGGGCATCAATCCTCAGCCGGAGTACTTTTGTACTACAGGTAGTACCCGTCGGTGTGGCCATCTACGCCTCGTAACGCCTCGACGCCCAGCTGTGGCACCCTTGCCACGGCCACGCCACCACCGGCCGGTTCATCTCGAACGAGTGAGTCGCAAACCACGCCTCCACCATGAGAATGACATGTGGGCTAGCCGCATTTAAGGTCTGCATGTCATTGACTCATAGGCCGGTGTACTAAGCCACTTAAGCTTGGTCCAGTGGGCCCCGAGAGGGAAATGTAACTCCTGCGGAAGGCCTTGTGGTGCTCCCGCAGTACGAGCTCGTGCCAATCCCGGATGAGATTTGGTAACCAACTAGTATGGTACACGTGCATTGCACACATTCTACTCTCTATATCTATATATTTGTAAAAATAAGGTCAGTGGACTTCATAATACGCTCATTGCGGTCAACATATACATTTTCTGGTGTTTATACGGTCACTAGCACACCCTGATTGAGTATGTGTGTGCATGCACGTGTAGGTGGAGCACTTGAGTGTGACCGTGTGTGTTCCGTCGTGTGCTCGGACATGCTTGCATTAGGGCGTCGCGCGCGTTTTTGCGTCCATGTGTACGTGTGACCGTTGCATGCATGCACGAGGTTATAGTCCCTCACATTCACATGTTCGTAAGTCAATGCTTTGTCAAAATGTTGCATGCAAGATTTAATCATTCGTTGTTCACGCATGCATTCCCGATATTAATACATTGGTAAAGACAATTTCTTGAGGAAAACGAGCTCATGAATTGAGTACAAAGGGGACCAATAAGCCAGGACGGAGGGAGTACTAGTAGTGAACCAGAAGGAGGGAGTAGGTACTAGTAGTACGTAAAAACATGCAGTAACAAAATTCCTCTATATGCATCATGTCTACGTGTCTCTACTATTATGAAAACAGAGTTGGTGATGATGGTGTGCCTGCCATCCTGCAATATAGGCTGTCTGATTTATATCTGACAGATAGGAAGGAAACTATGGCAATTTTGCAAAATATACCCACACCCCTCTCCACATTTGCAAACATAAGGCATTCTCTTATTCATCCTTTTCTCCCACAACATAAACTACTCATACAAATGCATCTTGATTTTCTGTGCAACGCATGGGCATCTTGCTAGTTATGAATAAATAGCACTCTATCAACGAGCCCCATCAGACACCAAAATTCTTGGCTTTCGTGCTACAGCTAGATCTTCCCCTCGTTTCTGTTTTCCAACCCGGCGGCGTGCGGGGTGTGGTTTGCCAATAGTCGGTTTGCTCAACAGTGGTCCCACAAGAAAGTGAAAATGCTAGGCAACACACATTCCCTAGCTATGTGGCGTGCCGGACGGGCCGTGGAGTACTCCCGCCCGGGCATGTGGGGGTGCGACGCAAACGCGGCAGGCCTTTTCCTCTTACTAGCAATGTGCCTGTGCGTTGCGACGATTCCCGGGCGTGTGGGGGTGTGGTGCGAACACGGTAGGCCTTTTCCACTTACTGGCCTAGTACATCATAGTCGTTAGATGTAGATCTGATGGTCAGAAATGATGGATGGCAGACACAACATCATCACCAACTGAGTCTTTTATAGGAGTAGAGAAATGCCAAAACTTACCTCACAACCGTTAGATGCAGATCTAATGGTCAGAAACGACGGATGGCAGACACACCACCATCACCAACTGAGTCTTCTATAAGAGTAGTAGGAGTAGAGTAAAATGTATAAATTGTAACATTTGGTTCTGCTCCTTGGCACGATCAATAGATAGAAATAACGATTGGAAATGCTAGGGCGGGGCTATTTCCGCCAGATAAGCAGGGTACGTAGTAGCTAGGTTGGCGCATCATCGGTTTGGTCACATGCGGTCCGACATGTTCTAGTGTTTCTGTTGGAAATATGCCCTAGAGGCAATAATAAATTATTTATTATTATATTTCCTTGTTCATGATAATCGTTTATTACCCATGCTATAATTGTATTGATAACGGGATCACATCATTAGGAGAATGATGTGATGGACAAGACCCAATCCTAAGCCTAGCACAAAGATCGTAGTTCGTATGCTAAAGCTTTTCTAATGTCAAGTATCATTTCCTTAGACCATGAGATTGTGCAACTCCCGGATACCGTAGGGAATGCTTTGGGTGTACCAAACGTCACAACGAATCGGGTGACTATAAAGGTGCACTCTGGTATCTCTGAAAGTGTATGTTGGGTTGGCACGAATCGAGACTGGATTTGTCACTCCGTAAACGGAGAGGTATCTCTGGGCCCACTCGGTAGGACATCATCATAATGTGCACAATGTGATCAAGGAGTCGATCACGGGATGATGTGTTACGTAAGCGAGTAAAGAGACTTGCCGGAAACGAGATTGAACAAGGTATCGGGATACCGACGATCGAATCTCGGCAAGTACAATACCGCTAGACAAAGGGAATTGAATACGGGATTGATTGAATCCTCGACATCGTGGTTCATCCGATGAGATCATCGTGGAACATGTGGGAGCCAACATGGGTATCCAGATCCCGCTGTTGGTTATTGACCAGAGAACGCCTCGGTCATGTTGCGCATGGTTCCCGAACCCGTAGGGTCTACACACTTAAGGTTCGGTGGACGCTTAGGGTTATAGGGAATAGATATACGTGGTTACCGAATGTCATTCGAGTGCCGGATGAGATCCCGGACGTCACGAGGAGTTCCGGAATGGTCCGGAGGTAAAGATTGATATATTGGACGAAGGGTTTTGGAGTCCGGAAGTGTTCCGGAGGTACCGGGTGATGACCAGCATGACCGAAAGGTGTTTCGGGAGCCCCGGCAAGTGTTGGGGGGCTTCATGGGCCAAGGGAAGGGGGCAAACCAGCCCACTAAGGGGCTGTGCGCCCCCCTCACCTATTCCCACGTGACCAGGGGGTTTGGGGCGCCCCATCTAGGGTTCCCACCTCGGCTTGGGGGCCAAGTCACCCAAGGGGAGATCCCATCTACCCCTGCCGCCGCCCCTAGGGGAAACCCTAGGCGCCTCCCTCCCTTTCCCCTATATATAGTGGAGGTTTTGGGGCTGCCTAACACACGAGAACTTCTCCCTCTTGGTGCAGCCCCGCCTCCTCCTCCTCCTCTCCCGGTGCTTGGCGAAGCCTCGCAGGATTGCCACGCCTCCACCACCACCACGCCTGCCAGTTGCCGCTGCTGGATGGAGTCTTCCTCAACCTCTCCCTCTCTCCTTGCTGGATCAAGGCGTGAGACGCCACCGGCTGTACGTGTATTGAACGCGGAGGTGCCGTCTGCTCGCACTAGGATCTCCGGTGATTTGGATCACGACGAGTACGACTCCTTCAACCCCGTTCTCATGAACGCTTCCGCTTAACAATCTACAAGGGTATGTAGATGCACTCTCCTTCCCTCGTTGCTGGAATCTCCATAGATTGATCTTGGTGACACGAGGGAAAATTTTGAATTTCTGCCACGTTCCCCAACAAAGGGCATCATGAGCTAGGTCTATTGCGTAGATTCTTTGCACGAGTAGAACACAAAGTAGTTGTGGGCGTTGATGATGTTCAATATGCTTACCGTTACTAGTCCAATCTTGTTTCGACGGTATTGTGGGATGAAGCGGCCGGACCGACCTTACACGCATTTCCACGTGAGACAGTTCCACTGACCGACATGCACTTGGTGCATAAGGTGGCTAGCGGTGCCGCCTCCCACTTTAGTCGGAACGGATTCGATGAAAAGGGTCCTTATGAAGGGTAAATAGCAATTGACATATCACGTTGTGGTTTTGCGAGGTAAGAAACGTTCTTGCTAGAAACCCATAGCAGCCACGTAAAACATGCAAACAACAATTAGAGGACGTCTAACTTGTTTTTGTAGGGTATGCTATGTGATGTGATATGGCCAAGAAGAATGTGATGAATGATACGTGATGTATGAGATTGATCATGTTCTTGTAATAGGATTCACGACTTGCATGTCGATGAGTATGACAACCGGCAGGAGCCATAGGAGTTGTCTTTATTTATTGTATGACCTGCGAGTCATTACACAATGCCATGTAATTACTTTACTTTATTGCTAACCGGTAGCCATAGTAGTAGAAGTAATAGTTGGCGAGACAACTTCATGAAGACACGATGATGTAGATCATGATGATGGAGATAATTGTTTCATGCAGGTGACGATGATGATCAGGGAGCCCCGAAGATGGAGATCAAAAGGAGCAAAAATGATATTGGCCATATCATGTCACTATATAATTGCATGTGATGTTTATTATGTTTATGCATCTTGTTTACTTAGAACGACGGTAGTAAATAAGATGATCCCTTACAACAATTTCAAGAAGTGTTCTCCCCTATCTGTGCACCGTTGACAAAAGTTCGTCGCTTCTAAGCACCACGTGATGATCGGGTGTGATGTATTCTTACGTTCACATACAACGGGTGTTGACGAGCCTAGCATGTACAGACATGGCCTCGAAACACACGCAATACACTTAGGGTTAACTTGACGAGCCTAGCATGTACAGACATGGCCTCGGAACACAGAGACCGAAAGGTCGAGCATGAGTCGTATAGTAGATACGATCAACATGAAGATGTTCACCGATGATGGCTAGTCCGTCTCACGTGATGATCGGACACGGCCTAGTTGACTCGGATCATGTAATCACTTAGATGACCAGAGGGATGTCTATCTGAGTGGGAGTTCATAAGATGAACTTAATTATCCTGAACATAGTCAAAAGACCTTTTGCAAATTATGTCGTAAGCTCGCTCTTTTAGCTCCACCGCTTAGATATGTTCCTAGAGAAAATATAGTTGAAAGTTGAAAGTAGCGATTATGCGGACAAAGTAGAAAGCTTATGTCCTTAATGCACCGCTCAGGTGTCGAACCCCAAACGTCGTTTGTGGATGTTACGAACATCGGACATACACGCTTTGATAACTACGTGATAGTTCAGTTAAACGGTTTAGAGTTGAGGCACAAAGACGTTTTCAAACGTCATGGAACATATGAGATGTTTCGAGGGCTGAAATTGGGATTTCAGGCTCGTGCCCACGTCAAGAGGTATAAGACCTCCGACGATTTTCTTATCCGGCAAACTAAGGGAGAAAAGCTCAATCGTTGAGCCTGTGCTCAGATTGTCTGAGTACAACAATCACTTGAATCGAGTGGGAGTTGATCTTCCAGATGAGATAGTGATGTTTCTCCAAAGTCATTGCCACCAAGCTGCTAGAGCTTCGTGATGAAATATAACATATCAAGGATTGATATGATGATCCTTGAGGTATTCATGATGTTTGACACCGCGAAAGTAGAAATCAAGAAGGAGCATCAATTGTTGATGGTTGGTGAAACCACTAGTTTCAAGAAGGGCAAGGGCAAGAAGGGATACTTCATGAAACGGCAAATCCCGCTGCTCTAGTGAAGAAACCCAAGGTTGAACCCAAACCCGAGACTAAGTGCTTCAGAAAAAAGGGGAACAGTATAATCGGAGCAGCATTACCCTAGATACTTGGTAGATGAGAAGGCTGGCAAGGTCGATAGAAGTATATTGGATATACATTATGTTAATGTGTACTTTACTAGTACTCCTAGTAGCACCAGTGGTATTAAGATACCGATTCGGTTGCTAAGTGTTAGTAACTCGAAATAAAAGAGCTACGGAATAAACGGAGACTAGCTAAAGGTGAGTCGATTTATATGTGTTGGAAGTGTTTCCAAGTTTCATTTGATCAAACATCGCACGCTCCCTCTACCATCAAGATTAGAATTAAACCTGAATAATTGTCATTTGGTGATTGTGTTGAGCATAGACATGATTGGATTATGTCTATCGCAATACGGTTATTCATTTAAGGAGAATAATGGTTACTCTATTTATTTGAATAATACCTTCAATGGTCTTGCACCTAAAGGAATGGCTTATTGAATCTCGATCGTAGTGATACACATTTTCATGCCAAAGGTATAAGATAGTAATGATAGTACCACTTATTTGTGGCAATCGCCATGTAAGTCATATTGGTATAAACGCATGAAGAAGCTCCATGTTGATGGATCTTTGGACTCACCTGCTTTTGAAAAGTTTGAGACATGCAAACCATGTCTATTGGTGTATACGCATGAAGAAACTCCATGCAGATGGATCGCTTTGGACTCACTTGATTTTGGATCACTTGAGATATGCAAATCATACCACATGGGCAAGATGACCTAAAAAGCCTCGGTTTCAAAGAAGATGGAACAAGGTAGCAACCTGTTGGAAGTAACACATTTTGATGTGTGCAGTCCAATGAGTGATGAGGCATGCAAGTGAATATCGCTATGTTCTTACTTCACAGATGATTCGAGTAGATGTTGAGTATATTTACTTGATGAAACACAAGTCTGAATTATTGAATGGTTCAAGTAATTTCAGAGTGAAGTTTAAGATCTTCGTGACAAGAGGATAGAATGTCTATGATATGATCATAGAGATGAATATCTGAATTACGAGTTTTGGCACACAATTAAGACATTGTGCAAATTGTTTCACAATTAATACCGGAACACCATAGTGTGATGGTGTGTCCGAACATCATAGTTGCACTCTATTGGATATGGTGCGTACCATGATATCTTTTATCGAATTACCACTATCGCTCATGGGTTAGGCATTAGAGACAACCGCACTCACTTTAATAGGGCACCACGTAATTCCGTTGAGACGACCTGTTTGAACTATGGTTTGGATAAACCTAAGTTGTCGTTTCTTAAAGTTTGGGGTTGCGACGCTTATATGAAAAAGTTTCAGGTTGATAAGCTCGAACCCAAAGCGGATAAAATGCATCTTCATAGGACACCCAAAACAGTTGGGTATACCTCCTAATTCAGATCCGAAAGCAATAGGGATTGTTTCTTGAATCGGGTCCTTTCTCGAGGAAAAGTTCGTCTCGAAAAGTTGAGTGGGAGGATGGTGGAGACTTGATGAGGTTATTGAACCATCACTTCAACTAGTGTGTAGCATGGCACAGGAAGTTGTTCCCGTGGCACCTACACCAATTGAAGTAGAAGCTTATGATAGTGATCATGAAGTTTTGGATCAAGTCACTACTGCACCTCGTGAGGGTGACAAGGATGCGTCTTTGCTTGAGTGGTACGGTAATCCTGTCTTGAAGGTCATGTTGCTAGACAACAATGAACCTACGAGCTATGGAGAAGCGATGGTGGGCCCAAATTCCGACAAATGGTTAGAAGCCATAAAATCCGAGATAGGATCCATGTATCATAACAAAGCATGGACTTTGGTGGACTTGCCCGATGATCGGCGAGCCATTGAGATAAATGGATCTTTAAGAAAAAGACGGACATGGACGGTAATGTCACCGTCTATGAAGCTCGACTTGTGGCGAAGAGTTTTTCACAAGATTCAAGGAGTTGACTACGATGAGATTTTCTCATCCGTAGCGATGCTTAAAGTCCGTCGGAATCATGTTAGCACAAGCTGCATTTATGAAATCTGGCAGATGGATGTCAAAACGAAGTTTCCTTACCGGTTGTAAGGAAAGGTTGTACGTGATACAATCGAAAAGTTTTGTCAATCCTAAGGATGCTAAAAGGTATGCTAGCTCCGGCAATCCTTCTAAGGACCGGAGTAAGCATCTCGGAGTTGGAATATGCACTTTGATAGGATGATCAAAGATTTTGGGTTTATACAAAGTTTATGAGAAACTTGTATTTCCAAAGAAGTGAGTGGGAGCACTATAGAATTTCGATGAGTATATGTTGTTGACATATTAGTGATCGTAAATGATGTAGAATTTCCGGAAAGCATATAGGGTTATTTGAAAGATGTTTTTCAATAGAAAACCTGGATTAAGCTACTTGAACATTGAGCATCGAGATCTATAAGGATAGATCAAAATGCTTAATAATACTTTCAAATGAGCACATACCTTGACATGATATTGAAGGTGTTCAAGATGGATCACCAAAGAAGGAGTTCTTGCCTCGAGATGTAAGGTATGAAGTTAAGAGTTAAAGCTCGACCACGGCAGAAGAGAGACAAAGGGCGAAGGCCGTCCCTCACGCTTGAGACGTAGGCTCTATAGTATGCTATGTCAGGTACCGCACCGAAGTGTGCCTTGCCATGAGTCGATCAAGGGGTACAAGAATGATCCAGAATGGATCATTAGACAATGATCAAAATTATCCTTGGAGTAAATAAGGACATGTTTCTCGATTATGGAGGTGATAAAGAGTTCGGCGTAAAGGGTTACGTCGATGCAAGCTTTAACACCTATCCAAGTGACTCTGAGTAGCAAACCGGATACGTATAGTGGAGCAACCATTTGGAATAAGGTTCAAGTGGAGCGTGGAAGCAGCATTTACAATATGACATAGAGAATTGCAAAGCACACACGGATCTGAAAGGTTCAGACCCGTTGACTAAAACCTCTCTCACAAGCAAAACATGATCAAACCTCAGAATTCATTGAGTCTTAATCACATGATGATGTGAACTAGTTTACAGACACTAGTAAACTCTTTGGATGTTGATCACATGGCAATGTGACCTATCAGTGTTAATCACATGACGATGTGAACTAGATTATTGACTCTAGTGCAAGTGGGAGACTGTTGGAAATATGCCCTAGAGGCAATAATAAATTATTTATTATTATATTTCCTGTTCATGATAATCGTTTATTACCCATGCTATAATTGTATTGATAGGAAACTCGGATACATGTGTGGGTACATAGACAACACCATGTCCCTAGTAAGCCTCTAGTTGACTAGCTCGTTGATCAATAGATGGTTACGGTTTCACGACCATGGACATTGGATGTCATTGATAACGGGATCACATCATTAGGAGAATGATGTGATGGACAAGACCCAATCCTAAGCCTAGCACAAAGATCGTAGTTCGTATGCTAAAGCTTTTCTAATGTCAAGTATCATTTCCTTAGACCATGAGATTGTGCAACTCCCGGATACCGTAGGAATGCTTTGGGTGTACCAAACGTCACAACGAATCGGGTGACTATAAAGGTGCACTACGGTATCTACGAAAGTGTATGTTGGGTTGGCACGAATCGAGATCGGATTTGTCACTCCGTGTAAACGGAGAGGTATCTCTGGGCCCACTCGGTAGGACATCATCATAATGTGCACAATGTGATAAAGGAGTTGATCACGGGATGATGTGTTACGGAACGAGTAAAGAGACTTGCCGGAAACGAGATTGAACAAGGTATTGGGATACCGACGATCGAATCTCGGGCAAGTACAATACCGCTAGACAAAGGGAATTGAATACGGGATTGATTGAATCCTCGACATCGTGGTTCATCCGATGAGATCATCGTGGAACATGTGGGAGCCAACATGGGTATCCAGATCCCGCTGTTGGTTATTGACCAGAGAACGCCTCGGTCATGTTCGCAGATGGTTCCCGAACCCGTAGGGTCTACACACTTAAGGTTCGGTGACGCTAGGGTTATAGGGAATAGATATACGTGGTTACCGAATGTCATTCGGAGTCCCGGATGAGATCCCGGACGTCACGAGGAGTTCCGGAATGGTCCGGAGTTAAAGATTGATATATTGGACGAAGGGTTTTGGAGTGCGGAAGTGTTCCGGAGGTACCGGGTGATGACCAGCATGACCGAAAGGTGTTTCGGGAGCCCCGGCAAGTGTTGGGGGGCTTCATGGGCCAAGGGAAGGGGCAAACCAGCTCACTAAGGGGCTGTCGCCCCCTCACCTATTCCCACGTGACTGGGGGTTTGGGGCGCCCCATCTAGGGTTCCCACCTGGCTTGGGGGCCAAGTCACCCAAGGGGGAGATCCCATCTACCCTGGCCGCCGCCCCCCCTAGGGGAAACCCTAGGGCGCCTCCCCTCCCCTTTCCCCCTATATATAGTGGAGGTTTTGGGGCTGCCTAACACACGAGAACTTCTCCCTCTTGGTGCAGCCCTGCCTCTCCTCCTCCTCCTCTCCCGCGGTGCTTGGCGAAGCCCTGCAGGATTGCCACGCCTCCACCACCACCACGCCTGCCAGTTGGCTGCTGGATGGAGTCTTCCTCAACCTCTCCCTCTCTCCTTGCTGGATCAAGGCGTGGGAGACGCCACCGGCTGTACGTGTATTGAACGCGGAGGTGCCGTCTGCTCGGCACTAGGATCTTCGGTGATTTGGATCACAACGAGTACGACTCCTTCAACCCCGTTCTCATGAACGCTTCCGCTTAACGATCTACAAGGGTATGTAGATGCACTCTCCTTCCCTCGTTGCTGGAATCTCCATAGATTGATCTTGGTGACACGTAGGAAAATTTTGAATTTCTGCTACGTTCCCCAACAGTTTCTAGAAAGATGCCAGTGCATTGCACGAAGTTGATGGAAAAGGTAAGCACAACTTATAAATTGACAGATGGAGTACTAGTTACAGTGATGCATATATTTAAGCAAAGGGATCGCACATGTCAGTATTGACCGGAACGAGAAGGCAATAGCGCAATAAGAATTAAGGCCACGATGATGCAATCGCAGTGGTGGTTACAGGAGGCAAGAAGAAAGATGCATCCATCAACGTACGACCTCCTCCTCCTCAACTTAGTGCGCCAGGCCACCGACCGGCGGCTTTTGTGGCGAGGTCAAGGTGCTTCTCAGCAAAGGCATCCAAGGCTTCCAGCTGGGTGAGGAAGGCCAACATCGTAGCGTCCTCAATGGCCTTGTAGATACCTATGTACATGATTTGCTCGTACATGTGGATGTGTAGGTCGACGAATTCTTGCAGGGCGAGGTGCCTCGCGGCGAGCGTGACCTCTAGGTGGACATTCTTCGTGGCGTCGGCGGGCAGTCGCAGGGCCACCAGTGCTTGAAAAAGGTTCCGTCCATGGAGGCCGATTAGGGTGGCAGGCAATGAGGAGCCCGGGCGTGCGGGCTGGAGGAGTACGACGATGTCGTCCCCGAGCTTCTTGAGGATGGTGAACTTCTTGGTGGTGGCAATGATCATTTGGTCCAACTGAGAGTCATAGTTTGCGTCGACGGCGGCCATCCACCAGCCGGTCGCGAACACCGTCTCGAGACGATCCTCGGCGCCATGCCGCAGGCCGGCATCGTGGACCATCTGGCACAGCCGGTTGCCGCTCGCGCGCATCGCCGCCATGGGTCTCGAGTGAGTACTTTTGCGCTTAGTGTAGGTGCTTAGGAAAATGATAGGTGCGTACGATGTGGTAGATGCATTAGAATGGAGGGGCGCCTTTATATGAGTGCAAACTGTGTTGCATTCACATCGTGCAGCCTCTTTTCTCGGTCCTCTTCCCATTACTTCCCTCATGCATGAACGATGCTAATTGAAGGAGGATGCATCATTGGTCGTTCAACATTTCGAGAACCGCTACCCCTCCCTCGTCTGCATTAAAGCCGTATCAGGAACTGCGCCGCCCGCTGTATAATCGAATAGTACTGCACGCCCGTTACACGCCCGGCTGAACACGCCTCCTCGCCTCCATCAAACCCCTCCATTAAACCCGCATGCAAACCGAGAAACCTACTCTAGACACACGTCCGTTCATGAGCGGGTCGGAATTAAACGCAACAACGGCCGAGCTCCTCCTGTCCGCCCTCAGTTTAAACGAGGCCATACGCCGGCCAAGCTCCTATCGTCTGCCCTCTATTTAAACGAGGCCAGACAGACAGCGGGCCCACCCCTCCGCCGCTCCCACATATCCTCCTTCACCATTTTCTCCACTCTTCCGATGGCTTCTAAGGAGCCGTTCTCCGGCATACTACCCGGCTGGGTGGCCCGCCGAGCCCTCTGGATACGGGCGAGGCCGCTCGGTGCTTCATCAACCTCGCTTGGCTCGACAGAGCCAGTTGCCGCCCCAATCCGGCGCGTGGTTTAGCAACTCGCCGCTCCTGTTCAGCTCGATGAGGAGTGGCGAGTTGCTCCACGCTGGTACGGCGGCGAGCATGCCTGTACGGGAGTCGTGGCTGCCGCGTCGTACCGCGCCACTAGTGTCTGTGGTGGACGCGCCTCCCGTGCCTGTGGCCGCGCCTCCCGTGCCTGTGGCAACACCATGCAGGCAGAGACAGAAGCCGGGTGCATGGAGAGCGACGAGTCGGTGGCCAGCTTCTCCGTGTCCGCCACTATCATCAAGGAGAAGTAGAACACGGGAGGCCGCCGCCACTTGGGTCCCATGAAGGCCACAGCCGAGGCGACGACTGCGCATTCAGGTGGTTTCTTTGCTGCTTCATCTCTTCCGAGGACCTTTGTCGACCCCGCAAGTGTCTGCCGGACATAAGTGTCGGCGTTCTGGGAACGGGGGCCCCCCAGACTTGCTCGCCGCAGCTAGCTGCGGTTAAGCAAAGAGTCGCACGCCCATCTTCACCAACAAGGCATTCAAGACCCTCGCGAGGGTCCAAGCCTCGCGAGGCGGACGACACAAGACCTCATCTGGAGAGGCCTAGTCAGGAAGGCTCGCGAGGAGCGGAGATATCAAGGTGGGGCAAACCTCACGAGGCCCTCGTGACGTGAGCCGTGACGCACGGCACCAGGCGGGCACCAGCGCGCGCAGCGTCCTAGTTTCCTCTTTGGTGCTAAGGAGGCCATCGCAGGTGAAGAGTACCGAGGCATCAGGCAAAGGTTGCTATATTGGTGCAACGAGACCAAGACCAGGAGGACGGCAAGACAGAGGTCATCGTGGAGCCCAAGACGGCGTCACCACTAGAGCTTTTCGCAGGCGAAGACCACTTTTGTCAGGATAGCCTGTACTAGTTGTCCCCCTTCAAATTCGCCCGCCGTTGTTGGCTCCTTTCCCGCTCATTATTTGGGAAGAGGACCAGGGCCTATATAAGTAGAGCTAGCCACCACAGTAGAGGCATCTGATCTTAGCTTGATCCAACCCGATCGAGAGCCTAGCCACAAGAACACCTCAACCTAAGGAGGTTGTTCTTCCCTTGTACTATTCATCATCAACCCAAGAGGCAATCCACCACCACCACACTGGAGTAGGGTATTACACCACAACGGTGGCCCGAACCAGTATAAATCTCGTGTCTTCCTGTGTTGCGAGTTCATCGAGTTCGTCCGCGAGATCTTAGCGAGCTAGGGCGTAGATCGGTAGGAGGGAAAGACTTCGCGCGCACCCCAGTGTTTGAACCTTAAGGGTTTGCCGGAACCCCACATCCGACATTTGGCGCGCCAGGTAGGGGTGCACCGGAGCTTCTTCTCCACCAACCAGCTCGCCGACGCTCCACAGCCACGATGTCCGGCGACTCAAGGGCCGGCTCCGATCGCTGGGCAGCCCGGGCAGCACCGCCTGCCCATGAAGATCTCGACCTCGCACTCCAGGCGGCGCGAGCACCGCAAAACTCCGCCGGGCGCGGCCAGCGCGGCCAAGCATCGTCCACCCTCACCCCGCGACAAGTACGAGCCGCGGCAAGAGCGGCGAGTCATGCCGCAGCAACGGCGCCGCACTCACGGCGGGAGCAAGCAAACATGCGGGCAGCACTCACGGTGGCAAGGGAGCTGCTGCGATGCAGGCTGATGGAGAGCGGTCGGGATATGCTGCTGGAGCGTATTGCTGAGCTGCTGGATGCAGCGGCGTCGGGAGCACCACCCTTTTGCTCTCGACTTCCTTCCCAGGCCACTGCAGAGCCGGATGGTGAACCTCACCACATCCGTGTGCCATCAACTACGCCCGGGGGCTTCATCAACGTCAGCACGGCCAGTGGCGTAGGGGGCTCCGACTCCCCCATGCCGCCCGCAACAAGCACAGGCGCAAGCGTCGCCCTTCGTGGTCCCAGCCGGATGCCATGCTACCATCCTCAGGATGCCACCCTGGGCCAAGCAACACGGAGCGTGGGGCACCATGGCAAGGTGTTCGGGGTGACGGCCCCGGAAGCCTACGTGCCCCGCATGATGGATCAAGGGTACGCACCAGAGGACGACATCGGCCCATTCATCGGAGAAGATTGGGGAGAGGGGGCGCTAGGAGCCGAAGCCTTCCAAGAACCAACAGAGAACCACAACGATCGCGCCGACAACAGCAACTACAGGGTACCGCTAATCTCTCAGGAACAGGCTTATGCTAACCATGGGCTGCAGATGAACCAGGTTGCAGCATCGATCGATGACCCTGGCACGGCGGCACCCGTTCCAACAAGGGAGACACGCTGGGGGCCGCCGGGAGGGAGCCAGGAGCAAGGCCCCTCCCCGCGGCATGCGATGCCTGGCGACACCCGGAGGTAGGCCCTCTGCCGGGGAGGCCTCGCCGACCCTTCCCCCGGCAGAGGACCTGTGGTCGCCGAGGGACCTCCTTTGAGTTGTCCTGGTGATCGATCGGCTCAAAGGAGGTTGAGAGTGGCGCAAGGCGGGGCCCTCCTCTGGCGATATAAAGCGAGGCCGGTACCTATGAAGAAGGCCTAGTGCCTGTGAAGCTCGCCGCCCATGACACTCTCACGTAATAATGAGTTGGGGTTGTACACGCCCCGGAGTCTCAGGGGTGCCGGCCTCAGGCCCTGGGGCTCCCTCCCACGCCTAGTGGCAGCACTTAGCTCCACACTGGTGAGAAGACTTGAAGACTAGAAGAGTAGACTAGGTGCCGGACGCGGCCTTTTGCTTTGGATCTCTCTCTCTCGGTAGCTTTGCTTTCTAGATCTGGATTTGAGTTGAAGCCGAATTTTTATCGATGCGCGCGGGGGGGGGGGGGAGCCTTTTCTCGTTTGAGAAATTTCTTGCCTTCTGGATCTCGTTTTGCCTGGGAATCATGTCCGTCGCCTTTCCCCCACGAGCTCCTCATGAGCGGGCTGCGCTGAAGCACGCTGCTTAAGCGCTACCGGCACCGCAACCGTGCTCACCTCTCGCGGGCCCCTTTCAAGGCGGGCGACGAGCCCGCAGGTTCTCAGAACTCGACGTCGTGACCCAGCTCAAAGCTGGCACTGGCTAAGGTAAACCACGACAGAGAACTCGCACCCGGATTCATGAGCTCACGAGGACACAAACTCGCATTGCATAGGAAAGTAAAAACTACAGTTTGCTTACATGAGGGGCTCCCCCTCTCAAAATGCTCTCACAAGTTTTCCAATGGCCACGCCCGAGTTTGTGCGCAGGGTGAAATGACATGAGAACAAGAGATCAGCCAGAAATGTCGCTCGCTGGTCACCCACAGATGCGTCACTCGCGTCGTCGTCATCTTCATCGGCATCATCGCCACCATCGGCGACGCCCCCGTCACCGTCGTCAACCATGTCGCCTTCGTCTGCGACGACCACCACCGCGTCATCCTCCGGAGTGAAGGCTCTGACCAACGCGTCCACATTGTCCTCAACCCAACGCGCTAGGTCGCCCTGGACAGCCGTGGGTACGGGGGCGATAGCGGCATCGAAATCAAAGTTGGGGTCGGCATTCAGGAGGTGGCTGAAGACACGGGATAAGGCGCTTTCGAGCAGGCCACGACCCCTCGCCTCCACAAGCCGGGCGAAGCTCGCAGAATCGAGCCTCGGTAGCGTCACCACCTCGGTGAAGAAGGTCAAGTGGCTGGCATAGTCATTCGAGTGAGGGGCCGGCGCCTCCACGTCGCAAATATGGCCCAGGGCGATATTGGCCCTGTTCCGGAGATCCTGAAGTGTAGGGGCATGCTCGCGCTCTAGCATTCGTCGCTGGAGCACCTCCTCCGTGTTTTGCCTCGCGATGGCCTCAGCATCATCAACGCGCCTCCGGAGGGAGCGCAGCTCAGCGCGGGCGGAGGCCTAGTCCGCCTGCGCCGTAACCAGGGCGGCGGCCGTGGCTCCCGCACGCCTCTCAGCCTCGTCCAACCTGGGCCTGAGGGCAGCGGCCCTGACCTCATCCTCCACACCTGCGAGCTTCAGCTTCAAGTCATACCTACCCTCCAGGTCTACGCGAATCTCGGCCACCCGGCGGCTCACCTCCTCCTCGACTCCGGCCTCGCGAGCCCCAACGACATCTTCTTCTTGGGCAACTTAACGCTCCCTCGTCTTCAGTCGCTCGAGCTCGAGGCTGCGCTCCACGGCTTCCAGGGCCAGCGCCTCGCAGCGCTTCCGGACCTCCTCTTCCTCCATGGGTGTCCCCCTCAGCGATGCGAGAGCGGCCCTACACGCCTCCACCTGCTGCTCAAGGGACGCGCTCTAGGCCTGGAGCTCCCACGCGCGCTTCTCCGCAGCCTCGCGACGACAGTCAACCTCGCGAGCCTCTTCCAAGGCTCGTGAGCGGGCTTCACGGGCAATCTTGAGGGACGCCTCAGCCTTCGCATTCTCAAGGTCACGCTGATAGCGTCCGAGGTTGATGGCCACCTTCAGCTTGCGTTGCTCCTCCACCAGCCGGAGACCTTCAGCCTCAAGGCGCGAGTCGACACTCGCGAGCTCTTCACCAAGTCGACGCATCGCACCCATCGCCTCCTGGAAAAGCTCGTGACGGACCATGCTCCGCCCGTGCTCGAGCTCGAACGCTCCGCCCACCTCGTTCTCCGCCTCGGGGGCTGTAGGCAGGGCACCAAGTGGTGCGCCCCCTCCGTGCAGGGGGCTGGGGGCTGACGCCGAGCCTAATGTCAACCAGCCCTTGCAAGGATCCCGAGCTGACCAGGGCTCGCTGCTTGAAGAGGAGCCGGAGATCGAAGCCAACAAATTGCCGTCTAAGATCAGCGGAGGGGTCTTGGGCATGCCTGCCAAGCTCCATGCCAGACCAGGAGGGAGGAGCGACAAGGACGCAGGTTCAGCACGCCAGGAGGGCAGGAGTGCCCCTTCAACCAACCCTGCTCCAGGGGCAACAAGCAGACTCGGAGCGCTCGAGGCCGGCGGAAGACTTGAGGAAGAAGAAGGTCGTTTCTCAGGGTATGCAGCCACCTTGATGGAAGGAGCCCTGAAGAACTGGCATCAGGAGATGAAAAACAGCACACAAGGAGCCACAGCGGTAGGAAACTTACACGTCAACGGCGATGTACTTCCTCCGCTTCAGCGGTCCAAAGATGTTACTGCCGCTGGGGGATCCTTTCCTCTTGTGGAGCTCCTCGTAGTCCACACAAAGATGACCGAAACGCTGGACATGACGGCCGGTGCGCAGCGGGGCCAAAGAAGAGCTCAGAAGGATATCTTCAGGGGTGCCCGATTATGCGCATGTACCGGCACCGCTTTCTCCATGATCTCCGAGGCTCCTCGGAGCCTTGGCCTCGGAGTCGCCATCTGCGTCTCCTCAGCAATGGCGCCAGAGGGGGGGGTGGCAGGATCCCGAGGATGATGCCCCGGATCACCACTCGGCACGCGTGCTCTTCAACACTCGAGCCACCGCCATCACGGAGCTTCGCCCACCGCACTGGCCACCGGGCGAGCTCAGATCGAGCGAAGAAGGGAACCACGATGACGGGGTTCTCACGAGGCCCCTCCAGGCCGATCGGCCGCGGCCCCCATTCATCAAAGGGAGGCATGTTCTCTACAAATTCATCCTTGTTCTTGCAGCGGTACGGCAAACAGTTCTTCCTGTGCAGTTCGGCCGATGAAAGACACCCGTCAGGACCTTGAGCACTGTTCGCCGCGTCCCGAGGAGGAGCCCGGACTCCTGAAACCTCATGTGGTCCTGGCTGCTGAGCAAGGTCCACATTGGGCGAGAATGGCGCTGAAGCGGAGCAACCCGACGCTGGACGAATTCCTTCACCACCATCGGCGCAGTTACGCCGCGATCTTTCAGCAACCTCAACCTGAACCAGACATTGGCAAGGCGGGGGCTCGTGAGCCGCTGATGGCTCCAGCCGGAGTTAGGAACAGCGGGCCCCGACGGAGCCTAAAGAAGAGGGCTGAGCACACCGGCATCGACGAACACCCATCGTGTCCGGAATTTGCTCGTGGATGGAGGAAGCTCGAAGTCGACCCCCTCGCACGTCATCGCAGCCACGGCCTGGAAGCTCACACACCCCGAGCATTGTTGAGGGTCAGCCAGATGCAATGATAAGAAGTGATGGAGGAGGGCCACCGAAGGGGCGATGCCCACCATGGCTTTGCACACGAAGGCGAAGACAGCAAGAAGAGTCACAGACTGAGGGTCGAGATGCAGCATGTGGATCTGATAATGCTCAAGCACCGCATTTAAGAAGGCGGAGAAGGGAGGAATCAGGCCAGTCCAGAGGGCATCTATGAAGATTGGGACCTCGGTGGCCTCCTGAGCCGTGCGAGTGCAAGATGCAGGCCAAGCCACCGTCTCCCCCCGCTCATTGAGGTTGGAAGCAAGCATCCGGCGCACCTTTTCCATGGCCTCGTCGTTGAGCACCCGAGACCGGCCAAGCGCCGACGCAAGGGACGGAGGCGCAGCTGGTAGAGACAAAGGTCTCTTCCCCTTCTCAGCTTGTTTCGGCGCCATGGCAATGAAGCAGGTGAAGCGCAAGTCAGATTGGAGAAGAGAAACAGAGTCTCGAGAAAGCAGGGGAATTGGGGAAGCAAGGCGCAGGCGGCGGAGGAATAACTGTGTAGGCCGCAGGGGCCGCATAGCTAGGCGGATTCAAAGGCGGCATGAGGAAGCGGAGACGCCCACGTCCAATCAACCGCCACGCGACGACAGAGGCCGCAGGCTTTTGGGGCCTGCGGTGCTCCGAACTTGACCCTTGGCTTTGTCGCGAAGCCAAGCCCGAGCGCACCTTGGGCCCGGGGGCTACTGTCGGCGTTCTGTGAACGGGGGTCCCCAGACTTGCCTGCCTGCGGCCCACAGCGTGGCTAAGCAGCAGGCCGTACGTCCCATCTTCATCAACAAGGCATTCAAGACCCTCGCGAGGGTCCAAGCCTCGCGACGCGAACGACGCAAGACCTCATCTGGAGCGGCCTAGTCAGGCAGGCTCATGAGGAGCGGAGATATCAAGGCGGAGCAAACCTCATGAGGCCCTCGTGACGTGAGCCATGACGCATGGCATCAGGCGGGCGCCAGCGCGCGCAGCGTCCTAGTTTCCTCTTTGGTGCTAAGGAGGCCAGCGCAGGCAAAGAGTACCGAGGCATCAGGCAAAGGTTGCTATATTGGTGCAACGAGACCAAGACCAGGAGGACGGCAAGACAGAGGTCATCGTGGAGCCCAAGACAGTGTCACCACCAGAGCTTTTCGCAGGCGAAGACCACTTTTGTCAGGATAGCCTGTACTAGCTGTCCCCCTTCTAATTCGCCCGCCGTTGTTGGCTCCCTTCCCTCTCATCATTTGGGAAGAGAACCAGGGCCTATATAAGTAGAGCTAGCCAGCACAGTAGAGGCATCTGATCTTAGCTTGATCCAACCCAATCGAGAGCCTAGCCACAAGAACACCTCAACCTCAGGAGGTTGTTCTTCCCTTGTATTGTTCATCATCAGCCCAAGAGGCAATCCACCACCACCACACTGGAGTAGGGTACTACACCACAACGGTGGCCCGAACCAATATAAATCTCGTTGATGACCCACAAGTATAGCGGATCTATCGTAGTACTTTCGATAAGTAAGAGTGTCGAACCGAACGAGGAGCAGAAGTAAATGATAAGCGGTCTTCAGTAAGGTTTTCTCTGCAAGCACTGAAATAGTAGGTGATAGATAGTTTTGTGACAAGATAAATAGTAACGAGCAAAAAGTAAATAAAGTAAATAAAGTGCAGCAAGGTGGCCCAATCCTTTATGTGGCAAAGGATAAGCCTGGACAAATTCTAATAATGAAGAAGGAGCTCCTGAGGACACATTGGGAATTATCGTCAAGCTAGTTTTCATCACGTTCGTAAGATTCACGTTCGGTACTTTGATAATTTGATATGTAGGTGGACTGACACTTCAGTACTGTCCTAACTTGTACAAGCATCCCAATTATGTTTAACCCCTATTGCAAGCATCCGCAACTAAAAAAAGGAGTATTAAGGTAAACCTAACCACAACATTAAACTTATGGGTCCATATCAGCCCCTAACGAAGCAACGCATAAACTAGGGTTTAAGATTCTGTCACTCTAGCAACCCATCATCTACTTATTACTTCCCTATGCCTTCCTCTAGGCCCAAATAATGGTGAAGTGTCATGTAGTCGACGTTCACATAACACCACTAGAGGAAATACAACATACATCTCATCAAAATATCGAATCTAATACCAAATTCACATGACTACTAATAGCAAGACTTCACCCATGTCCTCGTGGAACAAACGTAACTACTCACAAAGCATATTCATGTTCATAATCAGAGGAGTAAAATATGCATAAAGGATCTGAACATATGATCTTCCACCAAGTAAACCAACTAGCATCAACTACAAGGAGTAATCAACACTACTAGCAACCCACTGGTACCAATTTGTGGTTTTGATACAAGATTGGATACAAGAGATGAACTAGGGTTTTGAGAGGAGATGGTGCTGGTGAAGATGTTGATGGAGATTGACCCCCTCTCGATGAGAGGATCGTTGGTGATGACGTTGGTGATGATTTCCCCCTCCCGGAGGGAAGTGTCCCCAGCAGAACAGCTCCGCCAGAGCCCTAGATTGATTCCGCCAAGGTTCCAGCTCGTGGCGGCGGAGTTTCGTCCTGTAAGCTTGCCCACGATTTTTTCCAGGGTAAAAGTGATGATATAGCAGAAGATGGACGCCGGAGGCCCACCAGGGGCCTGTGAGATAGGGGCGCCCAAAGAGGCGCCCTCCTCTCTCCTGGACAGGGTGTGGGCCCCTGGTGTATTTCTTTCGCTCAATAATTCTTATAAATTCCAAAAAGATGTTTCATGGAGTTTCAGGACTTTTGGAGCTGTGCAGAATAGGTTTCCAATGTTTGCTCCTTTTTCCAAATGTAATTCTAGCCACGCATTCCCCACTTCATGGTAAAGCTTGTAAAATAAGAAAGAATAGCCATAAGTATTGAGATATAATGTGTAATAACAGCCCATAATGCAATAAAAATTGATATAAAAGCATGATGCAAAATGGACGTAACAACTCCCTCAAGCTTAGACCTCGCTTGTCCTCAAGCGGAAGCCGAAATCGAAAAATATGTCCACATGTTTAGAGATAGAGGTGTCGATAAAAATAAAATACGGACATGAGGGCATCATGATTATTCTAATAACAGCAAGATATATGGATTTTGTCATATGATTTCCTATGCTCAAGTAATAAGCAATTCACAATGTCAAGTATGGTTCAAAAACTTCATTGGGAACTAACAAACTATAATCTCAGTCATTGAAGCAATTGCAATTTATCGTAACATCGGAAAGAGTCAATAATAGAGCTTTTCAGCAAGCTCACATACTCAACTATCTCGTAGTCCCCTATAATTATTAACACTCACGCAATACTTGTGGTTATAGAGTTTCAGCCGGACACTGAGAAAGATAGGGGCTTATTGTGTTGCCTCCCAATGTATTCACCTTTAGGTGATGTCAACAATAATATCCTATGCCAACTTACGTCCAATTGGATATATGTATCATGATCTTTCAAACACGAGGAGCTTGCCAAAGGATAAAAATAAAAAGGGAAAGGTGAGCATCACCTTGACTCACATAAAGTAAAACATAAAGTAAAAGATAGGCCCTTCGCAGAGGGAAGCAGAGGTTGTCATGCGCGTTTAGGGTTGATGCATAAAGTCTTAGTGCAAAAGAACGTCACTTTATATTGCCCCTTGTATGTGGACCTTTATTATGCGATCTGTCACTTTTATTACTTCCACAACAAGTTCGCATAAAGTTTATTTTCTCTGCACTAATAAGTCATACATATTTAGAGAGCAATTTTTATTGCTTGCACCGATGACAACTTACTTGAAGGATCTTATTCAATCCATAGGTAGGTATGGTGGACTCTCATGGCAAAACTGGGTTTGAGGAAATTCGGAAGCATAAGTAGTATCTCTACTTGGTGCAAGGAATTTGGCTAGCATGAGGGGGAAAGGCAAGCTCAACATGTTTGGAAGGTCAATGACAATATACTTTAACTGAGATGTCGGAAAACCTAAACCATTACGTTTTCTTCCGTGTCCAACGTCAACTCTTTTAGCATGTCATACTTAATGAGTGCTTCACAATCATAAAAGATGTCCAAGATAATATATTTATATGTGAACCCCTCTTTCCTTATCACTTCCTATTAATTGCAACGATGACAAAGGCTACGTTCATCAACTCTCAACAATTTTTATGCCTCATACTTTCTATGTGTGAAGTTATCACTATCCATAAGATCAATATGAACTCTTTTGTTCTTTCTACTTCCTCAAGATCAAAGCAACATAGCAAAGCCCTTGACTCAACACTAATCTTTATTATAGATAGCACACGGACTCGCTTACATAAAGACATCACAATGCAAAACTCAAAACTACTTGATATCAGAACTTCAATCTACTAGATCAAGATATTACTAAAAGGATCGATCTAAATAAAGAGGTAAAGATAAGAGTGTGATGGTGATACGATACCGGGGCACCTCCCCCAAGCTTGGCAGTTGCCAAGGGGAGTGCCCATACCCATATGATTATTTCTTCGGAGGTGGTGAAGTAGGAGTTGTGGATGATGCAAGCTTGTCGTCCGTCTTCCAAGGCATAGGCTCTCCATCATAAAAGGATGATCGAGTCTCTGGGATCCTTAAATCTGCAGCCAAACTCATCCTTTTGAATCTATATTCATACTCACAGTTCTGGTTTTGCAGGTCATAAATATGGGCTTGGAGGTGCTCGATTTTCTCTTGAAGCTTGAAGATGGTTTCCCCAATAACTTTGGCATCCAGCTTGTGGTTGTTGGTGAACTCAGTGATCATCATCTGGTTGGCGTTGAGTCCATGCTCCACCATCCCTTGACACTTGAAAACTTCTTGCTCCACAGCTTCGAGCTTTGTCTCCACGCTCCCGGTACGCCTTGGTCCCTCCACATCGCGGATGTGCAGCACCTCCGCGAGATAGGGGTTGATAACTCTCTCAAAAAACTTGTCCTTGGGAGCGCTTGGAGATGACATGATGCTCTAGATCTGAAGCGAAACAGCTCGAAACGAAAGCAGAGGATATTTGCGTGATACAAAGGGTCAAAACCTTCGGGAGTATATATAATGAATTTTTACCGACCAAAATACGTAACATACAAGAAAACGGAGTCCGGAGGCACACGAGGTGCCCATGAGACAGTGGGCGCGCCCTTGTGGGGCGCGCCTCCTCTCTCGTGGGAGCCTCGTGTCCCTTCGGACTACTTCTTTCTTCCTGAAATTCTTAAATAATCCAAAACTGATAAAATTGCCATTAGAGTTGTTTCGAGTCGGTTTACTTACCGCATTACCGCACCTATGCCTTTTCGAGTCTGGAACGCTCGAAAGTGTCTCTTAAGTATTCCTCGGGGTTATGGTTTCAATAATATTAGTTTCAACATTGATAGGATTACCTGAAATATAATGTTTAATTCTTTGACCGTTTACCACCCTCGGATTTGTGCCTTCGAAGTTGTTGATTTTTATAGCACCAGAACGATAGACCGCCTCGATAACGTAGGGACCTTCCCATTTTGAGAGAAGTTTTCCTGCAAAAAATCTTAAATGAGAGTTGGACAATAACACATAATCTCCTACGTTAAACTCGCGCTTTTGTATCCTCTTATCATGCCAGTGTTTGACTTTTTCTTTGAAAAGCTTGGCATTCTCATATGCTTGGGTTCTCCATTCATCAAGTGAGCTAATATCAAACAACCTCTTCTCACCGGCAAGTTTGAAGTCATAATTGAGCTCTTTAATAGCCCAATATGCTTTATGTTCAAGTTCAAGAGGTAAATGACATGCTTTTCCATAAACCATCTTATATGGAGACATACCCATAGGATTTTGTATGCAGTTCTATAGGCCCATAATGCATCATCAAGTTTTTGGGCCAATTCTTTCTAGATCTATTCACGCCTTTTTGCAAAATTAATTTGAGCTCTATATTGCTCAACTCTACTTGACCACTAGACTGCGGGTGATAAGGAGATGCGATTCTATGATTGACATCATAGTTAGCAAGCATCTTACGGAAAGCACCATGAATTAAGTGTGAACCACCATCAGTCATAAGATATCTAGGGACTCCAAACCTCGGAAAAATAACTTCTTTAAGCATTTTAATAGAAGTGTTATGATCAGCACTACTAGTTGGAATAGCTTCTACCCACTTAGCAACGTAATCAACAGCAACTAAAATATGTGTATACCCATTGGAGGCGTGAAAAGGTCCCATATAATCAAAGCCCCAAACATCAAATGGTTCAATAACAAGAGAATAATTCATAGGCATTTCTTGACGTCTACTAATGTTACCTATTCTTTGACATTCATCACAAGATAAGACAAACTTACGAGCATCTTTGAAAAGAGTAGGCCAATAAAAACCAGATTGTAGTACCTTGTGTGCAGTTCTATCTCCAGCATGGTGTCCTCCATAGGATTCAGAGTGACACTTGCGTAGGATTTGTTCCTGTTCATGCTCAGGCACACGACGTCTAACAATACCATATACTCCTTCTTATAAAGGTGTGGGTCATCCCAAAAGTAATGTCTTAAATCATAAAAGAACTTTTTCTTTTGCTGGTATGTGAAACTAGGCGGTATATATTTAGCAACAATGTAATTAGCATAATCAGCATACCAAGGAGCAAGACGAGAAGCATTGACAACCGCTAATTGTTCATCGTGAAAGCTATCATTAATAGGCGGTGGGTCATCAAGAACATTCTCTAACCTAGACAAGTTGTCTGCAATGGGGTTCTCAGCTCCCTTTCTATCAATAATATGCAAGTCAAATTCTTGGAGCAAGAGAACCCATCTAATGAGTCTAGGCTTAGCATCTTTCTTTTCCATAAGATATTTAATAGCAGCATGATCAGTGTGAATGGTAACTTTGGAATCAACAATATAAGGTCTAAACTTATCACAAGCAAAGACAACTGCTAAGAACTCTTTTTCAGTAGTACCACAATTTCTCTGGGCAGTATCAAGAGTCTTACTAGCATACTGGATAACATTCAATTTCATATCAAATATTTGCCATAAAAAACCACCTAAAACATAATAACAAGCATCGCACATAATTTCAAAAGGTAAATTCCAATCAGGTGGCTGAACAATAGGAGCAGTGATCAAGGCTTTCTTAAGTGTTTCAAATGCTTCCAAACAATCATCATCAAAGACAAAAGGAATATATCTTTGCAATAAATTAGTCAGAGGCCTAGAGATTTTAGAGAAGTCCTTAATGAACCTCCTATAAAAGCCGGCATGACCAAAGAAACTTCTTATACCTTTTATGTCCTTGGGACATGGCATCTTTTCAATAGCATCAACTTTGGCCTTATCAACTTCAATACCTCTCTCGGAGATCTTGTGCCCCAAGACAATGCCTTCATTAACCATAGAGTGGCACTTTTCCCAATTCAGGACGAGACTAGTGTCTTCGCATCTCTGCAAAACTCAATCAAGGTTGCTCAAACAATCATCAAAAGAGGATCCATAGACGGAGAAGTCATCCATGAATACCTCACAAATATTTTCACAAAAATTAGAGAATATAGCCATCATGCATCTTTGAAAGGTAGCAGGTGCATTACATAAACCAAAAGTCATACGTCTATGAGCAAAAGTACCAAAAGGGCAAGTAAAAGTAGTTTTAGATTGATCCTTTGCTGACACATGTATTTGAGAGAAGCCAGAATAACCATCCAGAAAGCAAAAATGTGTGTGTTTGGATAGCCTTTCTAGCATTTGATCAATAAAAGGTAAAGGGTAATGATCTTTCTTAGTAGCTTTATTTAACTTAGGAATATCAATTACCATCCTATAACCTGTAATAATTCTTTGCGGGATCAATTCATCTTTATCATTAGGAACAACGGTAATATCTCCCTTTTTAGGGACACAATGGACAGGGCTTACCCATTCACTATCAGCAACGGGATAAATAATACCTACCTCACAGAGCTTTAGAATCTCCTTTCTTACCACTTCCTTCATTTTGGGATTTAATCGTCTTTGAGGATCTCTAACTGGTTTGGCATCTTTCTCCACTGAAATTTTGTGTTGACATAATGTGGGACTAATGCCCTTAAGATCATCCAGAGTATATCCAATAGCAGCTCAGAGCTTCTTCAGAATTTTCAATAATCTTTCTTCTTCTTTCTCTGAAAGGTTAGCACTAATAATAACAGGATATATTTCTTTTTCATCAAGATAAGCATACTTAAGATTATCAGGTAAAGGTTTGAGTTCAAACACGGGATCACCCTTGGGTGGAGGGGGATCCCCAATAATTTCAACGGGAAGGTTATTTTTAAGCATAGGTTCTTGTTTAAGGAACACTTCATCTATTTCTTCCCTCTCCTTCATAAACATATCGTTTTCATGGTCTAGCAAATATTGTTCTAATGGATCAGTTGGAGGAACAACAATGGAAGCAAGACCAATAATCTCATCCTTACTAGGTGGTTCCCTTTCACGAGGTTGTCTACTAAACTTAGCAAAATTAAACTCATGAGACATACCATCTATGCCAACAGTGACAATATTCTTTTCACAATTAATCTTAGCACTAGCAGTATTCAAGAAGGGTCTACCAAAAATAATGGGACAAAAATCATCCTGTGGGGAACCAAGGACAAGAAAATCAGCAGGGTATTTAATCTTCCCTCACAAGACTTCAACATCTCTAACAATCCCAATAGGTTTAATGGTATCCCTATTAGCAAGCTTAATAGTAACATCAATGTCCTCTAATTCAACAGGTTCAATATCGTGCATAATTTCTTTATAAAGATCATAAGGTATCGCACTAGCACTAGCACCCATATCACATAAGCCATGATAACAATGATCTCCTATTTTAACAGAAATAACAGGCATGCCTACGACAGGTCTACGTGTCTTAGTATTAGGTCTAGCAATATTAGCAGTTTCACCCAAGAAAGAAATAACATGCCCATCTAAGTCCTCATCCAAGAGATCTTTAACCATAGCAATACTAGGTTCAACATTAATTTGCTCAGGAGGTGTATAAGTCCTAGTATTACTCTTACGAACAATAATCGAAGCTTTAGCATGATCTTTTATCCTAACAGGAAAAGGAGATTTTTCAACACAAGCAGTAGGAACAATTGGATCACTATAGGTAATAGTCTTTTCTTCGACTGTAATAGGTGCAACTACTTTCACTTCAACGGGAGGATTATATTTAAACCACTTCTCTTTAGGGAGATCAACGTGAGTAGCAAAAGATTCACAAAAAGTAGCTACTATCTCAGAGTCAAGTCCATACTTAGCGCTAAATCCACGAAAAGCATCGGTATCCATAAAAGATTTAACACAATCGAACTTAGGTGTCATACGACTCCTTACCATCGTCGGAACCCCAATCTTTAGAGTTGCGTTTAATTCTTTCCAATAAGTCCCATTTGAAATCAATGGTCTTCAAAGATATAAGAACCAAAGACAGAAGTATCGAGCGGGTTGCGGTTATCAAGAGAAAGCCGAGCATAAAAATTCTGAATAATCATTTCCGAGAGAGCTCATGATTGGGGCATGAATATAACATTGACTTAAGCCTCCCCAAGCTTGAGCAATGCTTTCTCCTTCGCGAGGCCAGAAATTATATATGTAATTACGATCACGATGAACAAGATGCATACGATAGAACTTCTGGTGAAATTCCAACTTCAATCGCTTATAATTCCAAGATCCCGTATCATCACATAGTCTATACCATGTCAATGCATCTCCCTTCAAAGATAAAGGGAAGACCTTCCTTTTGACAACATCATCGGGAACACCTGCAAGCTTAAATAATCCACAAACTTCATCCACAAAGATAAGGTGTAAGTCGGGATGCAATGTTCCGTCTCCTGCAAAAGGATTAGCTAGCAGTTTTTCTATCATACCCGAAGGAATCTCAAAGTGAATATTTTCATAAAGTTCAGTAGGTTGAGGAGCATCTCTTTGCTCTTCTGGTTGGGGCGAAGATACCCCAAATAGGCCCCTCAAAGGATTAGTCTCCATAGTGACAAGTAACAGAAAATTTCAGCACATTATATAAATGTTTCCTTACCAAGTTCCACTCACCAAAAGCGCTACACTCCCCCCGGCAACGGCGCCAGAAAAGAGTCTTGATGACCCACAATTATAGGGGTTCTATCGTAGTCCTTTCGATAAGTAAGAGTGTAGAACCCAACGAGGAGCAGAAGGAAATGATAAGCGGTTTTCAGTAAGGTTTTCTCTGCAAGCACTGAAATAGTAGGTGATAGATAGTTTTGTGACAAGATAAATAGTAACGAGCAAAAAGTAAATAAAGTGCAGCAAGGTGGCCCAATCCTTTATGTAGCAAAGGATAAGCCTGGACAAATTCTAATAATGAAGAAGGAGCTCCCGAGGACACATTGGGAATTATCGTCAAGCTAGCTTTCATCACGTTCGTAAGATTCGCGTTCGGTACTTTGATAATTTGATATGTGGGTGGACCGACACTTGGGTACTGTCCTAACTTGGACAAGCATCCCACTTATGATTAACCCCTATTGCAAGCATCTGCAACTACAAAAAGGAGTATTAAGGTAAACCTAACCACAGTTAAACATATGGGTCCATATCAGCCCCTTAACTAAGCAACGCATAAACTAGGGTTTAAGCTTCTGTCACTCTAGCAACCCATCATCTACTTGTTACTTCCCTATGCCTTCCTCTAGGCCCAAATAATGGTGAAGTGTCATGTAGTCTACGTTCACATAACACCACTAGAGGAAAGACAACATACATCTCATAAAAATATCGAACGAATACCAAATTCACATGACTACTAATAGCAAGACTTCACCCATGTCCTCAAGAACAAACGTAACTACTCACAAAGCATATTCATGTTCATAATCAGAGGAGTAATAATATGCATAAAGGATCTGAACATATGATCTTCCACCAAGTAAAACCAACTAGCATCAACTACAAGGAGTAATCAACACTACTAGCAACCCACGGTACCAATTTGTGGTTTTGATACAAGATTGGATACAAGAGATGAACTAGGGTTTTGAGAGGAGATGGTGCTGGTGAAGATGTTGATGGAGATTGACCCCTCTCGATGAGAGGATCGCTCGTGATGATGTTGGTGATGATTTCCCCCTCCTGAGGGAAGTGTCCCTGGTAATGCCTCACCAGAGCCCTAGATTGATTCCGCCAACGTTCCGCCTCGTGGCGGCGGAGTTTCGTCCCGTAAGCTTGCCCACGATTTTTTCCAGGGTAAAAGTGATGATATAGAAGAAGATGGACGCTGGAGGCCCACCAGGGGGCCCAGGAGATAGGGGGCGCGCCCAGTAGGGGGGGCGCGCCCTCCTCTCTCCTGGACAGGGTATGGGCCCCTGGTGTATTTCTTTTGCTCAATAATTCTTATAAATTTCAAAAAGATGTTTCGTGGAGTTTCAGGACTTTTGAAGCTATGCAGAATAGGTTTCCAATGTTTGCTCCTTTTCTAGCCAGAATTCCAACTGTCGGCATTCCCCCTCTTCATGGTAAAGCTTGTAAAATAAGAGAGAATAGCCATAAGTATTGAGATATAATGTGTAATAACAACCCATAATGCAATTAAAATTGATATAAAAGCATGATGCAAAATGGACGTATCACTCGTGTCTTCCTGTGTTGCGAGTTCGTCGAGTTCGTCCGCGAGATCTTAGCGAGGTATGGCGTAGATCGGTAGGAGGGAAAGACTTCGCGCGCACCCCAGTGTTTGAACCTTAAGGGTTTGCCGGAACCCCGCATCCGACAATGAGGAATACAAAGGGATCCGCAGGCGGTCATTTAGATTAGGTACTCCCTCTCCGGCTGGCAGGAAGTTTTTGTTCTAAGAGTTGATAAATTGGATGTATCTATAACTAAAATAAGTCTAGATACATCCATTTCTAGGACAAGTATTTCCGAACGGAGGGAGTATTAATTATACCAAGAGAGCCGGATTAGCACCGCTTAGTTCATGTAAATGTAATGAAATCTATCATGTTTATATGAAGATCCGGATTTTTTATACGAAATCTTGCATGCTTATATGAAAATAGTCCGTGTTTGCACGAATTTCATCTGGTTGGTTAGAGTTGTGAAAATGTATGCCGCTGGCGTTTGATGTTGCCCTCCGCGAGGAAGCGGGAGGAAATTTGCCAGCTGGCGTTGGAGATGCTCTTATGCTGGAAATAATAGTGTCACATCCAATCCATTTGAGTTAATTGCATGTATGGTTCTTCCTCTATAAAAAGTTAATTGCATGCACAGTGTACATGTGACTTGTGGTGGCTACTGACTTAAATGCAGAAAGTTAAAAAGAAACAAGTCCATCCTTAATCTTGTATTCTAAGTACTGTGGGTTCCACTGTCAAGACAAAGAGCGAAAGAAGTATATATTAAATAAGTAATATATAACATACAAATCTAAAGTTAAAGACAGAATTGAAGCTCAGTCATCGTTGCGAGCATCCGACGCTAACTACCCAAAGACCTTTTGTTGTAGACCATGCCGGAGATATATCTCCATGTTCATTCTTATATTTCCATCCGCTCCTAAATATTTTTTTTCCAGATTTCAAATGGACTACCACATATGGATGTGTATGTAGACATATTTTAGAGTGTAGATTCACTCATTTTGCTTCGTATGTAGTCACTTTTTGAAATCTCTAAAAATATAAATATTTAGGAATGGAGGGAGTAGAAAACAGAGTTGGTGATGATGGTGTGCGTGCCATCCTGCAATGTAGGCCATCGGATTTATATCTAATGGATAGGAAGGAAACCATGGCAATTTTGCAAAAAGATACCCACACCCCTCTCCACGTTTGCAAATAAGGCCTTCCCTCGTTCATCCTTATCTACTCTTACTAGCAATGTGCCCGTGCGTTGCAACGGATCCAAAATACTCCCTCCGTCCGGAAATACTTGTCATCAAAATGGATAAAAAGAGATGCACCTAGAACTAAAATACGTCTAGATACACCCCCTTTTATCCATTTTGATGACAAGTATTTCCGGACGGAGGGAGTATAATAATACATGTTCACAAACTTGAAAGAGAAACACTCTAGTTTGGTGTATATATCACTAAAATACGTCTATATACACCCCCTTTTATCCTTCTGGCTGTTTTGATGAGGTGGGGGAGGGATGTGGTTGGTTTCAAGATACTAAGTGGTTTCTGCAAATTGGAGTAGAGAAGTGGGGTCTTGTTGCAAAAATGCCATGACTTACATCATAGTCGTTAGATGTAGATCTGATGGCCAGAAATGACGGATGGCAGACACACCGTCATCACCAACTGAGTCTTTTATAGGAGTCTCTACTCTTATAAAAAACAGAGTTGGTGATGATGGTGTTCCTGCCATCCTGCAATATAGGCCATCTGATTTATATCTGACGGATAGGAAGGAAACTATGGCAATTTTGCAAAACGATACCCACACCCCTCTCCACATTTGCAAGTAAGGCATTCCCTCGTTCATCCTTTTCTCCCACAAGATACACTACTCATACAAATGCATCTTGATGTTCCGTGCAACGCATTGGCATCTTGCTAGTAGAGATAAAAAACAGAGTTGGCGATGATGGTGTGTCTGCCATCCTGTAATATAGGTCGTCCGATTTATATCTGACGGATAGGAAGTAAACTATGGCAATTTTGCAAAAAGATACCCACACCCCTCTCCACATTTGCAAATAAGTCCTTCCCTCGTTCATCCTTTTCTCTCACAAGATAAACTACTCATATAAATGCATCTTGATGTTCCGTGCAACGCATGGGCATCTTGCTAGTATCTCAAGATATCTGTATGTGTTTGAAAGAGGAATAGATAGATTACTATCAAGATCGAGGTGCCACCCCACTCCTTCGGTGCCGGGTAGTGTGTGTGTGTGTGTGTGTGTGTGTGTGTGTGTGTGTGTGTGTGTGTGTGTGTGTGTTTGAGAGAGAAGCCAGTCGATAGATTAGTATTAAGATCGAGGTGTCACCCTACTCCTTCGGTGTCGGGAAGTGTGTGTGGGTGGATGGGTGGGGGGGCAGTGACACTTACATATCTCTACTCTTATAAAAAATACAGAGTTGGTGATGACGGTGTTCCTGCCATCCTGCAATATAGGTCATCCGATTTATATCTGACGAATAGGAAGGAAACTATGGAAATTTTGCAAAAAGATACCCACACCCCTCTCCACATTTGTAGATAAGGCATTCCCTCGTTCATCCTTTTCTCCCACAAGATAAACTACTCATACAAATGCATCTTGATGTTCCGTGCAACGCATGGGCATCTTGCTAGTAGGGAGAAGGAGTTTGTGTGACACATATCTATATTAAGGGATAGGTAGATAGGATGTGTGTGAGGCATACTTAAAGCATCACGGAGATAAACAAACGGTGTGCATGCAAGTGCCAGAAAAAATGAAGCGATAAACAATGTCTATGCGCGCGCGCGCGCGTGTGTGTGTGTGTGTGTGAGAGAGAGAGAGAGAGAGAGAGAGACAGAGAGATAGAGAGAGCGAAATCTCAAAACTAAAGGTGCTCTCTTGGAATCCCATTGTATGTATTCATATGGTTCCGGAACTCGAGTTAACCTTAGGCATATGTGTGAGAGACATAATTATCCTCTGAGACATTAGTGGTTGTGGGTGGGAGGAATTAAAGGGGTGGGTGTGTTCGACAGAGAGAGCGTGTGTGTTTCTGTGTAGGACAGGGTAGAAAGATGAATTCTAACCTTGACGGAGGGAGAGAAATACATGAAGTGCGCGTGTGTGATTCCGATGCCCACGGGGAAATGAGATATGTATGCGTGTGAGAGATATTGCACAATTCATTCACGTATCACTATCTAGCGATCGTGGACGTGCATCGCTTGAACATAAATCAATATCTACTTCGTATCGTGGCCAAAGGTACAATACCGATTCAGCACTATAAAGTTTGAACACTCACATATCACATTTCTTTCTATCTAAATAAACCTTTTCAATTGTGCATGCCAAAGTTACAGTGATATTTCTTCAAACAACCAATGTAGCTATCATGTACATGCACCATTGTTACTCTTGCATTCAAATTCATTAGTCTTGGATGATTTAAGGTTCTATTATGAAGTAATATATGTAATATTCATATATGAATTCAACGGGTACGAAATTTATGAAATGGAGGCTATGTAATCATATGAGGTAACACTTTTAAGTAGCGGACTACAATATCCATTTCTTTTTGTGCGCCTCTACACTAACACGTCAATGCATTATGTTTAAAGTAAATAACCAATGGCACTAAATTATCTATTCACACAAGAAATACATAGGATGAGCATTTGATCCCTTTTTTGTGAACGCCTTCTACACTCGCATTTATTGGCCGCGCCCATGTGAACGCCCAAGTTATCGGCGCATCATCCCGAGTTATTGTCTTTTTTTTGGGGTGGACTTCACACCGCTTATTAATCACGACGCAGCCCGTGTACACAGCCTCGCATGACCTTCCCGCTAGCACGGTCCAAAATTAGTTGAAACTGGATACGAATGATCTCACAGCGCAAAATCTCCGCCTCCTTCTAAAATTTCCGCCACCTAGTCTTTAGCATGCGAAATTCCCCTTTTGTCCTTGGTGCACGGAGAACAACAGTAACAATACCGCCCTCATCTACATAATAGGTCGGGGCTGCTTTGGTAACTTCCGGTTCCCCCCACCACACGGCACCCCCATTTCCTCTCCCCCTCCCGCAAAAACGACTAACTCCACAGCACCAGAGCATCTTACATCACACCATCCGTACTTCATCGGCCTTTCTACCCCTCCCCTCTCAAAACCCTAGACTGCTCATCCACTACCAGCGGCGTCCACCTCGCCGGATCTGCTTCTATGGCTGCATCTACCCCTCCCACCTCCACTAGAAACAAGTACACTGCTCATCCACCACTATACCACAACCCATTTAGTGTCGGCCTTGTCCACTGCGCCGGATCTGCTTCGCCGGTACTCTCGTCAACCGCAGCGCATCTACAACGGCTCATTTGTACTCCCCATCGGAGACGCTTCGTCCACCCCCCCCCCCCCCCCGGAGACGCCCCACCGACGCCCCCATCGACGGCCTTTGATCCTCTTCGCCGACACCTTCCTCAACCCTACCGCAGCCGCTTCGCTGACACCATCGTCAACCCTACCGGAGTAGCTTCGCCTATACCATTCTCAACTCACAAGTCCACGGCCACAGATCCGCTTCATCGCACCCTCATCCAACCTCCCGGAGGAGCTTTTGACGCCCCATCCACGGCCGCAGATCCGCATCATCGACACCATCCTTAACCCAACCACCGGAGCAGCTTCACAGACGCGCTCGTCCACGGCCACAGATCCGCTTCGCCCACATCGTAGTCCACCCTACCGAAGCCGCTCCACAAACACCCTACTCGACGGTTCTAGATCTCCTTACCGGACCCCGAGATAGCCAGCGCAACGTCATCACCCTTGACGTTTCTTACCTGATTCTCACTGTCTGGCAAGATGCCAAGCACCCGCCACGGCCTAGGTACTTCACCTTTAAACCCGTCCAGCATCACTTGCCCGATGTACTTCAAATATACTAACATGTCGTTGTTACCTGTTATGCAGCTGGCAAAAACTACAAGGACGATATTTCTTCTAGATCTAACAGCTTGGCCAACCAAGATCCTGGACTGAGGCATTGCTATGATCTTATAAGTGCATCTCTCTCTCTCTTGTATTGTTGTGTGCCTGCCAGCGTTCTTTGCTAGGATTTTCGACCAGTAATCCCTTTGTGCAGACAATGATTTGTACTACTGGATGCTAAATTAGATATGTAGATGTCATACATGATACCACCTCGTACCTCCGTTCCTAAATATAAGTCTTTCTAGTGATTCCACTATAGGCTATGTACGGAGCAAAATGGGTGAATCTACACTCAGAAATGCATCTATATACATATGTATGTGGTCCATACTGGAATCTCTACAAAGACATATATTTAGGAACAGAGGTAGTACATTACACAAAATCGTAGGTGGCATGTAGGAATTCCAGTGCACTACATTAGGCTCCCTTAGAGTGCCTCCTAGTCCAGCACACAGAGTCGTGGCTAGTTTATGCTACGCACACAATCGTTAATTTGTGGTTTAAATATGCGCAAGGGATATGCAATGTATTATCATGTAGAGATGTCTGAAATTAGTCGTGTCAACTTCCAGATAGGGTTACACAATGAAAAAGTACAAGATGTATGTGGCAATTTCATGGAACATCGAAAAAAAGGAGAGGCAGTGGTGAGCCTATACAATGTGCTATGGTAGGTCACTCCTCCATTGCAATCATCGTGACATTTTATTTGTATGTCATCTCTATTGGCCAAGTTTCTTAGGGACAGTTGTTACGAGTTATCCTAAGAAAATAAGCACATGTGAATATAAGCTCCATGTAATAAGCCAACCAGTTCTTTTCATTGCCTTCCTTTTCATCTTATCTTTCGTATGATCAGCGAAAAGTCTAGATTGCATTATATTTTGTCATTTTTCTGCCCATATGAAAATTAATTTGACTTGTAAACATCACAAATTGAACCTACTGCAGTAATTAATATGATAGGAAAATAGACCATCACTATTTGTTCAAAATGCAAATACAGAGATACCATCTACTTGGCACAATCTACTTTGGTCAATGTCTTTCATAGAGATCCCATTGCCTAATTTAAATGAAGAACGCATGACCCATATTTAAATGAAGAACAATTATTTGTTGAAATTCAATGGTCCAAGTGGCTGGTTATTATCATATAGCAGCCACCTGAAAGCATCATATAGCAGCAACAGCAGTGTGCAATTCATCATATACCAGCAGCAGCTCATAGCAATATCATATAGAAGCAGCAGGAGCAGCTCATAGCAATTCATCATATAGCAGCAGCAGAAGCAGCTCATAGCAATTCATCATATAGCAGCAGCAGGAGCAGCTTATAGCAACTCATCATATAGCAGCATCAGGAGCAGCTTATAGCAACTCATCATATAGCAGCAAGCAGTAGCTCATAGCAATTCATCATATAGCAGCAGCAGCTCATAGCAATTCATCATTTAGCAGCAGCAGGAGCAGCTCATAGCAATGCATCATATAGCAGCAGAAGCAGCTCATAGCAATTCATCGTATAGTGGATCAGAATGAAAATTTGGCAAAAAATCAAAGAAGATCCTCACCTTGTTGGATGAGCTCATCCTTCAAAAACACCTCAAGGCCACGGCCTGGGAGGAGGGAAGGGGGAATAAGGTGCCTTCTGCCATAGTGTGGCATCAGCCGTAGTTGTGCGACGCCCGCTGGAGTATTGCGTTGGACGGACCATAGTGGAGCAGCTGCTGGAGACCATGAGAATGAGTGGCAGTGCCAGACGGAGGAGCATCCGGAGAGATTTGGCCCTACCCACCGGCCATGTAGCCTAGCTGGACAGAGCATCGTCGAGGACAAGGCCAGATGGGACCAGTGGCGACAGCTCGCTGGAGGAACCCTAGCGCTGCAGGCATTTGATCGAGGTAGAGGGAAAGGGGAGAGGAGATGCAAGCGGGCAGGGCAATTGCATTTTGAGTGTAATATAGGCAGACAACAGAGTCATTTCATTATTCCCCTTCCCTTCAGTTTTTAGTGAGCTTCTACCCGAAACACCCCCCTCCAAAGCGAAATAAGTTAAGCCCAAGCCCATAACTCAAAAATGACTTCTTTACATATTTTATGGCTTATTTTGGCAATAAGCTCTGAAAAGGCAGAATAGAACTGGCCCTTAACCTGCAATTCAATTCTGCGTGCAATAATGAATCACTCCTGCCTACTATAGTGTACATTTAGGCATCATCATACATGGCATAACCTAATAAATGTGCATTCCATTGTAGAATCCGGAATATGCAATGTTTATGTTAGTTCATACGTTGCACATGATGTTTAAATGCCCCTTAATTCTGGTCAGTCAAGTGATCGTCTTTAAGCCTCCTTCTTTGCTTCTTTTCTTGATATATTTGTTCAATTGCTTGTTTGCATCAGCCAGCCATACCAGAACTGTTTGCTTTGATTACTTGTTTTTCTTGATCTAACACTCTAACAGAGCTTGTCAACGATTTAAACACTAAGGGCTGCTGTAGTGGGGGCTTGTCTAACTCATAGGTGACATAAAGGTTTGGCTGTACACTAAAGAAGGCTCTCCAAGAGTACCTGGAGATCTAGTTCGAAGGTATGCCTAGTTTTTACATAGTGCACACATAGTAAATGCTCATTTCATTGTGTGCAAGTGCAAGAGATTTGGCATGTTTCATTATGTGGTGTTGTTTTGTTATAATCTCATCCTTTTGTGTTGTTCACAGACTGGAAAGTATGCATATTTATCTTCCAAGGAGACGAGTAACTAGTTTGTGTCACCTTGCAGAGGGGGTGTAATGAAGATAAGATTGAGGATTTCCAAGTACAAGATGTTAGGAAGGAGCCTTGCAAGAGAAGTAGGAGCAGCGCTGAGCCTGTTCAACCTGTTAACGTAAGTCACTGTATCCAACTCAATAGTCAATTCCTTGTTTGTTTCAGGCATAATTAATTTGCTCTTCTCAATTGCTTTATTTGTCCTCAGATAATGAGATGCCCAAACAATGATGCCTGATGTTGGATACTTGTATAACTATTAGTTGACATAATTAAAGGCCTTACCATTTAATTACTCTGGCAAAGTGTGCCTGAAGTTTTGAAGTCTATTAACCAACTATTACTGCATGAGGCTCACAATCTAGTTTATACTAGGCTAGTGATTGCATAGCTTTGCTTGTTGTAGTAGGTTTGTATGAATCACTCTGCTATTCATTATGCTCCCTAAGACTTTAGTTGAGTTATAGAATGGCCAACTACTTTCTTACTTATACGCAACGTGTTGTCTAAATTTGTAACTTGTCTGTGTTTTGGATTTGGCCCCAACATCATGCTCCTCTAGTGAGCTAAGAGAGATTTCTGTATGCACGCTGCACAGACTACCATTTTTATAATTTTTAAAATATCACCTTCTTATGCTTCATGACGTGTAACATTATTGTTATTCTTGTTTTGCCATGTACAAAATAGTCTATCTTGCTCGCTTCACTGTTGTAACTATATTTTTGCCCTAGTCATGTGTACTTACAGAAACATTTCAGGATGAACTGACATCAACACAAAGATCTACGAGCAGTGTGGCATGGCCGTTACCGAATGATTATGGATTGGAATTGGAATGTGCTGATGTTCTCGATCATCAACTAGAGGTGGCAAGACAACGTGTACATGATTCTCAACGTACAATCAACAAGTTGAGACAGGACATGCAGGTATTAGATGCAGGAGTCATGTAACACCCACGATGCGGCTATATCTCCCACGTGTCGAGGCACGACTTAGAGGCATAACCGCATGGTGGTTTTGTCGCAAGAAGGGTCATCTTCACACAATCCCATGTACTGATTAAGAAAGGGATAAAGAGTTGGCTTACAATCGCCACTTCACACAATACATGAATTAAACATACATCATCAGAGTACAATCAAAGGTCCAACTATGGAACCAAAATAAAAGAAGACAACCCCAAATGCTAGATCCCCAATCATCCCAAATGGGCTCCACTACTAATCAACAGGAAACGAAACATAGTAACGACCAAGTTCCGCGTCGAACTCCCACTTGAGCTCGGTTGCGTCGCTTGCACTGGTATCATCGGCACCTGCAACTGTTTTGGTAGAATCTGCGATTCACGAGGACTCAGCAATCTCACACCCGCGAGATCAAGACTATTTAAGCTTATGGGTAGGAAAGGGGTAATGAGGTGGACCTGCAGCAAGCACTAAGCAAATATGGTGGCTAACATACGCAAATGAGAGCGAGAAGAGAAGCAACGCAACGGTCGAGAAGCTAGAAGTGATCAAGAAGTGATCCTGAAACTGCTTACGTTCAAACATAACACAAGAACCGTATTCGCTTCCCAGACTCCGCCGAAAAGAGACCATCACGGCTACACACGCGGTTGATGCATTTTAATTAAGTCAAGTGTCAAGTTCTCTACAATCGGACATTAACAAATTCCCATCTGCCACATAACCGCGGGCACGGCTCTCGAAAGTTTATACCCTGTAGGGGTGTCCCAACTTAGCCCATCACAAGCTCTCACAGTCAACGAAGGATATTCTTCTCCCGGGAAGACCCGATCAGGCTCGGAATCCCGGTTACAAGACGTTTCGACAATGGTAAAACAAGACCAGCAAGACCACCCGATCAGGCCGACAAATCCCGATAGGAGCTGCACATATCTCGTTCTCGTGGCACACCGGATGAGCGAAGCATACAGTACCAACGTAACCCAAGTTGCCAAGGGATGGTCCCAAGACGGTGCTCTAGTTTGGACCAACACTCAGAGGAGCACTGGCCTGGGGGGGTTAAAATAAAGATGACCCTCGGGAGCGCGACTCCCAAGGGAAAAAGGCTTAGGTGGAAAATGTTAAAACCAAGGTTGAGCCTTGCTGGAGGAAGTTTATTCAAAACGAACTGTCAAGGGGGTCCCATAATACCCAACCGTGTAAGGAACGCAAAATCAAGGAACATAACACCGGTATGACAGAAACTAGGGCGGCAAGAGTGGAACAAAACACCAGGCATAAGGCCGAGCCTTCCACCCTTTACCAAGTATATAGGTGCATTAATTAAAATAAGAGATATTGTGGTATCCCAACATATCCATGTTCCAACATGGAACAAACTTCAGATTCACCTACAACTAGCAACGCTATAAGAAGGGCTGAGCAAAAGCGGTAACTTAGCCAAACAACGGCTTGCTAGGAAAGGATGGTTAGAGGCTTGACATGGCAATATGGGAGGCATGATATAGCAAGTGGTAGGTAGCGCGGCATAGCAATAGAGCGAACAACATCAAACAAAGATAGAAGTGATTTCGAGGGTATGGTCATCTGACCTAAGATCCCGCAAGGAAGAAGAACGAGTACATGAAGAAGACAAACGGACGTAGTCGAACGAATCCTCACAACTCCGGAACGAAACCGAAGCTAACGAGAGAAGTAAACCGGAAAGAAGCAAACAACATGGTAAACAACCAACACATAAGCATGGCATGATGCACAATCAAGTGTGATGCATGTCCAGTTTAATGAGGCATGGCATGGCAAGGTGCACAAACAATGCTACGAATTAAGTGGAGCTCAATATGCAACGACTTGCATATTGACGAAACACCACATTCAAGTTATTTAGTTTGCTCTTGTATAGGAACAAGACAAGATTAAATGTTGGTTAACATGGCAAGAGGTGAAGCATAATAAAACTATCTATTTAGACAAGTTTAAATGAGACCGAAAATAACAAATAACAATTCCGAAAAATCCCCATATGTCATTTAGCAATTTAAAGCAAACAACAATTTTAAACGTTTTAAATGTTATTATCATGATGCGGATGACATATGCAAGTTTTATGCCATTTTATGAAAATGTTGACATGAGCATGTTACGAAGCATTTGTCACCGTGGTGGAAGAAAGAAAGGGGTGCCACGGCAACGAATCCGAAAATGATGCCACGGCAACATATCGGTTCCGGTAGCTCGTGGAGATACCGGCGCAAAAGAGAATTATGTGGATGTGTTTAACACACAAGAGATGGTGGGGTGCTCCCGGTTACCGGGTTCCCACGGGTCGACGGCATGGCAAACTAGGAGAAACATGTAATGACAACTCGGACACGATGCAACAACGGACATCTCATACAACACATGCATTCGTTCATAGCGATCGTCCCGTCGGTTATATCTTCGAAGCATGCGTTTCGGGGCGGACGGGTTCGAAGCGGAAGTAGTTGTTCATGGGTCGTCATGGGAAGTAGTGACACACGTGGCGGCGTAGTGGAAGTAGTGGTACACGTTGGTTTTCGGAGAGGTACTTGAAGAATCCAACATCTTCGGGGCGACGGTAGTGGTACACGCGACGTCGAGGTACTTGTCGGTTCGATCTTGGCGGTATAGATGTACACGTTGTCGGGTACTTGTCGCATCATCGGGTGTAGTTGTAAATGACGGTCTTGACGAATCCGAAGGGTACTTGCGATCCAAAATTGCTCCTGTTTGGGAAGGTACCGTGACAACAGCTCGAGGCTCAGGTCGATGGGGACGACAACAGAAGGTCGCAGACGCCGGGCTGTGGAGCGGCCGGATCGCAGCGGCAGCAGGACGGTAAAGGATGAAGTGGCCGCATCGGCCTTGGCGCCAAGCAGGAAGGCGGAGCTCGCCGTGGAGGTGCGGCAAGGGGAACCGCGTGGAGGAAGGCGGCGGCGGCGAATCGAGTCAGAGGCGGCGCGTGGGGAGGAGGAGAAGAGGAAGGGGTCGTGCGGAGTGGCGTTGTGCTCGCCGGCGCGAGGTGAGAGGACTGGAGGTCGCGCTCCTGGCGCACGACGAAGATGGCGCGGAGGAAGAGGAGCCCGGGAGGAGAGCCGACGAAGGGGCCCAAGGAGGTCGCAGAGGGCTTTCGTGGCGAACAAGGTCGCTGGGCGCGGCCTCGAGGGAAGCACTTGCTGCGCTGGCGTCTTGTGGCCATGGGGATCGGGATCCCTCTCCTGTGCGTGGTGACAGCGCGAGGGAGGAGACGAGGGAGAGTGGGGGATCGAGGGAGAGAGCTAGGTTATAGGTGCGGTTGGGCTTAGGTGGCTGCGGGGATGGCTGGGCCTAGCTATGCCTAGTGGCCGGCTCAGCTGTAGGGAGGTTTGGCTGGCTCTCTTCTCTCTCTCTCTAATTATCTCTCTATTACAAAGAAACAAAAGCTTAGAAGAAATGTCGAGAGAGATTGGAGTGGAGTTTGGGCATGGGGATTATTTTCCCGGATTCACAAAAATGAGCTTGAACTAGGAAAAATAGAAGTGGGCATGATCGAAAGTTTAAATTTAATCTCATTTGATTTTATTTCAAATGATTTGGATAAGAAGTGAGGGTTGGGAAGGTCCAAAAATGTTCGGATTTTTGGTGGAGCTCCGGAATATGATGAAAGTATAAATGGCAAGGTAGGAGACCAAGAATTAAGATAACAAAGGCATTGGGATAATTTGCAAGTGTGTTATGGTTAATTCCAAAAGAATGGAATATTTATTATAGCTCCCTAATATTGGGAGGATATGTTATAAAGAGAAGTCACCATATGAACTCCTCGATTTAAATAGATCAAAAATCTATGCAATTTATTTAGTTGAGTTTAAAAAATTAAATGACATGATGGCATGATGACATGATGCAATGCAAAATAAATAGAGCAAGCAAAATGAAACATACGGTGATCACGAAATATATAGAAGTCTTACGAGGCGCCGGTCTTGGGCGTCACAACACTCCTCCACTTACAAGAGATCTCGTCCGAGATCTAAGGATGGTGCCGAGAGAAACAGAAGAGGAAGAGGTAAAACAAAGTTGCTTCTTTGACAAACGAGTGAAACCCACAAACCTTGAGAGGTTGAACAAATCGAAAGAAAGAATACAATGGAGGTGAACGAGATTGCAAACACTGCGTTAGCAGAGAAGAACAAAGAACATGATGAGAACCAAGAGCTTAGGGGACAAGACAGATTTTGAAGCCACTCCGGTTAAAACAAGATAGAGTAGGATTAAGAGTGATATAATTTGGACAGCACTCCGACTGAAAATGGAAGGAATTAACATGAACTTGAGAAGATGGGATGATACTTGATGAAATCAACAACACACTGCCTCCGGAACTATTGAAAAATGGCACAAGGGGTAAGAAAGATTTCAGACTGCACTCTGGTTGAGGAAGGAGGCAAAACTTGATAAGATGAGAGAGCTCGAATGAAAACACGACACTCCGGTTAAATGGATAAGCAAGGAAAAGAACATGATCTCCAAAATGAGATGATGGGTCGAAGAAAACATCACAATGCCTTCGGGACAAATGAAAGAGTGGAATCAAGAGAACAGAGAAGAGAACAACAACTTCTATCACAATTGAATTTGAAAGAGCCTCCTTAAAAAGAAGGATTGAACGGAGTTGTTGGTAAACCAACAACGAAAAGAATAAGCTTGTAGTGGACTTATGGAAACATCTCAACGTTATGAGGTGACAAACGACCACTAAAGGAAGCCATTTATTTGAGTGAGAGCACCAAGGCGATGAAAAACTTCTTTCACCAAGAGGATAGGAGAAAACTTGGATCATAGATAAGCACCATAATAGCAACATTCCTTAGGGAAGGCTTTAGGTGAAACATGACACAAGATAAATCCAACGAAGAGATTGGTGGATTTAAAATATCTCATTCTTGACAACATGTGAATCATGAAACGCGAACTCAAATTGTCAAGAATGACATAACACCACCTCAAATGATAAGTGAAAGGACATGTGGTGCCCCCATGTGTGGTTTTGGTAATTGATGACATTCTCTGTGGACTAATGGTTGCATTGAGTTATATTTGAAGGATTTGTCCATAGGCATTTCTTGAAGTCCATGTGTTGGTTTCAAGGAGTTTATGTGTTGACCAAGGTGCTATTAAGGAATTATCCAAAGATTGGTCATGTGAGTGTTGAGCTTATTGCAAGCATGTCTTGAAGAATAAGATTGTGTGATCATTCATGTCCACCTTCAAGACATCATCCAAATGAAGAGAGTTGGAAAGATTCAACACACAAAGCACAAGATGTACCGAGGGATCAAGTGATCCCATGGTATGGTAAGCATTGTCCATTACGCTTTGTGTGCTAACCCATGGTATTCGTGAGAGTTCTTTGTGGGGTTAGGTTGCAGAGTGCAAGTTCAAGTTATGCATAACGAAGAGATCAAGTGCTTGAAGCTTGCCGTCCATTGTGGTGACAATGGACTTGTGAAGATGAGCGGAAGAGTGGCTCACCCATAGTGGAGTATGGGGGAGCAATCAACTAGTCTTCATCGAGCCAACGCAATCAAGAAAGGTGGTCCAACTTGAGGGAGTCAGGATCGTCATCATCTAGCTCAAGTGGACTTTGTGCAAGGCAAAGGTTTTCCCTTGATAGGTTTTCTATTTTACCGGTCTCATGGTAGTTGTTGGGAGACCGGGTTATAGGATCGATTGCCGATTACTATCAAGGGGGCTCTCGATGAGTAGCTTGATCGTATCATTCAGAGAGAGCTCAAACCATTGCATCCTTGCATCATCTTTTGGTTCTTGTTTGGTTCTTCTCCTTGTGAGATTTGGAGCGTATGGTCATTTTTATGACAAGCTCGAGCTCATCGAAAACGGAGTTCACATGCATCTTCTATGATGTTTTCGATGTTGGAGGATATGCCGTTTCTTCTCTGTTGGAGGTTTCACTCCTTTGTTTGTTAGGCATACCTCCTCTGCCTCTTCTTACTATATCGATGCTACTCGTTGTCTTGTTTCCAACAAGCTTGAGTTTGCTCGATTCGGAGTTCATTTGTAGAAGTTATGGCAGTTCTGGTTTTATTGTTTCCCTCTGTTGTCTTCTCTGCAAAATGAAGGACTCCTAGTGTTGCTAATCTGGGGCATGCGGTAGTACTGCTCTCCGGAGCGGTAGTACCACAGGCCCCTGCGGTAGTACCGCAGCACACCGCGGTAGTACTGCAGGTGCTCACGGTAGTACCGCTCGGTGGGAGCGGTAGTACCGTGGCCTCAGGCCAGGCGCAGCTACTCGAGCGGTTGTAGGGACGGATGTAATTTTTACATCCGCGTCTCACGCTGTAGTACCGCCGCTGGTGCGGTAGTATTGTGGGCTCTGGCGGGCTTAGCGACATGAGCGGAAGTAGGGCGGATGTAATTTTTACATCCGCGCCTCACGCTGTAGTACCGCTCTTCGTGCGGTAGTACCGCGTCGGATTTTTGCGCAGGTCCTCCCTCGGCAGAAGTAGGTACGGAAGTAATTTTTTACTTCCGTGCTTTCTCTGCGGCTAGTGTTGCCTGCCTTACGGTAGTACCGTAGGGGCGCGCGGTAGTACCGCTCCAGCGGTTCTACCGTTCGTTACTCGCAATGTGAGCCTTCATCGGCGATGCTGCACTTGCGGTAGTACCGCAACCTGCAGCGGTAGTATGCATGACCCATCATGGTAGTACCGCAGCTCCGTGCGGTAGTATCGCGTTGTGCGGGCTGAGTGAGGGGATAACGGTTGGTTTTTCTCCCCACCTATAAAAGGGGGTCTTCTTCCCCCTTGAGATCTAATCTTTTGAGCTCGTGTTCTTCCCCCATTGTTGACCTTCTTCGAGCTTGCTAGCTCTCAATCCCTCCAATGATTCTTGCTAGTTCTTGAGGGAAAAGAGAGAGGAGATCTAGATCCACGTTTCCACCAATCACTTTCTCCTCTTAGTGAAGGGAACCCCTTGGATCTAGATCTTGGAGTTCTTCGTGTTCTTCTTTCGTTCTTCCTCTCATTTTCCTCCCTAGCATTAGTTGCTTTGGTGGGATTTGGGAGAGAAGGACTTGGGCACTCCGTGTGCCCTTGCCATTGCATTTGGTGCATCGGTTTGAGTTCTCCACGGTGATTCGTGGAAGTTACAAGTTGAGAAGCTTATTACTCTTGGGTGCTTGGTGCCCTTGAGCTTGTTCCTCTTGGGTGCTTGGGCGCCCTAGACGGTTGGTGGTGTTCGGAGCTCAATCATTGTGGTGTAAAGCTCCGGGCAAGCGTCGGGGTCTCCAATTAGGTTGTGGAGATCGCCCCGAGCAATTTGACGGGTACCGGTGACCGCCCCCAAGGGTTGCCAAAGTGTACAGGTTCGGTGACCGCCCCCAAGGGTTGCCATTTGTACGGGTTCGGTGACCGCCCTCAAGGGTCCCTTAGTGGAATCACGGCATCTTTCATTGTGCGAGGGCGTGAGGAGATTACGGTGGCCCTAGTGGCTTCTTGGGGAGCATTGTGCCTCCACACCGCTCCAAACGGAGACTAGCATCCGCAAGGGTGTGAACTTCGGGATACATCGTCGTCTCCGCGTGCCTTGGTTATCTCTTACCCGAGCCCTTTACTTATGCACTTTACTTTGTGATAGCCATATTGGTCTTGTCATATATCTTGCTATCACATAGTTGCTTATCTTGCTTAGCATAAGTTGTTGGTGCACATAGGTGAGCCTAGTTGTTGTAGGTTTTGTGCTTGACAAATTAACCGCTAGGTTTATTCCGCATTTGTTCAAGCCTCAACCGTAATTTTTTTTAAAGCGCCTATTCACCCCCCCCCTCTAGGCGACATCCACGATCTTTCAATAAGGTAGAACGAATTGCACTTTGGAATGCAGGAAGGAGAATATTTGAGCTCTTCCAACAAGAATCTTGAGAACACTTCAAGAATGAATTAAATCTTTGATGAACCACCATGAAGAAACTCCATGAAGAACTCCGGTAATAAAAGGATGATAGAAAGAAAGAGAAGTTGAAAACACAAGGTGAAGCCTTGCAGTAATAAGAGGAAGCTTTGAAATGATATAATCGAGAAAACTTGGAACTCCAGAAAGAAAGATGAACAAATGAAATCAAGAATTTTGATGAACCTCCGGAATAAGGAATTGAATTTACTCGATGAAACAAGAATAAGAATTACATTATGTTCATTCTTCACCAATTAAATTGATGACAAGCAATGTATTTGGCATACTACTTATTCTCGTAGAAAGGATTAAGATAGATATGGCGCAAACTTGGGAAGGTCTTCAACGAACCACCGGTAGGATTGGAAAGAACGAATGAATTTATATGATAACGAAGGAAGAGAACTCTTGAACGAACCACCGTAAGAATTAAAAGAACGAACGAAGAAAACAAACGCATCACCAGAAAGAATTGGAAAATGAACGAAGATACTTGAGAGAATTTAGATACGAGTGAACGAAGAGATGACGAGCTGATTAAAGAATACTTGAATGATGCACCGATAAGATTTGGAGAACGAGGGCTAAAAGCTGGAATGAATAATTCTAAGATGATGGGCTCCAGAGAATCAAAATGAAAAGACTCATGAATTGCTCCTGATGGGTGAAAAGAATTCTCACAATCGAAAACAATTATGAGAGGATGGCATCAAACTAGAACCATGGATCTTGAAGAGAATGGAGCAAGATTTAAGAGAAACTCTTCTTCGGTCTTCAAATGTTGAGAATGACGATGAGAAACACCACCATGAATTGTTGAGGCACTCCGGAATGAAAATTGGAAAGGTTGAACCAACGATGAAAGAATTTGAAAGATCTTGGAGAAAGACATATGACTGATGATACTTCATTCTTAGGTCAAACTTCGAAAAGAATTTGGGAATAGCTCCGGGAAAATTAGAAGAGTCAGGTAAGATCCTGGGAAAAGACCTGTGGGTTAGGGCCCATTCAAAACACCTTTCGAAAAGATTGCTTGAAAGATATTGCACCGGTTGAATTAAATGGCTCAAAAGAGATAACAACCTCGAAATAGCTTGAATGGATTAGGAATGAAAACGCGAATCTCCTGAGATATCTTCAGCACTCCAGAACAAATGAATGGCGAGAAGTGGATGATTAAGAGATGCACCGGCATGAGAAAACATTATAAAGGAGGAAAGGGATATGATCAACACCGAAAGCTTGAATTGGATCCACCGGAGAAGAAAACAGAACAGAGAATGATAAACTTGTCGCTTCCTTAGCATCTTTATGGGAAATCACCGGATAAGAACATTGAAAGAAGAGAATGAAGAGACTTCGCATCAATAAAAAGGATACTTGATTAAGAAATCTGAGTCCTTGAAGAAAAGGGTGGGAGGGTGGGAAAACAAAGGCAACTTGGGTCGGATGAAATGAACACCGTTGAGAAAACATAGAATTGACCTTGCGGATGTGCAGAAATGATCGGATCCACTTGAAGAGAAGCACGCCGGTTGGAAAAGAATTGACATGACAATCTCGATGATCAAGAAGGATTAGCACTCCCATAGAAATATGAGAACACCGCTTAGGGAAGGTATGGAATCAACACTTGACATCGAAGCAACTCGAATACCACAAACCAAAACAAAAACAAAGGATTTGGCTTGCGGAATAAGCCGGAAACAAACATATGATAGATCCCATATCGTATCATGTGTCTGTTGGAAAGATATCCTACGATATACTTGAATTCCCACCTATAAACTCCCGAAACTTTCTGGTTATGCAATCTGGTGTTGGGGATACAGGGGACGCAATATATCTCACCCAAACTAACAATACCTAGATCCAGCTGTATCCATCCGTCAACACATAACCAAGAAAACTCCAAAAATCGTGTACCTCAACCTTCGAAAAGCATCCGTTATACGAGTTATGGCAATACTCCCGAACTCACGCCCAAAAACTGGGTGGCCTCGAGGTGATCTCACCAACAAGCGCATAAAAGAGATGTTCGATGTCGATTTAAACTCGGGTATTCCGTAATCGCAGCAATAAAATTGTGACGACAACACCTCGGAGCTCAACTCCCCGGGACACTGCCACAACCCCTAAATGTCAGGAGGCACCAAGAACAATGTTCTCGTCACAAAACCATCGAAACGATTCCAAGATACCCGCGTGATCCTAAAAACAATTCCGTGAAATTTGAGGTGAGGAAAGTCAAAACATCTACGTCAGGAAGCCTCACCAGAGCGATGAAGGGACTGAGGAGTAAAAAGAATCCTACTCTCTGATATATATAATCCTAAGACTCAAAAAAAAATTCTAGACTCAACAACGTCAGCGATTCGATCAAGCAGAGGGCTCCTAAGTCAGGGATGGCTCTGATTACCAACTTGTAACACCCACGATGCGGCTATATCTCCCACGTGTCGAGGCACGACTTAGAGGCATAACCGCATGGTGATTTTGTCGCAAGAAGGGTCATCTTCACACAATCCCATGTACTGAATAAGAAAGGGATAAAGAGTTGGCTTACAATCGCCACTTCACACAATACATGAATTAAACATACATCATCAGAGTACAATCAAAGGTCCGACTATGGAACCAAAATAAAAGAAGACAACCCCAAATGTAGATCCCCAATCATCCTAAATGGGCTCCACTACTAATCAACAGGAAACGAAACATAGTAACGACCAAGTTCCGCGTCGAACTCCCACTTGAGCTCGGTTGCGTCGCCTGCACTGGTATCGTCGGCACCTGCAACTGTTTTGGTAGAATCTGTGAGTCACGAGGACTCAGCAATCTCACACCCGCGAGATCAAGACTATTTAAGCTTATGGGTAGGAAAGGGGTAATGAGGTGAAGCTGCAGCAAGCACTAAGCAAATATGGTGGCTAACATACGTAAATGAGAGCGAGAAGAGAAGCAACGCAACGGTCGAGAAGCTAGAAGTGATCAAGAAGTGATCCTGAAACTACTTACGTTCAAACATAACACAAGAACCGTGTTCACTTCCCGGACTCCGCCGAAAAGAGACCATCACGACTACACACGCGGTTGATGCATTTTAATTAAGTCAAGTTTCAAGTTCTCTACAGCCGGACATTAACAAATTCCCATCTGCCACATAACTGCGGGCACGGCTCTCGAAAGTTTATACCCTGCAGGGGTGTCCCAACTTAGCCCATCACAAGCTCTCACGGTCAACGAAGGATATTCCTTCTCCCAGGAAGACCCGATCAGGCTCGGAATCTCGGTTACAAGACATTTCGACAATGGTAAAACAAGACCAGCAAGACCACCCGACTGTGCCAACAAATCTCGATAGGAGCTGCACATTTCTCGTTCTCAGGGCACACCGGATGAGCGAAGCGTACAGGTGCCAACGTAACCCAAGTTGCCAAGGGACGGTCCCGCACGGTGCTCTAGTTTGGACCAACACTCAAAGGAGCACTGGCCCGGGGGGGTTAAAATAAAGTTGACCCTCGGGAGCGCGACTCTCAAGGGAAAAAGGCTTAGGTGGCAAATGTTAAAACCAAGGTTGAGCCTTGCTGGAGGAGTTTTATTCAAAGTGAACTGTCAAGGGGCTCCCATAACACCCAACCGTGTAAGGAACGCAAAATCAAGGAACATAACACCGGTATGACAGAAACTAGGGCGGCAAGAGTGGAACAAAACACCAGGCATAAGGCCGAGCCTTCCACCCTTTACCAAGTATATAGGTGCATTAATTAAAATAAGAGATATTGTGGTATCCCAACATATCCATGTTCCAACATGGAACAAACTTCAGCTTCACCTGCAACTAGCAACGCTATAAGAAGGGCTGAGCAAAAGCGGTAACTTAGCCAAACAACGGTTTGCTAGAAAATGATGGTTAGAGGCTTGACATGGCAATATGAGAGGCATGATATAGCAAGTGGTAGGTAGCGCGTCATAGCAATAGAGCGAACAACTAGCAAGCAAAGATAGAAGTGATTTCGAGGGTATGGTCATCTGGCCTGAGATCCCGCAAAGAAGAAGAATGAGTCCATGAAGAAGACAAACGGACGTAGTCGAACGAATACTCACAACTCCGGAATGAAACCGAAGCTAACAAGAGAAGTAAACCGGAAAGAAGCAAACAACATGGTAAACAACCAACACATAAGCATGGCATGATGCACAATCAAGTATGATGCATGTCCAATTTAATGAGGCATGACATGGCAAGGTGCACAAACAATACTATGAATTATGTGGAGCTCAATATGCAACGACTTGCATATTGACGAAACACCACATTCAAGTTATTTAGTTTGCTCTCGTTTAGGAACAAGACAAGATTAAATGTTGGTTACATGGCAAGAGGTGAAGCATAATAAAACTATCTATTTAGACAAGTTTAAATGAGGCTGAAAATAACAAATAACAATTTTGGAAAATCCCCATATGTCATTTAGCAATTTAAAGCAAACAACAATTTTAAACGTTTTAAATGTTACTATCATGATGCGGATGACATATGCAAGTTTGATGCCATTTTATGAAAACGTTGACATGAGCATGTTATGAAGAATTTGTCACCGTGGTGGAAGAAAGAAAGGGGTGCCACGGCAACGAATCCGAAATGATGCCACGGCAACATATCGGTTCCGGTAGCTCGTGGAGATACCGGCGCAAAAGAGAATTGTGCGGATGTGTGGAACACGCAAGAGATGGTGGGGTGCTCCCGGTTACCGGGTTCCCACGGGTCGACGGCATGACAAACTAGGAGAAACGTGTAATGACAACTCGGACACGATGCAACCACAGGCATCTCATACAACACATGCATTCGTTCATAGCGATCATCCCGTCGGTTATACCTTCGAAGCATGCGTTTCGGGGCGGACGGGTTCGAAGTGGAAGTAGTTGTTCATGGGTCGTCGTTGGAAGTAGTGGCACACGTGGCGGCATAGTGGAAGTAGTGGTACACGTTCGTTTTCGGAGAGGTACTTTAAGAATCCAACGTCTTCGGGGCGACGGTAATGGTACACGCAACGTCGAGGTACTTGTCGGTCCGATCTTGGCGGTGTAGATGTACACGTTGTCGGGTACTTGTCGCATCATCGGGTGTAGTTGTACATGAGGGTCTTGACGAATCCGAAGGGTACATGCGATCCAAAATTGCTCCTGTTTGGGCAGGTACCGTGACAACAGCTCGAGGCTCAGGTCGATGGGGACGACAACAGAAGGTCGCAGACACGGGCAGGGGCGCTGGATGGACTGCAGCGGCAGCAGGACGGTAAGGATGAAGTGGCTGGCATCGGCCTTGGCGCGAAGCAGTGGAAGGCGGTGCTTCGCCGGGAGGTGACAAGGGGAACCGCGTGGAGGCGCGGAGGAAGGCGGCGGCGGCGAATCGAGTCGGAGGCGGCGCATGGGGAGGAGGAGCAGAGGAAGGGTCGCGCGGAGTGGCGTTTCGCCGGGCGCGAGGTGAGAGGACTGGAGGTCGCGCTCTGGCGCACGCACGAAGATGGCGCGGAGGAAGAGGAGCCCGGAGGAGATCCGACGAAGGGGCCCAAGGAGGTCGCAGAGAGCTTCCGGCGGCGACCAAGGTCACGGGGCGCTGCCTCGAGGGAAGCAACTGCTGCGCTGGCGGCGTGGGCCATGGGGATCGGGATCCCTCTCCTATGCGTGGTGACGGCGCGAGGGAGGAGACGAGGGAGAGTGGGGGATCGAGGGAGAGAGCTAGGTTATAGGTGCGGCTGGGCTTAGGTGGTCATGGGATGGCTGGGCCTAGCTATGCCTAGTGGCCGGCTCAGCTGTAGGGAGGTTTGGCTGGCTCTCTTCTCTCTCTCTCTAATTATCTCTCTATTACAAAGAAACAAAAGCTTAGAAGAAATGTCGAGAGAGATTGGAGTGGAGTTTGGGCATGGGGATTATTTTCCCGGATTCACAAAAATGAGCTTGAACCAGGAAAAATAGAAGTGGGCATGACCGAAAGTTTAAATTCAAACTCATTTGATTTAATTTCAAATGATTTGGATAGGAAGTGAGGGTTGGGAAGGTCCAAAAATGTTCGGATTTTTGGTGGAGCTCCGGAATATGATGAAAGAACAAATGGCAAGGTAGGAGACCAAGAATTAAGATAACAAAGGCATTGGGATAATTTACAAGTGTGTTATGGTTAATTCCAAAAGAATGGAATATTTATTATAGCTCCCTAATATTGGGAGGATATGTTATAAAGAGAAGTCACCATATGAACTCCCTCGATTTAAATAGATCAAAAATCTATGCAATTTATTTAGTTGATTTTTAAAAATTAAATGACATGATGACATGATGCAATGCAAAAAAAATAGAGCAAGCAAAATGAAACACACGGTGATCATGAAATATATGGAAGTCTTATGGAGCGTCGGTCTCGGGGCGTCACAAGTCAAAAAAATGAAACAAGACACTGAGGTAACCACGAAGGAATTGGAGATTTTGCAGACTGAGATTTGTGCTATCTGAATCCGGCCAATCCTATTTTCTGAAGAGACTATAGTTCAAATGGTAAGTTCTGTTGATGCGTGTCCATGATGTATGAGATTTATTTGTCCAGTGTATGTAATTTGTTGTTTATGTACGCTTTATTATCACTGGTGCCGAACTGTAATGTTAGTGGGTATATTTGGCTGTAATTTTTTATTGTATATTGTAGGATTATTTTATGTTTCTATGCCTTATTCTTTATTGTATAGTGTATGTTTTTTAGAGGCGATAGTATAGAGTAGGATAATTCTTGAATATGCTATATCATTGAAATGGGGGCCCACACGCCCAAACATTTCCTGGACGCCATACAAACGAACAAACATGTGTAGTCAAAGTGGGCCTTAATTAGGCCGGTCAAAATAATATTAAGTGGGTCCCAAAAGCCGTGGCCCACCGTAACAACGGCTCTTAGCAGGCCATTAACAGGCCAAAAGCTCGATAGGGCCGTATAAATGGAAATGGCTCGCGGGCCTCTAGCAGGCCGAAATAGATGTCAATGTTGTCTCGGCCCTTTTACTTTACGGGGCAGTAAGAGGCCGAAAGTGTTATGGGATGTAGGAGGCCCAATTTGCAAACTAGGCTTTTAATAGGCCGAAAGTCGCGCTGGGCTGAAATGATGCCCTGCGGAATGTGGGCCCCTAATGGACCTAAAGTCAAAGGCCCAACTGTTGTGGGGGCCGTTAACAGGCCGAGAGACAGAATGGGCAAGGAGTTGGCCCATTTACCGAATGGGCCAATTACAGGCCTAAAGTCACAGTGGGTTAGAATTGGCCCAACTGCAGAATGGGCCGAGAAAAGGCCGAAAGACGTTCTAGGCCGTTAACAGGCTGGAACTGACGATGGGCCGCTAACAGGCCGAAAGAAGCTCAGGCCGCAATTGGGCCCAAAGATGTAGCGGGCCGTTAATGGGCTAAAACTGACGCTGGGCTGGAAATTGTCAAATGTATAATGGGCCTTTGATGGGCCGATTCTGTGTAACTTGTATGGGCCATGCTTGTAAATGGGCCTATCTCAAGTAGGCCGGTAATGGGTCGGCCCGCTTATTTTGACAGGCCCGGTCTTTTAACCTGAATGGGCCACTGTTGGGCCGGTCCACGTGTCGACATATCATAGGCGCATCTCGCCCATTGGATGAGTGACACCTGTACCAATGTGGAGCTGACACGTGGTTCCATCTGCCAATGAGAATTTTACACGTGGAAAATCGTCATTGATCGTGGCTATTAGCGGGTTATCGGATCCAAAACCGGACCCAATAGCTTAACGGTGACCCGTTATGGTGGATGCCACGTGTCGGTCACCCTTGACGAAAACACTTACATGACGCGGCATTTATCATCATGGAAGTGAACACTTCTGTGATGATAATTTTGGTAATGTCATGGAACACTTGTACGACAGCACAGGTATGACTATCTTGATTCTGTCATAAAATTGTCATGGATGTGCATGCATGACAGAAAACGTGACCTACTATGACAAACACGTATCATCACGGAAGTGTCTTTTGTAGTGCATGTCCGAAGCTGGCAGGATGCGTACGCCTTGAGCCGCTTCATATCCCACCTCGGAGTAAATGCATTGCCACTCTACAAACTGCTTAAAAAGACCAAGAACTTCCAATGGACAGATGAAGCAACCATGGCACTCGAGGAGATTAAGACACTCCTCGCCGGCAATCCTCTCCTGGCCGCGCCCGGCATTGGCGAGCCCATGCTACTATACATTTTGCCCACCAATTAGGTGGTCAGCACGGTACTCGTCGTTGAACGGTAGACCGAGGGCCACAAGTTCCAAGTCCAAAAGCCGGTCTACTACGTGTCTGAGGTGCTTACGTGCTACCTCTTGAGCACTGCGTTGGTTTTCCCTTGAAGAGGAAAGGGTGATGCAGCAAAGTAGCGTAAGTATTTCCCTCGGTTTTGAGAACCAAGGTATCAATCCAAAGAGGAGGCTACACATGAGTCCCTCGCACCTACACAAACAAATAAATCCTCGCAACCAACGCGATAAGGGGTTGTCAATCCCTACACGGTCACTTACGAGAGTGAGATCTGATAGATATGATAGGATAATATTTTTGGTATTTTTGTGATAAATATGCAAAGTAAAATAAAAAGCAACGAAAATAACTAAGTGTTGGGAGATTAATATGATGAAGATAGACCCGGGGGCCATAGGTTTCACTAGTGGCTTCTCTCAAGAGCATAAGTATTTTACGGTGGGTGAACAAATTACTGTTGAGCAATTGACAGAATTGAGCATAGTTATGAGAATATCTAGGTATGATCATGTATATAGGCATCACGTCCGAGACAAGTAGACCGACTCCTGCCTGCATCTACTACTATTACACCACACATCGACCGCTATCCAGCATGCATCTAGAGTATTAAGTTCATAAGAACAGAGTAACGCCTTAAGCAAGATGACATGATGTAGAGGGATAAATTCATGCAATATGATAAAAACCCATCTTGTTATCCTAGATGGCCACAATACAATACATGCCTTGCTGCCCCTACTGTCACTGGGAAAGGACACCGCAAGATTGAACCCAAAGCTAAGCACTTCTCCCATTGCAAGAAAGATCAATCTAGTAGGCCAAACCAAACTGATAATTCAAGAGACTTGCAAAGATAACCAATCATACATAAAAGAATTCAGAAGATTCAAATATTGTTCATAGATAAACTTGATCATAAACCCACAATTCATCGGTCTCAACAAACACACCGCAAAAAGAAGATTACATCGAATAGATCTCCACGAGAGAGGGGAGAACATTGTATTGAGATCCAAAAGAGAGAAGAAGCCATCTAGCTAATAACTATGGACCCAAAGGTCCGAGGTAAACTACTCACACTTCATCGGAGAGGCTATGGTGTTGATGTAGAAGCCCTCCATGATTGATGCCCCTTCCCAGTGAACTCCTAACAGGCCCCAAGACGGGATCTCGTGGGTACAGAAGGTTGCGGCGGTGGAATTAGGTTTTTGGCTCCGTATCTGATCGTTTGGGGGTACGTAGGTATATATAGGAGGAAGGAGTACGGCAGTGGAGCAACATGGGGCCCACGAGGATGGAGGGTGCGCCCAGGGGGGTAGGCATGCCCCCCTACCTCGTGGCTTCCTGCTTGATTTCTTGACGTAGGGTCCAAGTCCTCTGGATCATGTTCGTTCCGAAAATCACGTTCCCGAAGGTTTCATTCCGTTTGGACTCCGATTGATATTATTTTTCTGCGAAACTCTGAAATAGGCAAAAAGCAGCAATTCTGGGTTGGGCCTCCGGTTAATAGGTTAGTCCCAAAAATAATATAAAAGTTAATAATAAAGCCCAATAATGTCCAAAACAGAAGATAATATAGCATGGAGCAATCAAAAATTATAGATACGTTGAAGACGTATCAAGCATCCCCAAGCTTAATTCCTGATCGTCCTCGAGTAGGTAAATGATAAAAACAGAATTTTTGATGTGGAATGCTACTTAGCAAAATTTCAATGTAATTCTTCTTATTGTGGTATGAATGTTCAGATTTGATATGATTCAAGATAAAAGTTTAATGTTGACATAAAAACAATAATATTTCAAGCATACTAACTAAGCAATTATGTCTTATCAAAATAACATAGCCAAAGCAAGTTATCCCCACAAAACCATATAGTCTGGCTATGCTCCATCTTCCCCACACAAAATATTCATATCATGTATGACCCTGGTTTTAGCCAAGCAATTGGTTCATACTTTTAACGCGCTTCAGCCTTTTCAACTCTTACGCAATACATGAGCGCAAGCCATGGACATAGCACTATGGTGCAATAAGGTATAATGGTAGGGGTTATGTGGGAAGACAAAAAAAGGAGAAAGTCTCACATCAATGAGGCTAATCAATGGGCTATGGAGATGCCCATCAATTGATGTTTATGCGAGGAGTAGGGATTGCCATGCAACGGATGCACTAGAGCTATAAGTGTACGAAAGCTCAAAAAGAAACTAAGTGGGTGTGCATCCAACTTGCTTGCTCACGAAGACCTCGAGCATTTGAGGAAGCCCATCATTGGAATATACAAGCCAAGTTCTATAATGAAATTTGCCACTAGTATATGAAAGTGACAAAATGAGAGACTCTCTATTATGATGATCACGGTGCTACTTTGAAGCACAAGTGTGGTAAAAGGATAGTAACATTGTCCCTTCTCTCCTTTTCTCTCATTTTATTATTTGGGCCTTTTCACTTTTTTTATGGCCTCTTTTTTTTAGTCCGGAGTCTCATCCCCACTTGTGGGGGAATCATAGTCTCCATCATCCTTTCCTCACTTGGGACAATGCTCTAATAATGATGATCATCACACTTTTATTTACTTACAACTCATGAATTACAACTCAATACTTAGAACATAATATGACTCTATATGAATGCCTCTGGCGGTGTACCAGGATATGCAATGAATCAAGAGCGACATGTATGAAAGAATTATGAACGGTGGCTTTACCACAAATACAATGTCAACTATATGATCATGCAAAGCAATATGACAATGATGAAGTATGTCATGATAAATGAAGCGGTGGAAAGTTGCATGGCAATATATCTCGGAATGGCTATGGAAATGCCATGATAGGTAGGTATGGTGGCTGTTTTGAGGAAGATATAAGGAGGTTTATGTGTGATAGAGCGTATCATATCATGGGGTTTGGATGCACCGGCGAAGTTTGCACCAACTCTCAAGGTGAGAAAGGGCAATGCACGGTACCGAATAGGCTAGAAAATTGCGGAAAGGTAAGTGTGCGTATAATCCATGGACTCACATTAGTCATAAAGAACTCATATACTTATTGCAAAAATTTATTAGCCCTCGAAGCAAAGTACTACTACGCATGCTCCTAGTGGAAGGGTTGGTAGGAGTTAACCATCGCGCGATCCCGACCGCCACACAAAGGAAGACAATCAACAAATACTTCATGCTCCGACTTCGTTACATAACGGTTCACCATACGTGCATGCTACGGGAACCACAAACTCCAACACATGTATTTTTTCAATTCCACAATTACTCAACTAGCACAACTATGATATTACCACCTTTATATCTCAAAACAATTATCAAGCATCAAATTTCTTATGATATTAATTAAAGCAAATTGCCATGCTATTTTAAGGCTCTCAAAATAATATAAGTGAAGCATGAGAGATCAATAGTTTCTATAAAACAAATCCATGACCGTGCTCTAAAAGATATAAGTGAAGTACTAGAGCAAAAACTATATAACTCAAAAGATATAAGTGAAGCACATAGAGTATTCTAATAATTTCCGAATCATGTGTGTCTTTCTCAAATGGTGTGTACAACAAGGATGATTGTGGTAAACTAACAAATAAAGACTCAAATAATACAAGACGCTCCAATCAAAACACATATCATGTGGTGAATAAAAATATAGCTCCAAGTAAAGTTACCGATGGAAGTAGATTTAAAGAGGGATGCCTTCCGGGGCATCCCCAAGATTTGGCGTTTTGGTGTCCTTAGATTATCTTGGGGGTGCCATGGGCATCCCCAATCTTAGGCTCTTTCCACTACTTGTTCCATAATCCATCAAATCTTTTACCCAAAACTTGAAAACTTCACAACACAAAACTTAACAGAAAATCTCGTGAGCTCCGTTAGCGAAAGAAAACAATAGACCACTTCAAGGTACTGTAATGAACTCATTATTTCTTAATATTGGTGTTAAACCTACTGTATTCCAACTTATCTATGGTTTATAAACACTTTTACTAGCCATAAATTCATCAAAATAAGCAAACAACACACGAAAAACAGAATCTGTCAAAAACAGAACAGTCTGTAGTAATATGTAACTAACGCAAACTTCTGGAACTCCAAAAAATCATCCAAACTAGGAAGACCTAGGCAATTTTTTTATTGATCAGAAACAATTTAAATCAATATTTTATCATGTTCTGGTGATTTTTAACAATTATTTTCGTGAACAGATAGTTTCTGGAAATTACAGCAAGATCAAATAACTATCATCCAAGAAGATCCTATAGGTTTAACTTGGCACAAACACTAATTAAAACATAAAAACACATCTAACCAGAGGCTAGATCAAATATTTATTCCTAAACAGAAGCAAAAAGGAAAAAAAAAACTAAAAATAAAATTGGGTTGCCTCCCAACAAGCGCTATCGTTTAACGCCCCTAGCTAGGCATAATAGCAAGGATAGATCTAGGTATTGCCATCTTTGGTAGGCAATCCATAAGTGGCTCCCATGATAGATTAATATGGTAATTTTATTTTCTTCCTAGGGAAGTGTTCCATGCCTTTCTTTAATGGAAATCGGAATCTAATATTCCCTTCCTTCATATCAATAATTGCACCAATCGTTCTAAGGAAAGGTCTACCAAGAATAATAGAACATGAAGGATTGCAATCTATATCAAGAATAATAAAATCTACGGGCACATAGTTCCTATTTGCAACAATAAGAACACCATTAATTCTTCCCATAGGTTTCTTAATAGTGGAATCCGCAACCGCAAGGTGCAAGTTTAAAGAGCAATCATCAAAATCACGGAAACCTAGCAAATCGCACAAAGTTTTTGGAATCGTGGAAACACTAGCACCCAAATCACACAAAGCATAGCATTCATGATCTTTAATATTAATTTTAATAGTATGTTCCCACTCATTATAAAGTTTTCTAGGGATAGAAACTTCCAACTCAAGTTTTCCTTCATAAGATTGCATAAAAGCATCAACGATATGTTTGGTAAAAGCTTTATTTTGACTATAAGCATGAGGAGAATTTAGCACGGATGCAACAAGGAAATACAATCTATCAAAGATCAATTATCATAATTAAATTCCTTGAAATCTAAAATAGTGGGTTTATTAATATCTAGGGTTTTGATCTCTTCAATCCCACTTTTATCAATTTTAGCATTAAGATCTAAAAACTCCGAATTTTTGGAACGCCTTCTAGGTAAAGGTGGATCACTTTCAGTCCCATCATTATCAAGATTCATATTGCAAAACAAAGATTTAATAGGGGACACATCAATAACTTTTAGATCTTCATCTTTATTTTCATAGTTCTCCGGTTTAGCGGCCATCTTATTAAATAAGGTAGCCTGCTTATCCGATATTTTCGCTATCAACTTCTCAAGACAAGCAATTTGAGATCTCAAACCATCAAATTCTTTAGACATATCATTGAGCTCTTTATTCATATAAATCATAAAGCTTTTTTGTTCCTTAAGCTCGTTTCTGAAGAAATTATTATGCTCAAGTTGTAAAACCATAAAACTCCTGACATTGCTTTCGATCTCTTCTAGCCTTTTAAGGTGAAGATCACCAAATCTAGGTAGAGCCATTGTGACAAACTAGCAATCCAACACACGAGCGAACAAGAAGCAAGCGAAAAAGAGGCGAACGAAAAAGAGAGGGCGAATAAAATGGCAAGGGTGAAGTGGGGGAGAGGAAAACGAGAGGCAAATGGCAAATAATGTAATGCGGGAGATAAGGGTTTGTGATGGGTACTTGGTATGTTGACTTTTGCATAGACTCCCCGGCAACGGCACCAGAAATCCTTCTTGCTACCTCTTGAGCACTGCGTTGGTTTTCCCTTGAAGAGGAAAGGGTGATGCAGCAAAGTAGCGTAAGTATTTAACTCAGTTTTTGAGAACCAAGGTATCAATCCAGTAGGAGGCTACTGTAAGGGCATATTCATCCCTAAGGTGTTTTGGTGATTGATGACAATGCTTTTGCGGACTAATCGTGTGCCTTGATTTTCTCAGATGTTTCATCGCTAGGCACAAGACGGTTTGGTGCCCCTCGAAGACTATTGAAGACGGTGTTTTTCTACGTTTCTTTTTGGTGGATTTGAGTCGTAGGAAAGCCGTACTATTAAGAGGGGGTCCGCGTCAGAAAGGTTCAGGTGGAATCATCATGTACATGTTTTCTTCCTTGTCTCCACCTTTCCCCTGCACTTTGGAGCATGCTCCGTTTATCCTCTATGCAATTGTCCTAGTTGCTGATGTTGGGCTTGCGGTAATCTTGCTCCTGGAGCGGTAGTACCGCAGCACCTTGATAGTACCGTACTTTGGCGGTAGTACCACAGAGCCCATGGTAATCTTGCTCCTCTGGAGTCAGAGTACCGTGGCCCCTGTGCCAAGTGCCGCTGCATCGCGGTAGTAGGGGCGGATGTAATTTTACATCCGCGCCTCATGATAGTACCGCACCTCGTCTTGTGATAGTACGCATGGCAGCGGCTCACTCATTGCCATGCGGTAGTACCGCTCCTCCAGCCATAGTACCGTGTCGGATTTTTGCATCGATTTTTTTCAGCGGAAGTAGGCACGGATGTATTTTTATTCATCCGCGCCCTTCCCAGGCTAGGCCTTTCCTGCCTTGGGTAGTACCGCAAGGGGGAGCGGTAGTACCGCGCTTGCGGAAGTACCGCTCTTAGCCTCCGGGCTTCGAGCTTGTTCTAGGTCCTGCTGTTGCAGCGGTAGTACCGCGGTCCCTCACGGTAGTACCGCATGGCCTTGCGGAAGTACCGCTTGTCAGGGGCGGTAATACCGCATGTCGCGGTCTGGTTAGGGGTTGGATTTTGTCCACAGCTATAAAAGGGGTGTCTTCTTCCTCTAGTTGACCACCTCTTCCACCCCTAAGCTCCATTGTTGCTCTAAGCTCCATTTTCGCCCGATCTCACTCCCTAGCCAATCAAAATTGTTGATTTCCTCGGGAGTTGTTGAGAAGGCCCCGATCTACACTTCCACCAAGAGAAATTTGATTCCCCCACTAATCCCTTGCGGATCTTTTTACTCTTGGGTGTTTGAGCACCCTAGACGATTGAGGTCACCGCGGAGCCATAGTACATTGTGGTGAAGCTTCGTGGTGTCGTTGGGAGCCTCCAATTAAGTTGTTGAGATTGCCCCAACTTTGTTTGTAAAGGTTCGGTCGCCGCCTCCAAGGGCACCAATAGTGGAATCACAACATCTCGCATTGTGTGAGGGCGTGAGGAGAATACGGTGGCCTAGTGGCTTCTTTTGGAGCATTATGCCTCCACACCGCTCCAACGGAGACGTACTTCCCCTCAAAGGGAAGGAACTTCGGTAACACATCCTCGTCTTCACCGGCTCCACTCTTGGTTATCTCGTGCCTTTACTTGTGCAAGCTTATTTGTGTTATATCTCTTGCTTGCGTGCATGCTTATTGTTGTTGCATCCTATAGGTTGCTCACCTAGTTGCATATCTAGACAAACTACTTAATTTGATGCAAAGTTTAAATTGGTAAAGAAAAGCTAAAAATTGTTAGTTGCCTATTCACCCCCCCCCCCCTCTAGTCAACTATATCGATCCTTTCAATTGGTATCAGAGCCTCGTCTCTTTATTAAGGACTTTACCGTCCGAAGAGTATGGTTGACGTTGTAGATGATGTGGAGGAGCACTCCGGTGCGAATCCGATATCGTCTACGGGAGATGGGGGTACCTCGATCCCACATGAGGAATTCAATGTGGCGTTGGACACATTGAAAACTTCCATGACAACCGAGGTCTAGAGCATGTTTAATAAATTTCTAGAAGGGCTTAAAGTTTCCACCGCACCTTTGAAAGTGGGTGATCCCGCTAACAAGGTGATGGATGCTACCTCCGACAAGGGGGAAGCTACTAGCGAGAAAGGTCCTTCTTCTAGTGGTAAAAATGGCACCGGTATCTTTGCCCATGTGGAACCTCCACTTGTCTATGGTGGACCGATTCCTTCCACTCATTTGAATCATGCCGGCCCGGTCCTAAGATTGATAAGAATGTAGATTTTGATTCTTGGGTATATCGTTTTAAGCGTCATTTAAATCATGTGAACACTAACCTTTGGAGAATCATTGAAGAAGGTTTTTATCCGCATGACCGAAGCAACTTCACCCCTAGAGAAGCCGTGGATGATCAATTCAATGAGAATGCTCTCTTCATCATCCAAGAAACAATCCCACCCGAAGACCTTCCTCATCTCCGGCCCTACTCCTTGTCCAAAGATGCTTGGCGCCAAGTGGTTTCCCTCTATCGGGGAAGCGCAAGCATTCAACATTCCAACTATGAAGTGGTGCAAGATGAAGCCGATGAGTTTGCAATGAAAGAAGATAAAGAACCTCATGAGCTTTATCGGAGAGTAACCAAACTCGCGGTCTCTCTCCGAGATCATGGAAGTAAGGACACAGATGACAATTGGATCAAGCGCAAATTTCTCAAGGCAATGATGCCCTACCACAAAGCCATGTCCTCCGTCATTCGTCAAAGGCCGGACTTCCACACCTTGTCCTCAAGTGATGTATTGGATGAGTTCATTGCTATGAGCATCTTGGACAAGACCGCCGACAATGCGGTACTTCGCCTCTCAAAGAGTAAGAAACCCAACCTTGCTCTAAAGGCCAAGGTTAGTATGGAGGAAGAGGATGAAGAGGAAGAAGAGGAGAGCAACCTCGAAGATACGAAGTATGCCTATTATGAACACATGGCCCTTGCTTCAAGGCAATTTTGGAGCAAGAAGAACTCAAGACCCAACTTCAACAAGAACAATTCAAGTGGCGCAAAGGGCAAGCAACGAGTGAGGACTTGCTTCAATTGTGGAAATGTGAGCCACTTTGTTGCGGAGTGCCCTTATGAGAAGAGGGAAGACAACAGAGGCAAGCTCATCCGAAAGGACAAGGCCAAGTCTTTCCCCAACAAGAGCAACTTCACCAAGAAGACTCCTCACAAGGCGTTGGTGGTACAAGAAGAGTACAATGAGGATGATGAAGATGGTGAGTCGGTTGCCATGGCCTCCATTGCCATTGTGACGATTCCACAGGTGTCTCTCTTCGACTCACCCAATGAGAGCATCACCGCCAAGTGCCTCATGGCTAAAGCCACCAACAAGGTAACCCCCAACATCAAAACTACCATCATTAATCATCCTTGTTCGACGGATAGCATTGATGAAAACGAGGGAACTAATGTGGAGGAGAATGAGTTTGAGGCCTTTATGGGTAAACTCAAGGGTAAAGCCAAGAAGCACTTCATTGCTCTCTTGGAACAACTTGGTGAAGCCAATGACATGATCGAGGCTCATGAAGATACCATCTCTAAGATGGAGGGGCATAGTCGAGACTATGCCGATGAGATTTAGGATCTTTCCAATGCTCTTGAGGAAGAGCGTGGTCTTCGTTTGGCTCTTGAGGAGTCACACAATGATGATCATGCTAAATTAAAGAAAGATCTTGATCATGCTCTTGTTGTTTCTCGTGTGCTAAATTCTGAGAAGGCCAAACTTGGGGTTGATCTTGCTAGACTCAAGGAGGAGTTTGATATACTTGACAAGGCTCATAAGACCTTGAAAGGTATTCATGCTAGTCTCAAGGAGTCTCATGATCAACTCCAAGTGAAGCTAACTAAGGAGAAAGCCACTTTTCCTCATATGGTTTTAATTGATAATGCAAATGCTACTAACACGTGTTGTGAGCATGTGCATCTTATTGAGGAAAATGCAAAGTTGAAGGAGCAACTTGAGAAAGGCCTTGTGTCATGCATACAAGGTGAGAAGAACCTCAATGACCTTTTGAGCAATCAAAAGGAAGTTGTGGCCAAGGAGGGGATTGGGTTCGCACCCAAGCCCAAGAACAAGAAGAAGAATGACAAGACCAAACGAGCTCCTCCTCTCAAGCAAACTTTTGTAAAGGAGGGATAGGGTGCTTCCAAGGAGAAGAAGAACAATGCAAAGGGTGGCGGTGTCAAGAAGGGAAATGCCACCCCTCCCAACATAGCCGGCGACTTTAATCCTTCTTATGTGTTATGTCGTGCTAGTGATGGGCATGTTTATGCCAAATTTGTTGGTTCTCCTCATGAATATATTGAATGGTCTATTTGGGTTCCTAAGACCCTTGTTACTAACATCAAGGACCCATTACAAAATGGGTACCTAAAACCAAGCATTGATCTCTTGTAGGTGTTTGCTTCCGGTGGGGGATCATGGCTGCTCGATAGTGGAGCTACAAATCATATGACCGGAAGCAAGGACTTGGTGGTGGACGTGCACAAGATTCCATCTATGCCTACCAATGTCGAGTGGGGTGACGTCTCGTCTTCTAAGGTATTGGGACTCGGCAAGGTTGTCATTTCTCATGATCTCACGATCAAGAAGGTCATGCTTGTTGAGTCCCTTGCATACAATTTACTTTCCGTTCGTCAACTTGCAATCATGGGCTTTGCCACTTTCTTTGATATTGATATCGTGGCCCTCTTGTGGAGCAAGACTCTTAAAGTAGCCTTTGTTGGGCATGTCGAGAACGGTCTATATGTGATTAACTTTTCGGAGCGACCCACTAAGACCGCGACATGCCTAATGGCTAAAGTTGACGTGGGATGGCTTTGGCATCGCCATTTAGCCCATGCCAATATGAGATCTTTGCAAAGTCTTCTCAAGGGGGACCATGTCCGTGGACTAACGAATGTTAGTTTTGCTAAAGATCGTGCTTGCAGTGCCTGTATCAAAGGAAAGCTACATGAGAAGGCTCACCCTCCCACGACTATCATTTACTCGAAGAGGCCTTTGGAGCTCCTTCATTTGGATCTCTTTGGTCCTCCATCCTTTGATAGTCTTGGGGGTAGGAAGTATTGCTTGGTGATTGTGGATGACAATTCAAGTTACACTTGGGTGTATTTCTTCAAGAGGAAGAGCGAGACCCAACAAACCGTCATTGACTTTGCAAATGAAGCCCAACGTCAACACAATGCAAAGATCTTGACAATGAGAAGTGACAACGGCACCGAGTTCAAGAACTACACCTTGGATGAGTTCCTTAGTGATGAGGGGATCAAGCATCAATATTCCGCACCTTACACCCCTCAACAAAACGGTGTTGCGGAGAGAAAGAACCGGACGTTGATGGATGCGGCAAGAACCATGATGGCGGAGTTCAAGTCTCCATACAACTTTTGGGCCGAAGCCATCAACACCGCATGTCATCCAATCGGCTCTATCTCCGCAAGGGCTTGAACAAGACTCCATATGAGATACTCACCGGTAACAAGCCCAACCTCAAGTACTTTCGGGTGTTCGGGTGTAAGTGTTTCATTCTCAAGAAAGGTGTTCGGTTGTCTAAATTTGAGGCTAGAGCTTATGAGGGCATATTTGTTAGTTAGGCTACAAACTCTCATGCTTACCGTGTCCTCAATAAATCCACGGGACTTATTGAGGAGACGTGTAACATGGAGTTTGATGAGAATAACGGCTCCCAAGTGGAGCAAAGTGGCACTTGTGATGTAGGTGATGAAATTCCTCCTCAAGCCATAAGAAGAATGGGTGTTGGTTTTATCCTACCCATTGAGGAACCCCTTGTGGCCGAAGGAGAAGGACAATGCTCCACTCAAGTGGAGCCATCACCAACCCAAGGCCCACACGCTCGAAGAACAAAGTGAAGGCCCTCAACCTCATGAACAAGACCAAGGGCAAGATCATGCTCAAGAAGGTGTTGACACACCAAGTGATGCCCAAGGTCAAGTTCTCTCCCCCGAGCAAGTTCTAGATCAAGAACAAGCTCAAGACGGCGCTCAAGATGATCAAGTGACCGCTCCTCAACTCACCACCGAGGAGGAATTAGAGCGTCGTGCCGCCAAGATTGCATCCAAGCTCTCCACCAAGGGTCATCTCATGAATAATGTGATTGGAAGCATTCAAAAGGGGGTAAGCATCAGAGACAATTGGCAAACTATTGTGAACATCACGCGTTTGTCTCTTGTGTTGACCCCCAAAAGTTATATGAAGCACTCGAAGATCCGGATTGGCTTAATGCCATGCATGAAGAACTCAACAACTTCGAGTACAACAAGGTGTGGAGATTGGTGCCATGGCCAATGGGGAACCACAATGTCATTGGAGCCAAGTGGATATTCAAGAACAAGCAAGATGCTCATGGGACCATCATTCGCAACAAGGCAAGATTGGTGGCACAAGGCTACTCCCAAGTCGAGGGTATCGACTTCGGTGAAACCTTTGCTCCCGTTGCTCGCCTTGAATCCATTCGTTTGTTGATTGCTTACGCTTCTCATCACAACTTTAAGTTGCAACAAATGGATGTGAAGAGTGCTTTTCTTAATGGTCCCATTAATGAGTTGATCTACGTCAAACAACCCCCCAAGTTTGAGGATCCCTACTTTCTCAATCATGTGTATCAACTCGATAAGGCACTCTATGGCCTTAAACAAGCCCCACGTGCATGGTATGACCACCTTACCGAGTTGTTACAAGATCGTGGATTTGAAGTTGGGCTAATCGACCCCACTCTTTTTACTAAGAAGGTCAAAGGGGAGTTGTTTGTGTGCCAACTATATGTTGATGATATTATCTTTGGTTCCCCTAACAAAGCTTTCAATGAGGAATTTGTCAATCTCATGACCTCAAAGTTCAAGATGTCTTCCATGGGAGAGTTGAAGTTCTTCCTCGGATTCGAAGTGAAGCAAAGAAGAGAAGGAACCTTCATCAATCAAGCCAAATACACTCAAGACATGCTCAAGAGATTCAAGCTAAGCGATGTCAAGCCGGCTTCCACTCCAATGCCCACCAAGTGCCAACTTGACATTGATCCCAATGGTAAAGCGGTGGATCAAAAGGTATATCGCTCCATGATTGGCTCCTTTCTTTGCCTTTGTGCATCTAGACCGGATATCATGTTGAGTGTGGGAATTTGTGCACGGTTTCAAGCCACACCTAAGGAAAGCCACCATGTGGCGGTCAAGCGAATCTTTCGATATTTGGCTCATACCCCAAACTTTGGCTTATGGTACCCAAGAGGAGCAAACTTCAAGCTTGTAGGATATTCGAACTTCGATTGGGCGGGAGACAAAGTGGATAGGAAGTACACTTCCGGAGGGTGCCAATTCCTTGGTTGCTCTTTGGTGAGTTGGTCTTCCAAGAAGCAAAGTTGTGTGTCTCTCTCGTCCAATCAAGCGGGTATGTGGCGGCCGGTAGTTGTTGTGCACAACTCTTATGGATGAGGCAAACTTTAAAGGATTACAGTGTCATTTGTGACAAAGTGCCTCTTTGGTGTGACAATGAAAGTGCCATCAAGATTTCTCTCAACCCGGTGCAACACTTCAAGACGAAGCATATTGAGATTCGGTATCACTTCATCCGGGATCACATTAGGTGAGGGGATATCAAGCTCAACTATGTCAACACTCATGATAACCTTATAGATATCTTCACGAAGCCTTTGGATGAAGCAAGATTTCGCGAGTTAAGGCATGAGCTAAATATCATTGATTCGAGCAATGTTTCTTGAACCCTTGCACACCCCACCATACTCAACTTGTTATCTTGTGTAGGTGTAGGCATGGACATAGGGGGAGTGTTGTTCTCTCAATGAACTCTCCCTCCCCCCATTATGCATAAATTGATCAACTCTTTCACATTAGCCATTTTTATGGTACTTGTGCTTCAAAGACGAGTTTTGGTCATGGGCCCAAGGATAATTCTTCGCGGTGCCATACCAATTGACTCAAACATAGGTAGCTCCGGCCACCGCCCTCTCTTTGGCGAGGTGGTGTCTCGTGGTTGTCTCTTGTTGTCGTTTTGCCCCTTTTTCTCTTCGTGTTGAGCGTGTTTTTATGGTGTCTTGTTTGCTTGAAGTTTCCATGCGAAGACCTCTCTTTTCTTGTGTTTGAAACATGCATTTTCTTGAGCTCACGGTACTACCGCGGCCTGCCACGGTACTACCGTGTGTGGAGAGTACGGTACTACCGCCCCAGCGCGGCAGTAATTTTTTACTGCCGCCTGGGAGAGCGGTACTACCGCTTTGGTGCGGTACTTCCGCCCAAACGGTAGTACCGCGATGAAGCGTGGTACTACCGTGCTGACGGGTCCGCGTGGGGGGTTATGACTCGGGCAGGGGAGTTCCAACTCCCCATACCCATTCATTTCTTTCTCTCCCCGCCGCCTCTCTCTCTCTCTCGCTCAAGGACGGCGCCGGAGATCCTTGCGGGATCTCCATCTCCGGCCACTCTCCTCGGATTCCGGCCGGTGGGATCGTTCCCCACCACCTCCTCTTGCCATGGAACAAGGTTTCTCCCCAAATCCCTCTCTCTTTTGGTTGTTCTTTTGCTTCTAGGTTTTTGGGGAGATGCATGTGTTCTTGAGATTTTAGGCCAAATCTATGCAAGAGTAGGATGTAGGAGAGTAGTGCTGCATAGAAATTATACTTGTTATGTTGTCCCGTGGTAGATTTGATCAACCGTAGTACCGCCATGTTTTCGCGGCTTTTCTCAGATTCAAAGTGATTTGGATTTGCCGCCGTGCGGTACTACCGCAGGTCCGGTACTACCGCCTATCAGGTGCGGTACTACCGCATGAGCTGTGGCACTAAGATCCTACTACCGCTCCAAGCCCTGCAGATTATCATGCCCTCCACGGTACTACCGCGACTAGGAGCGGTACTAAAAGTTTAGTACCGCACGACCTGGCAGTACTACCGTTGTTGTCCAATCTTTCTCGTGGCACTTACCACGTATGCTTTCTACTTGTTTCTCTTGTCTTGCTAAGGCCTTTGCATTGATTCTTCTCGCTCTTTTTGTGTGTTTCTCTTGTTTCTTAGGTGGTGTCTCTCGCTTTTCCAATCCCAGTCGTGACACTGGCTCCAAGCGACTGCGCAATCAAGATGAAGCACCAGAGGGCTCTAGTGCCCCCAAGCGCAATGTCAAGACCTCCGCTAGCAAGTACAAGGAACCCGCTAAGGGCATGGACGAGATTCCCCTCGCTGAGTTCATCCATCACAGGCAGATCAACCCTTTGTGAATGCTCGTGCTACCTTCAGAGGCAATGACTTGTTTTGGACCAAGCAGCAGACTCTCATTTATCTGTATGTGCTCAAGGCCAAGCAAAATACCTACGTGGATGTCAAGTGGATTGACATGAATCACATGAGGAAGGACAAATTTCGTGAGTACTTTGGAGAAGCTCTAGATTTGGTGGAGCAGTTTGGCATTGAACATGTGATCTCTTTTCACAAGGACTATGACCCTGAGCTTATCTGTCAGTTCTTTGCCTCAGTCCACTTTCACCCTGGGGAGGAGCGGAGGATGACTTGGATGACCAATGGCCGTCGCTTAATCGCTACTGGAAGGAGTTCATGGATGCTACGGGTTCACGATGACGGGCTCACCACACCCGTTGGTGTTCGCCCCCATGCCAATCCTGAGTCCGCTAGCAAGAACAAGATCTAGCAGTACTATGTTGAGAAGGTGCTTCCCAGTGGCAAGTCGACGTGGGTGCTGAACTCCTTTCTGGATATTATGTATCGCATCTTCCGCAACTCTCTGTTTCCTCGCATTGGCGACAAGGACAAGGTTCATGCCTATTTGGTGGATATGATGCTCCTGTGCGAGGAGGCACGTGTGTCTCAGACTCAGCCACTTGATGTCTCACACATCATGTGGTGTGAGCTTCGGTTCGCGGTGTTCAACCGCAAGGTACCTATCTATGGACCATACATGTTTCTGTTGATCTCCAAGACTTGGGAGAAGCTGTTCCCTGGTGATGAGTTCCTTGCTCCAGACTGGATTCGGCATGAGTCCATCAGTCTCTGTGTAAAGCCCAAGTGGTCCAACACTACTACTCGTGCTGAGGCGTCTGCTGCTAGGAGGGCTGTTGGTGAGGAGGAGGCTGGAGCAGAGGATGTTGCTGAGGACCGTGATGCTGGGCATACCCATCGTTCCTCTGAGCCCTCGTGGGCCAAGAAGCCGAAGGACAAGATGAACACTTTGTTCTGCATGCAGGCAAAGGGGCAGTATAGGACTCACGTTGCCTCCAAGGAGGCTCGCTGCCGTGACAAGAGGATCATGAAGGTCTTTGGTGAGGCAGAGTCCAGCGAGTCAGAGAGGCACATCACCCTGGAGGCCGAATGGATGGAGAAGCAAGGCTACAAGTGGACTGATTCTGAGGAGGACATTGAGTAGACCGTCCCCACCGCCGAGTCTGATGAGGAGCGTTGGGATGATTTCTTTGCTTGAGCCACCCCTTATGTGTAGGTGTCCACTCTGCCTTTTTGGCGTCTCGATGCCAAAGGGGGAGAGAGTGTAGGGATTTGCGTGCTTGCGAGTCGTCTGTTGTGTTCGATGTGTTTGCTTTCTCGTTTGAACCTCGTTTGCTTTGGTTTGGTTTGCGCCTTTGAGACTTATCCTTCATATGGTGTAAGACATATGCACTCTGTCCTATCTTAGTAAGCTTATGACATATCACTACTGGAATCTGGCACTTTGCCATCTGCCATGGCAGATGGCAAAGGCATGTTCGGCGGATGGCAAAGGCTTTGCCATCAGCCAGCAGATGGCAAACAGGTCGTCTGAAACCCTGCCGGTAAAGGCTTCTTTGCCATCTTATTGTGCTACTTATGTTATGCTCTTGTCTAATGTTAGCCTTACTATTGCATGATATGCCTTGTCTCTAAAATATAGGGGGAGTGTTGATCCTAGTTTGTGTGTTGTGCAGTCCAAAGCATCCATCTAGATTGCACACATCTAGGGGGAGCCCGTCTATATTTTAGAGAGGAGGGGTTTATGTTTGCTCAATATTATTTCCCTTTGTGCAAATCCCGTATTGTCATCAATCCACCAAAAAGGGGGAGATTGTAAGGGCATATTTATCCCTAAGGTGTTTTGGTGATTGATGACAATGGTTTTGCGGACTAATCGTGTGCCTTGAGTTTCTCAGACGTTTCATCGCTAGGAACAAGACGGTTTGGTGCCCCTCGAAGACTATTGAATACGGCGTTTTTCTACGTTTCTTTTTGGTGAATTTGAGTCGTAGGAAAGCCGTACTATTAAGAGGGGGTCCGCGTTGGAAAGGTTCGGGTGGAATCATCACGTACACGTTTTCTTCCTTGTCTCCACCTTTCCCCTGCACTTTGGAGCATCCTCTGTTTATCCTCTATGCAATTGTCCTGGCTGCTGATGTTGGGCTTGCGGTAGTACTGCTCCCTGGAGCGGTAGTACCGCAGGCACCTGCGGTAGTACCGTACTTCGGCGCGGTAGTACCGCAGGAGCCCATGGTAGTACCGCTCCTCTGGAGCCGTAGTACCGTGGCCCCCAGGCCAAGTGCCCTGCATCTCGGTAGTAGAGGCGGATGTAATTTTTTCATCCGCGCCTCCGCTATAGTACCGCACCTCGTGCGCGCTAGTACCGCGCGTGGCCTGGCTCAGCTGCCATGCGGTAGTACCGCTCCTCCATCCGTAGTACCGTGTCGGATTTTTCCATCGATTGTTTTTCAGCGGAAGTAGGCACGGATGTATTTTTATTCATCCACGCCCTTCCCAGGCTAGGACTTTCCTGCCTTGCGGTAGTACCGCAAGGGGGAGCGGTAGTACCGCGCTTGCGGAAGTACCGCTCTCAGCCTCCGGGCTTCGGGCTTGTTCTAGGTCCTGCCGGTGCAGCGGTAGTACCGCAGTCCCTCACGGTAGTACCGCATGGCCTTGCGGAAGTACCGCTTGTCAGGGGCGGTAGTACCGCATGTCGCGGGCTGGTTAGGTGGATAACGGTTGGATTTTGTCCACATCTATAAAAGGGGTGTCTTCTTCCTCTAGTTGACCACCTCTTCCACCCCTAAGCTCCATTGTTGCTCTAAGCTCCATTTTCGCCCGATATCACTCCCTAGCCAATCAAACTTGTTGATTTGCTCGGGAGTGGTTGAGAAGGCCCCGATCTACACTTCCACCAAGAGAAATTTGATTCCCCCACTAATCTCTTACGGATCTTGTTACTCTTGGGTGTTTGAGCACCCTAGACGGTTGAGGTCACCATGAGCCATAGTCCATTGTGGTGAAGCTTCGTGGTGTCGTTGGGAGCCTCCAATTGTTGTTGAGATTGCCCCAACCTTGTTTGTAAAGGTTCGGTCGCCGCCTCCAAGGGCACCAAAGAGTGGAATCACGGCATCTCGCATTGTGTGAGGGCGTGAGGAGAATACAGTGGCCCTAGTGGCTTCTTGGGGAGCATTGTGCCTCCACACTGCTCCAATGGAGACGTACTTCCCCTCAAAGGGAAGGAACTTCGGTAACACATCCTCGTCTTCACCGGCTCCACTCTTGGTTATCTCGTGACTTTACTTGTGCAAGCTTATTTGTGTTATATCTCTTGCTTGTGTGCGTGCTTATTGTTGTTGCATCTATAGGTTGCTCACCTAGTTGCATATCTAGACAACCTACTTTAATGCAAAGTTTAAATTGGTAAAGAAAAGCTAAAAATTGTTAGTTGCCTATTCACCCCCCCCTCTAGTCAACTATATTGATCCTTTCAGCTACACACGAGTCCCTCGCACCTACGCAAACAAATAAATCCTCGCAACCAACGCGATAAGGGGTTGTCAATCCCTACACGATCACTTACGAGAGTGAGATCTGATAGATATGATAGGATAATATTTTTGGTATTTTTGTGATAAAGATGCAAAGTAAAATAAAAGTCAAATAAAAAGAAACGGAAATAACTAAGTGTTGGGAGATTAATATGATGAAGATAGACCCGGGGGCCATAGGTTTCGCTAGTGGCTTCTCTCAAGAGCATAAGTATTTTACGGCGGGTGAACAAATTACTGTTGAGCAATTGACAGAATTGAGCATAGTTATGAGAATATCTAGGTATGATCATGTATATAGGCATCACGTCCAAGACAAGTAGATCGACTCCTGCCTGCATCTACTACTATTACTCCACACATCGACCGCTATCCAACATCTAGAGTATTAAGTTCATAAGAACAGAGTACCGCCTTAAGCAAGATGACATGATGTAGAGGGATAAATTCATGCAATATGATAAAAACCCCATCTTGTTATCCTTGATGGCAACAATACAATACGTGCCTTGCTGCCCCTCATCCTTTGGGAAAGGACACCGCAAGATTGAACCCAAAGCTAAGCACTTCTCCCATTGCAAGAAATATCAATCTAGTAGGCCAAACCAAACTGATAATTCAAGAGACTTGCAAAGATAACCAATCATACATAAAAGAATTCAGAAGATTCAAATATTGTTCATAGATAAACTTGATCATAAACCCACAATTCATCGGTCTCAACAAACACACCGCAAAAGAAGATTACATCGAATAGATCTCCACGAGAGAGGGGAGAACATTGTATTGAGATCCAAAAGAGAGAAGAAGCCATCTAGCTAATAACTATGGACCCGAAGGTCCGAGGTAAACTACTCACACTTCATCGGAGAGGCTATGGTGTTGATGTAGAAGCCCTCCATGATTGATGCCCCTTTCGTGAGCTCTGCAATGTGCCCCAAGATGGGATCTCGTGGGTACAGAAGGTTGCGGTGGTGGAATTAGGTTTTGGCTCCGATTCGATCGCTTGGGGTGCGTGAGGTATATAGAGGAGGAAGGAGTATGTCGGTGGAGCAACATGGGGCCCACGAGGGTGGAGGGCGTGCCCAGGGGGGTAGCCGCGCCCCCCTACCTCGTGGCTTCCTGCTTGATTTCTTGACATAGGGTCCAAGTCCTCTGGATCATGTTCGTTCCGAAAATCACATCCCGAAGGTTTCATTCCGTTTGGACTCCGTTTGATATTCTTTTTCTGCAAAACTCTGAATTAGGCAAAAAAACCAGCAATTCTGGGCTGGGCCTCCGGTTAATAGGTTAGTCCCAAAAATAATATAAAAGTGAATAATAAAGCCCAATAATGTCCAAAATAGAAGATAATATAGCATGGAGCAATCAAAAATTATAGATGCATTGAAGACGTATCATTACGCCATGCAAATCACGATACCCGCACTATCAAAAAATAGCCTACTACACGGTCTTCATGGCATCTCGAAAACTATGTCATTACTTTGAAGAATGTCCGGTCATAGTAGCATCAGGAGTCCCCTTGAATGATATAATCAATAACTGGGACGCTACAGGCCGCATTGCCAAATGGGCCATCGAGCTTCTCCCCTTCGAGATAACATACAAGCCACGTCGAGCAATTAAATCTTAGGTGTTGGCCGATTTCATAGCCGAATGGACGAAGCCGAACAACCCAAGGATTACTCCACATACTCACACTAGACAATGTACTTCGACGGCTCAAAGATGTTGGCCGGACTGGGGGTTGGGGTCATCCTCGTCTCCCCCACAGGCGACACTGTCCGGTATGTCCTCCAAATAATGTATACGGACTCAAACAACGCAACCCTGTATGAATCACTACTGCATGGTCTTCGCATGGCCACATCAATGGGCGTACATCGCCTCGAGGTAAGGGGAGACTCAAATCTGGCGATCTCTCAAGTAAATGGCAAATTCGACGCCAAAGACCCCAAGATGGCGGCCTATAGAAACGCGGTCCTCCGGATATCTGCTTGATTTGAGGGCCTAGAATTTCACCATGTCGCTAGAGACAACAATCAAGCAGCCGACGTCCTCGCTCGCATGGGCGCCAAGCGCGACCTGGTTCCCAAAAAACACCTTCCTCGAGCGGCTCTTTAAGCCCTTCGTGGTATGGCAGCATGACGTCTCTGGTGCACCATCCAATGAGCCCACTCACAATGCCTCACCCGAAAACGAAAAAGATGATCAAGTCATCGGCGGCTCCGCACTCGAGGAAACACCCTCTGCACACGAGGTACTGGCTGTAATCCCACCCTGTACAGAACCCTTGCTAGCCTACCTCATACAACATCAGCTTCTGGAGGATCAAACCGAAGCATGACGCATAGTTCGCCGCTCTAAAGCATACAAGGTCCATGAAGGTGAACTCTATAAGAAGAGTACCATAGGAGTTTTATAAAGGTGCATCTCTAAAGAAGAGGGGCGGCAGGTTTTAGCAGAGATACACGCGGGCATGGGCAGACACCACGCGACAGCTCATGCTTTGGTCAGCAAAACTTTCCGAGCAGGGTTTTTCTGGCCTACCGCCCGTGAGGATGCCCAGACTTTAGTCCAATACTGCGTCGAATGCCAGTTGTTCGCAGATCAAAGCCACATGCCCCCCACAGCTCTTGGAACGATACCGATCACGTGGCCTTTGGCGTTCTAGGGTCTCAACATGGTCGGGCCACTCAAAGGGGGGACAAATAAAAAGAATTACCTATTGGTCATGGTCGACAAATTCACCAAGTGCACTGAGGCAAGACCCGTCACTTCGGCAGAAACCGGACTAGTCTTGGACTTCTTATCCGATATTATACACCATTATGGTGTCCCCCATGGCATAATGACCGATAATGGTACCAACTTCACCACCCAGGAGGTCAAAGACTGGTGCGGCAAAATGGGCATCAAGCTCGATTACGCCTCGGTGTGCCACCCACAGACCAACGGGCAGGTCGAACGGGCCAATGGACTCATTATGAGCGGCATTAAGCATCGCCTAGATCGATCCCTTGAACAATCAGACTGCCATTGGGTCGAGGAACTCGATTCCGTAAATGGGGGCTGCACACCACCCCTACGGTCAACCAGATACACACCATTTTTATGGTATACGGTGCGGAAGCAGTTCTCCCATGCGACCTTATCCATGGCGCGCCTAGAGTGTGGATGTACGAAGAAAAGGAAGCCGAGCTTAATCGGCAGGGCGATCTGGACGCTGTGGAAGAAGAGCGAGACATAGCTCGGGCTCGGTCTGTGTTCTATCAACAGCAAGCACGACCTTACCACAACCGTGAAGTCCGGGCAAAGACATACAACGTGGGAGACCTTGTGCTCCGACCCCCCGAAAAACAGAAGAATAAACTATCACCTAAATGGGAGGGACCATACATCATCGATGAAGTACTTGTAGGAGGAGCGTATCATCTTCGTCACCCGTCTGACAACGGCCTCGAGCCGAACCCGTGGAATGCAGCAAGGCTGCGGCATTTTTACGCCTGAGTCCGATTTCAATTTTCTCCTTGTATTTCTTTACCTTTTTCTCTCTTTTGTCGTGGTGCTAGTTCGGCTAAATCTAACCATACCAGGCCCATATTATATACCATTAAATGTAATACCCAACTTCGCTTGGGGGCTCCCTTAGACGAGCCGCATAAATACATACAACGCATTCATTATGATTGCATCGTGCTCATACATGTTAAGCCAACATATGCACTTATTTGACTTAAGATCTTTGCCAAGCCGGGTTGCCTAGCTCCTGTGATTACGCCTACGTTCCCGATTGTTTGGCTAGGGAGTAAAGGGAGCACCTCTGCAATTGTTACGACCGGGTCACCCGGGACCGTACCTCAGATGGTAGAAGCCGAAAGCTAGCGTTCTTACAGAATACAATAAGTCGGCCCAAGGGAAGTGAATATAGCCTTGAGCTTACTACCAAGGTTCTTTTATAAAGCCATTGGTGTCCCTTGATCCTATGAGTCCGTACTATAATCCTACCCGATGAAAAGAACCCTTGGAGGAACTATTTTCGTCGGAAGATGTTTCTTACGTTAAACAGTATAACATTGCTCTCCGCATATATTTCCTCTGTTCAAACCAGAAGGCCGGATTGCCTAGTTCCTGAATTATTGACTCATTTCCCATGGCACATAGTATAGAACACTCCCCGATCTCTGATCGGAGAGGCAAAATTCGATGGCCGGTCAAGACAACATTCTTTAAAAAATAACAATAAGAGCGCGGATGGAGCAAGGTCAACGTAAAGTACATAGATACATAGAATTGACAAATCTAATCATTCTTGACATTGTCTATCAATTGTTCTAAAGCACAATACTTTTGCGAATAGCGAGCGGCTTGAATCACTTCTTCATACACCAAGCTTAGTGGTATCTCTTGACCATTTGGGCCCACAGGACCAACCCGGGCCATATGCACCGGGTCTAGCTTAGTGAAGTGGGTCTTTACCATAGCCCACGCCTCACGTGCTCCTTCCCGGCAGGTCAAGATCTTACATAACTCAAACCTGCACCGAGCCCTTTAAAACGGCTGGCTAGTTCAGCCATACTGTCTGGTGGCGCATCCGATGGCCATAATGCCTTCGCCATGCTCTTCATGGCTTTCCGATCCTTTTCATAGGTCTTCGAAGGTCCCTTTAGAAGGTTCCCGTCATACGCGCTCACTTCTTCCTCAAGCTGCCCAGTCAGGAGACCTAACAAGCAAGTGTCACCCGTCGTCATTAAAACATCAACAACATTTGTCAAACAATGTGGTGTGGTCAGCACTTACCGAATATGCCACCTTTCAGCTTCTAGTTTTCATCCGCGGCTTGGGCCAGTTGAGCCTTCAAGCTTTTAATTTCCTCTGCTTGCCGTTGATTTTCTGCCTTGAGCTCATTTTTCTCATCCTGACTCTGCGTCAGCACTCGTTTACCAGCCTCCAGCTCGCTTACAGCTCCCGTGGCTGTACGCAGAATACGGTGTTAATGCTTGGTATACAAGTATACTTAGAAAAGCAGTCTTTACTACTCACCGGACAATTTGCTACTAGCTTTTCGAGCCGCATCTAGTTCGGCCTTGGCTTCGACCAATTGTGTCCGGCTCACTCCAAGGTCCTCGGACAGCTTTTTGTTCTAATCCCTTGCGGCCTACAAAAATAATATCATTATACACCCTTAACTCGGCCATCCCGCCCAAATTAAGGCTTGGGGGCTAGTTGGTTAGGGAACATGATCCACTTTTAAGCTATATATACCTGCACCTTGGCAGCAAATAGACCAGCAATCCCGTCCAGACTTGTCCGGGCTGCTTACGCGTCCACCGAACTAAGAGCATTGAAATCTTGTTCGGCAAAAGCAGTATGACGTAAAGTATCCCTCCGACGACAATTGTTCATTACGCTCTCGACTTCGGAATTAATGATCGAAACATCATCGGAATCCGCTGGGGGTACGCCAGCCGTCGCATGTTCGGAGGACGCTCTAGCTTGTGCCGAAGGCTTGGAACCGGAATTACGGTTTGGCGCATTTGGGTGATCCTTGGATTGGTGTAGAGGCATGCGCCTTCTGCAAAATTGAGCAAAGCCTTAATAAAAAGAGTGCCAGCGACAAGTCTTGTTGCGATTCCGAAATACGTTACCTCTGGGTCGAGGAGGCAGGTGCCTTCGTTTCGGTGGAGGCTTTTAGCATTGATCACCCATCAAGGGCCTGAGCTGGTGCGGTCCGTGCTCCTCTCGAGGCATTCTTACACGTAGTGCGGCGACCCTTGGGAGTAGAAGTCAGCATGTGGGGAGTAGCGCGAGATGAGTGTCCTGTTCAAGAGGGATTCTTATTTTCACTTACTGAGGAAGAGGGAAGAGCCCCAGGGTGATCGGCTATTATAGCCACCTTGGTGTCGTCAAGGCCCTCCTGATAGAATACCCCATCTTCAAATTTGATTGACGTCTCTGGATCGTCGTGATATCCCGGATAGCCATCTCGAGAGTGACTCTCTGGTTGAGGAGGAGGACAACTAATGGACGCGACCCGACACCTCCATCCCTGTTTAAATGACGACCAGTAAGAATTCAACATAATCTATAGACTCAAAGTAATAGGTTGTGACTTACCCAATCCGCCGGATTGTATCCAGAGCAGCCTTCTCGAATACTCATACGAGCAAACTCTGCTTCGTCTCCCTTGAAGAGATCGGCCAGTATTTTGGCCAGGGCCGCCTTGTTGTCTGGCCCTTGCCACTAGTGACATGTTACATCGTTGGTCCCGTTATACCACCATAAAGGGTGACCCCGCTGTTGGAGGGGTTGCACGCATCGGGTAATCGCGATAGCCATAACTTCGATCATGGTCAGCCTGCTGATAAGTCTCCGTCGTATCTATAATTTTTTATTGTTTCATGCCAATATTATACAAGTTTCACATATTTTTGGCACCTTTTTATATGATTTATTGGACTAACCTATTGATCCAGTGCCCTGTGCTAGTTCCTGTTTTCTGCATGTTTTTTGTGTCGCAGAGTATCTGTATCAAACAAAGTCCAAATGCAATAAAATTTCACGGAGAATTATTTTGGAATATATGTGATTTTTGGGAGTTGGAATCACGGCAAACGGAGGCCCACACAACCCACAAGACACTAGAGTGTGCCAGAGGCCCCTGGTGTGCCGTGGTGGGTTGTGCCCTGATCGAACGCCGGTTGGGGCTCTATTTTGGGTGCAAGGAAGCTTATATCCGGAAAAAATTGTGTTCAAATCTCAGCACAATCGGAGTTACGGATCTCCCGGAATATAAGAAACGGTTATCGGCCAGATCTGGGGGAGCGCGAAATAGAAGAGAACAGAGAGGGAGATCCAATCTCGGAGGGGCTCCTACCCCTCCGCCGCCATGGAGACCAAGGACCAGAGGGGGAACCCTCCTCCCCATCTAGGGGGAGGCCAAGGATGAAGAAGAAGTAGGGGGGCTCTCCCCCCTCGCTTCCGGTGGCGTCGGAGTGCCACCGGGGCAACGATCAGGACGACGATATACATCAACAATCTTGCTACCATCAACACCAACTTTCTCCCCCTCTATGCAGCAGTGTAACACCTCTTCCCCCCGCTGTAATCTCTACTTAAACATGGTGCTCAACTCCATATATTATTTTCCAATGATTTATGGTTATCCTATGATGTTTGAGTAGATCCGTTTTGTCCCGTGGGTTAATCGTGATCTTGGTTGGTATGATTGTATATTTTATTTATGGTGTTGTCCTACGGTGCCCTCCATCTCGCGAAAACGTGAGGGGCCCCCGTTGTAGGGTGTTGCAATATGTTCATGGTTTACTTATTGTCGATGTTGCGGGGGATGACAGTAGTCCAAACGCGGATAAGTGGGTTATGGCGTATGGGAGTAAAGAGGACTTGATACTTAATGTTATGGTTGGGTTTCACGAACTTAATGATCTTTAGTAGTTGCGGATGCTTGCTAGAGTTCCAATCATAAGTGCATATGATCCAAGTAGTGAAAGTATGTTAGCTCATGCCTCTCCCGCATATAGAATTACAAGAATGATTACCGGTACTTGTTACCGATTGCCTAGGGACAAATAACTTTCTTGTTGACAAAAGCTCTCTACTAAAACTAACTTAGTTGTGTCTTTATCTAAACATCCCCTAGATTTTATTTACGTGCTCTTTATTATCTTGCAAACCTATCCTATCAAACCTACAAAGTACTTCTAGTTTCATACTTGCTCTAGGTAAAGCGAACGTCAAGCGTGCGTCGAGTTGTATCGGTGATCGATAGAACTTGATGGAATATTTGTTCTACCTTTAGCTCCTCATTGGGTTCGACACTCTTACTTATCTAAATAGGCTACAATTGATCCCCTATACTTGTGGGTTATCAAGACCTTTTTCTGGCGCCGTTGCCGGGGAGCAATAGCGTGGGGTGAATATTCCCGTGTGCGCTTGTTTGCTTTAACACTAAGTAGTTTTTATTTTATGTTCTAAGTTGTTCTCTATCTTTAGTTATAGATATGGAACATGAAACACCAAAAAAATTAATGGTACTTGCTACTCGTGGAGATGGGGAACCTCCTAATAACCTCGATGCTCGTTATGTAAAAAATATTATGCACTACTTTGATAATCCTGAGAAAACCCCATTCAACTTGATAATGGGAGTAACGTTGGATCAACATGAATACTTTAGGGATTATTGCTTGACTCAAAATGGAAAACCATTATGGGATCAAATTGAAATGTTGCAATGGTATGCTTGGAATCTATGCTTGAGATATGATTATACTTGTTGCTCTAAGATTGAGGTTCCACACCTTCCCTATTCATGCGAATTTAATGATAATGAAACCTTGGCTTCTTATGCTAGAGGTATATATGATTATTATGATGTGGAACAAATAGAAGAATTTTTTGCTTTTAAGGGTGCATATGAAATTAAATCTTTGTTGGAAAAGTTTGAAGACTTTAACGATTCAGTTTATAGACCTGAAAATCTTGCTATCCTTAAATATTGCTGTGATAATTATAAATACAATTACGATATTGATGTATTTATTGAGAATAACTCCGCTGCCAAGAAAAGACTAATATTTTGCAGGAGTCTATGGAAGAAGAAATTGATGAAATCATGAGCTCATTGGATGAAAAAGATGAAGAGGAGAGCAAAGAACAAATGGAGGAAGAACAGATTGATCACCCGTGCCCACCTTCTAATGAGAGTAACTCTTCAATGCATACATTGTTTAATTTCCCTTCGTTCTTACCGAAGGATGAATGCTATGATGATTGCTATGATCCCGTTGATTCATTTGAAACCCTTTTTTATGAACTTGATGCTTCCTATACTTGTGGCCAAGATGCCACTATGAGTTATGCTTATGGAGATGAACTTGCTATTGTTCCTTATATTCAGAATGAAAATTTTGCTATTGCACCCACACATGATTGTCCTATTATCTTTTTGAATTCTCCTAACAACACTATATCGAAGAAGTTTGCTCTTGTTAAGGATTATATTGATGGGTTGCCTTTTACCATTGCACATGATGATTTTGATGAATATAATATGCATGTGCTTGCTGCTCCTACTTGCAATTATTATGAGAGAGGAACTATATCTCCACCTCTACGTGTTCCGAACACGATAAAATTGCAAGAAACTGTTTATGCTATGTATTGGCCTTTACTTGATGTGCATGAATTGTTCTTGTATGACATGCCGATGCATAGGAAGAGAGTTAGACTTCGTCATTGCTTGATATATGTTTCTTTGTGCTCACTACTAAATGCCAAATCATTGCTAATTAAAATTGACCTTGATATACCCTGGGATCCGTGTGGATCCATTACTTGAGCACTTTATGCCTAGCTTAATGGCTTCAAAGAAAGCGCTGCCAAGGAGACAACCCGGAAGTTTAGGGAGTCATTTATTTCTGTTGAGTGCTTTTATAAAGTTTAAAAAAAATATAGAGGGGAACACAAAACTTTTCAAAAAGGAAAGTGAAAGTAAAAGAGACAAGCATCGTTTAAGTGGGGGAGCTCCTTGAACTTTGTTCATGCTCACGAAAACTTTGTAAATCTTAATTACAGAAACTTTTCAACAAAAATAATTATCCCCTTGTACAATTCCGTTGTATTATAAAAATAATGTGCCAAGATTTGCCTTTAGGATGATTGGATTGCTTGTTGGTTCGTGCGGTGCAGAACAGAAACTTTGGCTGTAGTGTGCGATTTTATATTTTTTACTAGAAGGTCAAACGGTTCTGAAACTTTTTTCACTGTCTTGCTATACAAAATATTTATTTTTCCTAGTTTTTCAGAATTTTTAGAGTACCATAAGTATGGTGAATGTTCAGATTACTACAGACTGTCCTGTTTAAGACAGATTCTGTTTTTGATGCATTGTTTTGCTCGTTTTGATGAAACTATTGATTTTTATCGGTGGTATATGTCGGATTCTGGGTTCCGGCAAACCCTTGTGAGGTTCAAACTCTGGGGTGCACACAAAGGACTCTCTCTCCCTAGTTCGCTCGCTCAACGATCTCACAGCCTAGCTCGACGGACCCAAGGAACACGAGACGCGGAGGTTTATACTGGTTCAAGCCACCGTGTGGTGTAATACCCTACTCCAGTGTGGTGTGGCGGATTGCCTTGAGGGATAAGGATGAACTAGTACAATGGATGAACTGCCTCCTGAGGAGAGGTGTTCTTGAGCTCGATGAGCTGGTGAGACGGCCTTGGTGGAATGGATCCAATCCAAGATGAGATGCCTCCTATGGTGGTGGCTAGTGCTATTTATAGAGGCCATGGTCCTCTTCCCAAATGTTAGGCGGGAAGGGATCCCACAACTGCCAAGTTTGAAGGGGGAAAACTAGTACAAGCTATCCTGACAAAAGGTTGTCTTCGCCTGCCAAAGGATCTAGTGGTGACGCTGTTGTGGGCTTCGTGGTGACCTCCGTCCTGTCGTCCTGCTGGTCTTGGTCTTGTTGCACCGATATGGAAACCTTTGCCTGATGCCTCGAGACTCCTCGCCTGCACCTGCCTCTTTAGCACCAAAGAGGAAACCGTTACAATGCGCCCGCTGGCGCCCGCCTGGCCTTGGTCGTCATGGCTCATGTCACGTGAACCTCGCGAGGTGCCCCTTGCAAAGATATCCCCGCTCCTTGGGAGCCAGCCTAGCGAGGCCGCCCCCAGGAAGGTCTTGGTGTCGTCCGCCTCACGAGGCTTGGCCCCTCGCGAGGGTCTTGAGTTGTTGCTGCCAAAGTTGGCCGTACCGGGCCGTTGGTGAAGCCATGCCGTGGGCCGCAGGCAGGCAAGTCTGGGTTGCCCCGTTCCCAGGACGCCGACATTAGCCCCCGGGCCCAAGGCTACCTTCCTTCGGAGCTGTGACGCCCCCGATTCAATCGTACACTAATCATACACGCAAACGTGTATGATCAAGATCAGGGACTCACGGGAAGATATCACAACACAACTCTAAAAATAAAATAAGTCATACAAGCATCATAATACAAGCTGTGGGCCTCGAGGGCTCGAATACAAGTGCTCGATCATAGACGAAGTCAGCGGAAGCAACAATATCTGAGTACAGACATAAGTTAAACAAGTTTGCCTTAAGAAGGCTAGCACAAACCGGGATACAGATCGAAAGAGGCGCATGCCTCCTGCTCGATCCTCCTAACTACTCACAGTCGTCGCCGGTGGCTGCGCGTAGTAGGCACCTCCGGTGTAGTAGTCGCCATCGACGGTGGCGTCGCTCTGGGCTCCATCGCCTGGTTGCAAGAATCGAGTAGAGATAGGGGGAAAAGGGGAAACAATGCAACCGTGAGTACTCATCCAAAGTACTGCAAGCAAGGAGCTACACTACATATGCATGGATATATGTGTAAAGGTCCATATCGGTGGACTGAATCGCAGAATGCCGTAATAAGAGGGGATAGCTAATCCTCGTCAAGACTACGCTCGGCAGCCTCCGTCTTGCGACATGTAGAAGAGAGTAGATCAAGTCCTCCAAGTAGCATCGTATAGCATAATGCTACCCGCAATCCCTCCTCGCCGCCTGTTAGAGAGCCGATCACCGGGTTGTATCTCGCACTTGGAAGGGTGTGTTTTATTAAGTATCCGGTTCTAGTTGTCATAAGGTCAAGGTACAACTCCAAGTCGCCCTGTTATCAAGATCACGGCTATTCGAATAGATTAACTTCACTGCGAGGGTGCACCACATAACCCAACACGCTTGATCCCATTTGGCCGGACACACTTTTCTAGGTCATGCTCGGCCGCGGAAGATCAACACGTCGCAGCCCCACCTAGGCATAACAGAGAGGTCAGCACGCCGGTCTAAACCTAAGCGCACAGGGGTATGGGCCCATCGCCCTGAGCACACACAAGACGCTATGTGACGCGGCCGGAAGGACCTAGCCTAGTGGCGTGCCGCCCAATCCAGCAAGGCCGCTTCGCCGGCCGACGTCACGAAGTGCTTCTACCGATACCACGACGCCGAAAGTGCCCATATCTTTCCCACGTAGTTGGTTAGTGCGTATAGGCCCGTGAGCAGACTCAGATCAAATACCAAGATCTCGTTAAGCGTGTTAAGTATCCGCGAACGCCCGAACAAGGCCAGGCCCACCTCTCTCCTAGGCGGTCTCAACCTGCCTTGTCGCCCGCCACAAAGATCCACTCATGGGTGCTCCACCAAATTGACCCGACTTTTAGTCTCCACATGTATCATGTATAAGTATATAGTATATACCCGAGATCACCTCCCGAGTGATCTCGGCCCGATAGTATAGCACAGCAGACGGACAAGAATGCAGGGCCACAGATGGAATACTAGCATCCTATACTAAGCATGTAGGATTGCAGGTAAGGGTAACAACAGTAGTAGCAAGGACAGGCTATGCAAGAAAGATAGGATTAATCGAAAGCAAAGAATATGCTACACTACTCTAATGAAATCAGTATATAGAAGAGAAGGCGATATCTGGTGATCAAAGGGGGCTTGCCTGGTTGCTCGGCAAGAGAGAGGGGTCGCCAACTCCGTAGTTGAACTGGGCAGCAGCGGCGTCGGCCTCGTAGTCTACCGGAGAGAAGAGGGGAAGAAACAATGAATACCATGTAAACAGATGCATATCGATGCATGCCAAGACAAGTAACGATGCTAGGCGTGCCCTAACGTGGTATGAGGTGATACCGGTTAAGAAACATCCGGAAAATATCCCGTGTTTCGTGGTTTACGCGAGGAGCCGAGGGGGAAAGTTGTGAGTTCGATAGGTTAGGGGTGTGTGGCGGATTAACGGATTGCGTATCCGGATTCGCCTCGTTGCTCGAGCAACTTTCATGTTGAAAATATTTTAATCCGAAGTTACGGATTAAAAGATATGATTTTCTAAAGATTTTATTAATTTACGGAATTTAATTAATTATTTAAATCCAACATTATCCAGAATAGTAAATCATGACGTCAAGATGACATCAGAGTGATGTCAAGAGTCAACGTTGACCATTGACTGGTCAATTCCTGACGTAGGGGTCCAGGGGACCCACCGTCATTCTCTATTTAGTTTAATTAGGGTTTAGGTTAATTAGTTAGCTTAATTAACTGTTTAGTTTAATTAACCAGAATTAATTAAGTCTATTAATTAGTTAATTAATTAATTAATTAATTAATTAATTAATTTGTTATTTATTATTATTATTATTATTATTTTAAATTCCTTTTTTTAATTAAAACGTTATGGGGCGTGGGCCCCTTTTGTCATTGGCCCACAAGGCCGTCGCGTTAGCGGGCACACTGGGGGCGGGCGCCCGTTAAGTGGCGGAACCCACGACCTTGGCGCAGCAAGGCGCCGGGCGTCACGCGTCTGTGGGAATCGCCGGTCGCGGCCGGAGACGGGCGTCGACGGAGAGGGTGGCGCGGCCAAGAAAGAACGAGGGGGAAAACCGGGGCGCCACGGGGCTCGCGGGCGACGACGGGAGTGGCGTGGTGATCGCGGGCGTGGGGAGGCACGAGAGCACGCGGACGCCGCCCGGCGGCCACGGGGAAGGCCGAGCCAGACGGGCGCGGCCGGCCGAGCAGGCGCCAAGGTTGCAGGAGTGGGGTGAGGTCGACGGCGGTGGCTGCGACGCTCGTGCAGTGAAAGGGGAATGGGCGCGGTCACGACGGAGCGTGCGCGCACGGGCCGGCGCCGGCGACAGTGTAGGGAAGGGAGGGACCGGGGCGCGACGAGCGCGGCACCGGAGCGAGGCAAGCGCCAACGAGAGGGGACGGGGAGAAGGAGGACCGGGGTGCGTAGGGAATGGGCAGCATGCTCGATCGAGGTCGGGGAGGACCGTGGTGGAGGGGGACGGGGACGGCGTCGACGAGGAGCAGGCCGGCAAGGTGGTCCGGCTAGGGGGGTTCCGGGCGGCGTCGTGTGGCGGCGGGGCGTCGCCGAAGCGGCTTGCCCTTCGGATCCCGATCCAGATCGGGAGAGAGGAGGGGGCGAGTGGGTGACGGGGTGGATGGGGTTAGGGTTTGGTGGGGAGTCGGGGGGGTTAAGGGAGTGAGGGGGCCGGATGGGCCAGTGGGCTGGCCGGATGGGTCGATGGGCGGCCGGGCTGCTGGCCGTTTAGCCCGATTGGCTGTGGGGTTTCCTCTTATTTATTTTGTTTGTTTTTCTTTCTTATTTTTATTTGCTATTTTTGCTTTCTTTTAGTTTCCATTTATTTTAGTTTTAGTAATTTACCAAAGTGGCACCTAAATAGATTTTACAAATTATGCCACTGCCACAATAGTTTAATACTTATAATAATTTAGTTTTGAAAATGTTTATCATTTTTAAAGCATTTAAATAACTGTATCTGCTATTGTTTTATTCATTTTAGAGTATTTAAACATTTTATAAAAGTGTGGTTACTTCACCACAATTACCTTTGTAATATTTGACAACCACCGAACATTATAGTTTTAATTTTTGAAAACTTTTATTGTTATCATTAATTTGAATTTCGAATGGTTCCGAATTATTGTGAGGATAGCAACAGTAACCGAGGTGTCATGGCACGATTAGCGTGGGATTACTGTAGCATGATTATCCGGGCGTTACAGGAGTGCTGCGGGCCCCAACCGCCTGCTGTCGGATTTCGGGTTCCGGCAGACCCTCTAGGTTCGAACACTGGGGTGCGTGCGTAGATTTCTCCCTCTACCTTCCTGCGCCTTGCCGCCTCGCTAAGATCTAAGCTATGAAAGGAACAACACAAGAGACACAGGGTTTATACTAGTTCGGGCCACCATTATGGTGTAATACCCTACTCTAGTTTGTGGTGTGGTTGATTGCCTCTTGGGCTGACGATGATGAACAATACAAAGAAGAACAGCCCCGCGAGGGTCTGTTCTTGGCTGGTGCGATGAACTGCTACGAGGAGTTCAGTTGCTCTGTCTCTGCTGATCCCAGATGCTGGATCCTCTCTCTAGATTTCTCGATGCCTCTACCCTGTGGGTGGCTAGTCCTATTTATAGGCAAAGGCCCTGGGCCTCTCCTCAAATATTGAGCGGGAAGGGAGCCTCGTCGATTCCACCGCGAATGACCCCTGCAGCTTCCAGTTTGCGGGTCTCTTGGACGATGAAAGCCTGCTTTTCAGTGGACTGCCGCCTCGCTTTCTGCTTCACAGGGCGTACGTTGGGGCACACGTTGAGGTGATGCTCGACACGCCTCTAGGGATCCCCGCCAGGTGATCAGGCTCCCAGTGCGAACACCTTCTGCTCGCTGGCCAGAACTTGACCAGGGCCTCCTCTTGCTTTCGGGTTCGAGGTTGGCGCCTATGGTGAAGGTGGCGTTAGTTGATCCGTCCTCGCCAAGAAGTATCTCGCTTGGTTTCCGCCTTTGTCCCGGGTGAACAAATGCTTCTTCTCGGGGCGCAGCCCTTGGGCTCAGGGCGTCACGGTCCGTGGCTGGGCCGCCGCCGCAGCAGTCTTGAAGGCGAGCTTGAGTACTTGTAACGCATCCCCGGTGTCTCCAGACACGGTGAGGACGCCGTTGCTCCCAGGCATCTTCATGAGGTTGTAGGCTGGGTGAGTCGCGGCCATGAACTTGGACAAAGCCGGGTACCCGAGGATGGCATTGTATGGGAGGCCGATGGGGGCGATGTCGAAGTCGATTAGCTCCGTGCGGAAGTTGTCGTAGGTGCCAAAATTTACAGGGAGTCGGATCTGCACCAGGGAGCTGGATGACCCGCCCCCGACGCCCAAGAAGGGCCGGCTGGGCCGAAGCCGCTCCAGTGGTATGTGGAGGAGGCTGAAGGCCTCAACCGAGAGCACGCTGAGGCTCAAGGCCGCCGCTGATGTGTGTCTGGTGACGGCCACTGGCAGATGGTGGGGTGCACAAGATTGGGAGCGCGCCGAAAGGTGGTTAAGTTGGAGGGGTGGTCCTCTGAGCTGAAGGCCAGATCGGCCTTGGGCGCCGACCGACCTGGGGGAGCCCCCTGCCGCGTGGATGCAGCACCGACCTGGCGGACGAACGGCTTGACGTGGCGGCCTGAAGGTGGCGCCTGCGAGCCGCTCAGGAGAGCTGCGACGACTGGGGGCGCCGACGCTACGTGCTGGGCGAGGAAGAGGTTGTGAAGCTCTTCCCAAGAGGCCACGGAAGCCGCTGGTAGGTGCAAAGAGCCACATGCGCTGAGGCGCCGGTGAGGCCATGGGAAGCCGATTAGTAATGACCTCGCTGCCTCCCACCTCAAGGATGGCCTCCTTGTACGCATGAGAGGAAGGCCAGCCGGATCAGGTTGTGCTTGTAGCGTAGGGCGGCGTCTCCGGTTTGAACTTGTCTGGCCGCCGCACCTGTCGCAAGGTCGGGGCCAAGGCTCGGAGCCCCCTGGCCCCTGTGCTGGTGCCGGCGACCGGAACGGGCGGTGCGCTGCTCATTGCAGGGCGAGTCACGGTGTCGGCGGAGAGCGGGTCAGCGAAAGGGAAAGCCCCGGCACACCCCTACCTGGCGCGCCAAATGTCGGATTTCGGGTTCCGACAGACCCTCTAGGTTCGAACACTGGGGTGCACGCGGAGATTTCTCCCTCTACCTTCCTGCGCCTCGTCGCCTCGCTAAGATCTAAGCTATGAAAGGAACAACACAAGAGACACAGGGTTTATACTAGTTCGAGCCACCATTGTGGTGTAATACCGTACTCTAGTTTGTGGTGTGGTGGATTGCCTCTTGGGCTGACGATGATGAACAATACAAAGAAGAACAGCCTCGCGAGGGTCTGTTCTTGGCTGGTGCGATGAACTTCTAGGAGGAGTTCGACCGCTCTCTCTCTCACGATCCCAGATGCTGGATCCTTTCTCTAGATTTCTCGATGCCTCTACCTGTGGGTGGCTAGTCTTATTTATAGGCAAAGGCCCCGGCCTCTCCCCAAATATTGAGCGGAAGGGCGCCAACAATTGGCCATTTCAAAGGGGAACATCTAGTACACTTATCCTAACTAAAGTTGGTCCTCGCCTGTCAAAGGCTCTGGTGGTGACGCCGGCTTGGGCTCCACAATGACTTCCTTCCTGCCGTTGCGACGGTCTTGGTCTTGTTGCACCGAAATGGATGCCTTTGCTTGATACTCTTGCCTGCGCTTGCTCCCTTTGCACCAAAGAGGAAAGGAGGACACTGCGCGGGCTGGTGCCCGCCTGGTGCCCTTGGTCGTCATGGCTTGCATCATGGGCACCTCGTGAGGTACCCCGCCTTGATCTCTCCGCCTCCTCATGAGCTGCCACTGACGAGGCCGTGCCTGAGGAAGCCCTGTCGTCCGCCCCGCGAGGCTTTGCCCCTCGCGAGGGTCTTGAGCTTGTGCTGATGAAGATGGGCATTGATGGGCCACCCCTTGAGCCACGCCGCAGGCAGGCAAGTCTGGGGACCCCCATTCCTAGAACGCCGACAGTAGCCCCTGGGCCCAAGGCGCGCGTGGACTTGGCTGAGCAGAGAAGCAAAGGGGCAAGTACGAAGCGCCGCGGGCCCTAACAGCCTGCGGCCTTGGGTGCCGCGTGGAGGTTGATTGGACGTGGGCGGCCCTGCTCCCCCACGACGCCGGCGATCGCCTGCAATTGACAAGTCCTCGCGTGCAAAGCGGGTCATGATTACCTGCGATCGCGGAGGCCGGTGGTTGGCCTTCCTCGGCTATAAATACAGGACGGCGCCTGCCCTTCTAGTCCATCTCCTCTTGCTTCTTCTTCTTCATGGCTCCACCAAAGAGGTTCTCGGCTGTGGAGAAGGGGAAGGCTCGCCAGGTGGAGCCTGACTCCCCCCGCCCAAGCGCGGTCGAGGCCGTCCTCGCAAACAGCCTCTGGCTCCCATGGTGGCTCCTCGCTGTCGTGGAGGTGATCTCCCGCGCGGTGACGGGCGGCAGGCCGCTGCTGGGGGGCGCGCCATGGCCGCACGACCCCCTAGGCCACTCTTCCATTCGGCAGAGGTGATGCCAGAGTTCATTGTGTGGTCAGCGGAGCCGACCAGCACCCGGCTCCAGCTCCCTCGCTTCCTCCTAGGTGAGCTTCCGGCTGGTACCCCGGGCAGCCTCTGGCTCCAGGCGGATGGTTGCTGCAGCCGGGCCTCCTGGGCTTCGTTGGAGGTCTCTACAGCCGGGAGCCTAGCCCTGACCCGTGGCTTGCAAACGTTTGCCTGCGCGCGTGGTCTGAGCCGGCGGTGCACCCTGCACTTCAAGTTTGACGGCGAAGCCACCCTCTACGTGAGGGTGTTCGGGGAAGACGGTCGCCGCGCTGGATGCTACCCTGAGAACGACGACCGTGGACGCGGGCCCAGCCCCAGTGATGATGAAGACGACAGCGCGCGCGGGGGTGGCGGAGCTCGGGGCTCGTCGATCTTCGACGACTCTTCTTCTGGCAGCGACTCTTCCAAATGGGTGGCGCGACCAGCCTCTGCGCCACAGCGCTCACTGGAGGGAGGTAGCGGGTCCGCCCGCCATCTCGCCCCGGTGAAGCGCGAGAGGGAGTCCGCCTGAGCTCCGGAGGCAGTTCGAGCCTCCCCCGCGAGTTGGTGTCAGGCGAGCCGCGCCTGTTTTGTTCTTTTTCCTTTCCCTGCGCAAAGAGACAGTAGTGTAGGGCCCCGCGTGGGCGTGCTTGGACCATTGCTATTAATTATCGTATTGCTTCCGCTATTTCGGTATTATGCCTTTGTGCCACACGCCTGCGCGTAGGAATTACTTAGCTCGGGGGCGCCTGTCGTGGTCTTTGTTTCCCGAGGCCGAGGCCTCGTCGAACGCCTCATGTCCTGCGAAGGTTAGTCTGGAGAGGTAGCTCCCGGCCTCAGCTGTGGAGGCGACCGACCCTGGTCCTGTGTTCGTGTCACGGTGCCCGTGGGGCACGGACTAGAGGGGTGCTCCTGTAGTGGACCCGGGTAAGAAAGCCTCAAACGATAAGGGCGGAAAAACACTCGCGAGGGTGCCCGCGTTCTCGCATGAGACTTGCATGAGAGAAATCGAGGCAGGAGAGCGAAAAGGCAAAGAGTCACGAGCCAAAGACGGCAACAACTTTAATAAAACCTCGAATGGGAATAAACAAGCCAACTGCAGAAAGCAAATGAGAAAAGCCGTGTCCGGCACCTAATCTAGTCTTCGACGTCTTCTCACCAGCATGAGCTAAGTGCTGCCACTGGGCGTGGGAGGGAGCCCCAGGGCCTAAGGCCGGCGCTCCTGAGACTCCGGGGCGTGTACAACCCCAACTCATTATTACGTGAGAGTGTCACGGGCGGCAAGCTTCACAGGCGTTGGCCTTCTTCACAGGCTCCGGACCTTTCTCGGAAAGATACACTCCACAGGCGTTTGCTTTCTTCACAGGCTCCGGGCCTTTTCCCAAACGCAATGCTTCACAGGCGTTCGCCTTCTTCACAGGCTCTGGGCCCTTTCCAAAACGCATCACTTCACAAAGCGCTCGCCTTCTTCATGTGCTCTGGGCCTTTCCAAAACACATCACTTCACGGCGTTCGCCTTCTTCATGTGCTCTGGGCCTTTCCAAAACGCATCACTTCGCCTTCTTCATGTGCTCGGGCCTTTTTCTTTAGGGGTAAAACCTCCTTAGGTCTTTGGATGTTCCACGCGTTCTGGACGGGCACCCCTTCCAGAGTCTCCAAGCGCACGGAGCCGGGCCTGGAAACATGAACAACCTTGAACGGGCCCTCCCACATGGGAGAGAGCTTATGCAATCCCTCCCTGGAGAGAACCCGCCTGAGCACGAGGTCTCCTACCTCGAGGGTCCTGGGGCGGATGTTGCGGCAGTGGTATCGCCGCAGCGCTTGCTGGTACCTTGCCGCTCGCAGCGCGGCTTCCCGACGACGCTCCTCCCCCAGCACGAGGTCTGTCCCCCGCATGGCGTCCTGCTGCGCCTCGTCGAACGCCAGGACCCGTGCGGAGCGACGTCTAACCTCGTGAAGGAGGACTGCTTCAGCTCCATAGACCAGGAAGAACGGGGTCTCGCCGGTTGGCTTGGTCGCGGTTGTGCGGATGGACCACAACACTGACTGCAGCTCGTCGTACCAACCCCTGCCGCAGGCCTCCAGCTTCTTCTTGAACGTCCTGGTCTTGAGGCCTCTCAAGACCTCCGCGTTGGCCCGCTCGGCTTGACCGTTGCTCCGTGGGTGCGCTACCGAGGCGTAGCATATCTGCGTCCCAAGGTTAGCACAATATGTTTTGAAAAGGTTACTGGTGAACTGCGAACCGTTGTCGGTGATGATGCGGTTCGGCACCCCGAACCGGCTCACGATGCCCTTGATGAATTTGACCGCAGAGCCTGCGGGGATGGTGCGGACGGCTTCCACTTCAGCCCACCTGGTGAACTTGTCCACGGCGACGTAGAGGTAGCGATAACCCCCTGGCGCCCGAGGGAAGGGGCCCAGGATATCCAGCCCCCAGACTGCGAAGGGCCACGAGAGGGGTATAGTTTGCAGACCTCCCGCCGGCTGATGGATCTGCTTGGCATGGAATTGGTAGGCCTCGCAAGCCTTCACCAGTTCGACGGCATAATTGAGTGCAGTAGGTCAATAGAAACTGCTGCGGAACGCCTTGCCAACTAGGGTCCGTGATGACGAATGATGCCCACAGTCTCCACCGTGTATATATGCCAGCAGTTCCTTCCCTTGCTCCCTGGAGATGCAGCGCAGGGACACATCATTTGGTCACTTCCGGTAGAGCTCTCCATCCCTGATGCAGTATGCCATGGCTTGCCGCGCCACACGCTCCGCTTCATCCTCCTTCTCCGGCAAGGTCCCTTACGTCAAGTAGCTCCGGAGCTCTGTGATCCAAAGACCCTCCCGAGGCTCCAGCACAAGAGCAAAGCGCGCCTCCCGAGGCCGGGCCACAAACCGGGGCTCCCGAGGACGGTGGTCGGGGAGCTCCTCCCGAGGCTGCGCCAGCTTGACAAAGGATGGCATGGCCGAGGGCTTGAAGAGCCGCTCCTCAAAGACGCCAGCTCCCGAGGTAGCCGCTGGATGCTTGTTTGGCGATGTCGTCGGCCTCCTGATTGGTGCCACGGGGCACATGCTGCAACTCCAGCCCCCAGAACTGCTTCTCCATCCCGCGGACCTCCACAAGGTAGGCTTCCATGTGTTCATCCCTCGGCTCATATACCTTGCTGGAGAAGTTGACGAGGAGTTGTGAATCACCCTTGACGGTAAGGCGCTTCACTCCCAGGGCAGCTGTAGCCTTCAGGCCTGCTATCAGGCCTTCATACTCTACTATGTTGTTGGAGACCTTTTCTCCGTGCTGGAAACAGAGCTGCACTGCGTAATAGAGCTTGTCTTGAGTAGGAGATATGAGCACCGCCCAGCCTCGCCGTGCCAGGCTCGAGAATGCCCCGTCAAGTACATGACCCAACCTTCCGCGCCTCGCTTCCGGGAGAGGGACCGATCCTCATCAGCCTTGAGGCCCGGCGCCTGGTCCATTCTCGCCACGAAATCCGCTTAACGCGCCCCTTTGACGACTCTGGTTGTGCTTGAATTCGAGCTGAAACGCTTGCAGTTCAATGTTCCACTCGGCGACTCTTCCAGCTGAGTTAGGGCTCCTGAGCACCCTTTCCAAGGGGTACGCCGAGACAACCTTGATGGGGTGGCCCTGAAAATAGTGCAGCAGCTTGCGCGAGGCCACCAATAGTGCGAGGAGGAGTTTCTGAGGCATGGGGTACCGTGCCATTGCATCCCGCAACACCATGCTGACGAAGTACACAGGGTGTTCAACGAGGTTTGGAGTGCTGGTGTCGATGGCGCCCTCCGGAGACCGTGGCGCCTCCTGAGGCAGTGGAGCCTCCAGAGGCTGGTCGCCAGAGGAGGGTCTCTTACATCCGAGTGCGTTTCCCTGCGGCGGCTGATCCTTCTCGGTTGTGGTAGTGGTCTCTGTGGGTCTTCCTTGATCCCGCTTCGCCTTGACCCGGGCAGCTGCCGCGGCTTTGGTCTGTCGCTCCTCCCTAACACCCACCAGGGCTGCGTTGGCGGAGTAGGGAGTGGCTGCAACATAGAGCTCCAGGGGTTCCTGTGGGCGCGGGGCCACCATTATCGGAGGGCTGGTCATGTACCTCTTGAGATCTTGGAACGCCCTGGAGGCCTCTTCAGTCCATTCAAAGGGCCCCTTTTTCTTCATTAGCTGGAAGAAAGGCAGCGCTCGCTCCCCCAATTTGGAGATGAAGCGTCCTAGCGCTGTTACGCGCCCAGTGAGCTTCTGCATTTCTCTGAGGATCTTTGGCAGGCTCATGTCCTCGACCGTCTTGACCTTCTCTGGGTTAGCCTCTATGCCTCGGTGGGACACGAGGAAGCCCAAGAGCTTGCCCGAGGGGACCCCAAACACACACTTTTCCGGGTTGAGCCGCAGGTTCACTGCGTTGAGGCTTGTGAAGGTTTCCTCCAGGTCTTGTATCAGGGTTTTGGCCTCGCGAGACTTCACCACAATGTCATCGACGTAAGCCTCCACATTCTTCCCGAGTTGCGGGCCCAAGGTGATGTGCATCAGCCGCTGAAAGGTTGCTCCTGCGTTGCGCAGCCCGAACGGCATGCATGTGTAGCAGTACACTCCACATGGGGTCAAGAAGGCCGTCTTTTCCACGTCTTCTACCGCCATCTTGATCTGGTGATATCCGGAGAAGGCATCCAAGAAACATAGCAGGTCGCACTCGGCGGTGGAATCGACGATCTGATCGAGCGAGGGAGCGGGAATGGATCTTGCGGGCAGGCTTTGTTGAGGTTGGTGAAGTCGACACACATGCGTTCCTTCCCCCTTTCTTCGGCACAACAACAGGGTTGGCCAACCAATCTGGGTATCGGACCTCATGAATGACCCCTGCAGCTTCCAGTTTGCGGGTCTCTTGGACGATGAAAGCCTGCTTTTCAGTGGACTGCTGCCTCGCTTTCTGCTTCACAGGGCGTATGTTGGGGCACACGTTGAGGTGATGCTCGATTACGCCTCTGGGGATCCCCGCCAGCTGATCAGGCTCCCAGGCGAACACCTTCCTGCTCACAAGCAGAACTTGACCAGTGGCCTCCTCCTGCCGGGTTCGAGGTTGGCGCCTATGGTGAAGGTGGCGTTAGTTGATCCGTCCCTCGTCAACAAGTATCCGCTTGGTTTCCGCTTTGTCTGGGTGAACAATGCTTCTTCTTATCGGGCGCAGCCCCTTTGGGCTCGGGGCGTCTGGTCCGGGCTGGGCTGGCCGCCGCAGCAGTCTTGAAGGCGAAGCTTGAGTACTTGTAACGCATCCCGGTGTCTCCAGACACGGTGAGGACGCCTGCTGTTCTTGAGCATCTTCATGAGGTTGTAGGCTGGGTGAGTCGCGCCATGAACTTGGGCGAGCCGGGTACCCGAGGATGGCATTGTATGGGAGGCCGATGGGGCGGCGTCGAAGTCGATTAGCTCCGTGCGGAAGTTGTCGAGGTGCCGAAAGTTACAGGGAGTCGGATCTGCCCTGTGGAGCTGGATGACCCGCCTCGACGCCCAAGAAGGGCCGGGCTGGGCTGAAGCCGCTCCGGAGGTATGTGGAGAAGGCTGAAGGCCTCAACCGAGAGCACGCTGAGGCCCGCGCCGCCGTCGATGAGTGTCCTGGTGACGGCCACCTGGCAGATGGTGGGGGTGCACAGAATTGGGACCGCGCCCGAGCAGGTTGAGTTGGAGGGGTGGTCCTCTGAGTTGAAGGCCAGATCAGCCTTGGGCGCCGACCGACCTGGGGGAGCCCCCTGCCGCGTGGAGGCAGCACCGACCTGGCGGACGAACGGCTTGACGTGGTGGCCTGAAGGTGGCGCCTGCGAGCCGCCCAGGAGAGCCGCGACGACTAGGGGCGCCGGCGCTACGTGTTGGGCAAGGAAGAGGTTGCGAAGCCCTTCCCAATAGGCCACGGAAGCCGCTGGTAGGTGCAGCAGCCACATGCACGGGGCGTCGGTGAGGGCCATGGGAAGCCAGTTAGTAATGACCCTGTCGTCGCCTCCCACCTCAAGGATGGCCTCCTTGTACGCCAGCAGGAAGGCCAGCGGATCAGTTGTGCCGTTGTAGCGCGGCGGCGTCTCCGGCTTGAACTTGTCCGGCCACCGCACCTGTCGCAAGGTCGGGGCCAAGGCTCGGAGCCCCCTGGCCCCTGTGCTGGTGCCGGCGACCGGAACGGGCGGTGCGCTGCTCATTGCAGGGCGAGTCATGGTGTCGGCGGAGAGCGGGTCGGCGTAAGGGAAAGCCCCGGCGCACCCCTACCTGGCGCGCCAAATGTCGGATTTCGGGTTCCGGCAGAACCTCTAGGTTCGAACACTGGGGTGCACGCGGAGATTTCTCCCTCTACCTTCCTGCGCCTCGCCGCCTCGCTAAGATCTAAGCTATGAAAGGAACAACACAAGAGACACATGGTTTATACTAGTTCGGGCCACCATTGTGGTGTAATACCCTACTCTAGTTTGTGGTGTGGTGGATTGCCTCTTGGGCTGACGATGATGAACAATACAAAGAAGAACAGCCTCGCGAGGGTCTGTTCTTGGCTGGTGCGATGAACTGCTAGGAGGAGTTCAGTCGCTCTCTCTCTCTGCTGATCCCAGATGCTGGATCCTCTCTCTAGATTTCTCGATGCCTCTACCCTGTGGGTGGCTAGTCCTATTTATAGGCAAAGGCCCTGGGCCTCTCCCCAAATATTGAGCGGGAAGGGCGCCAACAATTGGCCATTTCAAAGGGGAACATGTAGTACACTTATCCTAACTAAAGTTGGTCCTCGCCTGTCAAAGGCTCTGGTGGTGACGCCGGCTTGGGCTCCACAATGACTTCCTTCCCGCCGCTATGACAGTCTTGGTCTTGTTGCACCAAACGGATGCCTTTGCTTGATACTCTTGCTCGTGCTTGCTCCCTTTGCACCAAAGAGGAAAGGAGGACACTGCACGGGCTGGTGCCCGCCTGGCGCCCTTGGTCATCATGGCTTGCGTCATGGGCACCTCGTGAGGTACCCCGCCTTGATCTCTCCGCCTCCTCGCGAGCCAGCCTGACGCCGTGCTCGAGGAAGCTCCTGTCAGTCCGCCTCATGAGGCTTGGCCCCTCGCGAGGGTCTTGAGCTTGTGCTGATGAAGATGGGCCTTGATGGGCCACCCCTTGAGCCACGCCGCAGGCAGGCAAGTCTGGGGACCCCCGTTCCCAGAACACCGACACCTGCGGCCTTGATTGACGCATGGCAATTGATGGGAAGTGGGCGCCTCCGCTTCCCCACGCTACCTCAGCAATTGTTCGACTTGACAAGACCCTGCTACAAGAAAAGAAAACCATCATTACCTATGATCATGGAGGCCGCCCATTGGCCTCCTTCTGGCTATAAATGAGGAGGGGGCGGAGCCCCCAATTGCTCATCTTCTTTTCCAGTCCGCCTGCTTCTTCTTCTTCCTCTTTACTTCGTTGTCTTGCTGCGACACCCATGGCACCGACGAAGAGGTTCTCAGCCACGGAGAAAGGGAAGGCACGCGAGGAGGGGCCCGGCTCAGCATTGCCCAAGAGGGGACGTGGCCGCCCCCACAAGCACGCCGCGACCCCTGCCATGGCCCCTCGGAGGCGCGAACGTACTCCTTCGGGGACCGGCGTCGTCCTTGGCGGCCGCAGCGGTGCCTCCTCCCGCGGCGGGGGTCGCTCTAGGCGGAGCAGCCCTTGCGCCGAGGGGAGGCACGCCGTGGTCGCCCGGCCTCCTCGGCCGCACTTCCATTCGGCGGAGGTGCTCCCGGAGTTCGTCGTGTGGTCGGAGCAGCCGGCCGGCACTTGGCTCCAGCTCCCGCGCTCCTTTGCCGGCGAGCTGCCGGCCGCAGGTCTCGACGGCTTCTGGCTGCAAGCCGACGACTACTGCAGCAAGGCCTCGTGGGCCGTGGTGGAGGTCTCCGCCACGGGCAACGCGGTCCTGGCCCCGGCTGGCAGACGTTCGCCCGCGCGCGTGGCCTGAGCAGGAGGTGCACCCTCCACTTCAAGTACGATGGCGTCGCGGCCCTCTACATGAGGGTTTTTGGCGAGGACAGCGGTGGCGACGGCGAGCTGGGTCTTGACGACGGCTGCGACGACGCCGTGGGCGAGCTCGCTCTTGGCGACGGCCGTGGCTTGTCCAGCAGCGGCAGCTCCTCCTCCAGCGAAAGCTCGAGCAGCGATGGCTACGACTAGCCGCCACGTTGTCGGGCTTGCTATGAGGACGGTGGCGGGTCGTCCCGTCGCCGCGCCCTGACGAAGCGCGAGGAGGACTCCGGCTGAGTCCGGGGGGGCGCCAGGACCCAACCCTCGTGAGCCACCGTGGGTGCGCGCGTCGCTTTTGCTCATCCTTTCCTTTCTTCCTACATTCCAAAAAACAAGTATGGGGCCCTGCGAGGGCGTGTAATGAACCGTAATTTTCATGCTGCTTGTGTTATGTTTATTGTTTCTGTGTTGTGTTGTGGAATCCATGCTTCATGTAGACGTAGAGGGATAACTTAGCTTGGTACGCCCAAGGTAGTTTCCACCTCGTGAGAGCGTGCCTCCTGGCATCTGGTGAGGCTTCCCTGTTGCCGACTCGGGAGCCGCTGACCTCGGGAGGCACCGCGAAGCTGCAAAAATTCGTTAGGACATCTGTCGGTTGCCTTGTTCTTTCTTGCGCGAGTCCTCGGGCATGGGCTAATCATGGCGTAGTGCACCGCATTGCGGTACCCGTGGGGCACGGACTTAAGAGGGTGCGCCAATCGCGGGCTCGACCGAGGGCATCTCGCGAAGATCAAGGGAGCCGAAGCTCTGGAGCGATAGGGCTTTGGCGAGGTGTGTCTGTGGCTTAGATTAGCCCAACGCACGCACACACCTGCCCAGCCCCCGCGCGAGGTGTGCGAGGGAGAGCGTCGGGCAACTGCCGTCCTCCCTGGCGCAAAACAAAGAACCGAGCGAATAAGTAGAGAAAAGAAGGGACTCAACTGAGCAATCGAGAATGCCAGAACTTCAAACTCCATTAAAAAGGTTGCAAACCAACTACAAAAAGCAAATGAACGGCCGCATCCGGCACCTAGTCTAGTCTTCTCACCTGCGCGGAGCTATGTTGTAACGCCCCGGATTCGATGCGCCAGGTGTCCGCCGGTTTTTCGTCGTCTTTGCCATGTCATTTGCTTGCGTGTTGCACTTTGCCATGTCATCATCTGCATTTTTATCATGTCATCATGTGCATCGCATTTGCATATGTGTTCGTTTCATGCATCCGAGCATTTTCCCCGTTGTCCGTTGATTAATCCCTTCCTTCGGAGTTTGTTCGTAATGAATAAATTCTAGTTCCAAGTGCTTTCATTTTTTTTCTTGTCCGGAGTTCAATTATTTCCTCGGCCTTTTAGTCGGAACCTCCATCTAAATCATCGGAACGCTCATATTATTCTTTCTTCCTTCATTCTATCTCATCATCCTTTTTGTTTACCGGAGTTCTTCATGGCGTTCTTCATGATTTAATTCATTCTTCAAGAGTTCATCAAGATTTTGTTGGTGGAGTTCAAGTATCTTTTCTTCTCGCGTCTCGAAGTGCAATTAATTCTCCGTATTCTTTTGAAGCGGAGTTTCGCACTTCTTCGTTCTTCTCAGCTATCCAATCATTTTCGTTTGTGGCCGGTTATCACCTCATAATTTTGAGATGTTTTTCCATAAGTCCACATCAATCTTATTCTTTCGTTGTTGATTTTCTCAACAACTTCAGTTCAAACCCTCCTTCTGAATTCTTTTCATTCCATTCTTCAATTCTTCCGGAGGCTTTGCGTTGTTTATCTCGTCAAGTGTCATTCCACCTTGTGAAGTTCTTATTCTTTTCCTTCCATTTTCAACCAGTGTGCTGCCTAAATCCTTTCAGTCTTATCCATTTCTTTTCTCATTCTAACCACTCCGGTTAGAACGAGTGATTTCATAGTCTATCTGATTTCCGTGAGCTTTTGATTCTCGTCATTCTCATCGTTCCTCCCTTCTTCTCGAGTGCTCTCGATTCTTTGCTTATTCTCTTGAGTTTTTGTTTCACCTCATCTTTTTCCCTTCCGTCTCGGTCCTAAGATCTCGGGACGAGATCTCTTGTTAGTGGAGGAGTGTTGTAACGCCCCGGATTCGATCGCGCCAGTGTCCGCCAGTTTTTCGCCGTCTTTGCCATGTCATTTGCTTGCGTGTTGCACTTTGCCATGTCATCATCTGCATTTTTATCATGTCATCATGTGCATCGCATTTGCATACGTGTTCGTTTCATGCATCCGAGCATTTTCCCCGTTGTCCGTTTTCCAATCCTAAGCACTCCTATGTCTCCGGCGCCCTTTTACCTCTTTTCATGTGCGGGTGTCAAGCGGTCTCGGAATGGCCGAGGTTTGCCAAGCGGCCTTGGTATAGCACCGGTAGACCGCCTGTCAAGTTTCGTGCCATTTGGAGGTCGTTTGGTACTCCAACGGTTAATCGGGTAACCGTAAAAGCCTCCTTCTCCTTGCAACCCAACACCCCTTCCAAAGTGGCCCAAAACCCAGCAAACTCCCCTCCATGCTCTCGGTCGTTCGATCACGATCGCGTGGCGAAACCGCACCTCATTTGGAGTCTCCTAGCTCCCTCCACCTATAAATATGTGTCCCTCCCGGATTTTTCGCGCAGTCCAACCCTAACCTCCTCCTCCCTCCGCGTCGCCGGACATGTCCGCCTCCGCGCCGGACGTGTCCACCGCCGCCGCCACGGCGCTCCGACGAATCGGAGGACGCCACGTCAGCGCCGCCGCCTATCTCCTCCACTCACGCGCCGCCACCTCAGCGCCCCCTTCTCTCTCCTCCCGAGCAGCCACTTCAGCCGGGCCCGGCCCATGGCCCGTTCGCCGCCCGCCTCTGGGGAAGCCCGCCGCCGCCCGGGTTTGCGCCGCCGCCGCTCACAGCTCCGCCGCTTCCGCTCCGCCCTGGCCGCGCTGCTCACCTCCCACCGGCGCCGCCCGAGGTCGCCGCCGCCAGCGCCCTCGGCGCCTCCGCCTCGGCCGGCCGCCGCCCTCGCCGCCCCCGGCCTCCTCCGGCCAGATCCGGTCGAGGAGCGACCGGATCCAGCGCCCCCACGCTCCGGCGACCCCTCTCCGGCCACATCTCCGGCGAGTCCCGACCGTCCTCGTAGTCCGTGCCATGAGGTTGACTTCCCCCCCTCGAAAATTCCTCCAAGTCCCCGAAATTGTTGCATTTTTGTTGCATTTTCATCATGCAATAACTCTCTGCATATAGCTCCCTTTTGTGCGTGTAATATGTCAAAGTGTTAGTCTCAATGAGTAGATCATTTCATCTCATTGCATCATTTTCATTTGAGCTCAGCTTGGTGCCTGAAATGCTCTTAGAAGAGTGCTATGTGATGTTAGTTTCTGATTCTTATCAGAACATGCACTTTTGTCATTTTTTCCATGATTGATGTGTGCATCCTATGAACTTGAGTCCTACATGTGTTTTGTAATATGCCATGCCATCTTTACAGGGGTGTATGCCATGTATTTTTGTGATCTCTGTGGTGACTAGCACAAGCATGCAAACTAGGCTTCATGATGTTGCTGATTTCAGCCCTGTTTTGCTGATATTTTCATGCCATGTTAACTTGATGCTACGGAGAGATCCATGCTTATTTTGAGATACTTCAGTAAGGATGTTTTGTTATACATGTCTTTATCTATCCATCCATGCCCTTGTTTGCAATTATGGAGTGCCATAGCTTGAGTCAATCGAGCTCTACTTTTGCTATAAAATGTTTCCTGGCAGATTGTTTACATGTTATTCAATTTTGCCAAGGTTGTTGTAGTTGATCCGTGTATTCTATGATGTTTTTCTTGCCATTTATAGCTTCTATGCCATGTCTTCTTACTGTTGGTTGCCTTGCCATGCCATGTATTGCTCTGTGGTGAGTGGTTCAAGCTCACCAACATGCCTACTTATTGTTGTTCCTGCCATGTATGGATCTGTAATATAACTTGCCATGTTTACATGGGTGTTATCATATTTTCTGATCCTTTTTGGCTTATGGTCACTAAGGGACTTTTGTTCTATGCATTTAGTAGTATCATTCCATGCCTTTTTTTGCCATGATAAGTTCCTGTAACATGTTGTTTGATAGCTCTAAACATTGCAACCTGATGTTATTTCTGCCAATGCCTGAAACTGTTATTATTTGCAATCTTGCCATGTCATTTTGTGCATGTTCTAGTGATTTCTGGAGATAGCTCAGTGTTCATGTTTTGTAATGCTTTACCTGTACATCATCCCATGCCTTTTGTTTTCTTGTTGAGGTCCTGTAGCATGTTGTTTTGATGCTTGCCATATGCCTAGTTGCTGTTTTGGGCAGATTGTTGTTATGACTTATTTCATGTGTATGTGTTGAACCGTTGCTCCGTTTTGAGTGTGCTCTATATGAAATTTGCTTGATTTTGCATGTAGTGTCATATTATCATGTTGCATCCATGATTTGAGGTGTTTGCTTGATGTTTGTATGCATTTTGCATCAATGTCATGCTTATCTTGTTTTGCTCATATCTTCTAGACCGTAACTCCGAATTAAATGAACTTTATATGTAACTTGACTAGAATTTCGTGTAGATCATCGTGATGCATCTTAACTTGCTGTTTAACAACTTGAACTTAAGGTTTATTCAGATCTGGACCAATTTTGAAATTTGCATATGAGGACTTACCGGAATTGTTCTATGTTGTTTCCGGCCTCATTTAAACTTGCTTTGATGTGTTGCTCTTGTATGCATCATCTCTTGCCATGAGTAGCCTCATCTAGATTTGTCATGCATCATGTTTTTGTGCATCATGTCTTGTTCATGTGTGGTGTGTTTACTATGTTGTGTGCTTCTTCTTGTTAGTTCTGTTGCGTTGCGATCGTGAGGATTCGCTCGTCTCACGCTTGGTTAAACTTCATCCGTTCGTCTTCTTCATGGACTCGTTCTTCTTCCTTGCGGGATTTCAGGCAAGATGACCGCTACCCTGGATCTCACTACTATCATTGCTATGCTAGTTGCTTCGTTCTTTCGCTATCTTGCGCTACCTATCACTTCTTTGCTCAAGCCATCCCAATTGCCATGTCGACCTCTAACCTTTGACACCTTTCCTATGCAAACCGTTGTTTGGCTATGTTACCGCTTTGCTCGGCCCCTCTTATAGCGTTGTTAGTTGCAGGTGAAGATGAAGTTTGTTCCTTGTTGGAACTTGGAGATGTTGTTCCTTGTTGGAAGATGTTTACTTGTTGGGATATCACAATATATCTTATTCAATTAATGCATCTATACACTTGGTAAAGGGTGGAAGGCTCGGCCTTATGCCTGGTGTTTTGTTCCACTCTTGCCACCCTAGTTTCTGTCATATCGGTATTATGTTCCCGAATTTTAAGCGCCCCTAACGCGGTCGGGTGATTTATGGGACCCCCTTGACAGTTCGCTTTGAATAAGACTCCTCCAAAGAAGGCCCAACCTTGGTTTTACCATTTGCCTCACCACCACCTATATTTCCCTTGGGAGTAATTAACCCAAGGGTCATCTTTATTCAGCCCCGGGCGGTGCTTCTCTAAGTCGGGCTTTGAACAGCACTGCTGGGCCACCTTGAGGCAACCCGAGGTTTGGTTTTACTCGTAGCTAGTCTCATCCGGTGTTGCCACGAGAACGAGATATGTGCAGCTCCTATCGGGATTGTCGGCATCGAGCGGCTTTGCTAGTCTTGTTTTATTCTTGTCGAAATGTCTTGTAGCCGGATTCCGAGACCGATCGGGTCTTCCGGGAGAAGGATTATCCTTCGTTGATCACGAGAGCTTATCATGGGCTAAGTTGGGACACCTCGCAGGGTATAAACTTTCGAGAGCCGTGCCCGGTTATGTGGCGAGATGGGAATTTGTTAATATCCGGTTGTAGTAAACTTGAAGCAAACTCTTCTAAAATACACCAACCGTGTGCGTAATCGTGAGTGTCTCTTTTCAGGGTTGATCGAGAGGAGAACACGGTTTCTGGGTTATGTCTGACGTAAGTAGGAGTTCAGGATCACTTCTTGATCATTACTAGTTGACGACCGTTCCTTTGCTTCTCTTCTCGCTCTCATTTGCGTATGTTAGCCACCATATATGCTTAGTCGCTGCTGCAACCTCACCACTTTACCCTTTCCTTTCCCATTAAGCTTTGCTAGTCTTGATACCCATGGTAATGGGATTGCTGAGTCCTCGTGGCTCACAGATTACTACACCAACAGTTGCGGTGTACAGGTTTTGCGATGATCATGACGCGAGAGCGATGTTTATTTGTGTTGGAGTTCTTCTTACGCTTCTTCGATCGGGGGATAGGTTCTGTGTCGGCAGCCTGGGCTAGCAGGTGGATGTCGTTTGAGCTTCTGTTTATGTTTCATCCGTAGTCGGATGTTGATCTTGTATATGATGTTGATGTATTCTTGTGGCATTGTGCCTTATGTATGTATCCCCATATATTATGTAATGTTGATGTAATGATATCCGCCTTGCAAAAGCGTTTCAATATGCGGGTCTATCCGTGGTGGGACCGTCGAGTTCCTTTTGGATAGGGTCGCATATTGGGCGTGACATATGTGCTGCCACTGGGATGTGGGAGGGAGCCCTCGAGGCCGGAGGGCAGCACTCTGGAGACTCCGGGGTGTGTACATCCCCACTCATTATTATGTGAGAGTGTCACAAGTGGAGACCTTCACAGGCACTGGGCCTTGCTTCATGGGTAGAACTTCCGGAGATGCTGGATGTTCCATGCGTTCTGGATGGGGATCCCGTCCTGCGTCTCCAAGCGCACGGTGCCAGGCCTAGAGACGCGGGCAATCCTAAACGGGCCCTCCCACACGGGTGAGAGCTTATGCAACCCTTCCCTAGAGAGCAACCGCCTTAGGACGAGATCGCCCCCCTTGAGCGTCCTGGAGCGGACGCTGCGGCAGTGATACTGTTGCATCGCCTGCTGGTACCTCGCCGCCCGGAGCAAGGCTTGGCGCCGGTGTTCCTCCCCGGCACGAGTTCCATCCCCCGCATGGCATCCTGACGTGCCTCGTCAAACGCCAGGACCCGCGCGGAGTGATGCCTGACCTCGTGAGGGAGAACCGCTTCGGCTCCGTAGACGAAGAAGAACAGGGTCTCGCCTGTTGGCTTGGTGGCGGTGGTGCGGATGGACCACATAATAGACTGGAGCTCGTCGTGCCAGCCCCTGCCGTAGGCCTCGAGCTTCTTCTTGAAGGTCCTGGTTTTGAGGCCTCTCAAGACCTCCACGTTGGTGCACTCGGCTTGGCCATTGCTCCTGGGGTGTGCCACTAGGGCATAGCATATCTGCGTTCCAAGGTTAGCACAATATGTTTTGAAGAGATTGCTAGTGAACTGCGAGCCGTTGTCGATGATGATGCGGTTAGGGACCCCGAACCGGCTCACGAGGCCCTTGATGAACTTGACTGTCGAGCCGGCTGGGATGGTGTGGACGGCTTCCACCTCCGCCCACTTGGTGAACTTGTCGATGGTGACGTAGAGGTAGCGGTATCCCCCGGGCGCTCGAGGGAATGGACCCAGGATATCCAGCCCCCAGACCGCAAACGACCACAAGAGTGGAATGGTCTGGAGGCCCTGAGCGGGCTGGTGGATTTGCTTGGCATGGAACTGGCAGGCCTCGCAGGATCTCACTAGCTTGGTTGCATCGTTGAGTGTCGTGGGCCAATAGAACCCACCGCGGAACGCCTTGCCCACCAGGGTGCGCGACGACCAGTGATGCCCGCAATCTCCGCTGTGTATGTCAGCTAGCAGCTTGCACCCCTACTTCCTGGAGATGCATCGCAAGGAAACATCATTTGGTCATTTTTTGTATAGCTCGCCATCCTGGATGCAGTATGCTGTAGCCTGCCGGGCCACGCGCTCCGCGTCCTCCTCCTTCTTCGGCAGTGTTCCTTGCACCAGGTATGCCCTGAACTCCTCGGTCTAGCTCCCCTCCTGGGGCTCGAGCGCCAGGAGTAGGCGCGCTCCTGAGGTCGGACCACAGGCGGGGGCTCCCGAGGCTGGCGGCGGGGGAAGTTCCTCCTGAGGCGGTGCAGGCTCCACAGCCGAGGGGGCCGCTGAGGGCTTGAAGAGTTCTCCTCGAAGACACCAGGCTCTTGGGGCTGACGCCTTGACGCCCTTTTGACAATTTCATCGGCTTCCTTGTTTGTGCCGTGGGGCACATGATGCAGTTCTAGGCCCAAGAATTGCTTCTCCATCTTGCGTACCTCCGCGAGGTATGCCTCCATGTGCTCGTCCTTTGGCTCGTCACCTTGTTGGAAAAATTGACGAGGAGCTGAGAGTCACCCTTGATGGTGAGGCGCTTTACCCCCAAGGCTAACGCAACCTTGAGGTCGGCGATCAATCCTTCGTGTTCTGCGATGTTCTTGGAGACCTTCTCGCCCCGCTGGAAGCAAAGCTGCACGGTGTAGTCGAGATTGTCTTGGGTGGGCGAGATGAGCACGGTGCCTGCCCCCACCCCCTGGCGTGCGAAAGCGCCGTTGAAGTACATGACCCAGTCATCTGGTGCCTCACTTCTCGGTGAGAGAGATCGGCCCTTGCCTACTTCAGGCCTTGGAGCGTCGGTCCATTCCGCCACGAAGTCGGCGAGTGCATCACCCTTGATGACCCTGGTGGTGTTGAACTCTAGCTGGAATGCCTGCAACTCGATATTCCATTTGATGACCCTCCCCGTAGCATTGGGGCTCCGGAGTATCCTCTCCAGTGGATACGCCGAGACGACCTTGATGGGGTGGCCTTGGAAGTAGTGACGCGGCTTGCGCGAGACCACGATAGCGTGCCCTTGCGTCTCGTAGCACTGTGCTGACGAAGTACACCGGGTGCTCGACGAGGGCGGGAGCGTCGATGGAGTCCGAGGTCTCCTAAGGTTGGGACGCCTCATGAGGCCATCTGACCTCTGGAGCTTGGTTGTCCATTGCGTCCCCTGCAGTCTCAGGAGTGCCGTCTTGTGGAGCCTGGTCATTTGCTGGCGCCGCCGCAGCTTCAGGGGCGCCGTCTTGGTGCGGCATCATCCCCACCGTAGGTGCGGCCTTGTGCGGCAAGCCCTTGGCCTGGCGCTCCTCCCGGACGGCCACCAGCGCTGCGCTGGCGGAATAAGGCATGGCAGCCAGGTAAAGCACCAGGGGCTCGAGGGGACGAGGCTCCACCATCACCGGTGGGCTAGTCAGGTATCTCTTGAGGTCTTGAAATGCCATGTCGGCCTCCGGGGTCCACTCGAACGGGACCTTCTTCTTCGTCAGCTTGAAGAATGGGAGGGCGCGCTCCCCAAGCTTGGAGATGAAGCGCCCCAATGAGGTCACACAGCCCGCGAGCTTTTGCATTTCCCTGAGGGTCTGTGGCGGGCTCATGTCTTCTATTGCCTTGACCTTCTCCAGATTCTCCTCGATCCCCCTGTGCGACATGAGGAAACCCAGCAGCTTGCCGGAGGGAACACCGAACACGCACTTATTTGGGTTGACCCGCAGGTTCACCTCGCATAGGCTGGCGAAAGTCTCCTCGAGGTCCTGAATGGGCGTCCTTGCCTCCTAAGACTTCACCACAATGTTGTCGACGTAGGCCTCAGCGTTCCTCCCGAGCTGTTGGCCCAGGGCGATGTTCATGAGTCGCTGGAAGGTCGCCCCAATGTTGCGCGGCCCGAACGGCATGCAGGTGTAGCAGTACACCCCACACGGGGTCAAGAAGGCTGTCTTCTCTATGCCCTCCACCGCCATCTTGATCTGATGGTAACCTGAGAAGGCATCTAGAAAGCATAACAGGTCACACTCGGCGGTGGAGTCAACGATCTGATCGATGTGCGGAAGCGGGAATGGGTCCTGAGGGCAGGCCTTGTTGAGGTTGGTGAAATCGACGCACATGCGCTCCTTCCCGCCCTTCTTGGGCACGACGACGGGGTTTGCTAGCCACTCCGGGTACCAGACTTCGCGGATGACACCCGCTGCCTGTAGCTTGCGGGTTTCCTGGACGATGAAGGACTGCTTCTCCGTGGACTGTCGTTGCGCCTTCTGCTTCACCGGGCGCACATTGGGGCACACCCTTAAGTGATGCTCGATTACTCCCCTTGGGACCCCCACCAGTTGCTTGGGCTCCCGAGCGAATACCTCCTTGTTCGCACACAGGAACTTCACCAGTGCCTCTTCTTGGTCTGGGTCGAGGTTGGCGCCTATGGTGAAGGTGGCTCCCGAGGCCCCATCATTCTCGACCGGTACATGCTTCGTCTTGGCCCAACCTTGCAAGAATAGCTGCTTCTTCTTTGCCGGCGCAGCCCCCTGGGCCCCAGATACTGCTTCGTCAGTGGGGCGAGCTGCCGCTGCCGCCCTGAAGGCGAGCCTGAGGGCCGTCAGGGCCTCCTTGGTGTCTCCGGCCACGGTAAGGACACAGCTGCTTCCCGGCATCTTCATGAGGTTGTAGGCGGGATGGGTTGCTGCCATGAACTGAGCCAGGGCAGGGTACCCTAGGATGGCGTTGTACGGGAGGCCGATGCAGGCGATGTCGAAGTCGATAAGCTTGGTGTGGTAGTTGTCGCGGTGCCGAAGGTGACGGGGAGGCGGATCTGCCCCGAGGGGCTGGTGGATCCACCACCAACTCCGGGGAAGGGCTTGGTGTGGCGGAGCCGGCCGAGTGGCACGTGGAGCAAGCTGAAGGCCTCCATGCAGAGCATGTTGAGGTCGGCTCCTCCATCGATGAGGGTCTTCGTAACTGCTACATTGCAGATGGTGGGTGTGCATAGCATCGGGAGCGCACCCGAACCTGCGGTGGTCACTGGATGGTCCTCTGAGTCAAAGGTGAGGTCGGCTTTGGGTGCCGTCATTCATGGAGGAGCCCCCTGTTGTAGACGCGTGACGCCCATCTGGCGGACGAACTGCTTGACGTGACGACCCGAGGGCGGCGCCTGTGAACCACCCAGGAGGGCCGCGACGGTGGGGGGTGCCGGTGCCGTGATGCAATGAAGAGGTAGCGCACTCCTCCCAGGACGCCACAAAAGATTCCGCCATGTTGAGCAACTAGGCGCACGGCACGCCAGCGAGGGCCATGGGGAGCCAGTTGGCCATGACCTTGTCGTTGCCTCCGGCTTCTAGAACGGCCTCCTCGTACGCCAGTAGGAAGGCCGCCGGATCCACCACGCAGTCATAGCGAGGCGGCATCTCTGGCTTGAACTTGTGTGGCCACTGTACTTGCCGCAAGGCGGGGGTGAAGGCCCGGAGGCCCATGGCGCCACCGTGCGCGCCCATCGATCCAGCCGGAGGAGTGGCACCCGCCATCGGTGTCGGGCGGAGAGACAAAACACGCAGAGAGGCGAAGCTTTGGCGCACCCCTACCTGGCGTGCCAAATGTTGGATTCTGGGTTCTGGCAAACCCTTGTGAGGTTCGAACTCTGGGGTGCGCATGAATGACTCTCTCTCTCTCTCCCTAGTTCGCTCTCTCAACGATCTCACAGTCTAGCTCGACGGACCCAAGGAACACGAGACGCGGAGGTTTATACTGGTTCGGGCCACCGTGTGGTGTAATACCCTACTCCAGTGTGGTTTGGTGGTTTGCCTCGAGGGCTAAGGATGAACTAGTACAGTGGATGAACTGCCTCCTGAGGAGAGGTGTTCTTGAGCTCGACGAGCTGGTGAGACGGCCTTGGTGGAATGGATCCAATCCAAGATGAGATGCCTCCTAGGATGGTGGCTAGTCCTATTTATAGAGGCCCTGGTCCTCTTCCCAAATGTTAGGCGGGAAGGGATCCCACAACGGCCAAGTTTGAAGGGGGACAACTAGTACAAGCTATCCTGACAAAAGGTGGTCTTCGCCTGCCAAAAGCTCTAGTGGTGACGCTGCTGTGGGCTCCGTGGTGACCTCCGTCCTGCTGGTGTTGGTCTTGTTGCACCGATATGGAAACCTTTGCCTGATGCCTCGGGACTCCTCGCCTGCACCTGCCTCTTTAGTACCAAAGAGGAAACCGGTACAATGCGCCCGCTGGCGCCCGCCTGGCCTCGGTCGTCATGGCTCACGTCACGTGAACCTCGCGAGGTGCCCCTTGCATAGATATCTCTGCTCCTCGGGAGCCAGCCTAGCGAGGCCATCCCCAGGGAGGTCTTGGTGTCGTCCGCCTCGCGAGGCTTGGCCCCTCGCGAGGGTCTTGAGTTGTTGCTGGCGAAGCTGAGCCATACCGGGCCGTTGGTGAAGCCTCGCCGTGGGCAGGAAGGTAAGTCTGGTACCCCCATTCCCAGGACGCCGATAGTATAAGCCATGAAAAAGTTATATTACAGTAGCTACAATGCAAAAACAAAATATGAATTGGTTTGCAACAGTACTTAGAGTAGTGATTTGCTTTATTATACTAACGGATCTTACCGAACTCTCTGTTGAGTTTTGTGTGGATGAAGTGATCAAAGATCGAGGAGGTTTCGATATGAGGAGAAGGCAGAGAGGCAAGAGATCAAGCCTGGGGATGCCCAAGGCACCCCAAGTAAATATTCAAGGAGAATCAAGCGTCTAAGCTTGGGGATGCCCCGGAAGTCATCCCATCTTTCTTCAACAAGTATCGGTATGTTTTCGGTTCCGTTTCATTCATGTGATATGTGCAAATCTTGGAGCGTCTTTTGCATTTAGTTTTCATTTTTTTTCTTTTGTGCACCATGCTGGTATGAGATAGTCCATGGTTGATTTATAGAATGCTCATTGCACTTCACTTATATCTTTTGAGTATGGCTTTATAGAATGCTTCATGTGCTTCACTTATATCATTTGAAGTTTGGATTGCCTGTTTCTCTTCACGTAGAAAACCATTGTTTGAAGAATGCTCTTTTGCTTCACTTATATTTATTAGAGCATGGTCTTTTGTAGAAAGAATTAAACTCTCATGCTTCACTTATATCTATTTAGAGAGACAAAAGTAATTGGTCAATTGCAGGGTTAGTCATAAAATCCTACATAAAACTTGATATGTTTGATTCCTTGCAATAGTTTTGCGATATAGAGATGGAATATGTGGGAGGTACTAGTAAATGGTTGTGTTTAGTAAGAATATTGGTGTTAAGGTTTGTGATTCCCGAAGCATGCATGTATAGTCTCTCGTTATGCTATGAAGTTGGAGCATGATTTATTATTGATTGTCCTCCTTATGAGTGGTGGTCGGGGACGAGCGATGGTATTTTCCTACCAATCTATCCCCCTAGGGGCATGCGTAGAGTACTTTTCTTCAAGGGCTAATAAACTTTTGCAATAAGTATATGAGTTCTTTATGACTAATGCGAGTACATGGATTATACGCACTCTTACCTTTCCGCAATTTGCTAGCCTCTACGGTACCGTGCATTGCCCTTTCTCACATCGAAACGTGGTGCAAACTTCGTAGGTGCATCCAAACCCCGTGATATGATACGCTCTATCACACATAAGCCTTATTATATCTTCCTCAAAACAACCACTATACCTACCTATTATGGCTTTTCCATGGCCATTCCGAGATATATTGCCATGCAACTTCCACCGCTTCCATTTGATGACTTGAGCATTCATTGTCATATTGCTTTGCATGATCATATAGCTGACATAGTAGTTGTGGCTCAGCCACCGTTCATCATTTTTCATACATGTTACACTAGATCATTGCACATCCGGGTACATTGCCAGAGGCATTCATATAGAGTCATATTTTGTCGTAGGTCTCGAGTTGTAATTTTTATTTCTTTTGAGTTATAAGTAAATAGAAGTGTGATGATCATCATTATTCATTTTTAGAGCAGTGCCCCAATGAGGAAAGGATGATGGAGACTATGATTCCCCCACAAGTCGGGATGAGACTCTGAACAATGAGAGAGAAAATATATATAAAAAAAGAAAAGAAAGAAAAGAAAAAGAAAGAAGAAAAGAGAAAAACAAAGAGAGAAGGGGCATTGTTAGTATCCTTTACCACACTTGTGCTTCAAAGTAGCACCATGTTTTTCATATGGAGAGTCTCCTATGTTGTCGCTTTCATATACTAGTGGGAATTTTTCATTATAGGATTAGATGCACACCCACTTAGTTTTCATACTGAGCTTTCATACACTTATAGCTCTTAGTGCATTCGTTGCATGGTAATCCCTACTCCTCACGTTGATATCAATTGATGGGCATCTTCATAGCCTGTTGGTTAGATGCATCGATGTGAGGCTTTCTACTTTTTTGTCTTCTCTATATTTACCCCTATCATTATACTCTATTCCACGCGTAGTGCTATATCCATGGCTTGCGCTCATGTATTGCGTGAGAGTTGAAAAGGCTGAAGCGCGTTAAAAAGTATGAACCAATTGCTCAGCTTGTCATTGGGGTTGTGCATGATAAATACTTTATGTTAAGAAGACAGAGCATGACAAGACTATATGATTTTGTAGGGATAGCTTGCTTTAGCGTTGATATTCTCAAAGACATGATTGTTTGTTGGGATGCCTGAGTATTGATGTCTTTATGTCAAATTATAGACTATTGCTTTGAATCACTTATGTCTTAATATTCATGCCATGATTAGATATATGATCAAGTTAATGCTAGGTAGCATTCCACATCAAAAATTATCTTTTTTATCATTTACCTACTCGAGGACGAGTAGGAATTAATCTTGGCGATGCTGATACGTCTCCCTCGTATCTATAATTTTTTATTGTTTCATGCCAATATTATACAAGTTTCACATATTTTTGGCACCTTGTATATGATTTATTGGACTAACTATTGATCCAGTGCCTAGTGCCAGTTCCTGTATTCTCCATGTTTTTTGTATCGCAGAGTATCCATATCAACAAAGTCCAAATGCAATAAAATTTCACGTAGAATTATTTTGGAATATATGTGATTTTTGGGAGTTGGAATCACCGCAAACGGAGGCCCACACAGCCCATAAGACACCAGGGCGCGCCAGAGGCCCCTGGCGTGCCATGGTGGATTGTGCCCTCCTAAAATGTCGGTTGGGGCTCTACTTCACGCGCAAGGAAGCTTATATCCGGAAAAAAATCGTGTTCAAATCTCAGCGCAATCAGAGTTACGGATCTCCCGGAATATAAGAAACGGTTTTTAGCCAAATCTGGGGGAGCGCGAAATAGAAGAGAACGGAGAGGGAGATCCAATGATGAGGGGTGAGGGAGTCCTGGATTAGGGGGTGTCCGGATAGCCGGACTATGACCTTTGGCCGGACTCCTGGACTATGAAGATACAAGATTGAAGACTTCGTCCCGTGTCTGGATGGGATTTTCCTTGGCGTGGAGGGAAAGCTTGGCGATACGGATATGTAGATCTCCTACCATTGTAACCGACACTGTGTAACCCTAACCCTCTTCGGTGCCTATATAAACCGGAGGGTTTTAGTCCGTAGGACGAACAACAATCATACCATAGGCTAGCTTCTAGGGTTTAGCCTCTACGATCTCGTGGTAGATCTACTCTTGTACTACCCATATCATCAATATTAATCAAGCAGGAGTAGGGTTTTACCTCCATCGAGAGGGCCCGAACCTGGGTAAAAACATCGTGTCCCTTGTCTCATGTTACCATCCGCCTAGACGCACAGTTCGGGAACCCCTACCCGAGATCCGCCGGTTTTGACACCGACATTGGTGCTTTCATTGAGAGTTCCTCTGTGTCGTCATCTTTAGGCCCGATGGCTCCTCCGATCATAAACAACGATGCGCCTGTGGTGAGACTTTTCTCCCGGACAGATCTTCGTATTCGGCGGCTTTGCACCGCGGGCCAATTCGCTTGGCCATCTGGAGCAGATTGAAAGCTACGCCCCTGGCCATCAGGTTAGATTTGGAAGTTTGAACTACACGGCTAATGTCCGCGGAGACTTGATCTTCGACGGGTTCGAGCCACAGCCAAGCGTGCCGCACTGTCTCGAGGGGCATGATCTAGCTCTGCCGCCGAACAATGTCCTGGAGGCCGCACCAGTGTTTGCTCCGACCTTTAGCTCGGAGCCGACTGCGTTGATCGAGGATGGGTGGCTGGACACCGCCTCGGGGGCTGCGATCTCTATGACGATTGAGCTGTACATCAACCCCGTCCTTTGCGAAGCTCGTGACTCCAAGGTGCCGGACTCCTCTTCGGACTCTGAGTCTTCCGCGCCCCCGCCAATTGAATCCGATTGGGCGCCGATCATGGAATTCATCGCCATGGACATCTTTTCAAAGACTCGCCCTTTGGCGACATCCTGAATTCACTAAAGTCTCTCTCTTTATCCGGAGAGCCTGGCCGGATTATGGTCGAAGGTTGGGACGCCGGACGACGAAGAAATTCAAAGCCCACCCACCACCCACTTCGTAGAGCCACCGCCGATGATTTAACCGACATGCTCGACTGACCAAGACATCGACGGTATGGACGACGATGCAGGAGACGATTAAGAACCAGCGCCAGAGGGCACCTGGAAGGCCACCTCGTCATATGACATATACATGGTGGACATCCCAAAAGATGGGAATGGCGATGGAACAATGGAGGATGACCCCTCCAAGAAACAGCCTAAGCGCCCGGCGTCGGCCCGCTCTAAATCCCGCCACAGCAAAAACGGTGATTCCGGCACGGGAGACAATAACACCCGGACAGTGCCGAAGACAACATCCTCCAGCAAGATTCAGCGCAGGAGGATGGAGAAGCTAGCCCTCATGAGAGAGCGGCAGAAAGAGAGGTAGAGGACGATAATTACATGCCTCCCTCCGAAGACGAGGCAAGCCTCGACGACGATTTAATTCATCGTGCCCAAGATCCCGTCGAACAAGAGCGTTTCAAACGCTGGCTTATGGCCACGGCAAGCAGCCTCAAGAAAAAGCGCAACGGCTTAGAGCTGACCAAGACTTGCTAGTCGACAGATGGATCAAGTCCTTGTGGCGAAGAGTATGAACTCGAGCGCCTCCAAGAGCTACCCAAAACGCATGCTGCTACCCGATTAGAGGAGGAAGCACCCCAACCTACATCACCAACAAGATGATACGGCCGATCGCCACCTCGTGGCCGCGACAGAGAGGCCTCTCGACCCTCAACTCAAACCGCACCCCGGCGCCGCTCAAAAAATACAAAGGCGCGGGGAAATGCGCTAGACCTGCGAGATATATTGGAGGACAAGGCAAGGCAAACAAGATCGATCTACGGATCGCGTGGGCGCCCCACGATACGTGACGATAACCGTCACGCTGGATATGGTAACTCCGGTCGGGCCGAACACAGTAGACAAAGCTCATTTGAGCTACGTCGTGATATAGACCAATACAGATGCGCCGCACACCCATTATGCTTCACAGATGAAGTGATGGATCATCAAATCCCTGAGGGTTTCAAACCCGTAAACATTGAATCATACGATGGCACAACAGATCCTGCGGTTTGCATGGAGGACTATCTCCTTCACATCCACATGGCCCGCGGTGATGATCTACACGCCATCAAATACCTCCCACTCAAGCTTAAAGGACCAGCTCGGCATTGGCTTAACAGCTTGCCAGCAGAGTCAATTGGTTGTTGGGAAGACCGGGAAGCCGCATTCCTCGACAATTTCCAGGGCACATATGTGCGACCACCAGACGCCGATGACCTAAGCCACATAATTCAACAGCCAGAGGAATCGGCCAGACAATTCTGGACACGGTTCCTAACCAAGAAAAATCAAATCGTCGATTGTCCGGATGCAGAGGCCCTTGCAGCCTTCAAACACAACATCCGCGACGAGTGGCTTTCCCGGCACCTAGGATAGGAAAAGCCGAAATCCATGGCAGCCCTCACAACATTCATGACCCGCTTTTGCGCGGGAGAGGATAGCTGGCTAGCTCGTAGTAACAACATGACCAAGAGCCCTGGTAATTCGGATACCAAGGACAGCAATGGCAGGTCATGTCGCGACAAGCACAAGCGCCGCATTAATGGCGATAATGCTGAGGATACGGCAGTCAATGCCGGATTCAGAGGCTCTAAACCCGTCCGTGAAAAAGCCATTCAAAAGAAATACTCGGCCCATCCAATTTGGACCGAATACTCGATCGCCGTGCGGATACACGGCACCCCCGAAAACCAGCCAACCACACCAACAGGGATTGTTGGGTGTTCAAGCAGGCAGGCAAGTTAAATGCCGAAAACAATGACAAGGGGCTGCATAGCGATGACGAGGAAGAGCCTCGGCCGCCGAACAATAGAGGACAGAAGGGCTTCCCCCCACAAGTGCGGACAGTGAACATGATATATGCAACCTACATACCCAAAAGGGAGCGGAAGCATGCACTAAGGGACATATATGCGATGGAGCCAGTCGCCCCAAAGTTCAACCCGTGGTCTTCCTGCCCGATCACTTTTGATCGAAGGGACCACTCCCACCAAAGATCCGCCATGGCAGATTCGCCGCATTGGTTTTAGATCCAATCATTGACGGATTTCACCTCACTAGAGTCCTAATGGACGGCGGCAGCAGCCTGAACCTGCTTTATCAGGATACAGTGGCGCAAAATGGGCATAGACCCATCAAGGATTAAACCCACAAAGACGACCTTTAAAGGCGTCATACCAGGTGTAGAGGCCAACTGTACAGGCTCAGTTACACTTGAAGTGGTCTTCGGATCCCCGGATAACTTCCGAAGCGAGGAGTTAATCTTTGACATAGTCCCGTTCCGCAGCGGCTATCACGCACTGCTCGGACGAACCGCATTTGCAAAGTTCAATGCGGTGCCGCACTACGCATATCTCAAGCTCAAGATGCCAGGTCCTCGAGGAGTCTTTACGGTCAATGGAAACACCGAGCGCTCTCTCCGGACGGAGGAGCATACGGCGGCCCTCGCGGCGGAAGTACAAAGCAGCCTCTTAAGGCAATTCTCGAGTCCGGCTATTAAACGCCCGACACCGTCAAGCGCCAGAGTAACCTACAACAAGACCGCTGGCATGTTCCGGAAAGCATGCATAGCAATGCGGCCCAAACCCCAGCCTCGCAAAATTGCGAAATCAGATTACGCTGGCATATAATTACGCTCTGGAGATACCATGGGCATAGGGGGAGGGGCACGACCACAGCATGCCCAGAATGCGGCTTAACCGCACCAGGGGCTCCCGATTGTGTCATTCTTTTCTTTTTTTGTTCCTTTTTTTTACTTTCAGGACTCCATTCTTACGAAGCCTTATCCGGCAATAGAATCACCGAACACACGATGCAATAGCCAGGGAAGAAGAAAGCTATGTCGAGTGTCCAGGTGGTCTCTATTACGAGCAGTATACCTGTTTTACATACCATCCCACAGCTTACCCCTAGAGGGGGACATGTTAAAAAGTCCCGTCCCTTGCTTATCGCACTATTTGTATCGTTCTGCTCTTACTGCAGCCCTTTTGAATAAACAATACATACCTTCTGCCTATTATTGAATTCCTTTTTTCTGTATATGTGTTCAGTTATGCCATTGTGCAACCGTACACTTTGGTACGGGCAATACACCAGGGGCTTAAGTACCCCACAATATGGTGTGATAAGTCCGAACACTTTCACAAGTGCGGCACTCAACTTATAGCATTATATGCATCGGCTCAATCATGTCTTGGGTCTAGTTGGGTTTGTCCGCTCCCATGTTTTGGTACCTTATGTTCCGTTATATCGGCTAAGGTAGGCTGGGAGAACCACCGCGATTGTGCCCGGTTGAGCTGGGTTAAGCACCTCAGTGGAGAAAGCTAAAACTGACCGTCATGATAGGGCGAGAGCCGGTCGCTGTTCGAGAGGTTTTCGAGTCCCTAAAGACTTATGCCGCTTAGAGTGAGGAGTCGGCATTGTCCGGCCTAGGCGTGGATAGCGCCCCGAAATCGGTCTTCCGAATAACAGGGGCTTCACCGAAATTTAAAATTATAGAATTCTATGGCTAAGTGAGAGTGTTCAAGCATTATAGTACGGTTGCCTTGTTCGCTATGCTGAGCGCCTCCTCAAGGACCCAAGAATGGGAACAAGAGCGCCCAAGTTTATCCCGAACACCCCAGCACTCATGGCATGGGGGCTGAAGCCGACGACTTGCCATCTCTCAAATCTAATAAACGGCCGCACAGAAGGTAATATTTTAAATTCAAAAGTGTTTCTTAGCGCATATGAACAAGTTTTCAGCATACAGGATTACAAATGCGAGTCTACTCAAAAATTACATCTTTGGAGCATTCACCCGCTTATAAGGCGGGCACCCTTCAGACGCCTCATAATACATCTCAGGCTTGCCTGGTGCACAAGCTTCTGGCGTCCATTCATCGCCCCAAAGTGCACCTTAGCACGGGCAAGGGCCCTACGGGCACCTTCGATGCAGACGAGCGCTTTGATGACTTCAACCCATGGACAAAGGCCCACCACCGCCTCACCAGCCCGAAGTAGCTCCTGTGCATGCCTTCCTTGGGCCACAGCCGAACAATGAGGTTCTTCATGGCCTGTTCGGCCACCTTATGGAGCTCGACCAGCCGCTTCACCGGTCGCTCAAAGCACGGGGTGTCCGCCTCAAAGATACCGAGACCAGAACACCTTCTCTGCCGAGCTCCCTCCTCGGCTCGGTAGAATGCGGCAAAGATCGTGCACATCTTGGGCAGATCTGTGAATGCTCCTGATGAGCTCCGGATTCGGGTAAGTAACAGATAATTCACTTTCACATGCTTGCTCGGACTCTCGAGCCTTTGAGTCGTGCTCCAAACTCTCGTGTTTTTTCACGAGAGCCTGGAGCTCTTGCCGCACCTCCGCCACCCACGCCTCCTGCTTCTCTCACTCGGTGCGCTCCGCGGCCGCATTGCTTTCGGCTTTGGACACCGCTTCCTTCAGGGTCGCCACCTCGTTCGTGGCCCCTGCAATATTCACAATATTCCTGTCATTTTTGCAACCACATCTTTTAAATACTCCCATATGGTGTTACTTACCTTCCCTGTCCTCGAGCTGCTTTTTGGCAAGGCCGAGCTCGTTCTCGGACCGCTCGAGGCTCCGCTTTAATGCATCAACCTCCGCAGTCAGTGCGGCAGAGGTCAGCGGCGCATCCTGCATTCCCATATTGACATACTTATGTTAGACTCCTGCATATATCTTTTAGATCCTCAGTTCGGCTTTTTCTTTCCGAACACCAAACTGAGCATCAGGCTACCGCCTATGCGGTAATATTTTTACATATCTTAAATACATACCTCAAAAGCTTGTTAGAAGGCTAGCACAAGCTTCACCAGCCCGCTCTTGGCGGACAGAACTTTCCGGATCACCACACTCATAACAAAGGCGGTGCTCCTCATCGATGGAAGCGCCTTAAGCGCCTCCATCAAATTATCCGTGCCTCCGGTTGGGCGGAGGTCACCGGCGTCATGTCTTGCCCTTCTTACGAAGGGGTCGTCACGGACTCGGAACCACTTGAAGGTTCGGTATGGAGTCCGCACAGGTCGGACTTAAAGCCCTTCGGGTTTTATCCCTTTGCGCTCGAGTGCAGGAGGTCGCCTTGCGGCGCCTCCAGCGCCACCTCCTCCTAGCTGGGCCCCTTTTGGGGCTCCACCTCGGCGTCATCCGCGGCGGGAGGAGACGAGGCGGTCGGAAGTGAGGCGCTATTCACATCCGACGAATTCAGTGGAGCCGCCGACGAAGGCCGAGCCCGCCCTCATGGGCGGGCTGCATGGTTATATTCGGCGTTAGAAGATGATGTGCGACAAACGGAACGCCATGAGTTATTCTGGTGCCCGGACACTTACGATTTTGCCAGGGGCTTGGCCCTCGGTAGCCACCCCTCTTCGCCGTCGTCGGCGTTGGCGGCGTAGTCCGGAGGAAGGGTCCTTCCCTTCTTGGACCCTCCGGCCTCCCCAGTTGGGGCGGCCTTCCTTTTCTTCTCTCCCCCCGCTGGGGGAGGGGCCTCTTTTTCCTCCTCCTCGTCTTCGCGGGAGGAGTCCGCCTCGGAGTCATCGGACGATGAGTCCGACAACACCTGGCGCCGGGAACTCCTTCGAGTTCCCGTGGCCTTCTTCTTGGTTTTCTTCTCCGGCACCACGTGAGGTGCCGGAGCCAGCAGCTCGCCAATCAAGGGCGTCCGCTGGGTCTTCTGGCAAGGGAGCCGGACAGTCGATCTGTTCGGACGTCTTCTGCCAGTCCCGTCAAAGGAAGGGGAGTTTTAGATCCCGCATAGATTCAAACTATGAAAAACAAGAGTCCCAGAAGGGTAAATAGCTTACCTCGCCGGCTTGATGTCGAGCTGAATCCGCGATCTTCGGTAGCGGATGCGGAGCCTCGGCGCCTTGAACAGCACCTTCCGTGCATCTTCGCACGTAGTGTCAAGAGCCTGCGCAGTTCGGTGTTGTGCCGGATCAAACTCCCACAAGTTGAAGGCCCGTTGTTGGCATGGGAGGATCCGGCGGATGAGCATAACTCCGCCTACGTTGACAAGCTTGAGCTTCTTGTCCACCAGGTTTCGGACGCAGGTTTGGAGTCTGGTCAGCTCTTCCGAATTACCCCACGTCAGGCCCGTCTCTTTCCATGAGGTGAGCCGTGTAGGGAAGCCAGATCGGAATTCGGGGGCCGATGCCCATTTAGGGTCACGCGGCTCGGTGATGTAGAACCACCCCGATTGCCACCCCTTTATGGTCTCCACGAAGGAGCCCTCAAGCCATAGGACGTTGGCCATCTTGCCCACCATGGCACCTCCAAGACTTGCCATGGACGCCCACTACCTTTGGCTTGACATTGAAGGTCTTCAGCCATAAGTCAAGTGGGGCTGGATGCAGAGGAAGGTTTCGCATACCCATTTATGAACGCCGAGATATTGAAGATGAAATTCGGGGCCAGATCATGGAAATCTAGGCCATAGTAGAACATGAGCCCCCGGACAAATGTGTGAAGTGGAAAACCTAGTCTGCGGAGGAAGTGGGGGAGGAACACCACCCTCTCATGGGGCCTGGGGGTGGGGATGAGCTTCCCCTTGTTGGGGAGCCGATGCGCGATGTCGTCGGACAAGTATCCGGCCTTTCGCAGCTTTTTGATGTGCCCCTCCGTGACGGAGGAGGCCATCCACTTGCCTCCCGCTCCGGACATAGTTGGAGAAGGTTGAGGTGGGATGTGCGAACTTGGGCGCTAGAGCTCAAGTGCGCGGAAATGGATGAGCGAAGGAGGAAGAAGGCGTGTGTGAAAAAGTGGATTCTTATCCCCTTATATGGACGGACAAAGCTATGCGTCCCCACCGGCCTGATAAAACTCACTTATCTCCCAAGCGCCGTAATCAATGGCGCGGTTGGGTTACCCACGCCCGTATTGATGAGAATCTCGGAATAAGGGGACATGATCTCTGCTTTGACAAGACGTGCCAAGGAAACCGCCTCGCTAAACGCTACCGAGGCAGATGTTGAAAACGATTCGAATAAAGGCTTGGCCATGGTGTGATGTCACGCTACGGAGTACGTCAGCAGATTGAGTTTGTGTAAATAGTATTGTCTCTATGGTGGTATGTGGAACTTTTTTTGCAGAGCCGGACACTATCCTTGTGTTCGAAATCTTCTACCAAGAATTCGGAGGAGGAACCCGCCTTGCAATGCCGAAGACAATATGCGCGCCGGACTTGTCGTCATGAAGCCTGGTTCAGGGGCTACTGAGGGAGTTCTGGATTAGGGGGTGTCCGGATAGCCGGACTATGACCTTTGGCCGGACTCCTGGACTATGAAGATACAAGATTGAAGACTTCGTCCCGTGTCCGGATGGGATTTTCCTTGGCGTGGAGGGCAAGCTTGGCGATACGGATATGTAGATCTCCTACCATTGTAACCGACTCTGTGTAACCCTAACCCTCTTCGGTGCCTATATAAACCGGAGGGTTTTAGTCCCAGAGGATCTAACAACAATCATACCATAGGCTAGCTTCTAGGGTTTAGCCTCTCTCGATCTCGTGGTAGATCTACTCTTGTACTACCCATATCATCAATATTAATCAAGCAGGAGTAGGGTTTTACCTCCATCGAGAGGGCCCGAACCTGGGTAAAAACATCGTGTCCCTTTTCTCCTGTTACCATCCGCCTAGACGCACAGTTCGGGACCCCCTACCCGAGATCCGCCGGTTTTGACACCGGCAAGGGGGAACTCTCCTCCCGCCGCCATGGAGACCAAGGACCAGAGGGGGAACTCTCCTTACCATCTAGGGGGGAGGCCAATGATGAAGAAGAAGTAGGGGGCTCTCTCCCCCTTGCTTCTGATGGCGTCGGAGTGCCACCGGGGCAACGATCGGGATGGCGATCTACATCAACAATCTTGCTACCGTCAACACAAACTTTCTCCCCCTCTATGCAGAGGTGTAGCACCTCTTCCCCCCGTTGTAATCTCGACTTAAACATGGTGCTCAACTCCATATATTACTTTTCCAATGATCTGTGGTTATCCTATGATGTTTGAGTAGATCCGTTTTGTCCTGTGGGTTAATCGGGATCTTGGTTGGTATGATTGTATATTTTATTTATGGTGCTATCCTATAGTGCCCTCTGTCTCGCGCAAACGTGAGGGGGCCCCGATGTAGGGTGTTGCAATATGTTCATGGTTTACATATTGTCAGTGTTGCGGGGGATGACAGCAACCCAAACGCGGATAAGTGGGTTATGGTGTATGGGAGTAAAGAGGACTGGATACTTAATGCTATGGTTGGGTTTCACGACCTTAATGATCTTTAGTAGTTGTGGATGCTTGCTAGAGTTCCAATCATAAGTGCATATGATCCAAGTAGAGAAAGTATGTTAGCTCATGCCTCTCCCTCATATAAAATTACAATAATGATTACCGGTACTTGTTATCGATTGCCTAGGGACAAATAACTTTCTTGTTGACAAAATCTCTCTACTAAAACTAACTTAGTTGTGTCTTTATCTAAACAGCCCTGATGTCTACTACGCAACCTTCTTCTTGTAGACGTTGTTGGGCCTCCAAGTGCAGAGGTTTGTAGGACAGTAGCAAATTTCCCTCAAGTGGATGACCTAAGGCTTATCAATCCGTGGGAGGCGAGGGTTGAAGATGGTCTCTCTCAAACAACCCCGCAACCAAATAACAAAGAGTCTCCTGTGTCCCCAACACACCCAATAAAATGGTAAATTGTATAGGTGCACTAGTTCATGAAGAGATGGTGATACAAGTGCAATATGGATGGTAGATATAGGTTTTTGTAATCTGAAAATATAAAAACAGCAATCTAACTAATGATAAAAGTGAGCACAAACGGTATTGCAATGCTAGGAAACAAGGCCTAGGGTTCATACTTTCACTAGTGCAAGTTCTCTAAACAATAATAGCATAAATGGATCATATAAATATCCCTCAACATGCAACAAAGAGTCACTCCAAAGTCACTAATAGCAGAGAACAAACGAAGAGATTACAGTAGGGTACGAAACCACCTCAAAGTTATCCTTTCTGACCGATATATTCAAGAGTCCGTAGTAAAATAACACGAAGCTATTCTTTCTGTTCGATCTATCATAGAGTTCGTACTAGAATAACATCTTAAGACACAAATCAACCAAAACCCTAATGTCACCTAGATACTCCAATGTCACCACAAGTATCCGTGGGTATGATTATACGATATGCATCACACAGTCTCAGATTCATCTATTCAACCAACACAAAGTACTTCAAAGAGTGCCCCAAAGTTTCTACCGGAGAGTAAAGACGAAAACGTGTGCCAACCCCTATGCATAAGTTCAGGAGGTCACGGAACCCACAAGTTGATCACCAAAACATACATCAAGTGAATCACGTGAATATCCCATTGTCACCATAGATAAGCACGGCAAGACATAATCAAGTGTTCTCAAATCCTTAAAGACTCGATCCGATAAGATAACTTCAAAGGGAAAACTCAATCCATTACAAGAGAGTAGAGGGGGAGAAACATCATAAGATCCAACTATAATAGCAAAGCTCACGATACATCAAGATCGTATCACCTCAAGAACATGAGAGGGAGAGAGAGATCAAACACATAGCTCAACCCCGAGGGTGAACTACTCCCTCCTCGTCATGGAGAGCACCAGGATGATGAGGATGGCCACCGATGAGGGTTCCCCCTCCGGTGAGTGCTTGGAACAGTGGTCCCGATTGGTTTTTGGTGGCTCTGAGAGGCTTGCGGCGTGAACTCCCGATCTACTCTTGTTCTCTGATGTTTTTAGGGTATATGGATATATATATATATATGTGTGTGTGTGTGTGTGTGTGTGTGTGTGTGTGTGTGTGTGTGTGTGAAAGAAGTCGGTCAGGGGAGCCACGAGGGGCCCACGAGGGTGGGGCGCGCCTCCCTGCCTCCTGGCCACCTCGTTGCTTCCCTGACATACACTCCAAGTCTCCTGGACTGCTTCCGTTCCAAAAATAACTCTCCCGAAGGTTTCATTCCATTTGGACTCCATTTGATATTCCTTTTCTGCGAAACACTGAAACAAGGGAAAAACAGAAACTGACACTGGGCTCTGGGTTAATAGGTTAGTAGCAAAAATAAAATAAAAATGTATAATAAAGCCCATAAACATCCAAAACATATCATATAATAGCATGGAACAATCAAAAATTATAGATACGTTGGAGACGTATCAGCATCCCCAAGCTTAATTGCTGCTCGTCCTCGAGTAGGTAAATGATAAAAACAGAATTTTTGATGTGGAATGCTACCTAACATATTTATCCAAGTAATTCTCTTTATTGTGGCAAGAATATTGAGATCCATAAGACTCAAGACAAAAGTTTAATATTGACATAAAAATAATAAGACTTAAAGCATACTAACCAAGCAATTATGTCTTCTCAAAATAACATGGCCAAAGAAAGTTATCCCTACAAAATCATATAGTCTGGCTATGCTCTATCTTCACCACACAGAGTATTTAAATCATGCACAACCCTGATGAAAAGCCAAGCAATTGTTTCATACTTTATATGTTCTCAAACTTTTTCAACTTTCACGCAATACATGAGAGTGAGCCATGGACATAGCACTATAGGTGGAATAGAATGGTGGTTGTGGAGAAGACGAAAAGGAGAAGATAGTCTCACATCAACTAGGCGTATCAATGGGCTATGGAGATGCCCATCAATAGATATCAATGTGAGTGAGTAGGGATTGCCATGCAACGGATGCACTAGAGTCATAAGTGTATGAAAGCTCAAAAAGAAACTAAGTGGGTGTGCATCCAACTCGCTTGCTCACGAAGACCTAGGGCATTTTGAGGAAGCCCAGCATTGGAATATACAAGTCAAGTTCTATAATGAAAATTCCCACTAGTATATGAAAGTGACAACATAGGAGACTCTCTATCATGAAGATTATGGTACTACTTTGAAGCACAAGTGTGGTAAAAGGATAGTAGCATTGTCCCTTCTCTCTTTTTCTCTCAATTTTTTTATTTGGGCCTGTTCTCTTTTTTTTTAGTCCGGAGTCTCATCCCGACTTGTGGGGGAATCATAGTCTCCATCATCCTTTCCTCACTGGGTCAATGCTCCAATAATGATGATCATCACACTTTTATTTACATACAACTCAAGAATTACAACTCGATACTTAGAAAAAATATGACTCTATATGAATGCCTCCGTGATGTCGGGATGTGCAATGACTCATGAGTGACATGTATGAAAGAATTATGAACGGTGGCTTTGCCACAAATACGATGTCAACTACATGATCATGCAAAGCAATATGACAATGATGAAGCGTGTCATAGCAAACGGAACGGTGGTAAGTTGCATGGCAATATAACTTTAATGGCTATGGAAATGCCATAATAGGTAGGTATGGTGGCTGTTTTGAGGAAAGTATATGGTGGGTGTATGATACCGACGAAAGGTGCGCGGTATTAGAGAGGCTAGCAATGGTGGAAGGGTGAGAGTGCGTATAATCCATGGACTCAACATTAGTCATAAAGAACTCACATACGTATTGCAAAAATCTATTAGTTATCAAAACAAAGTACTACGCGCATGCTCCTAGGGGGATAGATTGGTAGGAAAAGACCATCGTCGTCCCCGACCGCCACTCATAAGGAAGACAATCAATAAATAAATCATGCTCCGACTTCATCACATAACGGTTCACCATACGTGCATGCTACGTGAATCACAAACTTTAACACAAGTATTTCTCAAATTCACAACTACTCAACTAGCATGACTCTAATATCACCATCTTCATAACTCAAAACAATCATAAAGAATCAAACTTCACATAGTATTGAATGCACTTTATATGAGAGTTTTTATTATATCCCTCTTGGATGCCCATCATATTAGGACTAAATTCATAACCAAAGCAAATTACCATACTGTTTAGGACTCTCAAAACAATATAACTGAATCATGAGAGTTCATCTATTTCTTCAAAATAAATCCACCGCCGTGCTCTAAAAGATATAAGTGAAGCACTAGAGCAAATGACAAACTACTCCAAAAGATATAAGTGAAGATCAATGAGTAATCGAATAATTATGCAACTATGTGAAGATTCTCTAACATTTAAGAATTTCAGATCTTGGTATTTTATTCAAACAGCAAGCAAAACAAAAGAAAATAAAATGACGCTCCAAGCAAAACACATATCATGTGGTGAATAAAAATATAGCTCCAAGTAAAGTTACCGATGAACGAAGACGAAAGAGGGGATGCCATCTGGGGCATCCCCAAGCTTAGGCTCTTGGTTATCCTTGAATATTACCTTGGGGTGCCTTGGGCATCCCCAAGCTTAGTCTCTTGCCACTCCTTATTCCATAGTCCATCGAATCTTTACCCAAAACTTGAAAACTTCACAACACAAAACTTAGCAGAAAACTCGTAAGCTCCGTTAGTATAAGAAAATAAATCACCACTTAGGTACTATTGTGAACTCATTATAAATTCATATTGGTGTAATATCTAATGTATTAAAACTTCTCTATGGTTCATACCCTCCGATACTACTCATAGATTCATCAAAATAAGCAAACATCACATAGAAAACAGAAGTTGTCAAAAACAGAACAGTCTGTAGTAATCTGTATCATTCGAATACTTCTGTAACTCCAAAAATTATGAAATAAATTGGTGGACCTGAGGAATTTTTCCAGTAATCATATGCAAAAAGAATAAACTAAATAGAACTCTCCAGTAAAAGGTTTTAGCTAATCTCGTGAGCGTTAAAGTTTCTGTTTTTTACAGCAAGATCATAAAGACTTCACCCAAGTCTTCCCAAAGGTTCTACTTGGCACAAACGCTAATTAAAACATAAAACCACATCTAACTAGAGTCTATATAGATTATTTATTCCTAAACAGAACCAAAAAGCAAGAAACTAAAATAAAATTGGGTTGCCTCCCAACAAGCGCTATCGTTTAACGCCCCTAGCTAGGCATGATGATTTCAATGATGCTCACATAAAAGATAAGAATTGAAACATAAAAAGAGCATCATGAAGAATATGAATAGCACATTTAAGTCTAACCCACTTCCTATGAGTAGGGATTTTGTGATCAAACAACTTATGGGAACAATAATCAACTAGCATAGGAAGGCAAAACAAGCATAACTTCAAAACTTTAAGCACATAGAGAGGAAACTTGATATTATTGCAATTCCTACAAGCATATATTCCTCCCTCATAATAATTTTCAGTAGCATCATGAATGAATTCAACAATATAACCATCACATAAAACATTATTTTCATGATCTACAAGCATAGAAATTTTACTACTCTCCACATAAGCAAATTTATTCTCATTCGGAATAGTGGGGTATCCTAAGAGACTTGAATACTATAAATTGTTTCCACATTAAAAGAGTAATGTTCAGAAAATGGGTAATCATAATCATGATAAGTTTTATAAATATAACCATCACTACTCTTTATAGCATAAGTGTCATCACAATAATCATCATAAATAGCAACTTTGTTCTCATCATAATCAATTGAAACCTCTTCCAAGATAGTGGAATCATTACTAAATAAAGTCATGACCTCTCCAAATACACTTTCATAATTATCATAATAAGATTCAACATCCTCCAAAATAGTGGGATCATTACTTCCTAAAGTTGACACTCTTCCAAACCCACTTTCATCAATATAATCATCATAAGTAGGAGGCATGCTGTCATCATTATAAATTTGCATATCAAGACTTGGGAGACTAAAAATATCATCTTCATTAAACGTAGCATCCCCAAGCTTGGGACAAACATTAATTGCAGCAAATATATTCTCAAGAACATCATCTTCATCAAACATAGCATCCCCAAGCTTGGGCCTTTTCATACCATAAGCATAATCACTCTCATCATTAATAGTATGGATAGCACCAATAGTATAGCAATTATCATCATCACAATGAGTAATAGGAGCAACATCATTTGGGAGAGATACCTTTCTACCTTTGCTTCTCCGTCTTTTCTTTTTCTTCTTCACATCATGTGTGAGTTCAATCCTCTTTTTGGATCTCCTTATTAATGAGATTGGTTGAATAGAAGGCTCCTCCTCATTACCTGATTCATCATAAGAAATAATAGGAGAATATTAAAGTCTCTTCCCTTTCGTTAGTATTCTCTTCATCTTCTATTTGTTTTCTTTTCTTTATGTAATTGGCAATATAAGGATTTTCTATGCAATTCACCGTACAATACATATAAATTTCTTCTAGATCAAAATCAAGAACTTTATCAAGGATAATTTCTGGAAGATCCTTAATTATACATTTCATTTCTTCATAACCCAAAAGCAAACTAAGTTCATTATGATGTGCAAGGGAAATCAAGTCATCACAATTTTTGGACACGATACGATCATGAAACAATTTGCATTGGTTATTGAAGTGATCACGTTCATTGCAAAGTTCACAAGTAGGGCTAAGAATGTTAAAATTTTCAGCACAAACATCTAGCCTTTCTTGCAACCATTTAGTTTCCAAATACTTATGCCTCTTGCAAAATCTATCTTCCCTGTTTGGTATGTATTTGCAAACTCGATGCACTCCACAAAAATCACATGCTTATAGGAGATATTTTCATCATAACTAGTGCAATCATCATTAGTACTATGGATATTCAAAGAGTTCATACTAACAATATTGCAATCATGCTCATCATTCAAAGATTTAGTGCCAAACATTTTAATGCATTCTTCTTCTAACACTTTGGCACAATTTTCCTTTCCATCATACTCACGAAAGATATTAAAAAGATGAAGTGTAAGAGGCAAACTCAATTCCATTTTTTGTAGTTTTCTTTTATAAACTGAAGTACTGATAAAACAAGAAACTAAAAGATTTGATTGCGAGATCTAAAGATATACCTTCAAGCACTAACCTCCCCGGCAACGGCGCCAGAAAAGAGCTTGATGTCTACTACGCAACCTTCTTCTTGTAGACGTTGTTGGGCCTCCAAGTGCAGAGGTTTGTAGGACAGTAGCAAATTTCTCTCAAGTGGATGACCTAAGGTTTATCAATCCGTGGGAGGCGTAGGTTAAAGATGGTCTCTCTCAAACGACCCCGCGACCAAATAACAAAGAGTCTCTTGTGTCCCCAACACACCCAATACAATGGTAAATTGTATAGGTGCACTAGTTCGGCGAAGAGATGGTGATACAAGTGCAATATGGATGGTAGATATAGGTTTTTGTAATCTGAAAATATAAAAACAGCAAGCTAACTAATGATAAAAGTGAGCACAAACGGTATTGCAATGCTAGGAAATAAGGCCTAGGGTTCATACTTTCACTAGTGCAAGTTCTCTCAACAATAATAACATAAATGGATCATATAACTATCCCTCAACATGCAAAAAATAGTCACTCCAAAGTCACTAATAGCGGAGAACAAACGAAGAGATTACAGTAGGGTACGAAACCACCTCAAAGTTATCCTTTTTGATCGATATATTCAAGAGTCCGTAGTAAAATAACACGAAGCTATTCTTTCTGTTCAATCTATCATAGAGTTCGTACTAGAATAACACCTTAAGACACAAATCAACCAAAACCCTAATGTCACCTAGATACTCCAATGTCACCACAAGTATCCGTGGGTATGATTATACGATATGCATCACACAATCTCAGATTCATCTATTCAACCAACACAAAGTACTTCAAAGAGTGCCCCAAAGTTTCTACCAGAGAGTCAAGACGAAAACGTGTGCCAACCCCTATGCATAAGTTCACGAGGTCACGGAACCCGCAAGTTGATCACCAAAACATACATCAAGTGAATCACGTGAATATCCCATTGTCACCATAGATAAGCACGGCAAGACATAATCAAGTGTTCTCAAATCCTTAAAGACTCAATCCGATAAGATAACTTCAAAGGGAAAACTCAATCCATTACAAGAGAGTAGAGGGGGAGAAACATCATAAGATCCAACTATAATAGCAAAGCTCACAATACATCAAGATCGTCTCACCTCAAGAACACGAGAGAGAGAGAGAGAGAGAGAGATCAAACACATAGCTACTGGTACATACCCTCAGCCCCGAGGGTGAACTACTCCCTCCTCATCATGGAGAGCGCCGGGATGATGAAGATGGCCACCGGTGAGGGTTTGCCCCCCCCCCCTCCGGCAGGGTGCCGGAACAGGGTCCCGATTGGTTTTTGGTGGCTACAGAGGCTTGCGGCGGCGGAACTCCTGATCTGTTCTTGTTATCCGATGTTTTTAGGGTATATGGATATATATAGGCGAAAGAAGTCGGTCAGGGGAGCCACGAGGGTGGGGGCGCGCCTCCCTGCCTCGTGGCCACCTTGTTGCTTCCCTGACGTACACTCCAAGTCTCCTGGATTGCTTTCATTCCAAAAATAACTCTCCCGAAGGTTTCATTCCGTTTAGACTCCGTTTGATATTCCTTTTCTGCGAAAACATCAAACAAGGGAAAAATGAAATCGCACTGGGCTCTGGGTTAATAGGTTAGTCCCAAAAATTATATAAAAGTGTATAATAAAGCCCATAAACATCCAAAACAGATAATATAATAGCATGGAACAATAAAAAATTATATACATTGGAGACATATCAAGCCCCTAGATTTTATTTACGTGCTCTTTATTATCTTGCAAACCTATCCTATCACACCTACAAAGTACTTCTAGTTTCATACTTGTTCTAGGTAAAGCGAACGTCAAGCGTGCATAGAGTTGTATCGGTGGTCGATAGAACTTGAGGGAATATTTGTTCTACCTTTAGCTCCTCGTTGGGTTCGACACTCTTACTTATCGAAAGAGGCTACAATTGATCCCCTATACTTGTGGGTTATCACCTGCTGCTAGTGAGCAGTCTGATCTTGGCTGACAGTGCACGCACCTCTTCGCTGTCCTGTTGGGAAGGGCCTATAGGCCGCCAGTTGTACCGCTTTATAGGCGGATCAGTTGAATATTCGGGTAGCCCTTGCAGAATTGGGTCGATGAGGGGGAACATCCTAGATATAGAACCACTTCGAAGTCTATCCTTCGGGATCTTTCTGTTGGGGTCCCGATTGGGTACCCTGTCCCAGCTATTCGCCATACTTCGGCCTCAAATATAGATCTCTCCCGGAGGCGGGGGACAAGACAAAAATACTTCCTCCACAAGTTAAAGTGGGGCTCGCAACTCAGAAATATCTCGCACAAGGCCACGAAGCCAGAAATGTGCAATATCGATTTGAGTGAGGTTGGGGAGTTGGATCGCATAGAACTCTAGTAGACCCTGTAGGAAAGGATGAATGGGAAAGCCCAAACCACTTAGAAGGAAGGGCACGAGACATACCCTCTCTTCCTTGTTTGGGGCAGGGGAGTTCTCGGCAAGAGCGTGACCATCAATGGAGATAAGACCGACGCGAATTGGGACCAGATCGGCCGAGGGGAGGAAGCGCTGCGTCTGCAAGCGAATTAGCTATAGATGCAAGACCGAGCAGCTCGACCAATCACCTGGGAGCGGGCCATGAGGGCGCGAGGAAGAACCTGGGATGTCGGCCATGGCTTTGGGGAATTTTTTCGGTGTCATTCTTGGCGAAGGGGAAGATAACTGTTCTCAGCACCTTTGGATCTATAAATAGGGATCTTTTCGTGAAGCCGAAAGGGCAGGTGCGTGGAAGGGCGGCATTGGGCCGCACGCCCTCTGGAAAGGTGTGTGAAGCCCTTGTCCCGAGGAACGGCATTAAACTCTACTGGACCTACCTCGATCTCGAGGCCTCTCCGGTTCTTGGAATCTTGAGACTGTCCAGACCCAAGGACATCAGAGCGGGTTCCGGATACTGTTCGGCGATAATAACACGACTTCAAGCGAAATAAAAGAGCTCGTCTCGCAAGCCGACGATGTGAAGATTCCAGAAGACGATCCCTGGAGTTGGAGGAAAGTTTGGGGGCTACTTAGGGAGTCATGGACTAAGGGGTCCTCGGGGCGATGGCCCACTGTGCATGGGCTGGACTAGTGGAACTGTATTATGACAGGAGATCTATGAAGTCGTGGTGTGCCCTCCAAGTCAAGAAGGCTGAAGATCTCTTTTATTCCTTATTGTAATCTATCTTCGGTAACCCTAGCCCCATCGGTGTCTATATAAACCGAGGGTTGTAGCCATTAGGGGCAGAGCTATCTTCATCCCCCATAGCATAGGGTTTAGCTCACGCTGATCTCGAGGTAGATCTACTCTGTAAACCACGTTATACAATCAATACAATCAAGCATGACGTAGGGTTTTACCTCTTCGAGAGGGCCCGAACCTGGGTAAACATTGTGTTCATTACCCATCGATCCTAGATCCATAGCTCGGGACCCCCTACCCCAAGGTCTGCCAGTTTTCACACCGACATTATGCTTAATGCTCGCTTATGAGATTTTTCATTTCTTGGTTGGATGCTTCTCAATCTTTTTGCTAGCCTTCACTTGTACTTAGTAGGAATATTACTTCTGCATCCAAAATCCTTAAACCCAGTTTTGCCATACGAGTGTAGTATACCTACCTAAATATGCGGTATTTCCGTGAAGTTCTAAGCAAATTTGTATGTGCCATCTCTAATTTTCAAAATAATTTCCCTTTTTGTGTGCTTGTACCGCTCACGAAACGGTAGGGGTGGTTGATATTTTTCCGTGCTAGATGTCTTATTCTCAAGATGAGTGTTTATTCACTTGGCATTGCATGAGAGTACGGCAAAGGTATTAGGGATGCCCAGTCCCGAAATGAAAAATGAATTTACTTTATGTTGTCAAATAATAAATCCTTGGAAAGTGTTGCTATGGACGGCACACATGGATACGGCTAGCCGTGGAATGTGAAAGTATGGTGGAAAAAGGAATAAACTTTATTTTCTGTTTGGGAACAGCCTATGATATATCTAGCATGGAAAGTATTGGGAACTACTTGATCGTTTTTCATGATGTGAAAAGCATGCTACCCAAAATGTTTTATCTCTATTTCTTTCGCTTTGAGATCTGACACCTTTACAAATCCCTACTTCCCTCTGCGATGGGCCTTTCTATTTACTTTATGAAATTTTTATTTTTATTTGAGTCTCCATCTTCTCTTACAAAGCACCAACTAAGTGGTGCTACCTCTTGAGCACTGCGTTGGATTTCCTTGAAGAGGAAAGGGTGATGCAGCACAGTAGCGTAAGTATTTCCCTCAGTTTTTGAGAACCAAGGTATCAATCCAGTAGGAGGCTACTACGAGTCCCTCATACCTACACAAAGCAAATAACTCCTCGCAACCAACGCGATAAGGGGTTGTCAATCCCTTCACGGTCACTTACGAGAGTGAGATCTGATAGATATGATAGGATAATATTTTTGGCATTTTTGTGATAAAGATGCAAAGTAAAATAAAAGCAAAGGAAATAACTAAGTATTGGAGGATTAATATGATGAAGATAGACCCGGGGGCCATAGATTTCACTAGTGGCTTCTCTCATGAGCATAAGTATTTTACGGTTGGGTGAACGAATTCATTGTTGATCAATTGATGTAATTGAGCATAGTTATGAGAGTATCTAGGTATGATCATGTATATAGGCACCACATCCGAGACAAGTAGACCGACTCACCTGCATCTACTACTATTACTCCACTCATCAACCGCTATCCAAAGCATGCATCTAGAGTATTAAGTTCAAGAAAACAGAGTAACGCCTTAAGCAAGATGACATGATGTAGAGGGATAAATTCATGCAATATGATAAAAACCCATCTTGTTATCCTCGATGGCAACAATACAATAAGTGCCTTGCTGCCCCTCATCACACCGGGAAAGGACACCGCAAGATTGAACCCAAAGCTAAGCACTTCTCCCATTGCAAGAAAGATCAATCTAGTAAGCCAAACCAAACTGATAATTCGAAGAGACTTGCAAAGATAACGAATCATACATAAAAGAATTAAGAGAAGATTCAAATATTGTTCATAGATAATCTTGATCATAAACCCACAATTCATCGGTCTCAACAAACACACCGCAAAAAGAAGATTACATCGAATAGATCTCCACGAGAGAGGGGAGAACATTGTATTGAGATCCAAAAAGAGAGAAGAAGCCATCTAGCTACTAACTATGGACCCGAAGGTCTGAGGTAAACTACTCACACTTCATCGGTGAGGCTATGGTGTTGATGTAGAAGCCCTCCGTGATGGGTTCCTCCTCTGGCGGAGCTCCGGAACCGGCCCCAAGATGGGATCTCGTGGGTATAGAAGGTTGCGACGGTGGAATTAGGTTTTTGGCTCCATATCTGACGTTTGGGGGTACGTAGGTATATATAGGAGGAAGGAGTACATCGGTGGAGCAACAGGGGGCCCACGAGGGTGGTGGGCGCGCCCTGGGGGGTGGGCGCGCCCCCCTACCTCGTGGCTTCCTCCTTTGTTTCTTGATGTAGGGTCCAAGTCTCCTGGATCATGTTCGGTGAGAAAATCACGTTCCCGAAGGTTTCATTCCGTTTGGACTCTGTGTGATATTCCTTTTCTGTGAAACTCTGAAATAGGCAAAAACAGCAATTACAGGCTAGGGCCTCCGGTTAATAGGTTAGTCCCAAAAATAATATAAAAGTGGATAATAAAGCCCAATAATGTCCAAAACAATAGATAATATAGCATGGAGCAATCAAAAATTATAGATACGTTGGAGACGTATCAAGCATCCCCAAGCTTAATTCCTGCTCGTCCTCGAGTACGTATATGATAAAAAAGATAAATTTTGATGCGGAGTGCTACTTGGCATAATTTCAATGTAATTCTCCTTAATTGTGGTATGAATATTCAGATCCGAAAGATTCAAGACAAAAGTTTATTATTGACATAAAAATAATAATACTTCAAGCATACTAACAAAGCAATTATGTCTTCTCAAAATAACATGGCCAAAGAAAGTTATCCCTACAAAATCATATAGTCTGGCTATGCTCTATCTTCACCACACAAAGTATTTAAATCATGCACAACCCCGATGACAAGCCAAGCAATTGTTTCATACTTTTGACATTCTCAAACTTTTTCAATCTTCACGCAATACATGAGCGTGAGCCATGGATATAGCACTATATGTGGAATAGAATGGTGGTTGTGGAGAAGACAAAAAGGGAGAAGATAGTTTCACGTCAGCTAGGCGTATCAACGGGCTATGGAGATGCCCATTAATAGATATCAATGTGAGTGAGTAGGGATTGCCATGCAACGGATGCACTAGAGCTATAAGTATATGAAAGCTCAACAAAAGAAACTAAGTGGGTGTGCATCCAACTCGCTTGCTCACGAAGACCTAGGGCATTTTGAGGAAGCCCATCATTGGAATATACAAGCCAAGTTCTATAATGAAAAATTCCCACTAGTATATGAAAGTGAAAAATGAGAGACTCTCTATCATGAAGATCATGGTGCTACTTTGAAGCACAAGTGTGGTAAAAGGATAGTAACATTGTCCCTTCTCTCTTTTCTCTCATTTTTTTATTTGGGCCTTTTCTCTTTTTTTATGGCCTCTTTTTTTTCGTCCGGAGTCTCATCTTGACTTGTGGGGGAATCATAGTCTCCATCATCCTTTTCCTCACTTGGGACAATGCTCTAAAAATGATGATCATCACACTTTTATTATTTTACAACTCAACAATTACAACTCAATACTTAGAACAAGATATGACTCTATATGAATGCCTCCGTGGTATCGGGATATGCAATGATTCAAGAGTGACATGTATGAAAGAATTATGAATGGTGGCTTTGCCACAAATATGATGTCAACTACATGATCATGCTAAGAAATATGACAATGATGGAGCGTGTCATAATAAATGGAACGATGGAAAGTTGCATGGCAATATATCTCGGAATGGCTATGGAAATGCCATGATAGGTAGGTATGGTGGCTGTTTTGAGGAAGGTATATGGTGGGTGTATGATACCGAGTGTGCGGTATTAGAGAGGCTAGCAATTGTGGAATGAGGAGAAGTACGTATAATCCATGGACTCAACATTAGTCATAAAGAACTCATATACTTATTGAAAAAATCTACAAGTTATCAAAGCAAAGTATTACGTGCATGCTCCTAGGGGGATAGATTGGTAGGAAAAGACCATCGCTCGTCCCGACCGCCACTCATAAGGAAGACAATCAATAAATAAATCATGCTCCGACTTCATCACCTAACGGTTCACCATACGTGCATGCTACGGGAATCACAAACTTTAACACAAGTATTTCTCAAATTCACAACTACTCAACTAGCATGACTCTAATATTACCATCTTCATATCTCAAAACAATTATCAAGTATCAAACTTCTCATAGTATTCAACACACTCATAAGAATTCTTACAAATAATTTATGCTTAGCATATTAGGATTATTTAAGCAAATTACCATTCTATTTAAGACTCTCAAAATAATCTAAGTGAAGCATGAGAGGTCAATAGTTTCTATAAAACAAATCCACCACCGTGCTCTAAAAGATATAAGTGAAGCACTAGAGCAAAACTATATAGCTCAAAAGATATAAGTGAAGCATAAAGAGTATTCTAATAATTTCCAAATCATGTATAGCTCTCTCAAAAGGTGTGTACATCAAGGATGATTGTGGTAAACTAAAAAGCAAAGACTCAAATCATACAAGACGCTCCAAGCAAAACACATATCATGTGGTGAATAAAAATATAGCTGCAAGTAAAGTTACCGATGGAAGTAGACGAAAGAGGGGATGCCTTCTGGGGCATCCCCAAGCTTTGGCTTTTTGGTGTCCTTATATTATCTTGGGGGTGCCATGGGCATCCCCAAGATTAGGCTCTTGCCACTCCTTGTTCCATAATCCATCAAAATATTTCACCCAAAACTTGAAAACTTCACAACACAAAACTCAACAGAAATATCGTGAGCTCCGTTAGCGAAAGAAAACAAAATACCACTTCAAGGTACTGTAATGAACTCATTATTTATTTATATTCATGTTAAACCTACTGTATTCCAACTTCTCTATGGATTATAAACTATTTGACTAGCCATAGATTCATCAAAATAAGCAAACAACACACGAAAAACAGAATCTGTCAAAAACAGAACAGTCTGTAGTAATCTGTAACTAACGCAAACTTCTGGAACTCCAAAAAATCAGCCAAAATAGGAAGTCCTACGAAATTTTTTTATTGATCAGCAGCAATTGGAATCACTATTTTATCACGTCCTGGTGATTTTTAACAATTTGTTTCGTGAACAGAAAGTTTCTGGAAATTACAGCAAGATCAAATAACTATCATCCAAGAAGTTCCTATAGGTTTAACTTGGCACAAACACTAATTAAAACCTAAAAACTCATCTAACCAGAGGCCAGAACAAAAATGTATTCCTAAACAGAAGCAAAAGCAAAAAAACTAAAAATAAAATTGGGTTGCCTCCCAACAAGCGCTATCATTTAACGCCCCTAGCTAGGCATAAAAGCAAGGATAGATCTAGGTATTGCCATCTTTGGTAGGCAATCCATAAGTGGCCCTCATGATAGATTCATATGGTAATTTTCTTTCCTTAATGGAAACTGGAATCTAATGTTCCCTTCCTTCATATCAATAATTGCACCAATCATTCTAAGGAAAGGCCTACCAAGAATAATAGGACATGAAGGATTGCAATCTATATCAAGAACGATAAAACCTACGGGCACATAATTCCTATTTGCAACAATAAGAATATCATTAATTCTTCCCATAGGTTTCTTAATAGTGGAATCCGCAAGGTGCAAGTTTAGAGAGCAATCATCAAAATCGCGGAAATCTAGCAAATCGCACAAAGTTTTGGGAATAGTGGAAACACTAGCACCCAAATCACATAAAACATTAAACTCATGATCCTTAATCTTAATTTTAATAGTTGGTTCCCACTCATCATAAAGTTTTCTAGGGATAGAAACTTCCAACTCAAGCTTTTCTTCATAAGATTGCATCAAGGCATCAACGATATGTTTAGTAAACGCTTTATTTTGACTATAAGCATGAGGAGAATTTAGCACGGATTGCAACAAGGAAATACAATCAATCAAAGAGCAACTTTCATAATTAAATTCCTTGAAATCCAAAATAGTGGGTTTAGCAACATCTAGGGTTTTGATTTCTTCAATCCCACTTTTATCAATTTTAGCATCAAGATCTAAAAACTCCGAATTTTTGGAACGCCTTCTAGGTAAAGGTGGATCATATTCAGTCCCATAATTATCAAGATTCATATTGCAAAACAAAGATTAAATTGGGGACACATCAATAACTTTTAGATCTTCCTCTTTATTTTCATAGGAACTGGAAGAACACGCTTTAATAAAGGCATCTTCCGTAGCACGCATCCTAGCGGTTCTTTCTTTGCACTCATCAATGGAAATTCCCATTGCTTTGATAGACTCATTGATATCATGCTTAGGAGGAATAGATCTAAGCTTTAAAGAATCAATATCAAGAGAAGTTCTATCGACGTTCCTAGCCAATTCATCAACTTTAAGCAATTTCTCTTCAAGCAAAGCATTAAAATTCTTTTGCGAATTCAAAAACTCTTTAACACTAGTCTCAAATTCAGAGGGCATCTTATTAAAATTTCCATAAGAGTTGTTGTAGGAATTTTCATAATTATTAGAGGAATTACTAGGATAAGGCCTAGGATTAAAGTTTCCTCTATACGCATTGTTACCAAAATTATTCCTACCAACAAAATTCACATCCATAGATTCATTATTATTCTCAATCAAGGTAGACAAAGGCATATCATTAGGATCAGAAGAAACACTCTTAGTAACAAATAATTTCATAAGTTCATCCATCTTTCCACTCAAAACATTAATTTCTTCTATCGCATGCACTTTTTTATTAGTAGATCTTTCAGTGTGCCGTTGAGAATAATTGACCATAATATTATCTAGGAGCTTAGTAGCTTCTCCTAAAGTTATTTCCATAAAAGTGTCTCCCGCGGCCGAATCTAAAAGATTTCTAGAAGCAAAATCAATCCGGCATAATTTTTTGTATAATCATCCACAAATTCAAACCATGTGTAGGGCAGTTACGTATCATTAATTTCATCCTCTCCCAAGCTTGTGCAACATGCTCATGATCAAGTTGCTTAAAATTCATAATATCGTTCCTAAGAGAGATGATCTTAGCGGAGGAAAATACTTAGAGATAAAAGCATCTTTGCACTTGTTCCAAGAATCAATACTATTTTTAGGCAAAGAAGAAAACCAAGCTTTAGCACGATCTCCAAGCGAAAAAGGAAATAGCTTCAATTTAACAATATCATTATCAACATATTTCTTATTTTGCATATCACATGAATCAACGAAGCTATTTATATGAGTAGCGGCATCTTCACTAGGAAGGTCGGCGAATTGATCTTTCATGACAAGATTCAACAAAACAGCAATGATTTCACAAGATTCGGTATTGGTAAGAGGAGCAATCGGAGTGCTAAGGAAATCATTATTGTTGGTATTGGTAAAGTCACATAATTTGGTATTATCTTGAGCCATCGTGACAAGCAAGCAATCCAACACACGGGCAAACAAAAAGCAAGCTTAAAAAGAGGCGAACGGAAAAGAGAGGGCGAATAAAGCGGCAAGGGTGAAGTGGGGAGAGGAAAACGAGAGGCAAATGACAAATAATGTAATGTGGGAGATAAGGGATTGTGATGGGTACTTGGTATGTTGACTTTGCGTAGACTCCCGAACGGGCGCCGTAAATCTTCTCTCCTACCTCTTGAGCACTGCGTTGGATTTCCTTGAAGAGGAAAGGGTGATGCAGCACAGTAGCGTAAGTATTTCCCTCAGCTTTTGAGAACCAAGGTATCAATCCAAAGAGGAGGCTACTGTGAGTCCCTCATACCTACACAAAGCAAATAACTCCTCGCAACCAACGCGATAAGGGGTTGTCAATCCCTTCACGGTCACTTACGAGAGTGAGATCTGATAGATATGATAGGATAATATTTTTGGTATTTTTGTGATAAAGATGCAAAGTAAAATAAAAGCAAAGGAAATAACTAAGTATTGGAGGATTAATATGATGAATATAGACCCGGGGGCCATAGATTTCACTAGTGGCTTCTCTCATGAGCATAAGTATTTTACGGTGGGTGAGCAATTCTTGTTGAGCAATTGACAGAATTGAGCATAGTTATGAGAGTATCTAGGTATGATCATGTATATAGGCACCACGTCCGAGACAAGTAGGCCGACTCCTGCCTGCATCTACTACTATTACTCCACTCATCGACTGCTATCCACCATGCATCTAGAGTATTAAGTTCAAGAAAACAGAGTAACGCCTTAAGCAATATGACATGATGTAGAGGGATAAATTCATGCAATATGATAAAAAAACCATCTTGTTATCCTCGATGGCAACAATACAATACGTGCCTTGTTGCCCCTCATCACACCGGGAAAGGACACCGCAAGATTGAACCCAAAGCTAAGCACTTCTCCCATTGCAAGAAAGATCAATCTAGTAAGCCAAACCAAACTGATAATTCGAAGAGACTTGCAAAGATAACGAATCATACATAAAAGAATTCAGAGAAGATTCAAATATTGTTCATAGATAATCTTGATCATAAACCCACAATTCATCGGTCTCAACAAACACACCGCAAAAAGAAGATTACATCGAATAGATCTCCACGAGAGAGGAGGAGAACATTGTATTGAGATCCAAAAAGAGAGAAGAAGCCATCTAGCTACTAACTATGGACCCGAAGGTCTGAGGTAAACTACTCACACTTCATCGGAGAGGCTATGGTGTTGATGTAGAAGCCCTCCGTGATGGGTTCCTCCTCGTGAGCTCTGCAACAGGCCCCAAGATTGGATCTCGTGGGTACAGAAGGTTGCGGCGGTGGAATCAAGTTTTTGGCTCCGTATATGATCGTTTGAGGGTACGTAGGTATATATAGGAGGAAGGAGTACGTCGGTGGAGCAACAGGGGGCCCAGGAGGGTGGAGGGCGCGCCCTGGGGGGGTGGGCGCGCCCCCTACCTCGCGGCTTCCTCCTTTGTTTCTTGACGTAGGGTCTGATGTCTACTACACAACCTTCTTCTTGTAGACGTTGTTGGGCCTCCAAGTGCAGAGGTTTGTAGGACAGTAGCAAATTTCCCTCAAGTGGATGACCTAAGGTTTATCAATCCGTGGGAGGCGTAGGATGAAGATGGTCTCTCTCAAGCAACCCTGTAACCAAATAATAGAGAGTCTCTTGTGTCCCCAACACACCCAATACAATGGTAAATATTATAGGTGCACTAGTTCGGCGAAGAGATGGTGATACAAGTGCAATATGGATTGTAGATATAGGTTTTTGTAATCTGAAAATATAAAAACAGCAAGGTAACAAGTGGTAAAAGTGAGCGTAAACGGTATTGCAATGCTAGGAAACAAGGCCTAGGGTTCATACTTTCACTAGTGCAAGTTCTCTCAACAATAATAACATAATTGGATCATATAACTATCCCTCAACATGCAACAAAGAGTCACTCCAAAGTCACAAATAGCGGAGGACAAACGAAGAGATTATGGTAGGGTACGAAACCACCTCAAAGTTATTCTTTCCAATTAATCCGGTGGGCTATTCCTATAAGTGTCACAAACATCCCTAGAGTTCGTACTAGAATAACACCTTAAGATACAAATCAACCAAAACCCTAATGTCACCTAGATACTCCAATGTCACCTCAAGTATCCGTGGGTATGATTATACGATATGCATCACACAATCTCATATTCATCTATTCAACCAACACATAGAACCTCAAAGAGTGCCCCAAAGTTTATACCGGAGAATCACGACGAAAACGTGTGCCAGCCCCTATGCATAGGTTCATGGGCGGAACCCGCAAGTTGATCACCAAAACATACATCAAGTGAATCACGTGATATCCCATTGTCACCACAGATACACACGGCAAGACATACATCAAGTGTTCTCAAATCATTAAAGACTCAATCCGATAAGATTACTTCAAAGGGAAAACTCAATCCATTACAAGAGAGTAGAGGGGGAGAAGCAACATAATATCCAACTATAATAGCAAAGCTCACGATACATCAAGATCGTGCTAAATCAAGAACACGAGAGAGAGAGAGAGAGAGAGAGAGAGAGAGAGAGAGAGATCAAACACATAGCTACTGGTACATACCCTCAGCCCCGAGGGTGAACTACTCCCTCCTCGTCATGGAGATAGCCGGGATGATGAAGATGGCCACCGGTGAGGGTTCCCCCCTCCGGCAGGGTGCCGGAACAGGGTCCCGATTGACTTTTGGTGGCTACACAGGCTTGCGGCGGCGGAACTCCCGATCTATTCTGTTCCCCAAAGTTTTTAGGGTATATGGATATATATGGGCGGAAGAAGTACGTCAGGGGAGCCACGAGGGGCCCACGAGGGTGGAGGGCGCGCCCTAGGGGGTGGGCGCGCCCCCCTACCTCGTGCCTTCCTCGTTGCTTCTTTGACGTGGACTCCAAGTCTCCCCGGTTGCTTTCCTTCCAAAAATAACTTCTCCAGTTGATTTCATTCCATTTCGACTCCGTTTGATATTCCTTTTCTTCGAAACACTGAAATAGGAAAAAAAACAACAATTCTGGGCTGGGCCTCCGGTTAATAGGTTAGTACCAAAAATAATATAAAAGTGAATAATAAAGCCCAATATTTTCCAAAACAATAGATAATATAGCATGGAGCAATCAAAAATTATAGATACGTTGGAGACGTATCAAGCATCCCCAAGCTTAATTCCTGCTCGTCCTCGAGTAGGTAAAAGATGAAGACAGAATTTTTGATGTGGAATGCTACTTGGCATAGTTTCAATGTAATACTTCTTACTTGTGGTATGAATATTCAGATCCGAAAGATTCAAGATAAAAGTTCATATTGACATAAAAATAATAATACTTCAAGCATACTAACTAAGCAATTATGTCCTCTCAAAAAAACATGGTCAAGAAAGTTCATCCCAACAAAATCATATAGTTTAGTCATGCTCCATTTCCGTCACACAAGAATGCTCTCATCATGCACAACCCGATGACAAGCCAAGCAATTGTTTCATACTTTAGTAATCTCAAACCTATAAACTTTCATGCAATATATGAGCGCTTGAGCCATGGACATAGCACTATGGGTGGAATAGAATATGATGATGGGGGTTATGTGGAGAAGACAAAAAAGGAGAAAGTCTCACATCAACGAGGCTAATCAATGAGCTATGGAGATGCCCATCGATTGATGTTGATGCAAGGAGTAGGGATTGCCATACAACGGATGCACTAGAGCTATAAATGTATGAAAGCTCGACAAAAGAAACTAAGTGGGTGTGCATCCAACTTGCTTGCTCACGAAGACCTAGGGCACTTGAGGAGGCCCATCATTGGAATATACAAGCCAAGTTCTATAATGAAAAATTCCCACTAGTATATGAAAGTGACAAAACAAGAGACTCTCTATCATGAAGATTATGGTGCTACTTTGAAGCACAAGTGTGGTAAAAGGATAGTAACATTGTCCCTTCTCTCTTTTCTCTTTTTGGGCCTTCTCTTTTTATGGCCTTTCTTTTTTTTATTCCTCACTTGGGACAATGCTCTAGAAAATGATGATCATCACACTTCTATTTATTTACAACTCAATGATTACAACTCAATACTAGAACAAAGTATGACTCTATATGAATGCCTCTGGCGGTGTATCGGGATATGCAATGAACCAAAAGTGACATGTATGAAAGAATTATGAACGGTGGCTTTGCCACAAATACAATGCCAACTACATGATCATGCTAAGCAATATGACAATGATGAACGTGTCATGATAGACGGAAAGGTGGAAAGTTGCATGGCAATATATCTCGGAATGGCTATGGAAATGCCATAATAGGTAGGTATGGTGGCTGTTTTGAGGAAGATATAAGGAGGTTTATGTGTGAAAGAGCGTATCATATCACGGGGTTTGGATGCACCAGTGAAGTTTGCACCAACTCTCAATGTGAGAAAGGGCAATGCACGGTACCGAAGAGGCTAGCAATGATGGAAGGGTGAGAGTGCGTATAATCCATGGACTCAACATTAGTCATAAAGAACTCACATACTTATTGCAAAAATCTACAAGTCATAAAAAACCAAGCACTACGCGCATGCTCCTAGGGGGATAGATTGGTAGGAAAAGACCATCGCCATTCCCCGACCGCCACTCATAAGGAGGACAATCAAAGAACACCTCATGTTTCAAATTTGTTACATAATGTTTACCATACGTGCATGCTATGGGACTTGCAAACTTCAACACAAGTATTTCTCAAATTCACAACTACTCAACTAGCACAACTTTAATATCACTACCTCCATATCTCAAAACAATCATAAAGAATCAAACTTCTCTTAGTATTCAACACACTCATAAGAAAGTTTTTACTATTCTTGAATACCTAGCACATTAGGATTGTTTAAGCAAATTACCATGCTATTTAAGACTCTCAAAATAATCTAAGTGAAGCATGAGAGTTCATCTATTTCTTGAAAATAAAACTACCACCCTGCTCTAAAAGATATAAGTGAAGTACTAGAGCAAATGACAAACTACTCCGAAAGAAATAAGTGAAGATCAATGAGTAGTCGAATAATTATGCAACTATGTGAAGACTCTCTAACATTTAATAATTTCATATCTTGGCATTTTATTCAAACAGCAAGCAAAACAAAATAAAGCTCCAAGTAAAGTTACCGATGAACGAAGACGAAAGAGGGGATGCCATCCGGGGCATCCACAAGCTTAGGCTCTTGGTTATCCTTGAATATTACCTTGGGGTGCCTTGGGCATCCCCAAGCTTAGGCTCTTGCCACTCCTTATTCCATAGTCCATCAAATCTTTACCCAAAACTTGAAAACTTCACAACACAAAACTTAATGTAAAACTCGTAAGCTCCATTAGCGAAAGAAAACAAAACACCACTTCAAGGTACTGTAATGAACTCATTCTTTATTTATATTGGTGTTAAACCTACTGTATTCCAACTTCTCTATGGTTTATAAACTATTTTACTAGCCATAGATTTATCAAAATAAGCAAACAACACACGAAAACAGAATCTGTCAAAAACAGAACAGTCTGTAGTAATCTGTAACTAATGCAAACTTCTGGAACTCCAAAAATTCTAAACTAAATTGGTGGACGTGAGGAATTTTTCTAGTAATCATCTGCAAAAAGAATCAACTAAATAGCACTCTCCAGTAAATTTTTTTAGCTAATCTCGTGAGCGCTAAAGTTTCTGTTTTTTACAGCATGATCAGAAAGACTTCACCCAAGTCTTCCCAAAGGTTCTACTTGGCAGAAACACTAATTAAAACACAAAACCACATCTAAACAGAATCTATATGGATAATTTATTCCTAAACAGAACCAAAAAGCAAGAAACTAAAATAAAATTGGGTTGCCTCCCAACAAGAGCTATCGTTTAACGCCCCTAGCTTGGCATGATGATTTCAATGATGCTCGCATAAAAGATAAGAACATAAAGAGAGCATCATGAAGAATATGACTAGCACATTTAAGTCTAGCCCACTTCCTATTCATTGGGATTTTGTGATCAAACAACTTATGGGAACAATAATCAACTAGCATAGGAAGGCAAAACAAGCATAACTTCAAAACTTTAAGCACATAGAAAGGAAACTTGATATTATTGCAATTCCTACAGGCATATGTTCCTCCCTCATAATAATTTTCAGTAGCATCATGAATGAATTCAACAATATAACCAGCACATAAAGCATTCTTTTCAAGATATACAAGCATAGAATTTTACTACTCTCCACATAAGCAAAATTCTTCTCATTCGGAATAGTGGGAGTATCATAAGAGACTTGAATATTATAAATTGTTTCCAAATTAAAAGATTAATGTTCAGAAAAGGGTAATCATAATCATGACAAGTTTTATAAATATAGTCATCACTACTTTTTATAGCATAAGTTTCATCACAATAATCATCATAAGTAGCAACTTTGTTCTCATCATAATCGATTGAAACCTCTTCCAAATAGTGGATACATCACTAAATAAAGTCGTGACCTCTCCAAATCCACTTTCATAAATATTATAAGATTCAACATCCTCCAATACTGTGGGATCACTACTTCCTAAAGTTGACACTCTTCCAAACTCACTTTCATCAATATAATCATCATAAGTAGGAGACATGCTATCATTCTTATAAATTTGCATATCAAAACTTGGGAGGCTAAAAATATCATCTTCATTAAACGTAGCATCCCCAAGCTTGGGACAAACATTAATTTCAGCAAATATATTCTCAAAAACGTCATCTTCGTTAAACATAGCATCCCCAAGCTTGGGCCTTTTCATATCATAAGCATAATCACTCTCATCATTAATAGTATGGATAGCACCAATAGTATAGCAAACATTATTATCATATTCTTCCAAGCGAGTGCCAAAAAGATTTTCAAGATCATAAGAAGTATCATTATCTTCCCAATCATAATCATCATAACAAGCAATAGGTAAAACGAGATCATCATCAAGTGCATCATCTTCCAAAATTATTTTTGATTCATTTTCGTGAGGCACAACAATAATAGGAGCAACATTATTTGGGATAGATACCTTTTTACCTCTCTTCCTTTTTCTTTTCTTCTTCTTCACCTCATGTGTGGGTTCAATCCTCTTTTTGGAGCTCCTTATTAATGAGATAGGTTGAATAGAAGGCTCCTCCTCGTTACCTAATTCATCATAAGAAATAATAGGAGGATATTGGGAACTCTCTTCCCTTTCATTAGTATTCTCTTCATCCTATATTTGTTTTTTTTCTTTATGTAAGTGGCAATATAAGGATTTTCAATGCAATTCACCGCACAATACATATAAATCTTCTCTAGATCAATATCGAGGAATTTCTTGAGGTTATCTTCTGGAATATGCTTAGTTTGACGTTTCATTTCTTCATAACCCAGAAGCAAACTAAGTTCATTATGATGTGCAAGAGAAATCAAGTCATCACAATTTTTGGACACGATTTGATCATGAAACAATTTGCAATTGATATTTAAATGAACATGTTCATTGCAAAGTTCACAAGTACGGTAAAGATATTTTAAATTTTCAGCACTCACATTTAGCCTTTCTTGCAACCATTTAGTTTCTAAGTACTTAAGCCTCTTGCAATATCTATCTTCCCTATTTGGTGTGTACTTGCAAACCCAATGCACTCCACAAAAATTAACATGTTTATAGGAGACATTTTCATCATAACTAGAGCAATCATCATTAGTACTATGGATATTCAAGGAGTTCATACTAACAACATTGCAATCATGCTCATCATTCAAAGATTTAGTGCCAAACATTTTAATGCATTCTTCTTCTAACACTTTGGCACAATTTTCCTGTCCATCATACTCACGAAAGATATTAAAAAGATGAAGCGTATGAGACAAACTCAATTCCATTTTTTTGTAATTTTCTTTTATAAACTAAACTAGTGCTAAAACAATAAACAAAAAGATTCGATTGCAAGATCTAAAGATATACCTTCAAGCACTCACCTCCCCGGCAACGGCGCCAGAAAAGAGCTTGATGTCTACTACACAACCTTCTCGTTGTAGACGTTGGGCCTGCAAGTGCACAGGTTTGTAGGACAGTAGCAAATTTCCCTCAAGTGGATGACCTAAGGTTTATCAATCCGTGGGAGGCGAGGGATGAAGATGGTCTCTCTCAAACAACCCTGCAACCAAATAACAAAGAGTCTCTTGTGTCCCCAACACACCCAATACAATGGTAAATTGTATAGGTGCACTAGTTCATGAACTACTCCCTCCTCGTCATGGAGAGCGCCGGATGATGAAGATGGCCACGGTGAGGGTTCCTCCCAGGTGCCGGATTAGGGTCCCGATTGACTTTTGGTGGCTACAGAGGCTTGGCGGCGGAACTCTCGATCTATTCTATTCTCAAGTTTTTAGGGTATATGGGTATATATAGGAGGAAGAAGTACGTCAGGGGAGCCACGAGGACCCCACGAGGGTGGAGGGCGCGCCTTAGGGGGGTGGGCGCGCCCCCCTACCTCGTGGCTTCCTCATCTCTTTCCTGACGTGCACTCCAAGTTTTTCCGGTAGCTTTCCTTCCAAAAATAACTTCTCCAGTTGGTTTCATTCCGTTTCGACTCCGTTTGATATTCATTTTCTTCGAAACACTGAAACAAGGGAAAAAACAGGAACTGGCACTGGGCTCTGGGTCAATAGGTTAGTCCCAAAAGTAATATAAAAGTGTTTAATAAAGCCCATAAACATCCAAAACACATAATATAATAGCATGGAACAATAAAAAATTATAGATAGGTTAGTCCCAACGTATCAGGGTCCAAGTCTCCTGGATCATGTTCGGTGAGAAAATCACGTTCCCGAAGGTTTCATTCTGTTTGGACTCCATTTGATATTCCTTTTCTTCAAAACTCTGAAATAGGCAAAAAAACAGCAATTCTGGGCTGGGCCTCCGGTTAATAGGTTAGTCCCAAAAATAATATAAAAGTGGATAATAAAGGCCAATAATGTCCAAAACAGTAGATAATATAGCATGGAGCAATAAAAAATTATAGATACGTTGGAGACGTATCAAGGGGCACTATGATCGGACTTGAGCATTGGGTGTAGCTAATATGCGAGTGTGTTTCATGAATGGATCAATGTTTGAGCATAATGGACTAGGGATAACTTGCTTTAGTCTTGATATTTTGAATGACATGGTTGCTTGTTTATATGCTCGAGTATTGAAATCTTCATGTCAAAACTAGACTATTGCTTTGAATCATATAAAAGTCCAAATGTCCATGCTACAAAAGAAAAGAATATGTGATGAACATGTTAGGCAGCATTCCACGTCAAAAGTTTTGTTTTTATCATTTACCTACTCTAGGACGAGTAGGAATTAAGCTTAGGGATGATGATACGTCTCCAACGTATCTATAATTTTTGCTTGTTCCATGATGTTATATTATCATTCTTGGATGTTTTAGAATCATTTTATAGCAATTTTATATCATTTTTAGGACTAACCTATTGCCATAGTGCCCAGTGCCAGTTGTTGTTGTTTGCTTGTTTTTTACTTCACAAAATATCAATACCAAGCGGAGTCCAAACACAGCGAAACTTTTTGGAGATTTTTTCTTGACCAGAAGACACCTGTTGGGCCAAAGAAGTACCAGAGGAGGCTCCGAGGGGAGCACAACCCATCTGGGCGCGCCTGGGGGCCCAGGCATGCCCTGGTGGGTTGTGCCCACCTCTGCTGCCTCCCGCACCGCCTCTTTGCTCTATAAATACCCCGAAAATTGAAAAACCCTAGGGGAGTCGACGAAACACAATTCCAGTCGCTGCAAGTTCCAGAACCACTAGATACAATCTATACACCATCACGGAGGGGTTCATCATCCTCATTGGTGCCTCTCCGATGATGCGTGAGTAGTTCATTGTAGACCTACAGGTCCATAGTTAGTAGCTAGATGGCTTCCTCTCTCTCTCTTTTGATTCTCAATACAATGGTCTCTTGGAGATCTATTTGATGTAACTCTTTTTGCGGTGTTTTTGTTGGGATCCGATGAACTTTGAGTTTATGATCAGATCTATTTTCTCCATGAAAGTTATTGGAGTCTTCTTTTGATCTCTTATATGCATGATTACTTATAGCCTCGTATTTCTTCTTCAAATCTTTGGTTTATTTAGGCCGACTAGATCGATTTTTCTTGCCATGGGAAGAGGTGCTTTATGATGGGTTCGGTCGTGCGTGTTCTTTCCCAGTGACACAAGGGGCAGCAAGACACATATTGATCATTGGCATGAAGGATAACAAGATGGGGTCTATTCCTACATGAATAGATCTTGTCTACATCATGTCGTCCTTCTTATTGCATTACTCTGTTTCTCATTAAACTTAATACACTAGATGCATGCTGGATAGCGGTCGATGTGTGGAGTAATAGTAGTAGATGCAGGCAGGAGCCGGTCTACTAATCTTGGACGTGATGCCTATATAATGATCATTGCCTAGATATCGTCATAATTATTTGAAGTTTTATCAATTGCCCAACAGTAATTTGTTTACCACAGTACACTATTTTTCTCAAGAGAAGCCACTAGTGAAATCTACGGCCCCCGGGTCTATTCTTCACCATATTTGCTTTCCAATGTATTATTTGCCACTTTTATTTTCAGAACTATATTTCCAAAAACCCAAAAATACCTTGCTTCACTTTTTATTTATTTATTTTATTTTGTTTTATTGCGAGATCTATTTATCCAATCTACCACAAATTTATCTATCTTTTTATCGTGGAGGGACTAACAACCCCTCTTATGCGTCGCATTGCAAGTATTTATTCTTTGTGTGCAGGTACCGTTTACATAGTGTTGTTTGGTTCTCCTACTGGATACCTTGGTTTCATAACTGAGGGAAATACCTACTGTAGCTGTGCTTCATCATACCTTCCTCTTTGGGGAAATACCGACGTAGTTCAAGCGACATCAATGATGAACTCCTTGCTCTTTGTGCTTCAATTGATAGTCTCCTAACACTCAACTCTCTCTAACAGATTTGGCTATGGTGGAAGAAGGATTTCAGTGGAAAGCAACTTGGGGAAGGCTACAAATCAAGGTTCAAATGGTAGGAATGGAATCTCTTGATCTCAACACATGAGTAGTTGGTTCTCTCTCAGAAAATGAATGGTGGAAGTGTAGGCATGTTTTGATTGCTCTCTCCGTGGAGAAGAAGGGGTGGAGGGGTATATATACCTCCACACAAAATCCAACCGTTACACACTTTTGACCCAACTCGGTGGCACCTATCAGAAAGCTTGGTGGCACCGACTTGTGTAAAATATATGAACATTAGGAATCTCGGTGGGACCGACTGGAACAACTCGGAGGGACCAATGTGGATGGCTAGGGCAAACCTCGTCTCGGTGGCACCGATTGCATCAACTCGGTGAGATCAAAGTGAAGCAGTAAGGCAACAGAGAGTTGTCAGGCCATCCCGATGCTACCGATTGCATCAACTCGGTGAGACCGAAGTGATGCAATAAGTAACAGAGAGTTGGCAAGCCATCTCGATCGTAGCGATTGCATCTACTCGGTGAGACCAAAGTGAAGCAATAAGTAACAGGGAGTTGGCAGGGCCATCTCGGCGAGCTAAGATCCATATTGGTGGATCCATTCTATTAGGGTTTGGCAGTGGCTAAGTCCAGATGAACTCAGTGGCTCCAGATAGGAAATTTCGGCGGGGCCGAGTTAGCAAGTAGGGTTTGGACATATTAGATAGAGAAAGTGGCTGAGGGTTTTGGAGAAGTATCACTAAGCACTTGAGCAAGTAGATCATTAAGCAGCACCTCATCCCCTTTTAATAGTAATGGTTTTCCTATGGACTCAATGTGATCTTGGATCACTTAACCAAAAATGAAGAGTCTTGAGCTTTTTGCGAATCCATTTCCTTAGCATTTTGAAGGGGGTGTCCACGTCCTCTTGTCCTTGCCATGCCACTGTTGAACTTGTCTAAAATATACTAGATGAAACTATTGTTCCAATAAACGATATGTTGACATTAATTACCAAAACCACCAAGGGAGCACTTATGCTTTCAACTGACGATTCACCTCAAACTATGCCATCATGGCGGCAACATATGGTGGAGGGGGTGGGTTGTCATCACCATGACCACGACCAAGGTTACTTCTCCCGGTCATTCTGAATAGAACAACATGGATCGGTTAACAATTGCAACAACAGGCAAGTAAGACTGAAAAGTACGGGGAATGCGACAGAATGCATGGTAGTAGCCATATCTTACAAAAGGGTTCATACATAGAGTTTAGTACATGGACTAGTGACATCATAGGCGGCACACAGGCTCACGTCGAATGCATCTGATACTAATAATTAAGACTGCATCACCCTAGAGGGAACTATGGAAGTGAGTGTATCTTGACAATCACAGGACGTGGCCGAAATCATCCACGGAAGGATCCTGCGGTCCATGGATACTCTTGTGTAGAAGTCCACACTCAAGTGGCAAAAGAGGACCACGAGCGGGAGTGTAGCCTCCAACCTCAGGCCAACCGACACCACGAGGCATCACGGTCCTAGCTGGGTAGATCACAGAACGATGCAGCTGCCTAGATATGACAAAGGGGTACAATTGCATTAGAGCATCGTAAAGGTGCACAGGATGGCATACAACTCGCAGCAAAGAGCTCAGTTAGCTAGATCCAGACCATCAGCATGCTGGACCAAGGCCTGGTGGTAGAAGGGCTCACGGGTGAGAGTGGTGTAGGTAGCAGTGTAGCATCCCTGTTCACCCTCACTGAAGCAATAGCAATGTGCCTGAAAGGGGAGTTATTGAAGTCCTGATACTCTCCATGAAGACGTGTCGTAACAAAGGTAAGCGACATCATGGATCATCATATCAATGGTCACCCCAACACCATGAGCGATGTGCAGCACAGAGGGGGAGTCATCTTCATGAGAATAGATACAGACGATGGCACGGTACTGCTCGTACATGGTGTACTCAGGATGCCAGCGATAACCCAGGTAGGTCATCATCTCAACTAGCACAACAGGTGATCCAGAGGCTCCAATAGCCGTCGTGTGGCGCACGACCTATCTCGTATGATCCATCTGAAAGCAAAGATGTTTCAAAGGAGTCAAACTTCAGAAACTGAAGGTATAACATAACGAAGTGGTAACTAAAAGTAATCAGGGTTCCGGAACAAAATCATTGTCTGATCATAGAGTTAGAGTTAGTAAAAATTTAACCCGAAGAGAAGAGTGATCAGAATCCTAGAGTAAAGGAGTGGAATAAAAGATCATAATCCCACCCATAGGTGATGTGGGCCCGTAAGCCACACAACACAGTTAGTAAAATAGTTTTTCTTCCAAGTTTAGACTCAATTTCGACCAAGGAGTGTGGAAGGGGTTCCTATAGGTAGTCGGCTATGATACCAACTTGTGACACTCCGAGTTAATCGTGCACTAATGATACACGCAAACATGCATGATCCAGATCAGAGAATCACGCGGAGATATCACAACACAACTCTACGACACAAAGGATAAAACATAAATCTTTATATTACAAGCAGCAGGGGCCATGAGGACCCGAATACATAAGTAATCAAGCAAACATTATATGAGTACAAACATAGTTAGACAAGTTTTGCCTTAAGAAGTCTGAGCAAAACATCGGAACTAGATCGAAAGGCGAGTCCTCCTGCCTAGGACCTTCACACTACTCCTGGTTGTCGGTCTCCATGTAGTAGACTCCATTGGGGTAACATGCATCTGCGGTGCTACCATCTGTTGTAGCAACTGGGTCGAAATAAAAGGGGAGCAAAGCAACCGTGAGTACTCATGCAAAGTACTCACAAGGCTTACATCAGATCTACACTCCTTATGCATCGGTATCAATAAAAGGGGTAGTATATGTGTACTAACCTTCAGAATGCCAGAATAAGGGGGGAGATCGAAGACCACGTCTTCTGGTAGCCACCATCTTGAAGCAGTAGAAGAGAGTACTCCCTCCGTTCCGAATTACTTGTCTTGGATTTTTCTAGATACGGATGTATTTAGACTCATTTTAGTACTAGATACATCCGTATCTAGACAAATCTAAGACAAGTAATTCGGAACGGAGGGAGTAGATGATAAGGTAACAAGTATCAACGTATAGCAATAATCCTACCCGGAGATCCTCTCCTCCTCTCCCTGCGAGAAAGCGATCACCGGGTTGTATCTGTCACTTAACTGGGTGTGTTTTTATCAAGTATCCGGTTTTAGTTGTATGAGGTCGAAATACAACTCCAAGTCGTCCTGTTACCGTGGACACGACTATTCAAATAGATAAACTTCCCTGCAGGGGTGCACCACATTACCCGATACGCTCAATCACCTCTGGCCGGACACACTTTTCTGGGTAATGCCCGGCCTCGGAAGATCAACATGTCATAGACCAACCTAGGCTCTCCAGAGAGGTTAACACGCTGATCTAAATCCTAAGTGCGAAGAGGTCATGGCCCATCAGCTAAGCACTCCTGCACAGTGCGTGACTGGACTAGGACCAGACCCACCTCCTTATACAAGCGTAGGTGGTTACCGTCCACCCCAACAATTAGCCCGCATCTCTAAACTGTGACATCTGGAACATCTTTGGAAGGAACGTACGACGCCGAGTGCCCATAGCCCAACTCTCTCCTAGGTGGTCTCAATCTGTCCCGTCGCTCCGCCACAAAGAATCACTCAGGGGCCGTCGGGAAAGACGTCCTTTCAGCCCCTAGTCCGTGAATCATTCGCAGGTGCTCTCCGAGCCGACCCGACTTTAATCATATCAGGTATCTAGTATAGTATGTGTGTGTGTGTGTGCACATGATCACTGCCTGAAGGGATCACGACCCGATAGTATATCATGGCAGACAGACAAGAATGTAGGTCCACTGATGGAATACTAGCATACCTATACTAGGATAACATGTGAGTATCAATAGTAGTAGCAAGGATAGGCTATGCAGCAGTATATGATCAAACGATAAGGCAGTAACAGTAACACTACTCTAATGTAAGTAGTAGAGGGAAAGAACAGGCGGTATCAGAATGATCATGGGGATTTTGCTTGCCTAGAAGCTCGGCGGAGAAGGACTGGTCATCGATATCATGGCCATACTGGGTGTCACCGACAGCCACGGGAAAGAATAGGGAAGAGGGGGGAACAGATAAATAACGGAGCAAACAAATGCGGCACAATGCATGTCATGGCAGTATGCGACGATGATATGCCCTAACGCATCCCTAGGCATTTTAAAAGAAGAGGGAAAACATCTGGCATCTGGAAATGCTTTCCCAACTCCAGGTGTTTTTCAGTATATTGATCCAGGGGCAAAATGTCAATGTTCGCAATGCTAGAGGGGTGTGGCAGGTATGTGGATAGCATAATCGGATTCGTTATATTTTTTGAGCAACTTTCATATATAAATTATTTTAATCCGAGTTTTTATATGGTTTTTCAAAGTTTTAAATGTTTTTCTAATTTACTGGATTTAATTTAATTTGAAATTATATTAATATTAAATTGCTATGGGTACACAAAAAGTGTACCCAGTTAATGGCAAGAGGGTCGATAGTGGGCCCACTGATCGCTTAGTCACAGCCAATGTGGGACCGCTGACTGGTCAACCGACAAGGGGGCCCACCACAATGATCATGGCCTAAACAATTCTTATCCATTTAAACAGTGCACCGGGGCCCACATGTCATAGAGACATTTTATTTAGAAGTTTTAATTTAACCATCAGATTAATTAGCGCAGTGGGGCCCAATTGTGAGTGGGTTTAGTGGGTTCGCTCCCTAATTAAGTGGCCTGACGGCTCGGGCCCACCTAGTAGTGGCCCAGGGCGGTGGTTTAAACCACCGGTGCATGGCGGCAGGTACAGAGGACGACAAAGGTGCTCTGGCCAGCCGATTCCGGCGGCCGTTCGAGGCGCCAGGGGGCGCGTTAGAGAGCCCGTGGCGTGGCGCTTCGGATGGGGGTGGCGGCAGGTGCGGAGGCGGCCTGCATTGGCGCAAGAGTCGAGCAGAGCGGCGCCGGGGCTCGGCCTCGCAGCGGGCGTGCCGAGCGTGGCGGGAGCTGTGGGTGCTGCGTGGCATAGGGGCACGCGTGGCGGAGGGCCGCGACGAGCACGGCGATGGCGGGCAAGCGGCCAAAGGAGGCAGGTTGAGTATGGGAGCGAGCGGCGGGCGAGGCCGCACGCAGCGGCATGGGTCTGGCGGCTGTGGAACGGCCGGACGCTGCCGGCTCGCCACGCAGACGGGGCGCGCCAAGGGCGACAGGCGCGTCTGGGCGCCATGGTCGGGGAGCTTCGACAATGGCGGAGCTAGCATCAGCAGTAGCAGATCGAGGGGGGAAACGCGGCGCAACTCACCCGAGGAGCTCAAGGCGGCTCGTCAACAGGTTAGGAGGAGCCGACGGAGTAGATCGACGTGGCGTAGCTCCGGTGGCTGGCGCTGGAGACGAAGGCGATGACGACGCTGTGGGGTTCTTCGGCTCGAGCTCGTGGGCGTAGATGAGGTAGCAGACGATGGCGGAGCGGTCGGACAAGCTCCTAGGTGGCGGGGACGACGATGAGCGCGAGGGCGACGCCGGCCATGTCGATGCGGCGGCGGGTGTGCGCGAGGAGGAAGACCTAGGGCGAGAGAGGAAGAGTGGGGACGAATGGGGGGGGGGGGGGGTCGGGGGCGATCTTTTAGGCCGCTCGGGAGTTGCCGGATGGCCGGCACGTGGCCAACCGCGGCCACGGACGCGCCGCGGTCGGCCATCGCGTCGGGTGAACAAGAGGTAGGGGAAAGGCCTGTGTCTTTGGGCGACCATGTCTTGGTGCGGCATGAGCACAGTAACACTTTCGCCTTTTATTTTCTTTTATTTTTCTTTATTTTTCACTATTTGCATTATCCCCCCCCCCCACTAAATGAATTTTGTTGAAGCTGGAATGTGGCATATAAATACTAGGCATGGTATTGGAGCAGCACACAAGTTTTCAAATATTTTTGATTAGTTTACATATTTATTTAATTTAAATTGGTTCAATTAAAAGATTATGGGTCAGTTATAAATAGCTTAGGGGCATTTAAATATTTTAAAAAATGTTGGTTCTTACATGACAATTAGTTAGTAACATTTGCAACCCAACCTACATTTTTTATTTTACCTTTTAAATATTTTAATTATTCAACTTGCATTTGAATTGGTTTTCAACTAAAAGGCAATCAAGCTTAACAAAAGGAGGTGACATGGCATCATTTATCAAAGACCACTGTAGCTAAATTATAGGGATGTCACAGGTACTCACCTCGTCGGCCTACCACTCATGGACCAGGTCGAGGACCTATCAATAACCAAGGAATGGGTCGTGTTTGGCACGACTCAAGATGGGATCTTCTGAAGACTTGGCGCACACTTCAAGGCATACTCAAATTTTATCTCTAGATGCAACCGACTATGTGTAATACTAAGTACCCTCCGGCCCCTATAGCCGAGGGGTTTAGTCCGTAGAGGCAGGGTCTTTAGACTCATTCATACAATTTCGAGATAGATCACATGTACTTTGCACCTCATCCACAAAATATAAATAAGAGTAGTAGTAGGGTATTACCTTTTCGAAAGGGTCCGAACCTAGATAAACACCATGTCCCTATTCTTCGTGTTACCATATAGCCAAGACCACCAGGACCCCCTACCCAGATCTACCGGATTTAACTCCGACACCCTATGTTAAGATCCGTACTCTATGATCCAATGGTAGATTGAAATTTCAAAATCCTGCCGTATGACACTTATCATTTTGGTTAAAAAAAGCAATGCTTGGGAGGCAACTCAGAAGTTTTAGAGATATATTTTTTGTGTGTGTGCCAATGAGGTTGATATTATTGTAGCATCTTCATCGTCCACCTTTTCTTAAATAAAGTGCCAAGATTTATCTTTTTTTCGAGAAAACTTCCGATCTATTTATCTTCAATCATGGCAGTACAACAAATAACAGAAATAACAATATTACACTAGATCTGTAGATTACCTAGCCACGACTACAAAAACTGAAGCAATTCAAAGGCGCGCCGCCGTCATTGCCCCTCCCTCGCTGAAGCTAGGCAAAACTTGTTGTAATAGACAGTCATAAAGTCGTGATGCTAACTACTAAGACCACATAGGACCAACGCAGCAGAATAGCAACCACCATCGATGAAGAGTAGCGTAGATCGGAAGGATTTACCTTTAATATGCTTAGTTTTTTCATTTAATTAGTTGGTATGAGCGATCGACAAAATCATAAATTTCAAAAAAATCTTACAGTCAAATTTTTGGTTTTAAGTTTCAACTCTAAAACTTGATACTCCCGCAAAATAGTACTCCCTCCGTCCGGAAATACTAGTCCCAAAAATATATGTATCTAGACGTATTTTAGTTCTAGATATATCCATTTCTATTCATTTTCATGACAAATAATTCCGGACGGAGGGAGTAAGATTTAGAAGCTGCGGCCCACAATCGTAAGTTTTAGAAGCTAAAAATTAAAATTTGTATGCCCTCATACGATATCCAACTACTTTGCGGATCGCAAGACAATACGACGGATGGCACAGCTGGGCAGGTGCGTGCGACCGCACCTCCCTGCCCCTACGAATTTCCGAAAAAAAGTTAGCAGATATAGTTGACATATTTGCTCCCGCAATAAAAAAGTTGACATACTTTGCAGTAGAAAATGTGCATGCACAACCAGCCCGCAGTGTCTGACTGATTTATATGGGCCGGGCTTGAGCGCTTGTGGCGAGGACACCAGGTATTCTCATCCGGCCCGGAGCACACCAACTGTGTCGGGCCCCTGCCTCTAACCCCAGCCGTCGCTCGCCGTCGTGCTCGTCCTCGCCTTCCCCATCAAGCTAAAGCCTCCCTCTTTTCGTCGAATCCAGCCACCATGAAACCCTAAGACCACCGTCCTCCCGAATCCTCCACTGCCCTCCCCGATGCAGGCGTTCGCGCGCCTCTCCTCCCCCGCCGCCTCCAGAAAGGGTAAGCAATCGAGCCCAAATGGGGTGTATACTTGGTGAATGCACCCCGTTTGGCGGCGCGTTACTGTGGTAGAGCTGATGTTTTGTTCCGATTCTTTCTTCTCTCTTCAGTGATTTCGGGCGTCTCTGGCGCGGTCACAAGGCCGTGCTACCGGACATGGCGGTGGAAGGCGCATGCGGCGCCGCTGTCGGCTGCGGACCCACCCAAGGGCAAGAAGAGGGAATACATATCCAAGAATGAAAGGAAGGCTAGGATGAAGGAGTTTATTGAGGGGTAGGTGGCCTTAGCTTTGTAGCATTTGTGATTACGATTCATTGGTTTCAGTTCGGAGATTTTAGTGATTTTGCGTCAAAGGATTGCCATTTTTGTGCTGTTCCCCAGATTGGATTGTGAGAAATAGAAACCAATAGGATAAACGTAGTGGAACTCATGTGTAATCTGTATGAAAAGTCTGATCAAAGGCGGCAATTGCACGTGCACTGATACTGAATGGCTTTTGCCCTGATTAAGTGATGCTCATGAGTCTTGCATTGTGTGCATCTGTTTAATTGCAGTTATCAGGCATCAAATGACGGTAGATTTCCGACTATGCAAATGATTCGTCAAAGTGTTGGAGGGGGTCACTACACAATTAGGGATGTACTCTCGGAAGTTAAGTATAACCAGATAAAGTTTCCGTTTGATAAGTCTAAGGCAGCCCAGCTTCAGGAGACAGCTGAAGGTGCTGAGCAGTCAAGGCCAGAGGAGGAGAGTGGAAACAGTTCATTTAACTCTCAGAGCTTTAACGGAAATCAGGATGAAGATGACACGCTCCTATCCCAGAAAGATTCTCCTGCTGGCAATACAATCATGGAAAACGTACACTCTCCTTCTTTCACCTTTATTTTCAAACTATTCCTTGAGTGCTCTACTTCATTTTGATGTTTAAATGGGGTAACTGGTAACATGATTCCAACACAGTGTCTTGTGTGTCTTTATTTCATATGCCCATATGTCCTGCAGACTGAACAGTGGAGATCTCTAGAATCACAAGAGTCTTTTCATATCAATTGAGAACTGGAGTTACCATGCAAAATTTGCGCACTGCAGATGACTGCAAATATTCTCCCAATATATTTTTTGTATGCAGATAAGATTTTGTAACCATTTTCCTCAAAACTATTATGCATATGCAGACTGAAGCTTCCATATCTTTGGACGCAAAGGAGGTGAAGTTACCGCTATATAACTCCGAGGCAGCCCAGCTCCATGAGACAGGTGAATGTGCTGAGCAATCAAGGCTCGAGGAAAGCGGGAGCAGTGCATTGAACCCAGATGACACACTCCTCTCCCAGAAAGACTCTGCTATGGGCACTACAATCATAGAAAACGTACACTCCTAGTTTCACCTTTATTTTTAAACTACTACTCTGGTGTTTTTACTTCAGTTTAACATTTCAATGGGGCAAGCTGGAAACATGATTCCAACAGTATCTTGGGTTTCTATATGTCATATGCCTAATACTATGTTGTCCCTGCAGAATCAACCATTGGGATCTCTAGAGTCACAAGACTCCTCTCATTACAGTGGAGAAACTGAGGCTGCCAAGCAAGATTCATGTACTGCAGCAGCAGATGCAAATGACCTGACTGTATCGAAACAAGCAGAAATTGATGGCATGAAGGTTCTAATGCTATGCACTCAAAATATTCTGCCAAAATTGTTATTTTGTATGTTGGCAAGATTTGCCATTTCCTCAAAATTATCATGCCTATGCAGACTGAAGCACCCATATCTTTGGAACTGGAGACTAAGTCAGTCAACGGGAATCGTCAAGGGGAAACTGAAGTTAACAAGGTGCATTCGAACAATGTGAAAAAATTCCAGGATCCAACTGAACCAACTGTATCTGATCAAACTGAACATGACACAGTGATCAAAGGAAATGTACTTCACAGGTATTATTTGTTACATGCTAAATGGCTAAGTGCTTATAGTGATAATACTTAGTAAATTAAATGCATGGGCAAGTCATGTCCTTACATTATTATGACTAGTAAATGCGCACGTGCAACGCACGTTAATGTTTAGGCAATATAGTAATTGCACGCGGATATTAGGTATGCTATTATTTGTGTGTTAATCTTGTGATTAGTGCAATAGTTGGTATGATATTAATTGCACGTTAAACACGTTTAACGCTCGCCATTGGAGCAGTCTAGGTTGTTGGATTGACTTAGTTCAATGGCCGAGATCAGTTGGATCTGCCCCTTTGGGTCTTTTTATATTGGTATAGATATAACTAAATATGCTTGCATCGGTATGATGAACCGTGAGGACTGATTGCGTCATTTAGCCTTGGTGATAGCCAGTTCCCAGCAAATTGTCGGATTTCCATCAATTTGTACCAATGCCTTTGTTCAATCCTGTCATTGAGAAAATGCTTCATGCTATCAAGCACTGAGAATTCGTTCCTGATAATCTTACTTAGAAGCCTCAATTGATTTCTGACTTGCGATTCAAATGGGTGGTTCGTTGGTCTCAGGGTACGTGTCATCATAATACTGGGAGGGAACAACCAAAACAGTGCCACTGGCACTCTGGGAACTTGGTTTTGACATGTTTAAGATCCCTAGTTGTGGTTCAGAATGCAAGGAAATTATTACTTCAATTCTTTTACGTTGAATTCCTGCTGAAGCTAACAAATTTCTAGTTCTGACTACCTGCTGACCAGGGTTAGTTTATAGTTTGACCAAGTTATTTGATTCAAAAGCTCAGACCCCATAACATACCACCATTTGTAGTAGGTTTGTATAAATGTATCCATAAATCGCTTTCCTTTTGTGAATTGCTTGTCTATAGGGATGTTCATGTCAGTTTAGTGCTGTTCCAACAAAACCGGCAAGTGGTGGATTAACACTAAACATGACACCGTCATTTGTACTGTTTTCATTTTGCTAGTAAGGAAACTCACGGTTTGACATGGTTTGGAGAGATGGAGTTTGTACACCCTATTGATTACAATATGCCTTAAGCAACATGCTGGGCATTTCAGCTGTTTTTTGTAAGTGTTAATGCTGGGCGTCCTGATCATATTTTGTCTCTCTTTATGTTGCGCAGAGAAGAGAACCCCGAGGTCGAGGAGCGGGGATCAAGCAAGACAAGTCTTTTAGGGAGCCTGAAATCACTTGCTTCTGGGATCAGAAACTTCTGGAGAAATCTGTAAATTTGTCTCATTTTGGCTTGGAGCTAACACACATGAAGTCCCCTTATCTATCAATTTTGTGAGCCTGGATCAGCTTGTGAAGCTTTGTGAAGGCTACAGAGTTAATGATCTAAGTGCCCCTTGTTTAGCGTTTTTGTGAGCCTGAAGAAAGCTGTAAAGTTTTATTTTTGCACTACGGAACATTGGTCTGACTCCCGCAGTGTCACGTTACTTATAAGCTAGATAAGAGCATATTTTGGTGCATCCAATGGTTACAGGCTAGTCTGTCATAATCAATGCTATGAAGCTTACTGACGACAGGGCGGTCCTCTTTGCTTTGCTTGTTGTCACAAATTGTAGAAGATAGTATGATCGGTAACTCGGGACATAATTTTAGCAGAGGAACATTGCCGTTGAAAGCAAGAAGGAAACCGTGAGTTCCTATCCTCACTTATGTAGACTGGTGAAGAATTGCCGGATCATCTCAGGATCCCAGTCACATTGTTTCTCCATCAGACTCTTAAGACCATTGGAATGACAACTCGTATTAACTGTCATGCCCACTTCGTCATTGAATTTTCTCCATTTGATCCAGTGTTCGTCGTTGAATTTTCTCCATTTGATCCAGTGTTGCATTCCTACAGGGCCTGCTGCTCGATGATCCAATCCAAAATCACCTATCATGACAACTCTGGCACTTTAGATATACGTTATTTCCTTTCAAGGCATTGAGGGCCTTGTTCAAGGGTACTGGGGCTTGTACATCAGTTTGTATCTGCGATGATTTCTGTATTGCCAGCACTCGATCTGAAACTGTTGGTGCAACTGATACGGCCTCTGGAAACACTGAAGCTGGTACTGCGGGTTCCATGCCCTCTTTGTGCTCTATAAAAGACTCAAATTGACTAGGTGAATGGACTTGTACCATGGCTTGAACACCAATTGGAATTTGCACCGATTTCAGTGAAGTTGGCACTGTGAGTTCCATGCCCTCATTGTGCTCTGACCAAAACTCGGACTTTTCCAGTTGGACTTGAGCGGACTGAATTCTTTGTGCATCTAAAGCACACTGAGCAGTCTCGTATCTGGCGTCATCATTTAGTCATCTTGCTCTTTTGGAAAATTTGATTGAGATTCTTCATTACCATGTTCCTGAAGTGGAATAAAATATTTCTTACAATCTTTGTTACGTAAAAGGAAGAAAAAGGCCGAATCTGATAACCATGAACAAATATGCTTATTCTTAATACATTTTGAGAGGCTCCTGGTTCCTTTGCATCAGTATTTGCATGAATGTGCAATTGACAATGCAGATAAAAAAGGAAAGGAAGGGATTAAGAAGGAACTGGTGGAAGGCGCCATTAGCACTTAGAAAATACTGAAAAGAGAACTAGAGCGTGTGTGCCAGTGACAAAAGGTGTGAGACGATCTGGGAACGGTTGGAGGAAAAGGTAAGAGCATCTCCAGCCGTTGAGCTCCCAATGAGTCATTTTTTTCGCCCCTTAGGGGGCTGCCGGCGAAACATTTCGCCTGGGGGGTGAAAAACTGCCCACTCGTTGGGGGGTTGGGCTCGCGCCGTCGCTCGCTGGCCGCGGCCTTGAACGCGCGCAAGAGGAAGGGTGCTACTGCTGGCTATTGCCCTCGCCGTCCCTCCGCTTGCCGTGCCTCCCCGCCGCCACCTATCGCCGGTTATCGCCCTCGCAGCCGTCAGCCGCTAGCGCCGCCGCTGTTAGCGCCACGGTGCTGCCTCGCCGCTTGCTTGCCGCCGCTTTCGACGCCTTGCCGCCGCTTCCACAAATACCAGATTACCTCGTCATCGCAAGACGCTGGCCGCAGCTCGCCTGTCGTGTCGCACCGCCGGGCGCTGCTGCTCGCCCCGCTCAGACCAAGCGCCCACGCAGTGGACGCCACGGCGGCGGCGGCCCCCGCGCCCGCGCGGTCACCAAGTGCCTCGGCGGGGCAGGGAGCGCTAAAGGCGACGAAGGATGAGGGCGAGCTCCGCGCCGGGCGATGAAGGACGTAGGCGACGGGCTCGAGGAGGGCGCGGTGGCCGGCGAGGGAAGGGCGAGAGGAGGCCGCTGGAGGGCTAGACGAGCTGGGCTGCGTGGTGGCCGTGGAGGCGAGAGGAGGCTGCGTCGGCCGCGGAGGGCGAGACGAGCTGGCTGCGCAAGGTGGCCGTGGTGGCCGGGCGAGGGAGGGCGAGGAGGAGGCCATGGAGGCGATCGGCGAGGAGGAGGCCGCGACGGTGGCCGGCTGTGTGAGCTCTCTGTGTGCGGTAGGTGGGGCAACGGCTGAGGAAAAGAGAGAGGAGAGAGAAGAGAGAAAGGAGAGGGGAGAGAGAGGGGCTGGCAAGTGGGGCGGGCTGCAAAGTAGATGCTGCCCTCAACAGCTGGGCGTGGGGTGGGCGTGCCAGCGCTAAATATCGCTAATACCGGCGCAAAACGACGTCTCAGGGGCCTGGCTGGGACCTTTTTTACCCGCCGGTGCTAAAAAAGGTGCTTGGGGGGCATCCTGGGGGCCCTAGTGGAGATGCTCTAAGGCAACAGGGTGCTAGATTTAAGCAAGTATTGTCCGTCCAATCATTGGAATCAGACTAGCTGAAAAAGGCAGATCTGGTTGAACTAGGAGTCTAATTGAAACCTTGTCCTCCATCACACAAATAACTCAAACTGCCATATATGACATAGTAAAGCTGAAGGTGTACATCGAAGTAAAATACAACACAAAAATCTGATTGGAGACTGAAAGTGCTAGTTATCGACTAGAGGGGGGGGGGGGTGAATAGGCGATTTTTATGAAAGTCTTCAAAACACGTATGTTTCGAAGACAAACAATAGAAATGACCTAATTGATATGCAACGGAAGGTAAACTACAACAAGCAAACCATAGTCAAGTATGCAATAACGTGAAAGTACAAGACTAATAGCAGCTTGGTAGTAAGGATCAAGATGGAAGATAGTGAGAAGCCAATCAACAAAAGTAGTCAAGCAATGAAGTCAAATAGGTATGACAAATAGGCAATGACTTCACGAAGACAAACTCTATGTAAGGTGAGGGAGAAGATAGAACCACCACTTGTTGAAGACACAGATTTGTTGGACTGGCCCAGCTTGTGACAACTGTACATCCGGTTAGGGAGGCTGAGATTCAACTCAAGACCGCGTCTTTCACCTTATTCCCTTGAGCTAAGGACACACAGTCCTCGCCTAATCACTCTGGTAAGTCTTCAAGGTAGACTTAGAACCTTCACAGACTTCGCTCACCGGCAATCCACAATGACTCTTGGATGCTCAGAACGCGACGCCTAACCGGCCGGAGGATTCAGATCCTCAAGTGTAATAAGTCTTCGTGTCACATGCATGTAAAGACTTCGGTGATGCCTAACACTCTTTGGCTCGGGTGTTTGGGCTTTGTCCTCGCAAGGATTTCTCTCTCAAAAGCTTCGAGGTGGGTTGCTCTCAAACGACAAAAGCCGTGCACTAACTCCGAGCAGCCACCAATTTATGGTGTAGGGGTGGGCTATTTATAACCACTAGGCAACCCGACCTGTTATGTCCCAAATGACCCTGGGTCACTAAGGAACCGACACATGTTCCAACGGTCGATTTCAAACACACGGCAACTTTACTTGGGCTACAAGCAAAGCTGACTCATCCAACTTTGGATAAGTTTTGCTCTCATTGTCTTCGTCGAAGACATAGGATTTGGGTTGAGCATCACTTGATCATTCTCGACTATGATCACTTGGACCCCACTTAACAAAGACGGTGGTTCCTATGACTCAACAAAGAAGAAAAGGAAACAACGAAACGACACGCCTTTCAAGGCCTCCATAGTCTTCACTCAATGTCTTCTCATGTCATAGTCTTCAATGTGAATATCTTCACATACCACCATTGTCGCCAATGTCTTCATACATTTTAGGGGTCATCTCCGTAGGTAAACCGAATCAATGAGGGACACTACCAAGTTATCCCGCAATTCTCACAAACGCATTAGTCCTCAACCACATTTGTCGTCAATACTCCAAAACCAACTAGGGGTGGCACTAGATGCACTTACAATCTCCCCTTTTGGTGATTGATGACAAACTGGTTGAAGTTTTCAACGGGGATAAAATATGTGAAATTGTAAAGGATAGGGAATTGTCTTCATAAGTGGCAAAGGCTCCCCCTGAAGATGTGCATATAAGTAGTTTGCTTTTGGAATGCAAATGCACATGGCAGGTTGTACTTGTGAAGATCCTCTTCAACTTATGAAGATAATTCGTCATGCATGAAATGATATAACTAAGAGAATGACATGCATAATGAAAAATGGACGTCTGCAGAATGATCTAAGTGCGGAAGTTATCGTCGCACATGCGGAATTTATCATCGCACTGTAGTAAAGCAAATAAGTAGCGCATTTACCATCGAGTTTAAGTGTTACAACTCAAAGAACCAAATGTATCAAAACGAGAGTTGTAAACACTAGGTTAAATATTATGCAACCGCCATATGAACCCGCTTGAAGACTATCAAACTCATATGCTTCTCCCCTTTTGTCAAGAAGGACCAAAAGGTTTGAAGACATAGAGCGTCTACTGCCCCTCTTTAGAAGTAGATGATGCAGCAGGGTTGTCGTTGTTGGTTGGCGCAGACGAGCTTGGTGCGGTGTCGATGCGCGCAAGTATAGGGGGCGGTGAAGTAGCATCGGCTTCATCATTGATCACTCTGGCATTGACAGCTGCCGCGGAGGAAGAATAGTCGAGTCTTCAAGTGATGGAGTTCGCCGAGGGACTGCATTCCGTGGAGGAGTGGAGTCAAACTTGAAGCGCTCGGTGAAGCCATCGCCTTGAAGATCTGCTTCAAAGATCGAGCAGGTCAAACTCTTCCATGATCGCCGATGTGTCTCGTGAGTGACAAAAGCATTCTTGGTGGCAAGGTTTCAATGCGATTGACGCCCACCAAGAGGCTTTGCATTTGTCGCTGAGCCAGTGGAGTGATGCTTATCTTGTTTACGATGCGGCACGACAAGAAGTTCTCGATCATTGAGGACTCGAGAGCGCTTCCGAGGCCTTTGGCCAATTGTGCTCTCAGTGGCTTCAGTCGGCGCACGGTGAGGCAGACGTGTGTTCCCAGCCAGAGGATAGACATGAGATACTGCTTGGATGCCTTCAATGGGTTGAGAGAAGCTATGGTGATCTGCATTCTGAAGACAAAGTGGCGTTTTGGCAGGCTCAAGGTATATGGCTTCAACTGACATATCAATCTCTGGTAGAAATATCAGATGATTGCGAGCAGAGGGCTGATAGTTGATAGCAGAGTGCATCTTGATGAGGCGCATGACCCATGGAGCATAAAATTTCAGACCGAACATGTCAGATCCAGACGCAGCCAGTTGTCGGATGAAGAATTCTTGCGTATTGAAGCTGATGCCATTGAGGATGTAAAAGACCAAAGTCTTCATTGCTCCTTCAAGTTTTGCAGATGATGAATGCCCTTTGATAGGCCATAGAGTTCACTTTGATGATGTGATATATTGTACGAGGCAGATACTCAAGGTCATCAACAAAGAAGTGCCGAGGGTATTCAGGTGTCATGTGGCGTTGGCTTCATCATGCTCAAGATCCGACTCATGTCGGGTTCTCGCTTATGAAATATGCTCTCCAAAGGCATCGCGATGGAGTTGACAACCAGTTTCAAACAGCTCTCCGGGAGTGGGTAGGCCTGTGAGCTCAATGTCGTCAAGAGCTTTGGCTTCATGATGAACATTTCCTGTCATCCACTCGAGAACCCATGTCTGTTGTAGCCGCGGATGTGGAGGGTAGCATAGAATTGAAGCACAAGCTCTTCATTCCAGTGTTCTTTGTCTATAACGAAGCCGAGCAGACCTGCATCACGAAAGCAATCAAGTGCTTCTTCTAAGCACGGCAGTCCGTCAATGGCTTCAGTGTCGAGGCGCATATGAGGGAAAATGCGCCCTTGATCATACATAACACATGAGTAATAGCTTCGTTGCTGATAACTCCAGAAACGGTTAGATGATATCTTTGGCCTTGTGTAGGGGTTCTTTGCTCTGTCAAAGAAAGTGTTGTGGGCTTTGAAGCCATTTGCATTGAAAGAACCTGTTGAGGTGGCATTGCTCGAAACCTTGGCGCCTTGGCTTCGGCTTACGGACCCGAGGCCTATGCGCAATATGATATTCAAACCGAGGACCAGAGGCATGAGGTGGAGGGACTGTAATGTGCCATCTTACCGTGATTAGCTGTCCATAGTTGTATGCTTGCTCAATTGTGTAGGGCCTTGGTGGCGGAACTGGAGCAATGGCAACAATCGAGGCTTCAGTGCTGCTCAGAGATGCTTGAGGAGCGATTGCCTCATTGGCTTGCACATTTCCTTCATTGGCTTCAGGAGTTGTTGGTGTAGGCTCCACATTTGCTTCAGCCATGACCACGTCATTGGCTTCATTGGTGTTGGAGGTGGCAGCCTCAATGTTTTCAACCTCCACTTGAGGAGCCGGAGGGTCGCACCGCACGTTGATATCTGGAATAACTTCTTCAATTCTTTGGGGGTGTAGGGACACGTTCTTCTTCTTCTTGGGTGTCTTCGGTCGATAAAATGGATTGTCTTCGCAGCTTTGGCTTCAGACTCGGAGACATTCATGCTTGGAGTCGCTTCGAAACCACTTGAAGTGCAACAGGGTGGTGGTGCACTTCTCCTTCTGGAACGCTCGAAAGAGGGACTTGAGGCCTTGGTCCTTTGTGAAGCCTGCGGAATGCTGGCGACGCCTTTGGAGATGGAGTTAGCTGGGCCTCAAAGTCATCTTCTTGTATAGATGGTGTGACTTGTTGTTGTTGGGGAGTGACTTATTGTTGGGGAGTACTTGGGGAGTCTTCTTGTTGCGGGCGATCAGCCCATGAAGCATCCTGAGCAATTGGCGCCGAGGAAGACCAATGTCGATGAGTTCATTGCTCGCATTTAACAAAGCGATGATACCACATTGTACTCGATTTGAGGAAGAACTTCATCATCTTCAACATTGTCATGGTGATCAATGTCTTCAGCAGTTGATGGGATCAACTGCTGGAATCTCTTCACTTCGGAGCCTCTGTGGAAGCAGGCTCATGAACAGTCATGCGAAGTTCTTGGGTTGCAGACGCGGGACGAACAACTGAAATAGGTTCAACAACCAAGGGCTCTGTGGGAGCAGCCCGATTCTTCTTGGTCTTGAGCTTCTTCTTGGAGGAAGCAGATCGAGGCGCTGTGGATTTTTCCTTTTTACGGCTTCACCTCGGCAGCCCTCGCCTTCTTACATTGAGAAGCGGTTGACCGGACCTTTGGCTTCGAGCTACCATGCTGCTTGGGAAGACTATGCGGGTTCTTCCCGCCTTGAAGGTGCAGCTTGGTCATTGAAGACTTCTTCCTCTTTGCAGCCATTCAGGGTCAATGCCAGACGGCCAAGAGCCTTGCGCTTCTCAAATTTCATTGTAGGCTAGCACACACTTGTCAGCCAGACTCTTCATGCGCTCACGAGAGCCTCTGGCTTCTTCTCGCTTCTTGTGAAAGGCTTCTTTGAGGTCGTGCAGCATGACCTTGAAGTTTTTGACGTCTTGCACGCTGAGTGCAGCCATATGCTTCTTGAACCGAGCCTTCTCATAGTCAATCTTATGCTTCAGTTCAACAATGCGCTGAGCAAGAGCTAGCTCAGAAGCAATGGCGCCATTGAAAGAGACGCCGAGGCCAATAGGAAGTTGCAGATCTTCAAAGCTGATGTTCGGGGTGTCAAATCACTCATCAATGAAGTGGTGGATGATTGCCACGTCAAAGAGAGGCAAATTGTTGAAGATTTCTGCTTCTTCTTTGCTCTTGATAAGTTGCTCAAGAGCATCATCTGCAAGATCTTCATCAATCGGATAGATCAATGTGCTCTTCACGCAGAATGGCAGCAGGAGTCGATGTCGGTCAAAGATTCTTGACACTTGTCTTTCTCTTCTCCGCCTTCTTGGAGATACGGATTGATCTTGACCGCACACCGGCTTCGTGGAGGTGCAAGAGCTGCTGGCTTCACACGTGAAGCTTTTGGAGGAGCGGTGACTTTGGAGCCTTGACTTTCTTAAGCTTCATGCTTTGGAGTAGGAGCAGAGTCGGAGCCGGGCTTCATCAGAATCAGCATTGTCAGAGTGATCCACTTTGGCACCTTGGACCAAGATGTAAGTGATGAGGCCATCAAGGTTTGAAAAGGGACCGATGACATTGGGTTCAGCATCACGTGTGCCGTCGGCACGGGGAGCAGAGGGACCAGGGTCGAAGTCTAATCCCAATGACTTCTTGTTTTCCTTGGCCGAAGCCTTTGCGTGCTGGAAGTTGCGCTTGAAGAGATTATCATCACGACACCAAAGCAAAGACGTTTGGTCGGCATTCTCAGGCTGAGGTCCATGGACCATACAAGGATATAAACCTTGTGCAATAGCTTCAGCCATGTTCTTGGGTGGAAGGCCTCGAAAAAGAATATCACCCCAAGGGCTTCTGATAGCATTCTTCTCGGCATATTCCTGGGTGATGAAATTGTACTTGAACCACTGTTCAGCCCAAAATCGACGAATCCAATTGATTCGCGTCTTGCGCTGATTGTAAGTCTCTTCGGGATCTGTCTTGTACAGCTCTGCGAGGTCATCAGGCAGATCTTTTGAGGTTCCCTCACGATGCTTTCTGGCGCCCTTGCTGACTGATTTATCTGCAGCCATGAGCTTCGAACTGAATGGCTTCACGTTCAAAGGCTTCAAGGGCTTGCGTTTGCTGGACAGACATGAACTGGCTTCGGGAGAGTTAGTTTGATGCTGTAAGAATTTTGCAAACGAATGCAGACTATGAGAACCAAGGGATTCTCCCACGGACATGTACCTGTGACAACATTAGAGATGTGAGGGAAGGGGAAGAGGTCATATGCATTCTCGTAAGATTTTGAAGATAAATCAGTTTGAAGACATTGACCTCATGATGCGAAGACATTCACTTATACATCGAGAGTTGGTTCCAGATTTGTATGAATCCGTGAATAAGTACAAGTGAGGAATCTAACTAGTTGTGAAGCTTAAGTGAATATACTAGGCGATCTGAGATGCGAGACATAATAGATCTAACATAGTATGGGCGTAAACCATTTTTGGCAAGTAGGATGAATCTTGAAGATCAAAAAGATGGTAAAATAGAGTTATATTTACCACTCGAAGAACTGCTAGACGGGAAGAAGGGAGGCCGAGCAGTTCAATCCACCGTGCCCTAACTTGGCGACGGAGGACACCTACGGCGGCGGCGGAGATGAAGATGTTCACGGCCGGCGTGAGGACGACGTCGGAGAAGTCGCGACAGCTAAGCACTTTGTCGCCGGCGTCGTCGAGTGCTAGCGGTGGCGCTAGGGTTTTGACGAGGTGGAGAGGTGGAAGAAGATTTTCTTTACCGCATTGGACATGTATTTATATGGAGGTGTGCGGCACAGCGCAATTACGCAGGTGCCCCTGACGGTTCACATCTGAGGGGCACGTGGCAAGCATGCAACATGCTCTGAGTTGTCCCACGTTCCCACGCCCGCCAGGTTTGTCGGATGGTCGCTCCGGCTTCTCCGATTTCAACAAGAAGGATGAATCATTTAAAACAGACTTAAAGTTTGTCTCCGTGTCTTCACGACAAGGACGCAGAGAAGACATTCGACAGTTTCAACAGAATGCATATGATTTGGACAGATAGAGTTTGAGATAGAAAGCATAGAGAGATTAGGGTCCGATCACATTCACTTAGTTCAAAAGATTCAATCTTGGAAGACATAGCTATAAGTGAATGCTATAGAGGACAGAACTATACATATATATATCAGATAGCAACAAAATCAACATAGTGAAGAAAATCATGAAGACAGGTTGAAGTTGAAGACAAATCAAATGCGAAGATATTGCAGAAATAACGCCATGAGTGAAACACTTCAAACAAAGAAATTTGGTGGTGGCGTTACCCACCGTATAGGAAGTATTAGACCTGCACCACGGCGCACAATTATCGTGGGCGCTCGAAGTCAAATTCCACGTTAATGTATTCACACTCATAATGTAAGTCTTCATTGATTGAAGATATACGTTACTTCGTGTGTTGCACATCTAAGTCATCAACATGCATAAGTGTTAGGATGTGTGCTTGATCACAGGACATTTGAGGATTCCAAGATATTTAGCTCACACCGTAACTTGCAAAACCTTTTCTCATCCAAGGGCTTTGTGAAGATATCTCGCCAATTGCTCTTCGTGTTGACGTGAATGATGTCAATATCTTTCTTCATGACATGATCCACGAGAAAATGATGACGAATTTCAATGTGCTTTGTCTTCGAAAGTGTCGGACTGGATTGTTGGCAATCTTGATGGCGCTTTCGTTGTCGCATAAGAGAGGTACTTGTGTCGATTGATGCCATAGTCCTTGAGAGTTTGCTTCATCCATAGAAGCCGAGCACAGCAAGATCCGACCGCAATGTATTCAGATTCAGCGGTTGAGAGTGATACAGCTCGCTTCTTTGAAGACCAACAGACAAGTGATCGCCCCGTAAAAGTGACATGTGCCCGATGTAGACTTGCGATCCACCTTGTCACCAACATAATCAGCATCCCAAAATCCAACCAAATCAAATTTTGAGCCCTTTGGATACCATAATCCGAAAGTGTTGGGGTGTGAGCCAAATATCGAAGAATTCGCTTCACGCCTAAGTGATGCGATTCCTTTGGTGCCGCTTGGAATCGAGCACACATGCAAACACTAAGCATAATATCTGGCCTAGATGCACATAGGTAAAGTAAGGAACCAACCATGGAGCGGTATACCTTTTGATCAAACTCTTTACCATTGTCGTCGGGACCCAGATGGTGTTTATCGGCATTGGCGTCGTGTATCCTTTGCACTCTTGCATTCCAAACTTCTTCAGACAATCTTGGAGGTATTTTTCTTGAGATATAAAGATGCCATTCCTTTGCTGACGGATTTGAAGACCAAGGAAGAACTTGAGCTCTCCCATCATGGACAACTGATATTGTTCTTGCATCATGTATCCAAATTCATCACTATACTTCTGGTTGGTGCAGCCGAAGATAATGTCATCCACATATATTTGGCATACAAACAGTTCACCATCATATGTCTTCGTGAAGAGTGTGGGATCAAGGGATCCAGGTTTGAAGCCTTTGCTCTTCGTGAAGTCTTTGATCAGATCATACCAAAGCGCGAGGAGCTTGTTTGAGGCCATACAAAGGCTTTATTTAGCTTGTACACCATATCGTGGATGTTTTGGATCTTCAAAGCCAGGTGGTTGAGCGACATATACTTCTTCTTCAATCTTGCATTGAGAAATGCACTCTTCACATCCATTTGGTAGAGCAAGATGTTGTGGTGGTTAGCATAGGCTAGTAGTATGCGAATAGCTTCAAGCCTAGCTACAGGAGCAAATGTTTCATCGAAGTCAATTCCTTCAACTTGAGTATATCCTTGAGCCACAAGCCGTGCTTTGTTTCTGATGACTTGACCATGCTCATCTTGCTTGTTTCGATATATCCATTTGGTGCCAATAATGTTATGCTTGTAGGGTCGTGGACGTTGACAAGTTCCCAAACATTGTTCAGCTTGAAGTGTTGAAGTTCTTCTTGCATAGCTTGTATCCATTACGGTTCCATAAAGGCTTCAAAGAACTTTCTTGGGTTACGATATTGACACAAAAGAAAAGTGCCCACGTAAATTTGCTAGTTGTGTTGCTCTTGAGAGAGTAAGCGGACCAGTGCATTGATGCTATCGATTATCTTCTCAATCTGTACTTCATTTGCAACTCGAGGATGAATCGGACGAAGACTTTGCTCATGCCGATCATTGTCATCATTGGGAGGATTGTCTTCACATGAGCATTGTCTTGAGTTGGTTAGGTGCAGAAATGATAAGTTCCTCTTCAGGCTGTGCTTCAGAAGGCATGATTTCACAGTTCCCATTAGCTTGATAGATTCGCTGGGTGGAGCTTCGTCTAGTGTACTTGGCAGGAACTCTCTTTGTGAACCATTGGTTTCATCAAATCGCACGTCTACAGTTTCGACAATTTTGTAGAGATAAAGGTTGAAGACTCTGTAGGAGTGCGAGTCCTTTCCGTAACCGAGCATGAAGCCTTCGTGAGCTTTATATTCAAATTTTGACTTGTGATGGGGATCCTTGATCCAGCACTTAGCCCCAAATACTCTGAAGTAGCTGACATTTGGCTTCTTGCCAGTAAGGAGCTCATAGGATGTTTTGTTCAGAAGCTTATGGATATACACACGGTTGATGACGTGACAAGCTGTATCAATAGCTTCAGGCCAGAACTTTCTTGGTGCCTTGTACTCGTCGAGCATTGTTCGAGCCATCTCAATGAGGGTTCTGTTCTTGCACTCCACGATGCCATTTTGGCAGAGGTGTGTATGGAGCAGAGAACTCATGAGTGATTCCCATGGTATCCAGATAAAGATCAAGTCCGGTGTTCTTGAATTCAAAGGTGCCGTTATCACTTCGATATGCTTGATCTTGACGCCATAATTGTTCATTGCTCGATTGGTTGCGTCAAGACATCTTGCACTTCTACCTTGTAGAGAATTATGTGCACCCATGTGTATCTTGAGTAGTCATCAACAATGACGAAGCCATAGAGACAAGCAGTTGTTGTGAGGGTAGAGTAATGAGTAGGGCCAAACAAATCCATGTGTAACAACTCGAAGGGTTGAGATGTCTTCATGATTGTTTTCGAGGGGTGCTTTGCCCTAGTCATCTTTCCAGCTTCGCAGACACCACACAAATGATCCTTCTTGAACTTGACACCTTCGATGCCTATGACATGCTTCTTCTTGGCGAGTGTGTGTAAGTTCCTCATGCCAGCATGCCCCAGCCTCCGATGCCAGAGCCAAAGATTCAAGCTTTTGCAAGAAGACATACGGCAAGCTGTGGACCTGCTGAGAAATCTACCATGTATAGATCATCTTTCCTATACCCTTCAAAGACTAGAGACTTGTCCGATTCCATTAGTACAAGGCAACGATATTTTCCAAATATCACAATCATATTCAAATCACAAAGCATTGAGATAGACATCAAGTTGAAACCAAGGGACTCAACAAGCATCACTTTATCCATGTGTTGATCCTTTGAGATTGCAACTCTACCTAGACCCAATACCTTGCTTTTACCAGTGTCAGCAAATGTGATGTGACTCTTGTCTGGTGGACGTAAGGTTGAGTCCATGAGAAGACTTCGATCACCGGTCATATGATTAGTGCATCCACCGTCCATAATCCATTCTCAAGCATGAGGTGTCATACCCTACAAAGACAAGAGGGGTATAGGCTTCACCAAGAGCATTGTGAAGCATAAACATTTGACGGCAAGTGGATTATTGAAGCTTAAATCAAGATTAGGACTTAAAGGATGGATGCCAAACGATTCAGTAAAAAAATACATAGTGAGACAATTTGGGCATATGATCTAGTGCCCTACAAAATGTTTTAGGTCCCCATCAATAGCATCGACGCCTTTGATTTTCGGCCGAGACCCTTTCTGCAAAAGAGAGTTAATTCTTCTTAACCACCCACATCTTGAGGGGTGGCTTAGAAGCAATGAGTCTAAGTGCAGCATCCGAGAACTTCGGCTTTGGAGCCCTAGCAAATAGCCTTGCAGGAGATGAATGATACTCATATGAATAAGGTAAAAGTTCTTAGTTCTATGAACATAGCGGTTTGAAGACACACGCTCATATTCATAGATTTGAGTACGGTTTCCTGCAAAACATTGGCGTTAGGGTGACTCTGTGAGTCCTCCGTCTGTATGAAGCCTTTGGACCATATGACGCCTTAGGTCCTGGGTTTGTCTTCTTCCTGTGTGGTGTCATGATGACATTCATTGGAAGATTCTCAAGACAGCTTTTGGGAACCCAGATCTTCTTCATAGGTGGTCCATTCCTGCAGTTAGTACCAATATACCTGGCAAACACTTCACCATTATGATTCTTGAACAGCTTATAGTTTGCATCAAAGGATTCATCAATGATAATAGGGTTAGCATAGGTAAAGCCAGATAAGGTGGAAGGATCCACTGAAGGTCCCTTTGCAGCAACCCATGTGGTTTTGGGATACTGCTCAGGCTTCCAATAGGAACCATCAATATTCATTTTCCTCTCGAACCCAACACCCTCTTTCCTAGGGTTTCGGTTCAGAATCTGCTTTTTGAGGACATCGCAAAGTGTCTGATGTCCTTTCAGACTTTTATACATCCCCTGTTTCAAGCAATGTCTTCAACCTAGCATTTTCATCAAGAATAGAAGTGGTATCCTCCGCAGAGGGGTTAGTTACCACATTAGTAGTTTAAGACAATGCAACAAAGATGTTAGCGGTTGAACATTCAAGAACAGAGGTAGCGATATCACGCTCAAGACATTTTAGACATGGTGGTTCAAATCCATCCTCGAAGCGGAACTGATCTGCTGAGCGCCAAGTGACTCATTCTCTTTTGAAGATCTTCATGAGCCGCTCTCAATTTCTCAAGCTCTTGCTTCCTTTGAAGATAATCATAGGAGAGCCTTTCATGAGCAGTTGAGAGCATTTCATGACGACTTTCAAGTTCTTGGTACTTAGCATGAAGACTTTTAATGTCTTCAACTAAGGATTGTGAACGTGTCATTTCCGCGTCCAACAGGTCATCGCTTTTGTCTAACAGTTTTTGAGTATGTTCCATAGCTCGTTGTTGTTCGGTTGCAATTTTAGCAAGTGTTTTGTAGCTGGGTTTAGATTCACAATCAAAGTCATCTTCACTTGATGTTTGAAAGTAAGCATCACGTGATTTTACCTTGGCACCGCGTGCCATGAAGCAGTAGGTGGGAGCAGGGTCGTCCTTGTCATCAGCTTCAGCGTTGGTGTAGAAGTCATTGTCTTCAGTGTTGAAGATGGACTTGGCAATAGGGCTTGCAACGCCAGGGTCAGACTCCTCTTCAGACTCCACCTCCACCTCCTCAGAAGCAGACTCCTCTGAATCCATTTCCTTGCCAACAAAAGCACGAGCCTTGCCAGATGAGCTCTTCTTATGAGATGAAGACTTTGATGAGGACTTGGAAGAAGACTTTGAAGATTTCTTCTTCTTCTTCTTGTCATCAGAATCATATTCCTTGCTCTTCTTCTTCTTCTTCTTCTTCTCATTGTCCCACTGTGGACACTCAGAGATATAGTGTCCAGTTTTCTTGCACTTGTGACAGGTTCTCTTTTTGTAGTCATGAGAGGAAGCTTCATCATTTCTTGAGCTGGATCGTGAAGACTTTCTGAAGCCTTTCTTCCTAGTGAACTTGGAACTTCTTCACAAGCATAGCAAGTTCCTTTCCAATGTCTTGGGATCATCGTAACCACGGTGATTCTTCTTCATATGAGGAAACAACTTTTGCCTTCAAAGCGCGAGTTCGGCCATAGTTGGGACCATAGATATCTGTTTTCTCATAAAGCTGGAACTCATGTGTGTTGAGCCTCTCAAGTATATCAGACGGATCGAGTGTCTTAAAGTCAGGACGTTCTTGTATCATGAGGGCAAGGGTGTCAAAAGAGCTGTCAAGTGATCTCAGTAGTGTCTTGACGATTTCATGCTTGGTGATGTCAGTGGCGCCGAGAGCATGAAGCTCAGTTGTGATGGCCGTGAGGCGATCAAACGTGAGCTAGACATTTTCATTGTCGCTTTCTCTTGAAGCGGTTGAAGAGGTTGCGAAGAACACCGATTCTTTGATCTCTCCGGGTTGAGACGCTTCGTTGACCTTGGATAGCCGTCCCGAGACTAGCTTCGACGCTTCCAGAGCACTCACACGGCCATACTTGTCCCTTTGGTCGATGACCACAGATGATGTTCTTTGCAAGAGAGTCCAGTTGAATGAACTTCTTGACATCAGGGGTGACACCTTCACTGTGATTTGGGAACGCCGTTCTTGACGACATACCGCAGGTCGACATCAATGGCTTCAAGATGCATGCGCATCTTATTCTTCCAAGAGGGATAGTCGGTTCCATCGAACACGGGCAAGCAGCGGAGACTTTGATTATCCCTGCAATCGACATAGCTAAAACTCTGTGTGGTTAAATCAATCACACGTAACAAGGGAGTACCTTGCTCTGATACCAATTGAAAGTGCTAGTTATCGACTAGAGGGGGGTGAATAGGCGATTTTTATGTAAGTCTTCAAAACACGTATGTTTCAAAGACAAACAATAGAAATGACCTAATTGATATGCAGCGGAAGGTAAACTACAACAAGCAAACCATAGTCAAGTATGCAATAACGTGAAAGTACAAGACTAATAGCAGCTTGGTAGTAAGGATCAAGATGGAAGATAGTGAGAAGCCAATCAACAAAAGTAGTCAAGCAATGAAGTCAAATAGGTATGACAAATAGGCAATGACTTCACGAAGACAAACTCTATGTAAGGTGAGGGAGAAGATAGAACCACCACTTGTTGAAGACACAGATTTGTTGGACCAGTTCGATTCTTTGTGACAACTGTACATCCGGTTAGGGAGGCTGAGATTCAACTCAGAAGACCGCGTCTTCACCTTATTCCTTGAGCTAAGGACACACAGTCCTCGCCCTAATCACTCTGGTAAGTCTTCAAGGTAGACTTCCGAACCTTCACAGACTTCGTTCACCGGCAATCCACAATGACTCTTGGATGCTCGTAACGCGACGCCCTAACCGGTGGAGGATTCACAGTCCTCAAGTGTAATAAGTCTTCAGTCACATGCATGTAAAGACTTCAGTGATGCCTAACACTCTTTGGCTCGGGTGTTTGGGCTTTGTCCTCGCAAGGATTTCTCTCTCTCAAAAGCTTCGAGGTGGGTTGCTCTCAAACGACAAAAGCCGTGCACTAACTCCGAGCAGCCACCAATTTATGGTGTAGGGGTGGGCTATTTATAGCCACTAGGCAACCCGACCTGTTATGTCCGAAATGACCCTGGGTCACTAAGGAACCGACACGTGTTCCAACGGTCGATTTCAAACACACACGACAACTTTACTTGGGCTACAAGCAAAGCCGACTCATCCGACTTTGGATAAGTTTTGCTCTCATTGTATTCGCTCGAAGACATAGGATTTGGGTTGAGCATCACTTGATCATTCGACTATGATCACTTGGACCCCACTTACAAGACGGTGGTTCCTATGACTCAACAAAGAAGAAAAGGAAACAACGAAACGACACAGCCTTCGCGCTGCATAGTCTTCACTCAATGTCTTCTCATGTCATAGTCTTCAATGTGAATATCTTCACAGACCACCATTGTCGTCAATGTCTTCATACATTTTTAGGGTCATCTCCTAGAGGTAAACCGAATCAATGAGGGACACTACCTGCGTTATCCTGCAATTCTCACAAACGCATTAGTCCCTCAACCACATTTGTCGTCAATACTCCAAAACCAACTAGGGGTGGCACTAGATGCACTTACAGAGACCATAAAATCTGAAATAGGAATAGGTCCATTTAACCCCATGAACTATAAAACTATGGTATTTAAACCCCTGAATCTACTGCACAACATTACCTGATCTATTGCACCCTGGAGTGTGTCATCACACAACTAGCCTTAAAAAAAGATTCACATCGTTTTGAATAATTGACTACGGATGTCATTGGCGGATCTAGGGGTGAAGTCATTATGGGGGCCATGGCCCCATACACAAATTATAAATTCTATTTTACTAGTGTAATGTTTGTCCATCATACTAATTTTGTTGTAGTGTAGTATATTTTTTTTCTTGATAAATCATGAATGGACATGCAGCCACACGGGGTTGATATCACGCCCACCCATTCCATGCGTTTCGTGCAAGTTTTATACAGGGAGCAATGTATATTGATATCTCCGGGTCAGACAAGGCAAGATAGAGTCTCAGTATTCCCTCTAAACTCCCAACCACATGCTCCACAAGTAAGTAGCACACAAGGACACAAGGTGCATTGAATTTCTTGTCAGTCACAACGGCTACCTCTCGGTCTCTTTAAACCAACCGGTCTTCTTGTTTGGGCAGTTCAGCCATTCTTGACCGCTCTCCATCTCGCTCTTCTTTGACACCATCGACTTGCCACAACTGAGAAATATGTGTTCATACATGTGTTTGGGCAGTTTTCCACCACCTCCATTACTTGTCCTTTCAAATCAGGTCGCCCTGAGTGCAATGCAGGGTACGTGGTCTGGTTCATTTCGCACGCCTGAATCCAGACGGGGTGGCATTTAATTTCTACTAGTAGCCATGGTGTAAGTTCATCATCCATCGTTTTTCATCTCTCTCTTGCATTCCGCTCGCTAATCCAATTTCTTTGCGGTAGGAGGATGCAGATTTCAAGTGGAAGAATATGTACATTCAGTACTTCATCACGAGATGGGGTCACCCGCTATCACCGCTGGAAGAGAATCAAGCCCGGTCAAGATCATCTTCATCATGTGCCTTGCAAATCTGGTGGCCGTCGTCGTGCTCTTCGTTCGTTCACAACAACTGAAACTCATTCCCTGCACAAGGATCGTCGTCGTTGCCTGCATTCAGCAGTGCGCTCAACCAGATCGTTCGGGAACCACTACGTACCTAGTACTTCCTCCGTCCGAAAATACTTGTCATCAAAATGAACAAAAGGGAATGTAGATACATTCCCTTTTATTCATTTTGATGACAAGTATTTCCGGACGAAGGGAGTAGTATTTACATTTTGTCATCATTCCCCATGTATATCCTAGTAAGTGCTGCTTCTTCACCTACCACGCAGGTAGCATGTGTTTATGGGTTGTCCACTAATAATTGAGCTTTGCAACGTTGCACTTAAGATCCACTATTAGCACTTGCTTGCCTTGGTCACAAACGGTAATCATTCGTGTATATATATATATATATATATATTTATATATATATATATATATATATATATATATATATATATATATATATACATACATAAACACTATTCTGATCATGGGATCAGAATAATATTCTGATCACAACCTGACCTACCCCGCTAGTAGTACGTTCAACTTCCCTGTGAACTCGGTTGAACCTCCGACAACATTGCCTAAACTGGGCTTGCGATATACCGTTGGAAAGCTATGGACACCAATATCATGACCCAACTTAAATTTTTGGCAAAATATAAGCGGTTTAAGAGCAGTTTTGAAAACCATTTTTTCTTCACACAAAAAACGTGAATCGTATTTTCGATCGCATTTTTAAACCATTTATCAGAATGAGGCACATAATATGGCGTTGGAAAGCTGCTGAAAAACCGCTCCTTCCACATGTTTAATTTTTTTTCTAATTCCCTATGGTTAAAGAGTAATTTGAAAAAAACGTAAAATTTCGTAAACCGAACAGCTGAGTTGGTTTTTTCGATGTCATTTCTAAACGGCTAATCCAATGGAGGCATATAATATGGCGTTGGAAAGCTTATGAACATGCGCTACTTTTGCATATTGAAAGTTTTTTTCTAATTTTGAATGGTTTAAGAGTAATTTAGAAAATGATCCAAGTCCTACCGAGTTCGTATTTTCGAGCTAATTTTTTAACCGTGCGTCCGAATGCAGAAAATGATATGGCGTTGGAAAGCTTGAACAAATGCGAAACTTTTTGGTATGTATTGTTTCTCCCAATTCTTTACGGTTTTAAGTCAGTTTGGAAAATGACGAAAAACATATTTTCGGCGTAATTTCTACAAACTTTATCGAAATTGAGAAAATAATATGCTATTGAAAAGCTACGGAAAATGCGAAACTTTTTCATGTTGATGGTTTTCTCTGATTCCTAGCCGTTTTCAAGTAATTACGAAAACGGCGGGATCATTTGTTCTGCCTCAACCGCGAAACAGATTCTTCGAAAATGCACGGCGTGAAGAACCTGAACTTCTCGGTGCGTGTACCTGAACTTCACTCTGTTTTTCACGTGATTTTTTTGCTCGTAGATCTTCATCCACTGCTCGTAGCTCTCCATCCCACTCACGGGAATTGAGCGGATGATATACCGATGGAAAGTTCTTTGTAAACACACAACTTTTCCGTGTTGATCATTTTTCTTACTCATGACGATTTTGAAAGTTTTTCATCCGAAATTCATTTAGCGTAGTAGTTGAACTTCCTGCTGTTTTCACGTTGAACTTCGGGACGTATTTTCGTTTGTAATTTTCTCATCCATTCGTAAGTGTTACACAAATAATATTCCTTTTGTACAAACGTCTCTCACAATAATTTTTTTAACTTTCTCCGACCAAGGACTTGAACTTACACAAATGATATTACCATCTTTTCGAGGTAAATTAGAAAATGGCGAGATCATGATTTCTGTGTTCATCGTGAACGGAAATGCACTGCATGAAGTAGTTAAACTTCTGGAGCATGTCTGTTTGAACTTCACTCTGTTTTTTGACGTGATGTTTTTCGCGCGTAATTCTCAAACCACTTTCCGTAATTGAGCAAATGATATAACGATGGAAAGCTATTAAAAACACGCAACTTTTTGTGTTGATGAGTTTTTCATACTCGCAACGGTTCAAAATATATTTTTGAATGCGTAAAACAACGTCTTTTTTGCCTGTTTTTTACATGTAACTGAAGGTCGGACGTCTCACACTAGAGATCTCGAACTTCACTGGGAGAAGCACGTGAACTTATAGCAACAAAATCTTTTAAGCTTTTTGTTTTCTATTCTTATTTTCCTATCTGAAACGCATTTCGTGTAGTAGTTGAACTTCGAGCTATTTTCATCTTGAACTTATGTCATGTATTTTTGTTCAACCTCTCTCACAAGAATTTTTGGAACTTCCCCGGACAGAGCACTTGAACTTCTAGCAACAACTCTTTTAGAAGTTATTTTATTTTTGAACTTCTTGTTTCCATTCTTTAATAACGAGATAAATCTGAGTTTTCTATAATCATCAAACTTCTGCATCTTTTTAATTTGGACTTCCTTGTTTTATTTCTTAATTTTTTTCTATGAAATTTTGAAGCGCTCTATTTTTAAAAGTTGAACTTCTTGTTATTTTATTTTTGAACTACTTGTTTCCATTCTTTAATAACGAGGGAATCTGAGTTTTTCTATAATCATCGAACTTCTCTATCTTTTTAATATGGACTTCCTGGTTTATTTCTTAATCTTTTTTAAGAAATTTTGAAGCGCTCTATTTTTAAAAGTTGAACTTCTTGTTATTCAATTTTTGAACTTCTTGTTTTCATTCTTTAATAACGAGGAAAATCTGAGTTTTCTATAATCATCGATCCGCTCTAACTTTTTATTTAAATTTATTTTATGTATTTTTAGAAATATGAAAATGGTAGTTTTGGTAGAAACATCAAACTTCTTCATTATTTTGAATTGAACTTATTTGTTTTATTCTTTAGTAACCAAAAAATTCGAGTTTTTAATTAAATATCAAACTTCACCATGTTTTTAAATTGAACTTCTTGGTTTTATTTTTGAGTAACGAGAAAAACTTTCAAATGTGTTGTAATGAACATTTTTATTTAAAACTTTCTTGACTTTTTCTAATTATGAGGAAAATATGAGGTTTTTACAAACATCGAACTTCTCCATTTTTAAATTTTCGACTTCTTTGTGTTGTATTCTTTTGTAGCGGGGAACAAAATTATAGTTTACTATATAGATTGAACCACCCCGTTAATAAATTTGAACTTCTAGGGTTTTTTTTTAGAAATGGGGAAAGTTCTTTTTCTACAATTTTTTTTGAAATGTTTTCGTTATTTAAGTTTTACCTTCTTGGTTTTTTTAGAAACATGATGCATATGTTTTTGTTCAAAAATCTAACTATTGTGTTATTGTAATTTGAACTTTATGGTGTTAAAAAGAAGGAAAATCCATCGGGAAAAATGTTGTACATCCGTCATATTTTCTTCGAACTCTCTAATTAATTATATTCAAACTTCCAACCTAATTTTTTTCTTGGTGGGAGTTCTGTTTTTCACGACATAACTATTTTTGTGTTCTTTTTTCTCCTTTTTTGGACGTCTTTGTGTGTTTTTTGTAGTTTTCTTGAACTGAAACCAACATACTAAAAACACGTTTATTTTGCATCAACGCATACTATTGAACTTCAGGAAACAGTACAAAACAAGAAAGTAGACAACATGATGTACAAATGGGGGCCAAATAAAGTAACGATCTTATTCCCTTCTTATGCCTCACGAAATTTCACATGTCCAAATGGACTTCGCTTCACTGTATCACCTTCGTCATACACCTCGTACATCCAAGCCCAAAATCAAAATTTAAATTGTGCCTCTCCAAACACAACATTTGCATAGAGAGTACTATAGTTGTTCCTTTCTAGCTATTACTGAACTTCTACGACAAATGCATTTTTTCTGTAGTAGATGCAAAGAACTACAGGAGGGAGATCTTTTTTTGCTGGATGGATAGAGAAGTTCCACGGGGATGCAGAGGCGGACGCAGGCAGAGGAGGATACCGGCCGGACGCGGCCTCACAAGAAGCAACACTACATCCCAAAGAACAACACTAATTCTCATGAACGAAGACCATCTTCATGAACTCAGACCATCTTCCGAAAGGCGACACCCATGTCCCCTGCACCTCATGTGTGACCTTCTTGGCTGCCATGTAGTGAACTTCTCCCTCCCTCTGTTCATGTATGTAGCGAGCAACAGAGTGGCACAGAGGATCCTGGAGACATAAACTTTTGAGCATAAATGAGGGGGGAAAAGGACAAACTAGTAGGGGACTACTGCGCTACTAAGCGAGAAATACGGAAGGCAGAGTGGTGCATCCTCATCATCACTGCAACACACACAATGAGGAATTTTAGTCAAGTTAAAATACCCCTGTAGTACCCAGCTAACCATGTTTGTAGCAAACACTACATCCTACTAAACTGGTTCATCAACACATTAGCCTACTGACCTACTATTTTTACTATACAGATTCATAAACATTACCTACTGTTTTTACAATGCACAAAATTGGTCAATGAACACATTGGCCTCATTGAAAATCAAACATTTGGACTGTAATATATTACACTCCCAGTGATACATCCAGAGACACACACAATGAGCCTATCCATCCGCTGCCATTTTCCATCAATAATGTTACATGTAATCTCAACTGATTATGTAGTGGCGCCATATACATCACAAAGTAAGATTTGATTAAGATGTACGCTGCACGCACGTACATCTCGCCATGATAGTGGAAGATGAGTTGTGCTAGCATTACCTTGCTAGGCATGCTAATTACTTCTGGAAGAAGGGCGAATGGCACAACCTCGGACGAGCCGTCCCCTGCTGGTGTGGCACAATTTGATCATGCACCCCGTTTCATATGACCGGGAGGTAGCGGTGTGGTGGCAGTGGAGACGTGGTAGAAGGGGAGGTCGCAGTCGGAGGTACAAGGCCGGAGGTCATCCGAGTCTGTACATCCGGGCAAAGGCCCATGGCTGCGGCTGAGAAAGTAATGTTCAGAGGCGTGTTGTAACTTACTGTATGCAACTATGCATTATGAGATAACAAATGTTCTAGTCTGATACTTCACAACTTTGAAATCAAAGCAGAATTTTTGCTTCAACTTACCTTACTGGAAACCACTAGATCCTAGACCCCACATCTTCTTTTTTATCATCTTTGAACTTCAGATTAGTACGTTTTTTATTTGGTCTGACAAGCTATACAAGCTTAAGATAGTATCTTAGAGAGCAGAAGAACAAGACAGGTGAGGCAGGGAGATGATCTTCCACACACATAGCACCGGAAGGGAGTACTGCATGTTTTTCATCATTTAAGCCATTCATGAAAACAAATGAGAACACTTATTTTGATAACCAAGAAACATGGTAAAACATTGTCTATTCTCTGTAAATATGGTAAGCATGCTGAGATAAAAAATGTCCTATTTTTTCAGGAAAAAAAATGAACTCTAATCTCAATTCCTCACATTCTACACGGTTAATTCTTTTTAAATGATATGAAATGAACTAACGAATCAAAACTCTGAAGGGACTCTCTTTAATGTAGATGCAGACTCAATCGTTAAGGATTCTTTTTTTAACATCTACTAAGATGAACAACAGAGAAGTATATACCAGCAGAGAAGCAGCCATAGCCTGACGAGCTCACAGTGTTCCCCTAGACAGAGTACAGGCGAGTACCTCATAGAGCTGGCCGCATACAGCGGAAGGAAGTGAATGGAGTCAACGACGACGGGGGTCATCCATGAGGAGCACGGTGTGGGGGTTGAACGGCCTGAGTGGCATAGTTGAACGACCTAGGTGCTACGGCGCCGGCTGTAGGTGGTGGGCCGCGGTGGTAGTGGGTTGCAGTGGTGCGCCTGGCCGCAGGTCGATGCTCCCACCACCGTAGGGCCGATGCCTCCTTCAGGCCAGTGTAGCGCCCAATCCCCATTGAAGGTGCTGCTACGAGGCCCTCCTATGCGGACTTTCATTGGTGTGGGCATCCATGGCGCTGCGTCCGGTGGTTCAGGTGCGTCGGCCCGGAGGCCTCCGATGACCGGCCGCGGTGGCGGCCGATGCCATCTCGAGCTCAAGAGACCGCGAGCTTTGGAGGCGAGCTCGTGTGGCCGGTGGCACGATGCTCGGCGAGGGTGGCGACGCCACGCGAGTGGGGCGGGCTGAGGCGGACTAGACGGGATCCGAGCGAGGGGATCCAGTGGGAGGCGGAGCGACGCTTCAAGGGAGGTGGTGAGGAGCCGGGATGGCGGTGCGTCGGTTGGGATGGTGCCGGCGTGGTGGTCGGAAGCCGGGTCGGCCACAAGGGCGGTTGTTGCAGGGGACGAGAGCTAGATGGCGCGGGATCGGGGGAGGTTGGGGATCAGGGAGGGGGCGGTGGACTAGTGGGAGTGGGCGTGTTCTTTCTTTTTCCTCTCGGGTTCGGGAGGACCTCCGCGCGCCCTATATAGGGCCGTTCGTGATCAGAATAACTATTCTAATCCTGGGATTAGAATAGTGATACTCTCTCTCTCTCTCTATATATATATATATATATATATATATATATATTATAAATCTCAATCTTCCCATACAATCAGTATCAAGGACATGACATAATTTAACTGTCCCAGCAAAACAGCCATAAAACAGATGTTTAATTCGCGTGCGGTTAGTGTTTAATGCTTGCACGTGTGAAGTCATTGTGCTATTTATCAAGCGCAGCTGCTCAACAGGGTACGCTGCCAGTCCCAGGCATCCTTAGAATTTAATAAGCTTCCGCTTCTGTCTTCATCCTACCGAGCATCACACATTTAGATAAAAGTACAAGATCAGTAGTGGAGATCGTTTGAATTCGAAAATCATATGTAAGCATACCTTAACCTACCCAAGCTTATGTTGGGGAACGTAGTAATTTCAAAAAAATTCCTACGCACACGCAAGATCATGGTGATGCATAGCAACGAGAGGTGAGAGTGTGTCTACGTACCCTCGTAGACCGAAAGCGGAAGCGTTAGCACGACACGGTTGATGTAGTCGTACGTCTTCACGATCCGACCGATCAAGTACCGAATGCACGACACCTCCGAGTTCAGCACACGTTTAGCTCGATGACGTCCCTCGAACTCCGATCTAGCCGAGCTTTGAGGGAGAGTTCCCTCAGCACGACGGCGTGGTGACAATGATGATATTCTACCGACGTAGGGCTTCGCCTAAGCACCGCTACGGTATTATCGAGGTGGATTATGATGGAGGGGGGCACCGCACACGGCTAAGAGATCAAGAGATCAATTGTTGTGTCTCCAAGGGGTGCCCCCCTCCCCGTATATAAATGAGTGGAGGAGGGGGAGGGCCGGCCCTCTATGGCGCACCCAAGGGGGGAGTCCTACTCCCAGTGGGAGTAGGATTCCCTTCCAAGTAGTAGGAGTAGGAGTCAAGGAAAGGGAGAGAGAAGAGATGGAAGGAGGGCGCAGCCTCCCCTAGTCCAATTCGGACTAGGCCTTGGGGGCGCCAGCCTCCTCTCTCTTTCCCTAAAGCCCAATAAGGCCCATATACTCCCCGGCGAATTCCCGTAACTCTCCCAGCATTCAAAAATACCCGAATCACTCGGAACCTTTCCGATGTCCGAATATAGTCGTCCAATATATCGATCTTTACGTCTCGACCATTTCGAGACTCCTCGTCATGTCCCCGATCTCATCCGGGACTCCGAACTACCTTCGATACATCAAAACACATAAACCCATAATATAACCGTTATCGAACTTTCGTGCGGACCCTACGGGTTCGAGAACAATGTAGACATGACCGAGACACGTCTCCGGTCAATAACCAATAGCGGAACCTGGATGCTCATATTGGCTCCCAAATATTCTACGAAGATCTTTATCGGTCAAACCGCATAACAACATACGGTGTACCCTTTGTCATCGGTATGTTACTTGCCCGAGATTCGATCGTCGGTATCTCAATACCTAGTTCAATATCGTTACCGACAAGTCTCTTTACTCGTTCTGTAATACATCATCCCGCAACTAACTCATTAGTTACAATGCTTGCAAGGCTTATAGTGATGTGCATTACTGATCGGGCCTGAAGATACCTCCGACAATTGGAGTGACAAATCCTAATCTCGAAATACGCCAACCCAACAAGTACCTTCGGAGACACCTGTAGAGCACCTTTATAATCACCCAGTTACGTTGTAATGTTTGGTAGCACACAAAGTGTTCCTCCGGTAAACGGGAGTTGCATAATCTCATAGTCATAGGAACATGTATAAGTCATGAAGAAAGCAATAGTAGAATACTAATCGATCAAGTGCTAAGCTAACGGAATGGGTCAAGTCAATCACATCATTCTCCTAATGATGTGATCCCGTTAATCAAATGACAAATCATGTCTATGGCTAGGAAACATAACCATCTTTGATCAACGAGCTAGTCAAGTACAGGCATACTAGTGACACTCTGTTTGTCTATGTATTCACACAAGTATCACGTTTACGGTTAATACAATTCTAGCATGAATAATAAACATTTATCATCAAATAAGGAAATAAATAATAAATTTATTATTGCCTCTAGGGCATATTTCCTTCAGTCTCCCACTTGCACTAGAGTCAATAATTTAGATCACATCGCCATGAGATTTAACATCAATAGTTCACATCACCATGTGATTAACACCCATAGTTCACATCGTCATGTGACCAATACCCAAAGGGTTTACTAGAGTCAATTGTAGCGACCCGACCCATATGGGTCAACTCTATGTGCTTAAGTGTCATCCCTGGATCGGTATGCTGACACACACAATACTCGAGGATTTATAACAGAGGTAAATCACATGTATAAAAATAACGTAAATGCTATTATCTCAATCCAAATAGCGGAAGTAACAAGGTTGTGGATTCCCATAAAATCCAACGGCAAAGTTGAGTGTAGAAATCGTAACCCTAACGTATCACTTACTCGTCGTAAGATCCTGCAACATGAGACGTTGCAGCCACAAAGGGCCAAAGACATTGAATGTCTTGGCAAATTCACACCATAGAGCAATGATGAATAATAACTATCACTACATGCATATTTGGCTGGTGGAAAAGCTCTATGGTTATAATGTTTTTGCGAAAAGCCAATTTTTCCCTACTGCAAAGGAATAAATTTTATTTAACTATCATGGTGGTTGTTAAACATTGAGAATGGTTGACAGCATCCTCAATACCAATTAAGCATCATCATTAAACCCAAACAAATTATATTAAGTAACGTGATGAGACCAACATGATAATCCAAGAACTAGATACTCAAGATGTCCATAACCGGGGACACGGCTAATCATGATTAGTTTGTACACTCTGCATAGGTTTGTGCACTTTTCCCCACAAGACTCAATCTCCTCCGTTGGGATTCTCGCACTACATGGTGTTTGAGAAACGGATGACCGAGACACAGTCTTTCAGAAGCGCTAGAACCTTACGATGGGTAGACCGTTACACCTACATCCCCTACATCTGCTAGTCTACCATCAGAAGAGTTCGGTGACGGCTTAATCAGCTATGCTAGAGCCCATAATAGCATGTGGCTGCACACGGAAGTTCCTAGTATGAATAATCTCATGATCCCTTTGAGCCTGGGTGGCGGTCCATAAAAATATAGGCAATCCTGGTCTACCCAGGTGCCTAGACACGCAATCCTGGAATAACCAGGTACCTCAATCCACCCAGATGTGTGTTTAAGTTGCCACCTTAAGTAAACCATCAATTAACAATCTCACAACTGTCATGAATACTCTCAAAACCCAATTCACGTCTACGAGCATAGCATAGCAATATAAGCGACGTAATAGTAACTCCCAAGGTTTTAATGCAGGGCAATAGGTTCTTACCTCATCAACTACTTCCCGATACCCACATGTTATCAATCCTACTCATGCAATGTTTGAGAGTTGAAACTAATGCATAAAAACTGGGTATGAAAAGGGATATGATCAAAGTGTGAACTTTCCTGCAATGTTGATGAAGATGATTCGCACTCAAAACTCTTGATAGCTCTACTCGTCACACTCTGGTCAATCTATCGTAAGCAAGCAATAGTAACAACACATAAGCAATCACTCAAAAGATCGGAGAGAACGAAGAAAACAATTCGAAAAACATCAAAACCAAATCAAATAACTCTTGCAACATAAAACAATTTCTAACAGTACCAAAATTATGTGAATTTGGCCTTATTAGAAAGTTTAGGTCAAGAGCTTCGATTTGCAAAAAGAATCAACTAAATCGGAGTTACGAAACTCAAGTTATGATCAAACGAAGTTCAAATTCAAATCTGATCTAATTCAAATTTTAAACTTTCAAAAACATGTTTGAGTTGGATTACTGGATAGAGGAGATCGTAACAAAGAAGTAGGCGTTGGTTTCGTTGAATTCTGACTTACGAGCAAAAAGTTGTAGTCGTTTGAAAACTAGGGGCTAATATGTGAATAAAATATTTACAAACGGGTCCCTGGCCGAAAACTAAAATAAAAAGAAAAATCCTATCGAACGAACGTTCGCTACAGAAGCATAAGCGACGAATTCGTCCACTACAGAGGCTTAACTAATGAACGTTCGCTATTTAAGAGAAAATGGTTTAAAAAAACAGACTCGATCTGGTCCATTGGATCCAGATCTGACGGTGGGGGAGGAGCAGGGAGTTACCTCGGCGGCAGAAGTCGCCGGCGACGAGGGAGACGGCGGCGACAGCTCGGGTCCGGCCGGGGCAGCAGCTCCAGTCGTCGAGGAGGGCAACAGAGGGGTCGGGGAGGGGCGGCGCGGCGAGGCGAGGAGGATGGCAGCGTCGGCGGTGTCCGCGGGGACGGGATGGAGCGAGGCGGCGTCGGTGGATCTCGCCGGCGGCAGCGCGTTGCGAGGAGAGGCGAGGCGAGGAGAGAGAGAGAGGCGGGGCCCGGGGCCGGCGCATTTATAGGAGGCGGGGCCTCGGATGCGTGGAGGAGGGGGCAAGGCGAGGCGACGCGAGGAGTCCGAGGCGGGGACGGCGGCCATGTCGGGCAAGGCGGCGGGCGGAGTCCCGCCTGGGAGGACGGGCCCAAGGGCGTCGGGTCAAGCCGTGGCTGGCCGGGTTGGGTGGGTCGGCCCAGCCATGGAAAGGTTTTTAAAACATTTTCCGCATTTAATAAAATAAACAAATACTCATAAACTAAGAATATAACCTAGGCATATAATATATCAAAATTTTCATAAAAAGATTTCCTACATCGTGAACATTTTTTAAACATCAAATAAAATCTACACAAATTCAGATAATTCAAACAGTGCTCCTGCTCTACAAAAATCCAATAAAAATCATTTTAAAAATACCAAAATTAATTCAAATTTATTTCTCTCCAATTTTCCGTTGTAAGGAATCATGTTACCCTATTTTCCATGTATTTTATTTTTGGAGAAAAATAATTTGAATAAAACTCAAATAACTCCAAATTGAAAATAAATTCAAAAGAACTTTGAATTTAATTCTTTGAAACTCCCAACTCATATTTCGTATGTTTTGAAGTCATTTTATCTTCGCTCGTGAAAATCATTGAGTTGCATAAAGTTCCTGGGTTGGAAATATTTTCCAAATGAAATTCAAATATTTTCAACACCCCTTGTCATTTAAATAAATGGAAGAAGTCATGTCATCTTCTCTCCAGGGTTTTGTGGTGAAAAGAATTTGAATTCACGGAGAGCTTAAATGCAAAAATGAAAGTTTGGGAAAGTCCTTTTATTCCCTCTCATTTAACTTTCAAAAAAAATTCGAATTCACTCACTTTCAAACAATCAAACAATCAATCAATCTATTTATTATAACATTCCAAAATTTAGAATTTTGGGATGTTACAAACCTACCACCCTTAAAATGAATCTCGTCCTCGAGATTCGGAGAGGCTAACAAGAAAATAGGTTGGGTTTGGGGTCTTCTCAAAATCCATCGATCGTCTCAAGGGGTCTCGGGTGCTACCACCCTTAGAATCATTGTTACGGTCCCATCAATACTCATATACTCCATCCTTATTCTTGAGAGTGTCAGCCTTCTCAGATTTTTGAAAAATTTCCTCCTCAGGGCTCTTCCGGTAGTGGCTTAACCTTTACCAAAATTCTTCTATCCTTTCATCTTGGTAAGGTTATTCCGAGACTGGGTCTTCTTAGCTGACGGGTCTGGCGCCAATACTAAACAACTATCGATATCTCATGGTGGTCATCAATTTATGGTTTCTCCTGCAGGAAATGGGTCTGGGTCGAACCTCGCCGTATATCCTACGATTGGCAACAGCTGTCGTGTACAAGGAAAAAAAATTCTTATACCATTCTAAGGTTTAAACAGGGTTTTGATCGTCGTCTCTCTACTATAGGTAAGTCACTCAGATTTACCATCACATATAGCAACGCGAATAATAAGAGTAAGTCGGTATGGTGATCAATCCATCCCGCACCCAAATCATTACCTTGTACATGGTTTAGCGAATCTCACATTCTAACACTCGGTCATCCTCACAAGCATTGCAGAATTTCTCTTGTCGACGAACCAAGTTCGGATAAATCCATTGATTCTGCAAGCTAGACAAACATCTATCGTTCCTTCACAACTCTCAGGTTTTGCGTTACTCCTATAAGATCGTCTATCGATAAAATCGTAACTTATTCCAGGGTTTTTCCTTCAGCAAGAGTTTGCTTGCTTCTTGGCGTGTCCCGGGCCTGTGGGTTATGGCCCATCTCATCACTTGTAGTCCTTGAACTTATCCTCGGGCTTCTGATCATTATTCCAACATCCAACTCCCTAGCATCCTAGCATACTAAAAATCCATCCAATTGTATTGTCTCCCTTCCTTCTATTTGCACCAAACTAAGACGTGATTACTCAGACTCATCATGGAGTTTCCATTGATCCATATTTCCAACATCACACCTCCTTTATATCCAATAGTAATTCATCTCTTCATCCTCGTGGGATATCCCACTTACCGAGATAAAAACTTATACTTATGAAGTCCATACTCCACTTCGTGGAACATCATTATCCTTTCCAGGGTCAAGCGTCCTTACAGGAGAATATTGGTCATCTCTGCATGGCACTTCTTCAACTGGGAAACGTGAAACACATAATGAACTCCTGACAGTCCTCGGGTGACTCCAACTTGTTGGCCACTTCTCCCATACGCTCCAAAACTCGGTATGGTCCTACAAATCTCGGGGCTAACTTTCCCTTAACTCCAAATCGTTTAACTCCTCGCAGAGGGGACACACGAAGACATGCTCGCTCCAATTTCATAGACTACCTCCTTGCTTTTGAGTCTGCATAACTCTTCCGCCTCGACTGAGCTATCTTCACCTATCTCGAATCAACTTAACATTCTCTTCGACTCCTTGATCACATTTGGTCCAAGCAACCGACGGTCTCCAACTTCGTCCCACATCAACGGTGTCCGCTCCTTCTCCCATACAAAGCTTCAAAGGGGCCATCTTCAAACCGGCTTGGTAGCTGTTGTTGTATGAGAACTCCGGGTAAGTAGATTATCATCCCTACTAGATCCATAATCTAGCGCACACGCTCTCAACATGTCCTCCGTAATCTGATTGACTCTCTCGGTCTATCCATATGTCTCATGGATGAATGGTCAGATCTTGAACTCTAGCCTAGTACCCCAAGTCTGGTGGAGCTGATTCCAAAACTTTGAGGTAAACTGTGTTCCTCTATCTGATACGATGGTCCTCGAAACTCCATGCAGACATACGATCCTGGTCAAATATATCTTGGCCAACTTCTCACTTGTATAGGTGGTTTTCACTGGGATAAAGTGAGCCACTTTGGTCAAGCGAATCAACTACTACCCAAATAGAATCATATCCCGATCGGGTTCTGGGAAATCCGGTAATGAAATCCATGCCAAGCTTACCCCTCTTCCATTCGGGTATCGGCATAGGTTGTAGTAATCCTGCTGGCTTCTGATGCTCTGCCTTTATTCTCTGGCATACATCACCTACGACTACATACTCCGCAATTTCCTTCTTCATACCAGTCCATCAGAAATGCTCCTTCAAATCCAAATACATCTTGGTGTTTCCAGGGCGAATCAAGTATGGTGAGTCATGAGCCTCCTGAAGTATTAACTTCCTGATCTTTGCCTTATTGGGCACATATACACGGTCCTCGAACCATAAGGTGTCGTGCTCATCCTTACGAAAACCTTCGGCCTTTCCTTTGATCGTCCTCTCTTTTACCTCAGCAATCTCTTTGTCATCCTTCTAAGCTTCACGGATCTTTCCCAACAATATAGACTGAACTTACATTGCTGCAACAAAACCTTTGGGAACAATCTCCAACCGAAGTTCCCTGAGATCCTCGGCTAACTCCTTTGGTAATCCCCCACTTATGAGGGTATTCATCCTGGTGTTCTTTATGGTTGTGTCCTATTTCTCTACAAAGCTTGCATGCACTTTCTCCATATCATTTCCATAAGGCTTCAACTTCGGGACACAAGCCGAGACTTTAGCAGAGTCAACTTAAATTCTTCCCAAACGGTTACTCCTTGCCATCCATTGATGGTTTGTTACATCCTCCACTGTGTAGCAAAGACCTCTTTCAAAGAACGGAAGAGCATCTTTGGGCCATATCCTTTCTCGACTATTGTGTTATTCTACATATGATCTTCCATGTTCTAAATCCATCGATTCTGTCTCCAATTGACTCATTGGTCCAGAAAATACAAGCTCATCTCCATTCGTCCTCTATTGGGTCCATGGGTTTTGGGGTGGGATAAGAGAGATAGAGAGGTATGCACACAATACAAACAAAGTTTTGAAAAGGCAGATTTTATTGTGGCTGTCGGAAAACATCAAACAAATGACAGCTCACAATCGTCGCATCTAACGCAGGTATATAATAGGGGTTTGGGCTTCTAATGGTCAATAAATCTTCAAGGTCATCAAACTCTTCGATTCTTGTTCATGTCTCCGATGGCTTCTTCCGATCATGATTGTCCTTCTCAAGTTCTTTTGCCAGATCATCTCTATTGACGCAAGGTTTCTCATGATGTCCTTTAATATTATGGAGTTGCGTTTCAAACTTCTGGGTTTCAACATCCTTGGCATGAGCCATGGTTCTACTGTCTTTAGTTCCTGACAAATTTCCGGTATCTTGAGGTTTAGCTCCTCCAGCTTGGCTACTTTCAGCTTCTGGTTCCGAGTGCTTCACGAATTTGCCTCCTTGTCAAATATAGCTTCTTGCATATCCATCTTAAACTTCTTGATGTAATACTCCGGATACTGGTGGTACACCAGCTAAGGTTAAAATTTCCTTCTTTGCCGATAGATGCTCCATCAGCCTTCTTCCATCCAATACTTTCATGCATCTGCATGCTTAACTCAGGACGGTGACAATAGCATAAATAGGCGATAACACCATGGTTAGCCGGGTCTATGCCCATGTTACTGCCATGAGCTGTAATTCCATAATTGATCTCTCATGTCTTAGGGTTTCCTGACAAAAATTTTGAGTTCTAATGCTCCATGTTCCAGTCTTTCTTCGATACACCCTGATCTCGGGTATTGACAACTTCCTAAGTCTGACAAGCTCTATCAGAGTAGCCTTCCTAGGTCATACCAATCTGGAAATTCTTCATATCCCTCAAATTCTCCAAGTCTTCGGGGTCTTCGACCATTGTAGTTTCCACTGTTATAATGCACGGTAAAATCTTCTTCATTCCAAAATGGTCTTAGTTGTCCAATATCTTGTACTTCTTGGAGTGATCTCATCAGCCGAATCTTCAAGTGGTCAAAAGGGGAAAGGGGTATGGTCTCACTAAAAGGTAATTTTTGAATAAGCTCAAAAGAGAAGAGAGGTAAAAGATCTTTTTGAAAAAGAAATTTTTAGAGAAAATCCTTCCTATGGGCTTGCCAGTTTCTAGGGTCACGTCCTACAGTCAACATGTGCTCTGATACCATCTTGTAGCGACCCGACCCATATGGGTCAAGTCTCTGTACTTAAGTGTCATCCCTGGATCGGTATGCTAACACACACAGTACTCGAGGATTTATAACAGAGGTAAATCACATGTATAAAAATAACGTAAATGCTATTACCTCAATCCAAATAGCGGAAGTAACAAGGTTGTGGATTCCCATAAACACCAACGGCAAAGTTGAGTGTAGAAATCGTAACCCTAACGTATCACTTACTCGTCGTAAGATCCTGCAACATGAGACATTGCAGTCACAAAGGGTCAGTACATTGAATGTACTGGCAAATTCACACCATAGAGCAATGATGAATAATAACTATCACTACATGCATATTTGGCTGGTGGAAAAGCTCTATGGTTATAATGTTTCTGCGAAAAGCCAATTTTTCCCTACTGCAAAGGAATAAATTTTATTTAACTATCATGGTGGTTGTTAAACATTGAGAATGGTTGATAGCATCCTCTGTAACATCCCAAAATTCTAAATTTTGGAATGTTATAATAAATAGATAGATAGATTGTTTGATTGTTTTAAAGTGAGTGAATTCAATTTTTTTTAAAGTTAAATGAGAGGGAATAAAAGGACTTTCCCAAACTTTCATTTTTGCATTTAAGCTCTCCGTGAATTCAAATTCTTTTCACCACAAAACCCTAGAGAGAAGATGACATGACTTCTTCCATTTATTTAAATGACAAGGGGTGTTGAAAATATTTGAATTTCATTTGGAAAATATTTCCAACCCAGGAACTTTATGCAACTCAATGATTTTCACGAGCGAAGATAAAATGACTTCTTCAAAACATATGAAATATTAGTTGGGAGTTTCAATGAATTAAATTCACAGTTCTTTTGAATTTATTTTCAATTTGGAGTTATTTGAGTTTTATTAAAATTATTTTTCTCCAAAAATAAAATACATGGAAAATAGGGTAACATGATTCCCTACATCAGAAAATTGAAGAGTAATAAATTTGAATTAATTTTGGTATTTTTAAAATGATTTTTATTGGATTTTTGTAGAGCAGGAGCACTGTTTGAATTATCTGAATTTGTGTAGATTTTATTTGATGTTAAAAAAATGTTCACGATGTAGGAAATCTTTTTATGAAATTTTTGATATATTATATGCCTAGGTTGTATTCTTAGTTTATGAGTATTTGTTTATTTTATTCGTCTGGAAAATGTTAAAAAAAACCTTTCCATTGGCCCAGTGACCAACCCGGCCAGGCCAGCCCGGCCAGCTTGGCGCCCGTCCTCAAGGCGGGACTCCGCCCGCCGCCAAGACCGACATGGCGCCGTCCCGCCTCGGACTCCTCGCGCCGCTTCGCCTTGCCCCCTCCTCCACGCATCCGAGGCCCCGCCTCCTATAAATGCGCCGGCCTCGGGCCCCGCCTCTCTCTATCTCCTCGCCTCGCCTCTCAACGCCGCGGCGAGATCCATGCCGCCTCGCTCGTCCCGTCCCGGAGACCTGGCAAGCCGCCATCCTCCTCGCCTCGCCGCGCCGCTCCTCGCCGACCCCTCCGTTGCCCTCCTCGACGACTGGAGCTGCTGCCCCGGCCGGACCCGAGCTGCCGCCGCCGTCTCCCTCGTCACCGGTGACTTCCGCCGCTGCGGTAACTCCCCGCTCCTCCCCCACCGTCAGATCTGGATCCAATGGACCAGATCGATTCTGTTTTTTTAAACCGTTTTCTGCTAAATAGCGAACGTTCATTAGTTAAGCCTCAGAGTGGATTTAATTCGCCGCTTATAAGCTTCAGATGTAACGCTCGCTTCGATAGGATTTTTCTTTTTATTTTAGTTTTCGGCCAGGGACCCGTTTGTAAATATTTTATTCACATATTAGCCCCTAGTTTTCAAACGACTACAACTTTTTGCTCGTAAGTCGGAATTCAACGAAACCAACGCCTACTTCTTCGTTACGATCTCCTCTATCCAGTAATCCAACTCAAAGATGTTTTTGAAAGTTTAAAATTTGAATTAGATTATATTTGAATTTGAACTTCATTTGATCATAACTTGAGTTTCGTAACTCCGATTTAGTTGATTCTTTTTGCAAATCGAAGCTCTTGACCTAAACTTTCTGATAATGCCAAATTCACATAATTTTGGTACTGTTAGAATTTTTTTATGTTGCAAGATTTATTTGATTTGGTTTTGATGTTTTTCGAATTGTTTTCTTCGTTCTCTCCGATCTTTTGAGGGATTGCTTATGTGTTGTTACTATTGCTTGCTTACGATAGATTGACCAGAGTGTGACGAGTAGAGCTATCAAGAGTTTTGAGTGCGAATCATCTTCATCAACATTGCAGGCAAGTTCACACTTTGATCATATCCCTTTTCATACCCAGTTTTTATGCATTAGTTTCAACTCTCAAACATTGCATGAGTAGGATTGATAACATGTGGGTATTGGGAAGTAGTTGATGAGATAGGAACCTATTGCCCTGCATTCAAACCTTGGGAGTTACTATTACGTCGCTTATATTGCTATGCTATGCTCGTAGACGTGAATTGGGTTTTGAGAGTATTCATGACAGTTGTGAGATTGTTAATTAATGGTTTACTTAAGGTGGCAACTTAAACACACATCTGGGTGGATTGAGGTACTGGTTATTCCAGGATCGCTTTGTCTAGGCACTGCAGACCAGATTGCCTGTTTTTTTATGGACCGCCACCCAGGCTCAAAGGGATCATGAGATTATTCATACTAGAAACTTCCGTGTGCAGCCACATGCTATTATGGGCTCTAGCATAGCTGATTAAGTCGTGTGAACTCTTACAGTGGTAGACTAGCAGATGTAGGGGAAAGTAGGTGTACCGGTCTACCCATCGTAAGGTGCTAGCGCTTCTGAAAGACTATGTCTCGGTCATCCGTTTCTCAAACACCATGTAGTGCGAGAATCCCAACGGAGGAGATCGAGTCTTGTGGGGAAAAGTGCACAAACCTCTGCAGAGTGTACAAACTAATCATGATTAGCCGTGTCCCCGGTTATGGACATCTTGAGTATCTAGTTCTTGGATTATCATGTTGATCTCATCACGTTACTTAATATAATTTGTTTGGGTTTAATGATGATGCTTAATTGGGATTGAGGATGCTGTCAACCATTCTCAGTGTTTAACAACCACCATGATAGTTAAATAAAATTTATTCCTTTGCAGTAAGAAAAAATTGGCTTTTCGCAAAAACATTATAACCATAGAGCTTTTCCACCAGCCAAATATGCATGTAGTGATAGTTATTATTCATCATTGCTCTATGGTGTGAATTTGCCAGTACATTCAATGTACTGACCCTTTGTGGCTGCAACATCTCATGTTGCAGGATCTTACGACGAGTAAGTGATACGTTAGGGTTACGATTTCTACACTCAACTTTGTCGTTGGTGTTTATGGGAATCCACAACCTTGTTACTTCCGCTATTTGGATTGAGGTAATAGCATTTACGTTATTTTTATACATGTGATTTGCCTCTGTTATAAATCCTCGAGTACTGTGTGTGTCAGCATACCGATCCAGGGATGACACTTAAGAACAAAGACTTGACCCATATGGGTCGGGTCGCTACATCAATAATCTAGTTCACATTACTATGTGATTAACACCCAAAGAGTACTAAGGTGTGATCATGTTTTGCTTGTGAGAGAATTTTAGTCAACAGGTCTGCCATATTCAGATATGTATGTATTTTGCAAATTTCTATGTCTACAATGCTCTGCACGGAGCTACTTTAGCTAATTGCTCTCACTTTCAATATGTATCTAGATGAAGACTTAGAGTCATCTGGATCAGTGCCAAAACTTGTATCGACGTAACCCTTTTACTTACCTAACCTTTTGTCACCTCCATAATCGAGAAACATATCCTTATTCCACTAAGGATAATTTTGACCGATGTCCAAAGGATCTACTCCTAGATCACTATTGTACTCCTTGCCAAAATCAAGGTACGGTATACAATAGATCCGGTACATAGCATGGCATACTTTATAGAACCTATGGCTCAGGGCATAGGGAATGACTTTCATTCTCTTTCTATCTTCTCGCCGTGGTCGGGCTTTGAGTCTTACTCAATTTCACACCTTGTAACACGTGCAAGAACTCTTTCTTTGACTGCTCCATTTTGAACTACTTCAATATCTTGTCAAGGTATGTACTCATTGAAAAAACTTATCAGGCGTATTTGATCTGTCTCTATAGATCTTGATGCTCAATATGTAAGCAGCTTCACCGAGGTCTTTCTTTGAAAACTCCTTTCAAACACTCCTTTATGCTTTGCAGAATAATTCTACATTATTTTCGATCAACAATATGTCATTCACATATACTTATCAGAAATGTTGTAGTGCTCCCACTCACTTTCTTGTAAATACAGGCTTCACCGCAAGTCTGTATAAAACTATATGTTTTGATCAACTCATCAAAGCGTATATTCCAACTCCGAGATGCTTGCACCAGTCCTTAGATGGATCGCTGGAGCTTGCACATTTTGTTAACACCTTTAGGACCGACAAAACCTTCTGGTTGCATCATATACAACTCTTCTTTAATAAATCCATTAAGGAATGCAGTTTGTTTATCCATTTGCCAGATTTCATAAAATGCGGCAATTGCTAACATGATTCGGACAGACTTAAGCATAGATACGAGTGAGAAACTCTCATCGTAGTCAACACCTTGAAATTGTCGAAAACCTTTTGCGACAATTCGAGCTTTGTAGATAGTAACACTACTATCAGCGTCCGTCTTCCTCTTGAAGATCCATTTAATCTCAATGGCTCGCCGATCATTTGGGCAAGTCAATCAAAGTCCATACTTTGTTCTCATACATGGATCCCATCTCAGATTTCATGGCCTCAAACCATTTTTATGAATCTGGGCTCATCATCGCTTCCTCATAGTTCGTAGGTTCGTCATGGTCAAGTAACATGACCTCCGAATAGGATTACTGTACCACTCACAGTGCGGATCTCACTCTGGTTGACCTACGAGGTTCGGTAGTAACTTGATCTGAAGTTACATGATCATCATCATTAGCTTCCTCACTAATTGGTGTAGGAGTCACAGGAATAGATTTCTGTGATGAACTACTTTCCAACAAGGGAGCAGGTATAGTTACCTCATCAAGTCCTACTTTCCTCCCACTCACTTCTTTCGAGAGAAACTCCTTCTCTAGAAAGGATCCATTCTTAGGAACGAATATCTTGCCTTCGGATCTGTGATAGAAGGTGTACCCAATTGTCTCCTTTGGGTATCCTATGAAGACACATTTCTCCGATTTGGGTTTGAGCTTATCAGGATGAAACTTTTTCCTATAAGCATCGCAACCCCAAACTTTAAGAAACAACAACTTTGGTTTCTTGCCAAACCACAGTTCAAATGGTGTCGTCTAAACGGATTTAGATGGTGCCCCTTTTTTTACGTGAATGCAGCTGTCTCTAATGCATAACCCCAAAACTATAGTGCTAAATCGGTAAGAAACATCATAGATTGTACTATATCCAATAAAGTACGGTTATGACGTTCGGACACACCATTATGCTGTGGTGTTCCAGGTGGCATGAGTTTGTGAAACTATTCCACATTGTTTTAATTGAAGACCAAACTCGTAACTCAAATATTCTCTTCCACGATCATATCGTAGAAACTTTTATTTTCTTGTTACGATGATTCTCCACTTTACTCTGAAATTCTTTGAACCTTTTCAAATGTTTCAGACTTGTGTTTCATCAAGTAGGTATACCCATATCTGCTCAAATCATCTGTGAAGGTCAGAAAATAATGATACTTGCCGTGAGCCTCAACACTCATCGGATCGCTTACATCAGTATGTATTATTTCCAATAAGTCAGTTGCTCGATCCATTGTTTCGGAGAATGGAATCTTAGTCATCTTGCCCATGAGGCATGGTTCGCAAGCATCAAGTGATTCATAATCAAGTGATTCCAAAAGCCCATCAGCATGGAGTTTCTTCATGCGCTTTACACCAATATGACCTAAACGGCAGTGCCACAAATAAGTTGCACTATCATTATTAACTTTGCATCTTTTTGGTTTCAATATTATGAATATATGTATCACTAAGATCGAGATCCAACAAACCATTTTCGTTGGTGTGTATGACCATAGAAGGTTTTATTCATGTAAATAGAACAACAATTGTTCTCTAACTTAAATAAATAACCATATTGCAATAAACATGATCAAATCATATTCATGCTCAACGCAAATACCAAATAACACTTATTTAGGTTCAACACTAATTCCGAAAGTATAGGGAGTGTGCGATGATGATCATATCAATCTTGGAACTACTTCCAACACACATCGTCACTTCACCCTTAACTAGTCTCTGTTTATTCTGCAACTCCCGTTTCGAGTTACTAATCTTAGCAACTTAACTAGTATCAAATACTGAGGGGTTGCTATAAACACTAGTAAAGTACACATCAATAACATGTATATTAAATATACCTTTGTTCACTTTGCCATCCTTCTTATCCGCCAAATACTTGGGGCAGTTCCGCTTCCAGTGACCAGTCCCTTTGCAGTAGAAGCACTTAGTCTCAGGCTTAGGTCCAGACTTGGGCTTCTTCACTTGAGCAGCAACTTGCTTGCCGTTCTTCTTGAAGTTCCCCATCTTCCATTTGTCCTTTTTCTTGAAACTAGTGATCTTGTCAACCATCAACACTTGACGCTCTTTCTTGATTTCTACCTTCATCGATTTCAGTATCGCGAAGAGCTCATGAATTACTTTCGTCATCCCTTGCATACTATAGTTCATCACGAAGTTCTAGTAACTTGGTGATAGTGACTAGAGAACTCTGTCAATCACTGTCTTATCTAGAAGATTAACTCCCACTTGATTCAAGTGATTGTAGTACTCAGACATTCTGAGCACATGCTCACTAGCTGAGCAATTCTCCTCCATCTTGTAGGAAAAGTACCGCCGAGGTCTCATACCTCTCGACACGGGCATGAGTATGAAATACCAATTTCAACTCTTGGAACATCTTATATGCTCCGTGGCGTTCAAAACATTTTTGAAGTCCCGGTTCTAAGCCATAAAGCATGGTGCACTAAACTATCAATTAGTTATCATACCGAGCTTTGTCAAAACGTTCATAACGTCTGCATCTGCTCCTATAATAGTTCTGTCACCTAGCGGTGCATCAAGGACATAATTTTTCTGTGCAGCAATGAGGATATCCTCAGATCATGGAGCTAGTCCGCATCTTTGCTACTAACATCTTTCAACTTATTTTTCTCTAGGAACATATATAAAACATAGGGAAGCAACAACGCGAGCTATTGATCTACAACATAGATATGCTAATACTACCAGGACTAAGTTCATGATAAATTAAAGTTCAATTAATCATATTACTTAAGAACTCCCACTTAGATAGACATCCCTCTAATCCTCTAAGTGATCACGTGATCCATATCAACTAAACCATGTCCGATCATCACGTGAGATGGAGTAGTTTCATGGTGAACATCACTATGTTGATCATATCTACTATATGATTCACGCCGACCTTTCGGTCTCAAAGGTTCCGAGGCCATATCTGTTATATGCTAGGCTCGTCAAGTTTAACCTGAGTATTCCGCATGTGCAACTGTTTTTCACCCGTTGTATTTGAACGTAGAGCCTATCACACCCGATCATTGATGTCTACTACGCAACCTTCTTCTTGTAGACGTTGTTGGGCCTCCAAGTGCAGAGGTTTGTAGGACAATAGCAAATTTCCCTCAAGTGGATGACCTAAGGTTTATCAATCCGTGGGAGGCGTAGGATGAAGATGGTCTCTCGCAAAACAACCCCGCAACCAAATAACAAAGAGTCTCTTGTGTCCCCAACACACCCAATACAATGGTAAATTGTATAGGTGCACTAGTTCGCCAAGAGATGGTGATACAAGTGCAATATGGATGGTAGATATAGGTTTTTGTAATCTGAAAATATAAAACAGCAATGTAACGAACGGTAACAAAGGAGCGTAAACGGTATTGCAATGCGTTGAAACAAGGCCTAGGGTTCATACTTTCACTAGTGCAAGTTCTCTCAACAATAATAACATAGTTGGATCATATAACTATCCTCAACATGCAACAAAGAGTCACTCCAAAGTCACTAATAGTGGAGAACAAACGAAGAGATTATGGTAGGGTACGAAACCACCTCAAAGTTATTCTTTACAATCAATCCGCTGGGCTATTCCTATAAGTGTCACAAACAGCCCTAGAGTTCGTACTAGAATAACACCTTAAGATACAAATCAACCAAAACCCTAATGTCACCTAGATACTCCAATGTCACCTCAAGTATCCGTGGGCATGATTATACGATATGCATCACACAATCTCAATTCATCTATTCATACCAACACATAGAACCTCAAAGAGTGCCCCAAAGTTTCTACCGGAGAATCACGACGAAAACGCAGCCAACCCCTATGCATAGGTTCATGGGCGGAACCCGCAAGTTGATCACCAAAACATACATCAAGTGAATCACGTGATATCCCATTGTCACCACATATACGCACGGAAAGACATACATCAAGTGTTCTCAAATCTTTAAAGACTCAATCCGATAAGATTACTTCAAGGGGAAAACTCAATTCATTACAAGAGAGTAGAGGGGGAGAAGAAACATAAGATCCAACTATAATAGCAAAGCTCGCGATACATCAAGATCGTACAAATCAAGAACATGAGAGAGAGAGAGAGATCAAACACATAGCTACTGGTACATACCCTCAACCCCGAGGGTGAACTACTCCCTCCTCGTCATGGAGAGCGACGGGATGATGAAGATGGCCACAGGTGAGGGTTCCCCCCTCCGGCAGGGTGCCGGAACGGGTCTAGATTGGTTTTTGGTGGCTACAGAGGCTTGCGGCGGCGGAACTCCCGATCTATTCTCCGTTCTGGAAGTTTTAGGATACGTAGGTATATATGAGTGAAAGAAGTACGTCGGTGGACGAAGGGGGCCACGAGGTGGGGGCGCACCCTAGGGGAGCGCCCTCCACCCTCGTGGGCACCTCCTTCTTTCCCGACGTGCACTCCAAGCTTTTCCGGTAGCTTTCCTTCCAAAAATAACTTCTCCAGTTGATTTTGTTCCGTTTCGACTCCGTTTGATATTCCTTTTCTTCGAAACACTAAAATAGGCAAAAAACAGCAAATCTGGGCTGGGCCTCCGGTTAATAGGTTAGTCCCAAAAATAATATAAAAGTGGATGATAAAGCCCAAAATCGTTTAAAACAGTAGATAATATAGCATGGAGCAATCAAACATTATAGATACGTTGGAGACGTATCAAGCATCCCCAAGCTTAATTCCCGTCATTCTCGAGTAGGTAAATGATAAAAAGATAATTTTTGATGTGGAATGCTAGTTGGCATAATTTCATTGTAATTCTTCTTAATTGTGATATGAATATTCAGATCCGAAAGATTCAAGACAAAAGTTCATATTGACATAAAAATAATAATACTTCAAGCATTCTAACTAAGCAATTATGTCCTCTCAAAATAACATGGCCAGAGAAAGTTCATCCCTACAAAATCATATAGTTTAGTCATGCTCCATTTTCGTCACAGAAGAATGCTCTCATCATGCACAACCCCGATGAAAAGCCAAGCAATTGTTTCATACTTTAGTAATCTCAAACTTATAAACCCTCACACAATACATGAGCGCGAGCCATGGACATAGCACTATGGGTGGAATAGAATATGATGATGGGGGTTATGTGGAGAAGACAAAAAAGGAGAAGATCTCACATCAACGAGGCTAATCAATGGGCTATGGAGATGCCCATCGATTGATGTTAATGCAAGGAGTAGGGATTGCCATGCAATGGATGCACTAGAGCTATAAATGTATGGAAGCTCAACAAAAGAAACTAAGTGGGTGTGCATCCAACTTGCTTGCTCACGAACACCTAGGGCACTTGAGGAGGCCCGTTGTTGGAATATACAAGCCAAGTTCTATAATGAAAAATTCCCACTAGTATATGAAAGTGACAAAACAAGAGACTCTCTATCATGAAGATTATGGTGCTACTTTGAAGCACAAGTGTGGTAAAGGATAGTAACATTGTCCCTTCTCTCTTTTTCTCTCATTTTTTTGGGCATTCTCTCTCTTTTTTATGGCCTTTCTCTCTTTTTTTGGGCCTTCTCTTTTTTCGTTTCTCTCTCTTTTTTACTTTTTACCTCACTTGGGACAATGCTCTAGAAAATGATGATCATCACACTTCTATTTATTTACAACTCAATGATTACAACTCGATAATAGAACAAAGTATGACTCTATATGAATGCCTCCGGCGGTGTACCGGGATATGCAATGAATCAAGAGTGACATGTATGAAAGAATTATGAATGGTGGCTTTGCCACAAATACTACGTCAACTACATGATCATGCTAAGCAATATGACAATGATGTATGTGTCATGATGAATAGTATGGTGGAAAGTTGCATGGCAATATATCTCGGAATGGCTATGGAAATGCCATAATAGGTAGGTATGGTGGCTGTTTTGAGGAAGATATAAGGATGTTTATGTGTGAAAGATCATATCGTATCACGGGGTTTGGATGCACCGGCGGAGTTTGCACCAACTCTCAATGTGAGAAAGGGCAATGCACGGTACCGAAGAGGCTAGCAATGATGGAAGGGTGAGAGTGCGTATAATCCATGGACTCAACATTAGTCATAAAGAACTCACATACTTATTGTAAAAATCTACAAGTCATCAAAAACCAAGCACTACGCGCATGCTCCTAGGGGGATAGATTGGTAGGAAAAGACCATCGTCATTCCCCGACCGGCCACTCATAAGGAGGACAATCAAAGAACACCTCATGTTTCAAATTTGTTACATAACGTTTACCATACGTGCATGCTACAGGGACTTGCAAACTTCAAACAAGTATTTCTCAAATTCACAACTACTCAACTAGCACAACTTTAATATCACTACTTCCATATCTCAAACCAATCATCAAGCATCAAACTTCTCTTAGTGTTCAACACACTCATAAGAAAGTTTTTACTATTCTTGAATACCTAGCATATTAGGATTAAGCAAATTACCATGTTGTTTAAGACTCTCAAAATAATCTAAGTGAAGCATGAGAGACCAAAAGTTTCTATAAAACAAATCCACCACCGTGATCTAAAAGATATAAGTGAAGCACTAGAGCAAACGACAAACTACTCCGAAAGATATAAGTTAAGATCAATGAGTAGTCGAATAATTATGCAGCTATGTGAAGACTATCCCATTTAATAATTTCAGATCTTGATACTTTATTCAAACAGCAAGCAAAGCTAAATAAAATAAAATGACGCTCCAAGCAAAACACATATCATGTGGTGAATAAAAATATAGCTCCAAGTAAAGTTACTGATGAACGAAGACGAAAGAGGGGATGCCTACCGGGGCATCCCCAAGCTTAGACGCTTGGTGATCCTTGAATATTAACTTGGGGTGCCTTGGGCATCCCCAAGCTTATGATCTTTCCACTCCTTATTCCATAGTCCATCGAAGCTTTACCCAAAACTTGAAAACTTCACAACACAAAACTTAACAGAAAACTCGTAAGCTCCGTTAGCGAAAGAAAACAAAACACCACTTCAAGGTACTGTAATGAACTCATTCTTTATTTATATTGGTGTTAAACCTACTGTATTACAACTTCTCTATGGTTTATAAACTATTTTACTAGCCATAGAGTCATCAAAATAAGCAAACAACACAATGAAAACAGAATCTGTCAAAAACAGAACAGTCTGTAGTAATATGTAACTAACGCAAACTTATGGAACTCCAAAAATTCTAAAATATATTGTTGGGCCTGAGGGATTTGTCTAGTAATCATCTGCAAAATGAATCAACTAAATAGCACTTTCCAGTAAAAAGTTCTAGCTAATCTCGTGAGCGCTAAAGTTTCTGTTTTTTACAGCATGATCATAAAGACTTCACCCAAGTCTTCCCAAAGGTTCTACTTGGCACAAACACTAATTAAAACATAAAACCACATCTAAACAGAAGCTGGATGGATTATTCATTCCTAAACAGAACCAAAAAGCAAGAAACAAAAATAAAGTTGGGTTGCCTCCCAACAAGCGCTATCGTTTAACGCCCCTAGCTAGGCATGATGATTTCAATGATGCTCGCATAAAAGATAAGAATTGAAGCATAAAGAGAGCATCATGAAGAATATGAATAGCACACTTAAGTCTAACCCACTTCCTATGCATAGGGATTTTGTGAGCAAACAACTTATGGGAACAATAATCAACTAGCATAGGAAGGCAAAACAAGCAGAACATCAAAACTTTAAGCACATAGAGAGGAAACTTGATATTCTTGCAATTCGTACAAGCATACATTCCTCCCTCATAATAATTTTCATTAGCATCATGAATGAATTCAACAATATAACCAGCACCTAAAGCATTCTTTTCATGATCTACAAGCATAGAAAATTTACTACTCTCCACATAAGCAAAATTCTTCTCATGAATAGTAGTGGGAGCAAACTCAACAAAATAACTATCATCTGATTGAGAATTAAGATCAAGATGACAAGTTTCATGGTTATCATTATTCTTTAAAGCATACGTGTCATCACAATAATCATCATAGATAGAAGGCATGCTTTCATCATAGTAAATTTGCTCATCAAAACTTGGGGGAAAAAACATATCATCTTCATCAAACATAGCTTCCCCAAGCTTGTGGCTTTGCATATCATTAGCATGACGGATATTCAAAGAATTTGTACTAACAACATTGCAATCATGCTCATCATTCAAATATTTAGTGCCAAGCATTCTAATGCATTCTTCTTCTAGCACTTGAGGACAATTTTATCGGAATCCTTATTTTCACGAAAGACATTTAAAAGATGAAGCATATGTGGCTACCTTAATTCCATTTTTTTTGTAGTTTTATTTTATAGACTAAACTAGTGCTAAAACAAGAAACAAAAAGACTCGATTGCAAGATCTAAATATATACCTTCAAGCACTCACCTCCCCGACAACGGCGCCAGAAAAGAGCTTAGTTGACGGGGTGTGACTTACCTAGCCTCCCCGGCAACGGCGCCAGAAAAGAGCTTGATGTCTACTACGCAACCTTATTCTTATAGACGTTGTTGGGCCTCCAAGTGCAGAGGTTTGTAGGACAGTAGCAAATTTCCCTCAAGTGGATGACCTAAGGTTTATCAATCCGTGGGAGGCTTAGGATGAAGATGGTCTCTCTCAAACAACCTCGCAACCAAATAACAAAGAGTCTCTTGTGTCCCCAACACACCCAATACAATGGTAAATTGTATAGGTGCACTAGTTCGCGAAGAGATGGTGATACAAGTGCAATATGGATGGTAGATATAGGTTTTTGTAATCTGAAAATATAAAAACAGCAAGGTAACTAACAGTAACAAAGGAGTTTAAACGGTATTGCAATGCGTTTAAACAAGGCCTAGGGTTCATACTTTCACTAGTGCAAGTTCTCTCAACAATAATAACATAGTTGGATCATATAACTATCCCTCAACATGCAACAAAGAGTCACTCCAAAGTCACTAATAGCGGAGAACAAACGAAGAGATTATGATAGGGTACGAAACCACCTCAAAGTTATTCTTTCCAATCAATCCGTTGGGCTATTCCTATAAGTGTCACAAACAGCCCTAGAGTTCGTACTAGAATAACACCTTAAGATACAAATCAACCAAAACCCTAATGTCACCTAGATACTCTAATGTCACCTCAAGTATCCGTGGGCATGATTATACGATATGCATCACACAATCTCAATTCATCTATTCAAACCAACACATAGAACCTCAAAGAGTGCCCCAAAGTTTCTACCGGAGAATCACGACGAAAACGTGTGCCAACCCCTATGCATAGGTTCATGGGCGGAACCCGCAAGTTGATCACCAAAACATACATCAAGTGAATCACGTGATATCCCATTGTCACCACAGATACGCATGCGGCAAGACATACATCAAGTGTTCTCAAATCTTTAAAGACTCAATTCGATAAGATTACTTCAAGGGAAAACTCAATTCATTACAAGAGAGTAGAGGGGAGAAGAAACATAAGATCCAACTATAATAGCAAAGCTCATGATACATCTAGATCGTGCCAAATCAAGAACATGAGAGAGAGAGAGATCAAACACATAGCTATCGGGTACATACCCTCAAATTCGAGGGTGAACTACTCCCTCCTCGTCATGGAGAGCGACAGGATGATGAAGATGGCCACAGGTGAGGGTTCCCCCCTCCGGCAGGGTGCCAGAATGGGTCTAGATTGGTTTTTGATGGCTACAGAGGCTTGCGGGGGTGGAACTCCCGATCTATTCTCCGTTCTGGAAGTTTTAGGATACGTAGGTATATATGAGTGAAAGAAGTACGTCGGTGGACCGAAGGGGGGGTGCACAAGGCAGGGGGCGCGCCCTAGGGGGCGCCCTGCACCCTCGTGGGCACCTCCCTTCTTTCTTGACGTGCACTCCAAGCATTTTCGGTAGCTTTCCTTCCAAAAATAACTTCTCGAGTTGATTTCGTTCCGTTTCGACTCCGTTTGATATTCCTTTTCTTCGAAACACTGAAATAGGCAAAAAACAGCAAATCTGGGCTGGGCCTCCGGTTAATAGGTTAGTCCCAAAAATAATATAGAAGTGGATAATAAATCCCAAAATCATTTAAAACAGTAGATAATATAGCATGGAGCAATCAAAAATTATAGATACGTTGGAGACGTATCAATCATCACGTGGTGTCTCAGCACGAAGAACTTTCGCAACGGTGCATACTCAGGGAGAACACTTATACCTTGATAATTTAGTGAGAGATCATCTTATAAGGCTACCGTCAAACTAAGCAAAATAAGATGTATAAAAGATAAACATCACATGCAATCAAAATATGTGACATGATATGGCCATGATCATCTTGCGCCTTTGATCTCCATCTCCAAAGTACCGTCATGATCTCTATTGTTACCGGCATGACACCATGATCTCCATCATCTTGATCTCTATCAACTTGTCGCCACATGATCGTCTCACCAACTACTGCTCTTGCAGCTATTGCTATCGCATAGCGATAAAGTAAAGCAATTATTTGGCACTTGCATCTTATGCAATAAAGAGACAACCATAAGGCTTCTGCCAGTTGCCGATAACTTCATCAAAACATGATCATCTTATACAACAACTTGTATCTCATCAAGTCTTGACCATATCACATCACAACATGCCCTGCAAAACCAAGTTAGACGTCCTCTACTTTGTTGTTGCAAGTTTTACGTGGCTGCTACGGGCTGAGCAAGAACCATTCTTACTTACGCATCAAAACCACAATGATAGTTTGTCAAGTTGGTGCTGTTTTAACCTTCACAAGGACCGGGCGTAGCCACACTCAGTTCAACTAAAATTGGAGAAACTGACACCCGCCAGCCACCTGTGTGCAAAGCACGTCGGTAGAACCAGTCTCGCGTAAGCGTACGCGTAATGTCGGTCCGGGCCGTTTCATCCAACAATACCGCCGAACCAAAGTATGACATGATGGTAAGCAGTATGACTTATATCGCTCACAACTCACTTGTGTTTTATTCGTGTATATAACATCTACGCATAAAACCAGGCTCGGATGCCACTGTTGAGGAACGTAGTAATTTCAAAAAAAATCCTACGCACATGCAAGATCATGGTGATGCATAGCAACGAGAGGGGAGAGTGTGTCTACATACCCTCGTACACCGAAAGCGGAAGCGTTAGCACAATGCGGTTGATGTAGTAGTACGTCTTCACGATCCTACCGATGAAGTACCGAACGCACGGTACCTCCGAGTTCAGCACACGTTCAGCTCGATGACGTCCCTTGAACTCCGATCCAGCCGAGCTTTGAGGGAGAGTTCCGTCAGCACGACGACATGGTGACGATGATGATGTTCTACCGACGCAGTGCTTTGCCTAAGCACCGCTACGATATTATCGAGGTGGATTATGGTGGAGGGGGGCACCGCACACGGCTAAGAGATCAAGAGATCAATTGTTGTGTCTTCAAGTGGTGCCCCCTCCCCGTATATAAAGGATTGGAGGAGGGGGAGGGCCGGCCCTCTCTATGGCGCGCCCTAGGAGGAGTCCTACTCCCACCGGGAGTAGGATTCCCCCCCTTCCAAGTAGTAGGAGTAGGAGTCCAGGAAAGGGAGAGAGAAGAGAAGGAAGGAGGGGCGCAGCCCTCCCCTAGTCCACCCGGACTAGCCTTGAGGGCGCGCCCAGCCTCTCCTCTCTCTTTCCCTAAAGCCCAATAAGGCCCATATACTCCCCGGCGAATTCTCGTAACTCTCCTAAGACAATCAAAAATACACGAATCACTCGGAACCTTTCCGATGTCCGAATATAGTCGTCCAATATATCGATCTTTACGTCTCGACCATTTCGAGACTCCTTGTCATGTCCCCGATCTCATCCGGGACTCCGAACTACCTTCGGTACATCAAAACACATAAACTCATAATATAACCGTTATCGAACTTTCGTGCGGACCCTACGGGTTCGAGAACAATGTAGACATGACCGAGACACGTCTCTGGTCAATAACCAATAGCGGAACCTGGATGCTCATATTGGCTCCCACATATTCTACGAAGATCTTTATCAGTCAAACCGCATAACAACATATGGTGTACCCTTTGTCATCGGTATGTTACTTGCCCGAGATTCGATCGTCGGTATCTCAATACCTAGTTCAATCTCGTTACCGACAAGTCTCTTTACTCGTTCCGTAATACATCATCCCGCAACTAACTCATTAGTTACAATGCTTGCAAGGCTTATAGTGATGTGCATTATTGAGTGGGCCCAGAGATACCTCTCCGACAATCGGAGTGACAAATCCTAATCTCGAAATACGCCAACCCAACAAGTACCTTCGGAGACACCTGTAGAGCACCTTTATAATCACCCAGTTACGTTGTGATGTTTGGTAGCACACAAAGTGTTCCTCCGGTAAACGGAAGTTGCATAATCTCATAGTCATAGGAACATGTGTAAGTCATGAAGAAAGCAATAGTAGAATACTCAACGATCATGTGCTAAGCTAGCGGACTGGGTCGAGTCAATCACATCATTCTCCTAATGATGTGACCCCGTTAATCAAATGACAACTCATGTCAATGGCTAGGAAACATAACCATCTTTGATCAACGAGCTAGTCAAGTAGAGGCATACTAGTGACACTTTGTTTGTCTATGTATTCACACAAGTATTATGTTTCCGGTTAATACAATTCTAGCATGAATAATAAACATTTATCATGAAATAAGGAAATAAATAATAACTTTATTATTGCCTCTAGGGCATATTTCCTTCAGTTTATCATCTAGAGCTACATAACTTTCAGGCATCCTTGACTCTTTACCCTCATCAGGATCCAGCAGGTCTATTTCTTGTCTAATCTCCAAAGAATCCAATACATCTACGCAACCAAACACAACTGAACTTAGGTAAACCGTCAAGTCCAATGATCGCAATGAACAACTAAATCCAGAACTCTCCACCAACATTCTAATGTCACGCGGAAGAAACGGAAGTCAGCACATACATGCCCTTCAAGTAATTGAATCCAAAGGGTCGAATCGAGGGTGAAACTAACCTGCAACTACTAGAGAACATACACGTACGAAATAAGGGTTAATTATCCTTTTGCCCTCAGTGGTGTCCATGTGCTCAGTTTTGCCCTCAAAGCGAATTGTGCTGGCTTTTGCCCCTAGTCCATGCGCAGCTACTATGACGAGGCCAAACGGCCAGATTTTAGTCCATTCCATTCGCCGGTGCTAGTGGTTGTGGGTCCGGAGCATACACGTGGGACCGCGTGGACATGGGTCCGGAGCTGACATGTGGGCCCGTGCAACAAAATCCCCAAATCATTCGTAGGGTTCTAGCCGGCCAAATCGACGCCCACTCGCCCATCCGCCGCTGCCGTCCCCGCACCGCCGCCACTCAAGGCCAAGAGCCAAAGACTGCCCGCCACCACCAGACGGCCTGCTCCGCCATCGTCCCGCTGGCCGATGCTCCACCGCTACCTGCTCCGCCCGCCACCTTCCTGCGACGCCATGGGTGGGGCGCCCGCCACCTGCTCGACCCGTGGTGCAGCCTCCTTCCGTGCGCCCGGCCGGAGCGCTCGAAGGTGGGGGGCCGGTGGGGCTGTTTGAACTAGGAGGAAAAACCCCAGGGCGAAATGGCGAGCAGCGGCTACCCCGGAGTATTTCGCAAGGCAGGCATCGGGCCGGAGATCCGCCAAGGCCCACGAATCGGGTTCCCGAGGGTAAGTCACGCCTCTGCTTAGATTGAGCTTAGTTGTGCATTTGAACAGTCGATTCGAGTAGGTTTGCCCGATTAGTGTGCTGATTGCGTCTCTGTTTTTTGTGGGTTAGGATGGAGTTGCGTTTGCTTTCTTGGTGCAACTTAGAAGGGACCGGTACATGTTCAATGCAAAGAATAAGAAGAAATTCCAAGGAGGTTTCGATTATCGGTTGCCAATGGCTAGTAATTGGAGATTCAGACAATTTGGGGAGGTAATTTGTAGCCAATATCCTTGGGGTTTGCTTGATGAAGTGGTATACAAATACTATGATGGGGAAAAGAAATGGGTAACAGTTAGTAATGATGAAGAGCTGGCTACCAAGTTTGCTAGGCATAAAGAGAAAGAGAATTTTCATGTGAGGCTACAAATTGATGTGCTTGAGCAGGCATTTGGACCTAGGATGGCGGGTGCAACATCTCGGGGAGAACCAAGTCGTCAGAATGGCATCTCTAGCGAGAACAGTTCAGTTAATGCTGCAATGACGTGGTGGTTCGACAAGCGTGGGCAACGGTGAGGGTCCCCTTGAAGTGGAGCCTGATGACTACAATTCTGGGGTTGATGAAGTGAAGCTATATTTGTTGGGGAACGTAGTATTTCAAAAAAATTCCTACGATCATGCAAGATCTATCTAGGAGAAGCATAGCAACGAGTGGGGAGAGTGTGTCCATGTACCCTCGTAGACCGAAAGCGGAAGCGTTTAATAACGCGGTTGATGTAGTCGAACGTCTTCGCGATCCAACCGATCCAAGTACTGAACGCACGGCACCTCCGTGATTTGCACACGTTCAGCTCAGTGACGTCCCTCGAACTCTTGATCTAGTTGAGGCCGAGGGAGAGTTTCGTCAGCACGACGGCGTGGTGACGGTGATGATGAAGTTACCGGCGCAGGGCTTCGCCTAAGCACTACGATGATATGACCGAGGTGTAAAACTGTGGAGGGGGCACCGCACACGGCTAAGAGATTGTCTGTTGTGCCTTTGGGGTGCCCCCCTGCCCCCGTATATAAAGGAGGGGAGGAGGAGGCCGGCCAACAAGGGGCGCGCCAGGGAGAGGGGAGTCCTACTAGGACACCAGTCCTAGTAGGATTCGGCCCCACCCTTTTTTGCTTCTACCGGAGGGGGAAAGGGGGAAGGAGAGGGAGTAGGAGAAGGAAAGGGGGTGGCGCCCTCTTCCCAAGTCCAATTCGGCCTCTTCCCTTGTGGGGTGCCCCAACCCCTTGTGGGCTGGTTAGCCTCCCTCCTATGGCACATAAGGCCCATATCTTTCCCCGCGGGGTTCCGGTAACCTCCCGGTACTCCTGAAAAATGCCCGATTCACTCGGAACCATTCCGATGTCCGAATGCAACTTTCCAATATATGAATCTTTACCTCTCGACCATTTCGAGACTCCTAGTCATGTCCGTGATCTCATCTGGGACTCCGAACAAACTTCGGTACATCAAATCACATAACTCTTAATATAAATCGTCATCGAACGTTAAGCGTGCGGACCCTACGGGTTCGAGAACTATGTAGACATGACCGACACACATCTCCGGTGAATAACCAATAGCAGAACCTGGATGCTCATATTGGCTCCTACATGTTCTACGAAGATCTTTATCGGTCAAACCGCATAACAACATACGTTATTCCCTTTGTCATCGGTATGTTACTTGCCCGAGATTCGATCGTCGGTATCATCATACCTAGTTCAATATTGTTACTGGCAAGTCTCTTTACTCGTTCCGTAATACATCATCCCGCAACTAACTCAATAGTCACATTGCTTGCAAGGCTTATAGCGATGTGCATTACCGAGAGGGCCCAGAGATACATCTCCGACAATCGGAGTGACAAATCCTAATCTCGATCTATACCAACTCAACAAACACCATCAGAGACACCTGTAGAGCATCTTTATAATCACCTAGTTACGTTGTGAGTTTGATAGCACACTAAGTGTTCCTCCGGTATTCGGGAGTTGCATAATCTCATAGTTATAGGAACATGTATAAGTCATGAAGAAAGCAATACAAATAAAACATAACGATCATTATGCTAAGCTAACGGATGGGTCTTGTCCATCACATCATTCTCTAATGATGTGATCTCGTTCATCAAATGACAACACATGTCTATGGCTAGGAAACTTAACCATCTTTGATTAACGAGCTAGTCAAGTAGAGGCATACTAGGGACACTCTGTTTTGTCTATGTATTCACACATGTATCAAGTTTCCAGTTAATACAATTCTAGCATGAATAATAAATATTTATCATGATACAAGGAAATATAAATAACAACTTTATTATTGCCTCTAGGGCATATTTCCTTCAGTCTCCCACTTACACTAGAGTCAATAATCTAGTTCACATCGCCATGTGATTTAACACCAATAATTCACATCGTCATGTGATTTAACACTCTATAGTTCACATCACCATGTCACAAATACCCAAAGGGTTTACTAGAGTCAATAATCTAGTTCACATCGCCATATGATTAACACCCAAAGAGTACTAAGGTCTGATCATGTTTTGCTTGTGAGAGAGGTTTAGTCAATGGGTCTGCCACATTCAGATCCGTATGTATTTTGCAAATTTCTATGTCTACAATGCTCTGCACGGAGCTACTCTAGCTAAATGCTCCCACTTTCTATATGTATCCAGATCGAGACTCAGAGTCATCCAGATCGGTGTCAAAGCTTCCATCGACGTAACTCTTTACGACGAACTCTTTATCGCCTTCATAACCGATAAATATTTCCTTAGTCATCTAAGGATAATTTTGACCAATGTCCAGTGATCTACTCCTAGATCACTATTGTACTCCCTTGCCAAACTCAGGGCAGGGTATACAATAGGTCTGGTACACAACATGGCATACTTTATAACCTATGGCTGATGCATAGGGAATGACTTTCATTCTCTCTCTATCTTCTGCTGTGGTCGGCCTTTGAGTCTTACTCAACTTCACACCTTGCAACACAGGCAAGAAATCCTTCTTTGACTGTTCCATTTTGAACTACTTCAAAAACTTGTCAAGGTATGTACTTATTAAAAAAAATATCAAGCGTCTTGATCTATCTCTATAAATCTTGATGCTCAATATGTAAGCAGCTTCACCGAGGTCTTTCTTTGAAAAAATCCTTTCAAACACTCCTTTATGCTTTCCAGAAAATTCTACATCATTTTCGATCAACAATATGTCATTCACATGTACTTATCAGAAAAGTTGTAGTGCTCCCACTCACTTTCTTGTAAATACAGGCTTCACCGCAAGTTTGTATAAAACTATATGCGTTGATCAACTCATCAAAGCGTATATTCCAACTCCGAGATGCTTGCACCAGTCCATAAATGGATCGCTGGAGCTTGCACACTTTGTTAGCACCTTTAGGATCGACAAAACCTTCTGGTTGCATCATATACAACTCTTCTTTAAGATATCCATTAAGGAAAAACCTTCTGGTTGCATCATATACAACTCTTCTTTAAGATATCCATTAAGGAACGTAGTTTTGATATCCATTTGCCAAATTTCGTAATCATAAAATGCGGCAATTGCTAACATGATTCAGACAAACTTAAGCATCGCTACGAGTGAGAAACTCTCATTGTAGTCAACACCTTGAACTTGTCGAAAACCTTTTTGCGACAATTCGAGCTTTGTAGATAGTAACACTACTATCAGCGTTCGTCTTCCTCTTGAAGATCCATTTAATCTCAATGGTTTGCTGATCATCGGGCAAGTCAACCAAAGTCCACACTTTGTTCTCATACATGGATCCTATCTCAGATTTCATGGCCTCAAGCCATTTCGAGGAATTTGGGCTCATCATCGCTTCCTCATAGTTTGTAGGTTCGTCATGGTCAAGTAACATGACCTCTAGAACAGGATTACAGTACCACTCTGTTGCGGATCTTACTCTAGTTGACCTACGAGGTTCAGTAGTAACTTGATCAGAAGTTTCATGATCATTGTCATTAGCTTCCTCAGTAATTGGTGTGGGAATCACAGGAACTGATTTCTGCGATGAACTACTTTCCAATAAGGGAGCACGTACAGTTACCTCATCAAGTTCTACTTTCCTCCCTGTCGGTGTCAAAACCGGCGGATCTCGGGTAGGGGGTCCCGAACTGTGCGTCTAGGCGGATGGTAACAGGAGACAAGGGAAACGATGTTTTTACCCAGGTTCGGGCCCTCTCGATGGAGGTAAAACCCTACTCCGCTTGATTAATATTGATGATATGGATAGTACAAGAGTAGATCTACCACGAGATCGGAGAGGCTAAACCCTAGAAGCTAGCCTATGGTATGATTGTTGTTCGTCCCACGGACTTAAACCCTCCGGTTTATATAGGCAATCAAGAGGGTTAGGGTTACGTAGTCGGTTACAATGGTAGGAGATCTACATATCCATATCGCCAAGCTTGCCTTCCACGCCAAGGAAAGTCCCATCCGGACACGGGACGAAGTCTTCAATCTTGTATCTTCATAGTCCAGAGTCCGCCCAAAGGTCATAGTCCGCCATCCGGACACCCCTAATCCAAGACTCCTCAAGAGTCTCTGAACCAGGCTTCAATGACGCATTTAGTCCGGCGCATATTGTCTTCGGCATTGCAAGGCGGGTTCCTCCTCAATTCTTCATAGTAGATTTTGAACACAAGGATAGTGTCCGCTCGCAAAATAAGTTCCACATACCACCATAGAGAGAATAATATTTACACAAGGTCAATCACGACGTATTCCACGGCGTGATATCACACCATGCCAAGCCTTTATTCGAATCGTTTTCTTGTCCCACCTCGGTAGCGTTTAGCGAGGCGGTTTCTTGGCACGCCTTGTCAAAGCGTAGATCGTGTCCCCTTATTCTGGGATTCTCATTAATACGGGCGTGGGTAACCCGATGCATTGCCGTTGGCGGCGCCTCCTCTATCGAAGGCGAGTCCCGAGCAGTCCGCAGGGAGGGCTCACGGTATTCAATCTCTTTATAAAGAGACCAAGGCCCCGCTCCTTTTTCTCAATCTCAACCGAATCCGCCTCGCCTCGAGTTCCAACACCCAAAGCTCCAGATTCAGGCGCTTGGACCTTCGATGATGTCCGCTCCGACCTTCAAGGCGGTGGATGCCCTCCTCCATCACGGAAGAAGACGTCCTAAAGCTAAGAGATGCGGTATCTAACCGGCGAAATCTAAGATAGGCTGCCTGCCCAAGGGCAGGTTATTCCCACTCCCAAGCCCGGCGAAAGCGTGGTGTTCGCGTCTCACTTCCTTCGGGGCTAGGCTTCCCGACGGACCCCTTCGTGAGGGGGCTCATGTTTTATTACGGGCTGGAATTTCACGACTTGGATCCGGAGTCCATCCTCCACATCTCATCGTTCATCGTCGTATGTGAAGCCTTCCTCCGCATTACCCCTCACTTCAAATTGTGGCTCAAGACCTTCAAGGTGGAGCCGAAGATGATCAAGGGGCAACAAGCAGAGTGCAGAGGGGCTGTTATAAGCAAGAATGCTGACGCTTCATGGCCCGAGGGCTCTTTTCAAGAGGAGCTCAGTCTATGGCAACAAGAGTGGTTTTATATCACAGCTCACAGGGGCACCAAATGGGTGGCGCCACCTGCCTGTCGCGCGGGTCCTCCACCGCGGTGGCGTCATGGGTCAATAAAGGGCTTGACTGGGGGGCGTCCAAGGACGTGCCCTTGTTGCAGGGCCGTATTCGAGACCTCCTAGAGAGAGAGATCAATCTGGTCGTAGTAGCGCAGGTCATGCTGATTCGTCGCATCCTGCCCTGCAGACGTCGCCCCCTCCGCTTGTGGGAGTTTAATCCGGAGGGACCACGAGCTCTCCAACATTTTATGGGCGCAACGCCCATGGAGATGTACAAACTGTTCCTCGGATCACAAGCAATGTGTCCGGACTTGACCGAGGACGCAGGTCTGAGCTGCAATCGCCCGGATACTCAAGTAAGTAGTCCTGTACCCGGACACGCTATCCGTATATTTATCATAAACTTGCCCTTAAAAGAGCTGTCCCTTAAACAGGAGTGGATAGCGAAAGCAAAACTGATCAGGTGTCCGGCCCCCCTCCTTGAGACCACGCCAGATCCCGTGTTAACCAAGATGCTGGGGCTGCGCCTTTGGAAGAAGGCGAAGGAGGGAACAAGGAAGCTACTGCCTTCGCGAAGGAGGTTATCAAGAAAGGAGGGATCGAGAATCCCTCCATCCAAGGGGAGAAGAGGACCGCCTCTGAAGATCCGGAGACCAAGGCCTCAAAGCTGGGAAGAAATCTTCGCCAGAGGGTCTGCTACGGAGATGCCCCGCCGCACTATTTCTCCAAGGAGATCAGCCCTCCAGCGAGGCGTAAGTAGAGAGGGGAGTTTTAAAATAAGAGACATCCCTGTTTTATTTCTGAAGATGACCGAAATTTTACCTTGTAGTTCGGATCTCAGCCCTTCTTAGCAGAGCTCGTCTTCAGGGGATCTTCGTCCGGAGATGATGGAGACCGGAACGCCTCCCCATGCCATACCGCCTAGCGAGGTGGATGATCCTGAAGTGTCGTCGCGGAGGGTTTCTCCGAATCCGGCAGGGGCGGAGGGCAGTCGTAGGGCCCCCCGAAGCCCTCCGTGTCCGGCCTTCGAAAAAGGACATCAGACGAGTCCGGCACCGCCTGGTGCACGGTCGGAGGAGTTGAAGGATCTGCTCGGGCGAGCGTCTATCTCAGAGGATCACCGTGCATTGATGGGTACGATGATTGAAAAAAATTCGTCCGCGGAAAGCAGGTTGTACGAGGCCGCCAGGAGTTTACTGACGGGTTTTGAGGTACGTGCAATGATGTACCTTTCGATGGTTCCGCATATATAAGATGCGCCATGTGTAGATAGTAGCCCCTGAGACTCGGTGTGTTGTCAAAAATGACAGCGCGCCGAGGATCATAATCCCAGGTATAATATGTCGCCCTTCCTATGTAGGTGGCGGGGCGTCCGGTGGCTAGCCGGACTGATGAATTTGCCGAACTAAAGCGGCAACTTGACGTGGCGGATGCCGACATCGCGCTTGTCAATAAGCGGCTTGACGAGTCACAAGGTATGCGGTTTCTCCGCGGACACCCGGTAAGGGAGCTTGATGCACGTGCCTTACAACATGTATGCTTGATGCAGATGGTGCCGCTGCCATGGAGAACCTTCGGGCGGAGCTTGCCCGAGCCAAGGAGCAGGCCAGAAAAAGTGATGCGGCTGCCTTAAAGGTGGCCGAAGAGCTAAAAGCCGAACAGGCTGCTCACTGCCGAAGCAAGAGGGAAATGGCCGAGATGGCCGTGAAGTTGAAGAATGCTACCGACCGCTGCGAGCTTCTTGAAAAAGAAGGTCGAGCGTAGCAAGAGGACTCAAGAAGGCCACCACCGAGGTTAAGGATGCTCGCTTCTGCGATGAGAGCTATGAAGGAGGAGCTACGTCGGCCGGAGATATCGCGCCGGAAAGCCCTTTCTGCTGCGGAGGAAGTTCACGGATCCTAAATATGCTCAGTTGGACCGGCTGTGGAGTTCGTAGGATGCTTATCTGGACTTGGCGGGGAGTGCCGCGGACGCGGCCGAACACTTCGGAAATCAAAAGGATCATGAGATGGAAGAGCTTTTTTGGTTGCAGTTCCGTAATCCAGAGCGTCCACTTCCATTAAGCGATCGTTTGGCCGAATGGGCGGAGCTGAATAGATTGTCCGGGCTTGCCATGAAGGCTGTCGTGACTCATTTGTGGCCGAAAAGGCCCGAGCCGAAGAGTTATTTTGGCTTGGTGCAGCAGTTCCTTGGTGCGGTGGCGCATATCAGAGCAATGAGGCGGTCAAGATGCATAGAGGGTGTGCGGATGGCTCTTGCCCGTGTCAAGACATACTGGGCGGAGATGAAGGCCACCGATGTTGCATCCCAAGATTTGGACGGAAGCCGAGTACCTGTCGAGCACTATTTTCAGGAAGTTCTGCAGGGCGCTCGTTTAATGGAGACGCAGTGCTCGAAGGATATTATGTTCGAATAACATGTATTATTGTGAAACAATGTTTTGATGGAATATAAAAGCTTTTTATACTTGTGCCTTCAAGAATTAAAATACCTCCTATGCGGCCGTTAATGTATATGTGTATATAACACGAAAGATGGCAGTCTTTGGCTTTCAGCCCCACGCATATAATGCGGGGTGTTTGCGTAAAGCGCCTTTTCACACTTGATCCAACGTCTTGGTCCTACAAAGGAGGTGATAGCGCAGCAAACTAGGCAACCGGACTATAATGCTTTATCACTTCCACTTAGCCATAGGAGTTCGACAGTGGGGCTACTATATAGCCCCTAGGGGCACCGCACTCACCCGAATTCGGGGCGCGTATGTGCCTGACCGGGAAACAGCCCTTCGTCAATGCGGAGGAATTCTAAAGATTCCAACGGGTCATCGAGTGGTTGACCAGCTCACGCTATATCATGACAATGGTTTTGGCTTTCATCGAGGTGCTCGCTGGGCCGAACCGGGCACAATCGCGATAGTTCTCCACAGTGCCGCATTAGCCGATAGAGCGAAACGTAAGGCAGCAAAACATGTGAGCCGGGCAAACCCAACATTTGACCAAAGACATGATTCGGAGCTGATGCATATAAGTCCTAACTCGAGACGCCGAACACTCCCTAAGGTATTCGGTCTTTATGAAAATGGGCCGAACAACGCCCTTGGTAATAAGCCCCTGGTGTCCAAGTACGCGCAAAATTCTGACGTGGCCTATGCCAAAACGCCAGCCTCCTCCTCGGTTATAGCAAGGAACCGGGAGATGTGTATCAACAAGAGACAGTAAAAAAGGTTTACGCAGGGTCTTAATCTGATAAGAATCCTTGCAACGGGTCCCTACTGCACGTCTGCGCCTGTGTCTCCGCAGCCAGATCCTGGACGGGTGTAGCATGGTGTTCATCTGTAAAAGAGAGGAACTTAGTTGAAAAAGATCGTGCGAAAATGTATGTTATATTAAATAAACGAAGTACAATTCAAAAAATGAATAAAATTGAGCTTTATTGTCTCTTGTTGTGCATGCGCAGCCCTTGTACGGGGTATGCGTCTAGTAAGCCCTTGTATGTTTACGCCGGACTCGTCCAGCCGTGTCCGGGGTCTGGACGACCTGTTTAAGTGCTTGTATTGGTGAAGCCGATTTATTGTGTGGCTGTCAAGGCGACTGCACAATTTTCCGGACTCGAGGAACCCTCGATGTTTCCCATTAAGGAGATGATGCCGCGTGGACCGGGCATTTTAAGTGTAAGAGATGCATAATGCGGTATTGCGTTAAAGCGGGCGAAAGCTTCGCGTCCCAATAGTGCTTGATAGCTACTTGTAAATGGGGCGATGTGGAAGGTTAACTTTTCGCGGCGGAAGTTGCCGGGTGAGCCGAACACAACTTCTAGCCGTAGGGAGCCCGTACAATGGGCATATGGGCCTCGGCAAGACTTCTTGAAAGGAAGTGTTCTTTGTGGCGAAATTTGGTTGGGTCTATCCCCATTTTGCGGATTGTGTCCTGATATAGCAGGTTTAGATCACTGCCGCCGTCCATTAGGACTTGTGTAAATTAGAGTCCGCCAATTATTGGATCTAATATCAAGGCAGTCCAACCTCATTCCGTATACTTCTAGAGTAATCCTGATGGTTGAAGGTGATTGGTTTTAACAACCAGTGGCGGGACTCCTTCGGGATAGGCCGTATGGCGCGTACCTCTATGGGCGCCACTCTATTTTTCCCTTTTGTCACGTGAAGCGAGTTTACTATTTTGATTTCTTGTGGGAAATTCTTTTGTTTTCCGGTGCTCTGCTTGTGGGGTTCGTCATCGTCCTCGCTTGGTGTGTCGAGCCCCTTGTGTTCGGCGTTAAGTTTGCCGGACTAATTGAAGACCCAACAATCTCTGTGGGTATGGTTTGCAGGCTTCCCGGGAGTACTGTGGATTTGGCATATCTTGTCCAAGATTTTGTTAAGTTAGATAGCTCATCCCTGTTATCCTTAGGGGGCAGCTTTTTATGATTCTGCCGAGAGCTTTTGAATCCGGCATTGACTGTCGTGCTCTTCGGGCTGTTTCCCTTTGTCCGACGCTGGTCCTTGCTGCGTTGTGGTTTCTCGTTTCCATACCTGACTTTGGATGTACTTGGGTCGCTGGTACTGCATCTTGCCAGCCAGCTATCCTCTCCCGCGCAAAAGCGGGTCATGAGGCTTGTTAATGCGGCCATTGTTCTTGGCTTTTCTTGGCCGAGGTGTCTGGCGAGCCATTCGTCTCGGACATTGTGTTTGAAAGCTGCTAAGGCTTCGACGTCTGGACAGTCGACTATTTGCGTCTTTTTAGTAAGGAATCTTTTCCAAAATTTCCGGGCTGACTCTCCGGGTTGTTGAGTTATGTGACTTAAATCGTCGGCTCCGGAGGTCGGACATAGGTCCCTTGAAATTTTTCCCGAAAAGCATCCTACAAGCTCCTCCCAACTTCCAATGGTGTTTTCGGGAAGGCTTTTAAGCCAATGCCGGACTGGCCCTTTGAGCTTGAGGGGTAAGTATTTTATGGCGTGGAGATCATCTCCTCTAGCCATGTGTATATGGAGGATGTAATCCTCAATCCGCACTCTGTGGTCTGTTGTTCCGTCATATGCCTCTATGTTTACAGGCTTGAATCCACTGAAATTCATAATCCGGCACCTCATCGGTGAAAACATAGGGTGTGCGGCACCCCTATATTTAGGTGTACCGTGATGTTCGGATACTTGATGTGTTGCATTGCTTACTAGAGCTTGCTTTCTTGGCCCGTAGATAGATCTAATCTGGGCCATCTTTTGATGCGAATCCTAATGCGGATCGGCGTCGGCTTGTGTGCGGCGCCGTTTGCCACTCTCTGTTTGCCATGCGGTCATCCATCCGACCGGGTGGCCTCCTTGTTTTTTGACTGCGGGGGCTCTACGGCCTCCTCATCAAATTCGGGTAGTAGTTTTCGCTTTGGGTATCTCTTTGTTTGGCGACTGTCGCCGTATTTGTCTGCGGTGTTGAGTACTTTGCTCCATCTGATTCTGAGTGCATCTTTCGCTGTTTTGAGCTTCCGCTTCTGCTTTTTCAGGCTACGTGCAGTGCCGACGAGCCTTTTGTGGAGGTTCTTCTGCTCCAGCAACTTGTCCGGCGTGAGGTCGTCCGGGCTGTTATCTTTGCCGGGGACGGGTTGTTTATCCATGTTGTCCTGTTCGGACGGTTGCTCGATAGCATGTTCGTCGTCCACCGGTTCGCCCTGCTCTATGGCTGGGTCTGTATGGCTATTGTCTTTGTCGAGGCGGGACTTTGAGCGGCGCTTACGTCGCCGTTTTGATTGCTTTTCGAGGGAATGATCCTTCGTAGCGTCCCGTTGTTCCTCGTCGTCACTTCCTTTAGGTGTGTCCACCATGTATGCATCGTCAGATGAGGTGGTTTTCCAGTCCCCTATAGGTGCTAGTTCATGTTCCTCCCCTACATCGTCGTCCATACCGTCGATGTCTTCGGAGTCGAAATCGAGCATGTCGGTTAAATCATCGACAGTGGCTACGAAGTGGGTGGTGGGTGGGGATTGAATTTCTTCATCGTCCGCGTCCCAACCTTGCTGAACATAGTCCGGCCAGGGCTCTCCTGATAAAGAGAGAGACTTTAGTGAATTCAGGATGCCGCCGAAGGGCGAGTGCTGAAAGATGTCCGTGGCATTGAATTCCATGATCGGCGCCCAATCGGATTCGATTGGCGGGGGCGCGAAAGGCTCGGAGTCCGGAGAGTAGTCCGGCACCTTGGAGTCACGAGCTTCGCAAAGGACGGGGTAGGTGTACGGCTCAATCGCCATAGAGATCGCAGCCCCCGAGGCGGTGTCCAGCCACCCATCCTTGATCGGCGTAGTCGGCTCCGAGCTAAAGGTCGGAGCGGACACTGGTGCGGCCTCCAGCACACTGTTCGGCGGCAGAGCTAGATCATGCCCCTCGTGATAAAGGCGGGCGCGCTTGGCTGTGGCTCGAACCCGTCAAGATCAAGTCTCCGCGACGCCAACCGTGTAGTTCAAACTTCCAAATCTGACCTGGTGGCGGGCGTAAGCTTTCAATCTGCTCCGGATGGCCAAGCGAATTGGCCCGCATGCAAAGCCGCCCGAATCTGAAGATCTGTCCGGGAGAAAAGTCTCACCTGAGCGCATCGTTGTTGATGATCGGAGGAGCCATCGGGCCTAAAGATGACGACACAGAGGAACTCTCAATGAAAGCACCAATGTCAGTGTCAAACCGGCGGATCTCGGGTAGGGGGTCCCGAACAATGCGTCTAGGCGGATGGTAACAGGAGACAAGGGACACGATGTTTTTACCCAGGTTCGGGCCCTCTCGATGGAGGTAAAACCCTACTCCTGCTTGATTAGTATTGATGATATGGGTAGTACAAGACTAGATCTACCACGAGATCAGAGGGGCTAAACCCTAGAAGCTAGCCTATGGTATGATTGTTGTTCGTCCTACGGACTAAAACCCTCCGGTTTATATAGGCACCGAAGAGGGTTAGGGTTACACAGAGTCCGTTACAATGGTAGGATATCTACATATCCGTATCGCCAAGCTTGCCTTCCACGCCAAGGAAAGTCCCATCCGGACACGAGATGAAGTCTTCAATCTTGTATCTTCATAGTCCAGGAGTCCGACCAAAGGTCATAGTCCGGCCATCCGGACACCCCCTAATCCAGGACTCCCTCACTCCCACTCACTTCTTTCTAGAGAAACTCCTTCTCTAGAAAGGATCCATTCTTAGCAACGAAAATCTTGCCTTCGGATGTGTGATAGAAGGTGTACCCAACAGTCTCTTTTGGGTATCCTATGAAGACACGTTTCTCCGATTTGGGTTCGAGCTTATTAGGTTGAAGCTTTTTCACATAAGCATGGCAGACCCAAACTTTAAGAATTGACAACTTTGGTTTCTTGCCAAACCACAGTTCATATGGTGTCGTCTCAACGGATTTAGATGGTGCCCTATATAACGTGAATGCATCCGTCTCTAAAGCATAACCCCAAAACGATAGCGGTAAATCAGTAAGAGACACCATAGACCGCACCATATCTAATAAAGTGCGGTTACGATGTTCGGACACACCATTACGCTGTGGTGTTCCGGGTGGCGTGAGTTGCGAAACTATTCTGCATTGTTTCAAATGAAGACCAAACTCGTAACTCAAATATTCTCCTCCACGATCAGATCTTAGAAATTTTATTTTCTTGTTACGTTGATTTTCCACATCACTCTGAAATTCTTTGAACTTTTCAAATGTTTCAGACTTATGTTTCATCAAGTAGATATACCATATCTGCTCAAATCATCTGTGAAGGTCAGAAAATAACGATACCCGCCGCGAGCCTCAACACTCATCGGACCGCATACATCAGTATGTATTATTTCCAATAAGTCTGTTGCTCGCTCCATTGTTCCAGAGAACGGAGTCTTAGTCATCTTGCCCATGAGGCATGGTTCGCAAGCATCAAGTGATTCATAATCAAGTGATTCCAAAACCCATCAGCATGGAGTTTCTTCATGCGCTTTACACTAATATGACCTAAATGGCAGTGCCACAAATAAGTTGCACTATCATTATTGAACTTATATTTTTTGGCTTCAATACTATGAATATGTGTATAACTACTATCGAGATTTAGTAAAAATAGACCACTCATCAAGGGTGCATGACCATAAGAGATATTACTCATATAAATAGAACAACCATTATTCTCTAATTTAAATGAATAACCGTCTCGCATCAAACAAGATCCAGATATAATGTTCATGCTTAACGCTCGCACCAAATAACAGTTATTCAGGTTTAAAACTAATCCCGAAGGTAGATGTAGAGGTGGCGTGCCGACGGCGATTGCTACCTCTTGAGCACTGCGTTCGTTTTCCCTTGAAGAGGAAAGGGTGATGCAGCAAAGTAGCGTAAGTATTTCCCTCAGTTTTTGAGAACCAAGGTATCAATCCAAAGAGGAGGTTACACACAAGTCGCCTTATACCTGCACAGACAAATAAGAACCTTGCAACCAACGCGATAAAGGGGTTGTCAATCCCTTCACGGCCACTTGCAAAAGTGAGATCTGATAGAGATAAAAAGATAAAATATTTTTGGTATTTTTATGATAAAGATTGAAAGTAAAGATTGCAAAATAAAAATAGATTGGAAACTTATATGATGGAAAATAGACCCGGGGGCCATAGGTTTCACTAGGGCTTCTCTCAAGATAGTATAAGTATTACGGTGGGTGAACAAATTACTGTCGAGCAATTGATAGAAAAGTGCATAATTATGAGAATATCTAGGCATGATCATGTATATAGGCATCACGTCCGCGACAAGTAGACCGAAACGATTACGCATCTACTACTATTACTCCACACATCGACCGCTATCCAAAGATGCATCTAGAGTATTAAGTTCATAAGAACGGAGTAACGCTTTAGGCAAGATGACATGATGTAGAGGGATAAACTCAAGCAATATGATATAAAACCCATCTTTTTATCCTCGATGGCAACAATACAATACGTGCCTTGCTGCCCTAACATCATCGGGAAAGGACACCACAAGATTGAACCCAAAGCTAAGCAGTTCTCCCATTGCAAGAAAGATCAATCTAGTAGGACAAACCAAAATGATAATTCGAAGAGACTTGCAAAGACAACCAATCGAAGAATTAGAGAAGATTCAAATATTGTTCATAGATAATCTTGATCATAAACCCACAATTCAACGGATCTCGACAAACACACCGCAAACAGAGTTACATCAAATAGATCTCCAAGAAGATCGAGGAGAACTTTGTATTGAGATCCAAAGAGAGACAAGAAGCCATCTAGCTAATAACTATGGACCCGAAGGTCTGTGGTAAACTACTCACACATCATCGGAGAGGTTATGGTGTTGATGTAGAAGCCCTTCGTGATCGATTCCCCTCGTGGAGCGCCAAAAAGGCCCCAAGATGGGATCTCACGGCATGTAAGGTTGCGGCGGTGGAAATAGGGTTTCGTGGTGCTCCTGGATGTTTTCGGGGTATATGGGTATATATAGGAAGAAGAAGTAGGTCGCTGGAGCTGTGAGGGGCCCACGAGGGTGGGGGGCGCGCCCAGGGGGACAGGCGCGCCTCCTGCTTCGTGGCCTCCTCGCTTCTTTCTTGACGTCCACTCCAAGTCCTCTGGATCACGTTAGTTACAAAAATAACTCTCCCGAAGGTTTCATTCCGTTTGGACTCCGTTTGATATTCCTTTTCTGCGAAACACTGAAATAGGCAAAAAAAAACAGCAATTTGCACTGGGCCTTCGGTTAATAGGTTAGTCCCAAAAATAATATAAAAGTGTATAATAAAGCCCATTAAACATCCAAAATATATAATATAGTAGCATGGAACAATAAAAAATTATAGATACGTTGGAGACGATCAAGCATCCCCAAGCTTAATTCCTGCTCGTCCTCGAGTAGGTAAATGATAAAAACGGAATTTTTGATGTGGAATGCTACCTAGCATATTTCTCAATGTAATTTCCTTTATTGTGGCATTAATGTTCAAATCTGAAAGATTCAAGACAAAATTTTAATATTGACATGAAAATAATAATACTTCAAGCATACTAACAAAGCAATCATGTCTTCTCAAAATAACATGGCCAAAGAAAGTTATCCCTACAAAATCATATAGTCTGCCTATGCTCTATCTTCATCACACAAAGTATTTAATCATGCACAACCCCGATGACAAGCCAAGCAATTGTTTCATACTTTTGATGTTCTCAAACTTTTTCAATCTTCACGCCAATACATGAGCGTGAGCCATGGACATAGCACTATATGTGGAATAGAATGGTGGTTGTGGAGAAGACAAAAAGGAGAAGATAGTATCACATCAACTAGGCGTATCAACGGGCTATGGAGATGCCCATCAATAGATATCAACGTGAGTGAGTAGGGATTGCCATGCAACGGATGCACTAGAGTTATAAGTGTATGAAAGCTCAACAAAAGAAACTAAGTGGGTGTGCATCCAACTTGCTTGCTCACGAAGACCTAGGGCATTTTGAGGAAGCCCATCATTGGAATATACAAGCCAAGTTCTATAATGTAAAATTCCCACTAGTATATGAAAGTGACAACATAGGAGACTCTCTATCATGAAGATCATGGTGCTACTTTGAAGCACAAGTGTGGTAAAAGGATAGTAACATTGTCCCTTCTCTCTTTTTCTCTTATTTTTTTTATTTGGGCCTTTTTCTCTTTTTTATGGCCTCTTTTTTTCTTCTTTTTTTCTTTTCGTCTGGAGTCTCATCCCGATTTGTGGGGGAATCATAGTCTCCATCATCCTTTCCTCACTTGGGACAATGCTCTAATAATGATGATCATCACACTTTTCTTTACTTACAACTCAAAAATTACAACTCAATACTTAGAACAAAATATGACTCTATGTGAATGCCTCCGGCGGTGTACCGGGATATGCAATGAATCAAGTGAGAGAAAAGGAGAGAAGGGAAAATGTTACTATCCTTTTACCACACTTGTGCTTCAAAGTAGCACCATGATCTTCATGATAGAGAGTCTCCTATGTTGTCACTTTCATATACTAGTGGGAATTTTACATTATAGAACTTGGCTTATATATTCCAATGATGGGCTTCCTCAAAATGCCCTAGGTCTTCGTGAGCAAGCGAGTTGGATGCACATCCACTTAGTTTCTTTTGTTGAGCTTTCAAACACTTATAGCTCTAGTGCATCCGCTGCATGGCAATCCCTACTCACCACATTGACATCTATTGATGGGCAACTCCATAGCCCGCTGATACGCCTCTAGTTGATGTGAGACTATCTTCTCCTTTTGTCTTCTCCACAACCACCATTCTATTCCACCTATTGTGCTATGTCCATGGCTCACGCTCATGTATTGCGTGAAGATTGAAAAGTTTGAGAACATCAAAAGTATGAAATAATTGCTTGGCTTGTCATCGGGTTGTGCATGATTAAATACTTTTTGTGATGAAGATAAAGCATAGCTGCACTATATGATTTTGTAGGATAACTTTCTTTGGCCATGTTATTTTGAGAAGACATGATTGTTTTGTTAGTATGCTTGAAGTATTATTATTTTTATGTCAATATTAAACTTTTATCTTGAATCTTTCGGATCTGAACATTCATGCCACAATAAATAAAATTACATTGAGAAATATGCTAGGTAGCATTCCACATCAAAAATTCTGTTTTTATCATTTACCTACTAGAGGACGAGCAGGAATTAAGCTTGGGGATGGTTGATACGTTTCCAACGTATCTATAATTTTTGATTGTTCCATGCTATTATATATTCTGTTTTGTATGTTTAATGGGCTTATTTATACACTTTTATATTATTTTTGGGACTAACCTATTAACCGAAGGCCCAGTGCAAATTGCTGTTTTTTGCCTATTTCAGTGTTTCGCAGAAAAAGAATATCAAACCGAGTCCAAACGGAATGAAACCTTCGGGAGAGTTATTTTTTGGAACAAACGTGATCCAGAGGACTTGGAGTGGACGCCAAGAAATCATCAAGGAGGCCACGAGGCAGGGGGCGCGCCTACCCCCCGGGCGCGCCCTCCACCCTCGTGGGCCCTTCGTGGCTCCACCGACCTAATTCTTCCTCCTATATATACCTACGTACCCCAAAACTATCTAGGAGCACCATGAAACCCTATTTCCACCGCTGCAACCTTCTGTACCCGTGAAACCCCATCTTGGGGCCTTTTTCCGCGCCACGAGGGGGGGCATCGATCACGGAGGGCTTCTACATCAACACCATAGCCTCTCCGATGATGTGTGAGTAGTTTACCTCAGACCTTCTGGTCCATAGTTATTAGCTAGATGGCTTCTTCTCTCTCTTTGGATCTCAATACAAAGTTCTCCTCGATATTCTTGGACATATATTCGATGTAACTCCTTTGGCGGTGTGTTTGTCGAGATCCGATGAATTGTGGGTTTACGATCAAGATTATCTATGAACAATATTTGAATCTTCTATGAATTCTTTTATGTATGATTGGTTATCTTTGCAAGTCTCTTCGAATTATCAGTTTGGTTTGGCCTACTATATTGATCTTTCTTGCAATGGGAGAAGTGCTTAGCTTTGGGTTCAATCATGCGGTGCAGTAGGGGAAACTACACGTATTGTATTGTTGCCATCGAGGATAAAAAGATGGGGTTTATATCATATTGCATGAGTTTACCCCTCTACATCATGTCATCTTACCTAATGCGTTACTCTGTTCTTATGAACTTAATACTCTAGATGCATGCTGGATAGCGGTCGATGTGTAGAGTAATAGTAGTGGATGCAGGCAGGAGTCGGTCTATGACACGTCCATTTTGCATCATGCTTTTATGTCGATATTTTTTGCATTATGAGCTGTTATTACACATTATGTCACAATACTTATGCCTATTCTCTCTTATTTTACAAGGTTTACATAAAGAGGGAGAATGTCGGCAGCTGGAATTCTGGGATGGAAAAGGAGCAATTATTAGAGACATATTCTGCACAACTCCAAAAGTCCTGAAACTCCACAGAAGTTATTTTTGGAAATAATAAAAAATACTGAGCGAAGAAAATTCCAGAGGGGGCCCACACCCTGGCCACGAGGGTGGGGGCGCGCCCTACCCCCCTGGGCGCGCCCCTGTCTCGTGGGCCCCCTGGTGGCCCTTCGGTGCCCATCTTCTGCTAAATGAAGTCTTTCGTCCGAAGAAAAATCATAAGCAAGCTTTCGGGACGAGACTCCGCCGCCACGAGGCGGAACCTTGGCGGAACCAATCTAGGGCTCTGGCGGAGCTGTTCTGCCGGGGACACTTCCCTCTGGGAGGGGGAAATCATCGCCATCGTCATCACCAACGCTCCTCTCATCGGGAGGGGGCCAATCTCCATCAACATCTTCACCAGCACCATCTCCTCTCAAACCCTAGTTCATCTCTTGTATCCAATTCTTGTCTCTAAGTCCCAGATTGGTACTTGTAGGTTGCTAGTAGTGTTGATTACTCCTTGTAGTTGATGCTAGTTGGTTTATTTGGTGGAAGATCATATGTTCAGATCCATTATGCATATTAATACCCTCTGATTATGAACATGAATATGCTTTGTGAGTAGTTACGTTTGTTCCCGAGGATGAGAAGTCTTGTTATTAGTAGTCATGTGAATTTGGTATTCGCTCGATATTTTGATGAGATGTATGTTGTCTCTCCTCTAGTGGTGTCATGTGAACGTCGACTACATGACACTTCACCATTGTTTGGGCCTAGAGGAAGGCATTGGGAAGTAATAAGTAGATGATGGGTTGCTAGAGTGACAGAAGCTTAAACCCTAGTTTATGCGTTGCTTCCTAAGGGGCTGATTTGGATCCATATGTTTCATGCTATGGTTAGGTTTACCTTAATACTTCTTTTGTAGTTGCGGATTCTTGCATTAGGAATTAATCATAAGTGGGATGCTTGTCCAAGTAAGGAAAGCACCCAAGCACCGGTCCACCCACATATCAAATTATCAAAGTACCGAACGCGAATCATATGAACGTGATGAAAACTAGCTTAACGATAATTCCCATGTGTCCTCGGGAGCGTTTTCCTTCATATAAGAAATTTTCCAGGCTTGTCCTTTGCTACAAAAAGGATTGGGCCATCTTGCTGCACTTTATTTACTTTTGTCACAAATTACCTTATCACAAAACTATCTGTTACCGATAATTTCAGTGCCTGTAGAGAATACCTTACTGAAAACCGCTTATCATTTCCTTCTGCTCCTCGTTGGGTTCGACACTCTTACTTATCGAAAGTACTACGATAGATCCCCTATACTTGTGGGTCATCAGTCTACTTGTTGCGGACGTGATGCCTATATACATGGTCATGCCTAGACATTCTCATAACTATGCACTTTTCTATCAATTGCTTGACAGTAATTTGTTCACCCACCGTAATACTTATGCTATCTTGAGAGAAGCCACTAGTGAAACCTATGGCCCCGGGTCTAGTTTCCATCATATAAGTTTCCAATCTATTTTTACGTTGCAATCTTTACTTTCAATCTTTATCACAAAAATACCAAAAATATTATCATCTCTATCAGATCTCACTTTTGCAAGTGGCCGTGAAGGGATTGACAACCCCTTTATCGCGTTGGTTGCAAGGTTCTTATTTGTTTGTGTAGGTATGAGGAACTTGCATGTGGCCTCCTACTGGATTGATACCTTGGTTCTCAAAAACTGAGGGAAATACTTATGCTACTTTGCTGCATCACCCTTTCCTCTTCAAGGGAAAACCAACGCATGCTCAAGAGGTAGCAACACTTAAGTCTAACATACTTCCTATGCATAGGTATTTTATAAGCAAACAAATTATCAAGGCGAGCAAGATCTAGCATATGCAAGGAAGAAGAAAGAAACAAATGCAATCTCAACATGACGAGAGGTAATTTAGTAAGATAAAAATTTCTACAACCATATTTTCTTTTCTCATAGTAATTACATGTAGAATCATAAACGAAATCAACAACATAGCTATCACATAAAATATTCTCTTTATGTACCACATGCATGCAAAGTTGTCACTCTTCCAAAATAGTGGGATTAACATTAACTAAAATCATGACCTCTCCAAACCCACTTTTATCAAAAATTTCATAGGATTGAATATTCTCCAAATATGTGGGATCTAAAGTTGACACTCTTCCAAACCCACTTTCAGTAATATTGCAAACATTATTATCAATCTCATATTCATCATGGGGTTTAAATAAATTTTCAAGATTATAAGAAGAATCACCCCAATCATGATCATTGCAACAAGTAGTGTTCATAGCAAAACTAGCATCCCCAAGCTTAGGGTTTTGCATATTATTAGCACAATTGACATCAAGAGAATTTATAGTAAAATCATTGCGATCATGCTTTTTATTCAAAGATCCATCATGAATCACTCCATAAAGTACTTCATCACAATTTTCAGATTCACGAATTTCAAGCAAAACTTCATAAAGATAATCTAGTGCACAAACTTACTAGCAATTCGTTCATCATAATTGGATCTCTTAAAAATATTAGCAAGCGGATGAGGATCCATAGATCTTAGGTTCTCTGTTTAGTAATAAATAAACAACTATTCCAACCAAACGAGCAAACGAGCCAAGTAAGACATCAAAGCAAACGAAAAGATGAACAGAAGAAGGGTGAATAAAACGACAAGGGTGAAGTGGGGGAGAGGAAAACGAGAGGCAAATGGAAAATAATGTAATGCGAGGGATAAGAGTTTGTGATGGGTACTTGGTATGTCTTGGCTTGACTTGGCAACTGCGCCAGAAATGGCTAGATGCTGGGAGATCAAATCTTGACTTGACTTGGCGTAAGCCTCCCAGGCAACGGTGCCAGAAATCCTTCTTGCCACCTCTTGAGCACTGCGTTGGTTTTCCCTTGAAGAGGAAAGGGTGATGCATCAAAGTAGCGTAAGTATTTCCCTCAGTTTTTGAGAACCAAGGTATCAATCCAGTAGGAGGTTACACACAAGTCGCCTTATACCTGCACAAACAAATAAGAACCTTGCAGCTGTAGCGATCCGACCTCAAACGGTCAAATCTCTCTGCATAAGTGTCATCCCTGGATCGGTAATGCTGACACACACAGTACTTGAATGGATTTATAACAGAGTAGCAATCACATACTTATTACATCGAATGTCTAAAGAGAGAACTTATTACAATGAATATGGCTTAAGGCCATCTAAATAAGATAACAGTGGAAGGCTTGGAAGATAAAGTGAGTCCATCAAATCCAACGGCATAGCTGAGTGCACGACAAACGACCTAGCGCACCTTACTCCTCGTCTGAAAAGTCTACAACATGATATGTTGCAGCCCGAAACGGGTCAGCACATGGAATATGCTGGCAATATAACACAGTAGAGCAATGAACAGAATAAATGCTATCACTACATGCATATATGGCTGGTGGAGGCTCTATGGTTATATGGTTTTTGCGAAAAGCCAATTTTTCCTTACAACCAAGGAATATGTTTTGTTTAACTATCATGGTAGTTAAAACATTGATAAGGTTCCTCCAACTCAATCCCAATTAAAAGTAATTAACAACCCAACAAATTAATTTAGAGTGATGAGATCAAATCAATAATTCAATTACCAGATACTCAAGATGTCCATAACCGGGGACACGGCTAACCATGATTAGTTTGTACACTCTGCAGAGGTTGGTGCACTTTTCCCCACAAGACTCGATCTCCTCCGTTGGATTTCTCACACTACATGGTTTGAGAAACAGATGACCGAGACACAGTCTTTCAGAAGCATTAAATCTAACCCTGGGTAGACAGTACCAACCTACATCCCCTATATCTGCTAGCCTACCACTAGAAGAGGTCATGCAACATACTCAACTATGCTAGAGCCCATAATAGCTTGTGGCTGCACACGGAAGTTTCTAGCATGAATAATCTTATGATCCCTTTGAGCCTGGGTGGCGAGTCAGAGGATGATCACAGGTCCTCCTAATATCCTAGGACAACACTGGATTCTCCAGGTGCCCGCAACCAATCCACCCGAATGTGTATTTAAGTAGCCACCTTATGTTAACCATTAATTAACAATCTCACATCTGTCATGGATACACTCAAACCCAATCCACGTCTACGAGCATAGCATGGCAATATAAGCATAGCGTAGAAGTAACTCCCAAGGGTTTGATAATAAAAGGACAATAGGTTCTACCTCATCATCTATTTCCCAATACCCACAAGTTAATCACATCCTAATCATGCAATGTTTGAGGATTGTAACTAATGCATAAAACTGGGTATGAAAAGAGTATGATCAATGTGTTGCTTGCCTTGCTGACGATCCGCAAAACCTAGAGACTCGTAGTAGCACGCCGCAGACCGGAATTCTATCGCAAACAAACAATAGCATACATAAGCACTCAAGCAAGGATTCACAGGTAAAACTCAAATAATAAGATCGAATCTGAAAATCCAACTAAAAAGATTCGATCTGCAAAAAGAATCAATCGAATCGGAGCTACGGAACTAAAACTACGGCCAAAAGAACTTCGAATTCAAATCTGCTTGAAACCAAATTTTAAATTTTCAAAACTATGTTCAAGTTGATTAAATAGAAAGAGGGGCTCGATACGAAGATTTTGGCGTTGGTTTCACTGGATTTGGACAAACTGTTGAAAAGTTACGAGGGTTTGAAGATCAGGGGCTAATCCGCGATAAAAGTAATCGCGGATAGGTCCCTGGCCGAAAATAAAATAAAAAGAAAAGACTAACGTAAGAACGTTCGCAGTCTAAACCTAACCGGTGAACAACGTTCATTAAAATGAACGAACGGATGAGCGTCCGCTAAATAACTAAACCGGAAAAAACCGAAAAAACAGATCTAGGGTTTTTAAAAGAAAATCGATCGGTTTTTACCTAACCGAAAAAACGGCAGCGGCGGATCTGGTGAGATCCGCGGCGGCGGCGACGACGGTCGACGGCTGGGGGCGGCGGCGATGACGCAGGCGGGCGGCGGGTGGCGCGGCGGCAATGAAGGCGAGCCATGAAGTTAGGTTCAGGCGCAAGTGGTCAAGGGCTGGCGGGCCTCAAGGGAAGATAAGGCCCGACAGAGTCCGGCTCAGGCACGGCCCAAGGTCGTTTTTTTTAAATAAGAGATTGCCGAGAAAAATCCTAAATAAATAAAAATAAAAATCTAAAAATGCCAAAAACAATTTTCACCGTCTAAATAAAATATTTATAACAAAGTGAACATTTTCTTGGCCTAAAAATGCAATTTTTAAAAATGCATATTTTTCTAATGCAAACAAAATAGCGCTAAAATCCAAATAAAATTATTTATTTGATTTTTACATTTTTCCTCCAATATTTCATTTGTTTTGGAGATGTAATATTATCTCCTCTCATATATTTTTAATATGAAATATTTTTTTGAAGAGAAAAATAATTAAAACCAAAATGATCCCCGTTTCAATATTTGAGAAAATGTCAAATATGAGAATAATAAAATCCCCAACTCTCTCCTTGGGTCCTTGAGTTGCTTAGGATTTTTAGGATCACTACCAAAATGCAAATAAAATATGATATGCATATGATGACCTATGTATAACATTCCAAATTGAAAATTTGGGATGTTACAGCAACCAACGCAATAAAGGGGTTGTCAATCTCTTCACGACCACTTGCAAAAGTGAGATCTGATAGAGATAAAAAGATAAATATTTTTGGCATTTTTATGATAAAGATTGAAATTAAAGATTACAAAATAAAAATAGATTGGAATTTTATATGATGGAAAATAGACCCCGGGGCCATAGGTTTCACTAGTAGCTTCTCTCAAGATAGCATACGTATTACGGTGGGTGAACAAATTACTGTCGAGCAATTGATAGAAAAGTGCATAATTATGAGAATATCTAGGCATGATCATGTATATAGGCATCACGTCCGCTACAAGTAGAACGAAACGATTCTGCATCTACTACTATTACTCCACACATCGACCGCTATCCAGCATGCATCTAGAGTATTAAGTTCATAAGAACGGAGTAATGCATTAGGCAAGATGATATGATGTAGAGGGATAAACTCAAGCAATATGATATAAAACCCATCTTTTTATCCTCGATGGCAACAATACAATACGTGCCTTGCTGCCGCTGTTGTCACTAGGGAAGGACACCGCAAGATTGAACCCAAAGCTAAGCACTTCTCCCATTGCAAGAAAGATCAATCTAGTAGGCCAAACCAAACTGAGAATTCAAAAAGACTTGCAAAGATAACCAATCATACATAAAAGAATTCAGAGAAGATTCAAATATTGTTCATAGATAATCTTGATCATAAACCCACAATTCATCGGATCTCGACAAACACACCGCAAAAAGAGTTACATCAAATAGATCTCCAAGAATATCGAGGAGAACTTTGTATTGGGATCCAAAGAGAGAGAAGAAGCCATCTAGCTAATAACTATGGACCCGAAGATCTGTGATAAACTACTCACACATCATCGGAGAGGCTATGGTGTTGATGTAGAAGCCCTTCGTGATTGATTCCCCCTCCGGCAGAGCGCCGAAAAAGGCCCCAAGATGGGATCTCACGGGTACAGAAGGTTGCGGTGGTGGAAATAAGGTTTCGTGGTGCTCCTGGATGTTTTCGGGGTATATATAGGAGGAAGAAGTAGGTCGGTGGAGCTGGAGGGGCCCACGAGGGTGGGGGCTTGCCCAGGGGGCAGGCGCGCCTCCCTGCCTCGTGGCCTCCTCGCTTCTTTGTTGACGTCCAATCCAAGTCCTCTAGATCACGTTTGTTACAAAAATAACTCTCTCGAAGGTTTCAACCCGTTTGGACTCAGTTTGATATTCCTTTTCTGCGAAACACTGAAATAGGCAAAAAAATAGCAATTTGCACTGGGCCTTCGGTTAATAGGTTAGTCCCAAAAATAATATAAAAGTGTATAATAAAGCCCATTAAACACCCGAAACAGATAATATAATAGCATGGAACAATAAAAAATTGTAGATACGTTGGAGACGTATCAGCGATCACGTCGACTTTGGTGTCGTTTCCTACGCGCATCGTCACCTTGTCCTTAGCCAATCTTTGCTTAATCTGTAGCCCCTGTTTTGAGTTGCAAATATGAGCAACAAAACTAGTATCAAATACCCAGGCGCTACTGCGAGCATTAGTTAAGTACACATCAATAACATGTATATCAAATATACCTTTCACTTTGCCATCCTTCTTATTCGCCAAATACTTGGGACAGTTCCGCTTCCAGTGACCAGTCCCTTTGCAGTAGAAGCACTCAGTCTCGGGCTTAGGTCCAGACTTGGGCTTCTTCACTTGAGCAACAACTTTCTTGCCGTTCTTCTTGAAGTTCCCCTTCTTCCCTTTGCCCTTCTTCTTGAAACCGGTGGTCTTTTTGACCATCAACACTTGATGCTCCTTCTTGATTTATACCTCTGCAGCCTTTAGCATCGCGAAGAGCTCGGGAATTGTCTTATCCATCCCTTGCATATTATAGTTCATCATGAAGCTTTTGTAGCTTGGTGGCAGTGATTGAAGAACTCTGTCAATGACACTATCATCAGGAAGATTAACTCCCAGTTGAGTCAAGTGGTTGTGGTACCCGGACATTACGAGTATATGTTCACCGACGTAACTATTCTCCTCCATTTTGCACCAGTAGAACTTATTGGAGACTTCATATCTCTCAATCCGGGCATTTGTTTGAAATATTAATTTCAACTCCTGGAACATCTCATATGCTCCATGACGTTCAAAACGTCGTTGAAGTCCCGGTTCTAAGCCGTAAAGCATGGCACACTGAACTATCGAGTAGTCATCAGCTTTACTCTGCCAGACGTTCTTAATGTCATCAGCAGCATCTGCAGTAGGCGTGGCACCTAGCGGTGCTTCTAGGACGTGATTCTTCTGTGCAACAATGAGGATAATCCTCAAGTTACGGACCTAGTACGTGTAGTTGCTACCATCATCTTTCAACTTAGCTTTCTCTAGGAACGCATTAAAATTCAAAAGAATAGTAGCACGGGCCATTGATCTACAACAACATAGACATGCAAAATACTATCAGGACTAAGTTCATGATAAATTTAAGTTCAATTAATCATATTACTTAAGAACTCCCACTTAGATAGACATCCCTCGAGTCATCTAAATGATCACATGATCCATATCAACTAAACCATGTCCGATCATCACGTGAGATGGAGTAGCTTTCAATGGTGAACATCACTATTTTGATCATATCTACTATATGATTCACGCTCGACCTTTCAGTCTTAGTGTTTCGAGGCCATATCTGCATATGCTAGGCTCGTCAAGTTTAACCCGAGTATTCTATGTGTGCAAAACTAGCTTGCACTCGTTGTATGTGAACGTAGAGCTTATCACACCCGATCATCACGTGGTGTCTCGCATTTAATCAGAAAGTAACGGTGCATACTCAGGGAGAACACTTATACCTTGAAATTTAGTGAGGGATCATCTTATAATGCTACCGCCATACTAAGCAAAATAAGATGCATAAAGGACAAACATCACATGCAATCAAAATAAGTGATATGATATGGCCATCATCATCTTGTGCCTTTGATCTCCATCTCCAAAGCACCATCACGATCACCATCATCACCGGCTTGACACCTTGATCCCCATCGTAGCATCGTTGTCGTCTCGCCAACTATTGCTTCAACGACTATCGCTACCGCTTAGTGATAAAGTAAAGAAATTACATGGAGATTGCATTTCATACAATAAAGCGACAACCATAAGGCTCCTGCCAGTTGCCGATAATGGTTACAAAACATGATCATCTCATACAACAATTTATATCTCGTCAAGTCTTGACCATATCACATCAACATGCCCTGCAAAAACAAGTTAGACGTCCTCTACTTTGTTGTTGCAAGTTTTACGTGGCTGCTACGGGCTGAGCAAGAACCGTTCTTACCTACGCATTAAAACCACAATGATTTTTCGTCAAGTGTGTTGTTTTAACCTTCAACAAGGACCAGGTGTAGTCAAACTCGATTCAACTAAAGTTGGTGAAACAGACACCCACCAGCCACCTGTGTGTGAAGCACGTCAGTAGAACCAGTCTCATTAACGCGATCATGTAATGTCGGTCCAGGCCGCTTCATCCAACAATACCACCGAATCAAAGTAAGATGTTGCTAGTAAGCAGTATGACTATTATCGTCCACAACTCTTTGTGTTCTACTCGTGCATATTGTTGGGGAACGCAGTAATTTCAAAAATTTTCCTACGCACACACAGGACCATGGTGATGGCATAGCAACGAGATGGGAGAGTGTTGTCTACGTACCCTCGTAGACCAAAGCGGAAGCGATCACAACGTAGAGGAAGTAGTCGTACGTTCTCCTCGCGATCCTGCCGATCGGCGCCGTTACTCCGGCACCTCCGAGTCGATCACGGCGTAGAGGAAGTAGTCAGACGTTGTCCTCGCGATCCAGCCGATCCTAAGCGCATTACTCCGGCGCCTCGAGTTCTTGGCACACGTACAGCTCGGTGACGCTCCTCGGGCTCCGATCCAAAGGCAAAGCTCCGGGGAGAGAGTTCCGTCGGACGACGGCGTGGTAGGACGATCTTGATGTTCTACCAACGCAGGCTTCGCCTAAGCACTGCTATGATTTGACCGAGGTGGAATATGGTGGAGGGGGCACCGCACACGGCTAAGGAACGATCTCAAGGATCAACTTGTGTGTTCTAGGGTGCCCCCACCCCGTATATAAAGGAGGGAGGGAGGAGGTGGCCGGCCACAAGGAGGGCGCACCATAGGGAGGAAACCTACTCCAAGTAGGTTTCCCTCTCTTTCCTTATCTTATTTGGAGGGAAGGAAGGAGTACTAGTATTAGGAAGTAGTACTAGTAGTAGGAATAGGAAGAGGGGAAGGAGAAAGGAAAGGGGGCGGCCCCCTCCCCAATTCGGATTGGGCTTGGGCGCGCCTCCCTTGTTCCTTCTCCCTTCCTCCTACATGGGCCCAATAAGGCCCATATACTTCTGGGGGTTCCGGTAACCTCCGGAGCTCCAAACTTCTCCGGAACCTTTCCGTGTCCAAATATATCCGTCCAATATATTAATCTTTATGTCTCGACCATTTCGAGACTCCTCGTCATGTCCGTGATCACATCCGGGACTCCGAACTCCTTCGGTACATCAAAATACACAAACTCATAATATAACCGCCATCGAAACCTTAAGCGTGCGGACCCTACGGTTCGAGAACAATGTAGACATGACCGAGACACATCTCCGGTCAATAACCAACAGCGGGACCTGGATGCCCATATTGGTTCCTACATTTTCTACGGAGATCTTTATCGGTCAGACCGCATAACAACATACGTTGTTCCCTTTGTCATCGGTATGTTACTTGCCCGAGATTCGATCGTCGGTATCCAATACCTAGTTCAATCTCGTTACCGGCAAGTCTCTTTACTCGTTCCGTAATGCATCATTCTGTAACTAACTCATTAGTTACATTGCTTGCAAGGCTTATAGTGATGTGCATTACCGAGATGGCCCAGAGATACCTCTCCGACAATCGGAGTGACAAATCCTAATCTCGAAATCGCCAACCCAACATCCGCCTTTGGAGACACTTGTAATACTCCTTTATAATCACCCAGTTACGTTGTGACGTTTGGTAGTACCCAAAGTGTTCCTCAGGCAAACGGGAGTTGCATAATCTCATAGTCATAGGAACATGTATAAGTCATGGATAAAAGCAATAGCAACATACTAAACGATCGTGTGCTAAGCTAATGGAATAGGTCATGTCAATCAGATCATTCAACCAATGATGTGACCTTGTTAATCAAATGACAACTCCTTTGTCTATGGTCGTGAAACTTAACCATCTTTGATTAACAAGCTAGTCTAGTAGAGGCATACTAGTGACACTCTGTTTGTCTATGTATTCACACATGTATTATGTTTCCGGTTAATACATTTCTAGCATGAACAATAAACATTTATCATGATATAAGGAAATAAATAATAACTTTATTATTGCCTCTAGGGCATATTTCCTTGAGTCTCCCACTTGCACTAGAGTCAATAATCTAGATTACACGGTAATGATTCTAACACCCATGGAGTCTTGGTGCTGATCATGTTTTGCTCGTGGAAGAGGCTTAGTTAACGGTCTGCTACATTCAGATCCGTATGTATCTTGCAAATCTCTATGTCTCCCACCGGACTAAGTCCGGATGGAATTGAAGCGTCTTTTGATATGCTTGGTCCTCTTGTGAAATCTGGATTCCTTTGCCAAGGCAATTGCACCAAAGATTGTCACAGAAGATCTTCATTGGTACCGATCCACTAGGTATGACACCTAGATCGGAAATGAACTCTTTCATCCAGACGCCTTCATTTGTCGCTTCGAAGCAGCTATGTACTCCGCTTCACATGTAGATCCCGCCACGACGCTTTGTTTAGAACTGCACCAACCGACAGCTCCACCGTTTAACAAAAACACGATCCGGTTTGCGATTTAGAATCGTCCGGATCGATGTCAAAGCTTGCATCGACGTAACCATTTACGACTCAGCTCTTTGTCACCTCCATATACGAGAAACATATCCTTAGTCCTTTTCGTGTATTTCAGGATGTTCTTGACCGATGTCCAAAGGATCCATTCTGGATTACTTTGGTACCTTCCTGCCAAGCTTACAGCCTAAGCATACGTCGTGTCCGGGTACACGATTGCATACATGATAGAGCCTATGGTTGAGGCATAGGGAACATCTTTCATTTTCTCTCTATCTTCTGCGGTGGTCGGGCATTGAGTCTTACTCAACTTCATACCTTGCAACATGTGCAAGAACCCTTTCTTGGCTTGATCCATTTTGAACTTCTTCAAAATCTTGTCAAGGTATGTGCATTGTGAAAGTCCAATTAAGCGTCTTGATCTATCTCTATAGATTTTTATCCTAATATGTAAGCAGCTTCACCGAGGTCCTTCATTGAAAAACTCTTGTTCAAGTATCCCTTTATGCTATCCAGAAATTCTATATCATTTCCGATCAGTAATATGTCATCTACATATAATATCGTAAATGCTCTGAGCTCCCACTCACTTTCTTGTAAATACAGGCTTCTCCAAAAGTCTCAGATAAACCCAAATACTTTGATCACAGTATCAAAGCGTTTATTCCAACTCCGAGATGCTTGCACCAGTCCATAAATGGATCGCTGGATCTTGCACACTTTGTTAGCTCCCTTTGGATCGATTAAACCTTCTGTTTGCATCATATACAACTCTTCTTCCGTAAACCCATTCAGAATGCGGTCTTTACATCCATTTGCCAAATTTCATAATCATAAAATGCGGCAATTGCTAACATGATTCTGGACAGACTTAAGCATCGCTACTGGGTGAGAAGGTCTCATCGTAGTCAATCCCTTGAACTTGTCGAAAACCCTTTGCGACAAGTCGAGCTTTGTAGACACAATATTACCGTCGCCGTCGGTCTTCTTCTTGAAGATCCACTTGTTTTCTATTGCTTGCCGACCCTCGGGCAAGTCAACCAAAGTCCACACTTTGTTTTCATACATGGATCCCATCTCGCATTTCATGGCCTCAAGCCATTTTGCGAATCTGGGCTCACCATCGCTTCTTCATAGTTCGTGAGGTTCATCATGATCTAGTAGGATGACTTCCAGAACAGGATTGCCGTACCACTCTGGTGCGGATCTTATTCTGGTTGATCTACGAGGTTCAGTAATAACTTGATCTGAAGTTCCATGATCATCATCATCAACTTCCTCACTAATTGGTGTAGATGTCGCAGGAACCGGTTTACGTGATAAAATACTTTCAAATAAGGGAGAAGGCACGATTACCTCATCAAGTTCTACTTTCCTCCCACTCACTTCTTTCGAGAGAAACTCCTTCTCTAGAAAGGATCCATTCTTAGCAACAAATGTCTTGCCTTCGGATCTGTGATAGAAGGTGTACCCAATATCTCCTTTGGGTATCCTATGAAGATACATTTCTCCGATTTAGGTTCGAGCTTATCAGTTGAAGCTTTTTCACATAAGCATCGCATCCCCAAACTTTAAGAAACGACAACTTTGGTTTCTTGCTAAACCACAGTTCATAAGGTGTCGTCTCAACGGATTTTGACGGTGTTCTATTCAGCGTGAATGCGGCCGTCTCAAGAGCATAACCCCAAAACGATAGCGGTAAATCTGTAAGAGACATCATAGATCGCACCATATCTAGTAAAGTGCGATTACGACGTTCGGACACACCATTGCGCTGTGGTGTTCCGGTGGCGTGAGTTGCGAAACTATTCCGCATTGTTTCAAATGTAGACCAAACTCAGAACTCAAATATTCACCTCCACGATCAGATCGTAGAAACTTTATTTTCTTCTTACGATGATTTTCAACTTCACTCTGAAATTCTTTGAACTTTTCAAATGTTTTAGACTTATGTTTCATTAAGAAGATATACCCATATCTGCTTAAATCATCTGTGAAGGTGAGAAAATAACGATATCCGCCACGAGCCTCAACATTCATTGGACCACATACATCCGTATGTATGATTTCCAACAAATCTGTTGCTCTCTCCATAGTAGGAGAACGGGTCTTAGTCATCTTGCCCATGAGGCACGGTTACTTAAGTGCCAAGTGATTCATAATCAAGTGACTCCAAAAGTCCATCAAGATGGAGTTTCTTCATGCGCTTTATACCGATATGACCTAAACGGCAATGCCACAAATAAGTCGCACTATCATTATCAACTCTTGCATCTTTTGGTTTCAACATTATGAATATGTGTATCACTACTATCGAGATTCATTAAAATAGACCACTCTTCAAGGGTGCATGACCATAAAAGATATTATTCATATAAATAGAACAACCTTTATTCTCTGATTTAAATGAATAACCGTCTCGCATCAAACAAGATCCAGATATAATGTTCATGCTTAACGGCGGCACCAAATAACAATTATTTAGGTCTAAAACTAATCCCGAAGGTAGATGTAGAGGTAGCGTGCCGACCGCGATCACATCGACTTTGGAACCGCTTCCCACGCGCATCGTCACCTCGTCCTTTGCTAGTGTTCGCTAATCAGTAGTCCCTGTTTCGAGTTGCAAATATTAGCAATGTAACCAGTATCAAATACCAGTGCTCATGCGAGCTCTAGTAAGGTACACATCAATAACATGTATATCACATATACCTTTGTTCACCTTGCCATCCTTCTTATCCGCCAAATACTTGGGGCAGTTCCGCTTCCATGACGATGCCTTGCGGTAGAAGCACTCGATTTGTGTTTAGGTCCAGACTTGGGTTTCTTCACTTGAGCGGCAACTTGTTTGCTGTTCTTCTTGAAGTTCCTTCTTCTTCCCTTTGCCTTTCTTCTTGAAACTAGTGGTCTTATTGACCATCAACACTTGATGCTCCTTCTTGATTTCTACCTCCATGACCTTGACATTGCGAAGAGCTCGAGCATAGTCTTTACTAACCCTTGCATATTATAGTTCATCACGAAGCCTTTGTAGCTTGGTGGCGTTGATTGAAGAATTACATCAATGACACAATCATCCGGAAGATCAACTCCCATTTGAGTCAAGTGATTGTAATACCCGGACATTACGAGTATGTGCTCACCGATGCACTCCATTCTCCTCCATTTTGCAGCTATAGAACTTATTGGAGACTTCATATCTCTCAATCCGGGCATTACATTTGAAATATCAACTTCAACTCTGGAACATCTCATATGCTCCACGACTTTCAAAACGTCGTTGAAGACCCGGTTCTAAGCCGTAAAGCATGGCACATCGAACTATAGAGTAGTCATCACTTTGCTCGCCAGACGTTCTTAACGCCGTCGATTACATCGGCCAGAGTTCGGCACCTAGCGGTGCATCCAGACGTAACTTTTCAGGCAAGCAATGAGGATAATCCTCAAAGTTACGGACCCAGTCCGTGTAATTGCTACCATCATCTTTCAACTTTGCTTTCTCAAGGAACGCATTAAAATTCAACGGAACAACAAAGACGAGCCATCTATCTACAAACAGATATAGACAAGCAAGATACTATCAGGTACTAAGTTCATGATAAATTTAAGTTCAATTAATCATATTACTTAAGAACTCCCACTTAGACGGACATCTCTCTAGTCATCTAAGTGATCACGTGATCCAAATCAACTAAACCATAACCGATCATCACGTGAGATGGAGTAGTTTTCAATGGTGAACATCTTATGTTGATCATATCTACTATATGATTCACGCCGACCTTTCGGTCTCCGTGTTCCGAGGCCATATCTGCATATGCTAGGCTCGTCAAGTATAACCTGAGTATTCTGCGTGTGCAAAACTGGCTTGCACCCGTTGTAGATGGACGAGAGCTTATCACACCCGATCATCACGTGGTGTCTCTACGACGAACTTTGGCAACGGTGCATACTCAGGGAGAACACTACTTGATAATTTTAATGAGAGATCATCTTAAAATGCTACCGTCAATCAAAGCAAAATAAGATGCATAAAGGATAAACATCACATGCAATCAATATAAGTGATATGATATGGCCATCATCATCTTGTGCTTGTGATCTCCATCTCCGAAGCACCGTCATGATCACCATCGTCACCGGCGTGACACCTTGATCTCCATCGTAGCATCGTTGTCGTTACGCCATCTATTGCTTCTACGACTATCGCTACCGCTTAGTGATAAAGTAAAGCAATTATGTATGCGTTGCATTTCATACAATAAAGCGACAACCATATGGCTTCGCCCGATTGCCGACAACTTCGGTTACAAAACATGATCATCTCATACAATAAAATATAGCATCACGTCTTGACCATATCACATCACAACATGCCCCGCAAAAACAAGTTAGACGTCCTCTACTTTGTTGTTGCAAGTTTTACGTGGCTGCTACGGGCTGAGCAAGAACCGTTCTTACCTACGCATTAAAACCACAACGATACTTCGTCAAATAGACTCTGTTTTAACCTTCTCAAGGACCGGGCGTAGCCACACTTCAGTTCAACTAAAGTGAGAGAGACAGACACCCGCCAGCCACCTTTAAGCACGAGTGCTCGTAGCAGTGAAACCGGTCTCGGCGTAAGCGTCTGGCGTAATGTCGGTCCGGGCCGCTTCATCTCACAATACCGCTGAACCAAAGTATGACATCTTTGGTAGGTAGTATGACTTGTATCGCCCACAACTCACTTGTGTTCTACTCGTGCATATGACATCAACGCATAAAACCAGGCTCGGATGCCACTTTGTTGGGACGCAGTAATTTCAAAAATTTCCACGCACACAGGACCATGGTGATGGCATAGCAACGAGATGGGAGAGTGTTGTCTACGTACCCTCGTAGACCAAAGCGGAAGCGATCACAACGTAGAGGAAGTAGTCGTACGTTCTCCTCGCGATCCTGCCGATCCCAGCGCCGTTACTCCGGCACCTCCGAGTCGATCACGACGTAGAGGAAGTAGTCGTACGTTGTCCTCGCGATCCAGCCGATCCTAGCGCCGTTACTCCGGCGCCTCCGAGTTCTTGGCACACGTACAGCTCGGTGACGCTCCTCAGGCTCCGATCCAGCAAAGCTCCGGGGAGAGAGAGTTGCGTCAGCACGACGGCGTGGTGACGATCTTGATGTTCTACCAACGCAGGGCTTCGCCTAAGCACTGCTATGATTTGACCGAGGTGGAATATGGTGGAGGGGGCACCAGACACGGCTAAGGAACGATCTCAAGGATCAACTTGTGTGTTCTAGGGTGCCCCCCACCCCGTATATAAAGGAGGGAGGGAGGAGGTGGCCGGCCACAAGGGGCGCACCATAGGGAGGGGAAACCTACTCCAAGTAGGTTTCCTCTCTTTCCTTATCTTATTTGGAGGGAAGGAAGGAGTACTAGTATTAGGAAGTAGTACTAGTAGTAGGAATAGGAAGAGGGGAAGGAGAAAGGAAAGGGGCGGCCCCCTCCCCAATTCGGATTGGGCTTGGGGCGCGCCTCCCTCCTTGTTCCTTCTCCCTTCCTCCTACATGGGCCCAATAAGGCCCATATACTTCTGGGGGTTCCGTAACCTCCGGAGCTCCAAACTTCTCCGGAACCTTTCGGTGTCCAAATATATCCGTCCAATATATTAATCTTTATGTCTCGACCATTTCGAGACTCCTCGTCATGTCCGTGATCACTTCCGGGACTCGAACTCCTTCGGTACATCAAAATACACAAACTCATAATATAACCGTCATCGAAACCTTAAGCGTGCGGACCCTACGGTTCGAGAACAATGTAGACATGACCGAGACACATCTCCGGTCAATAACCAACAGCGGGACCTGGATGCCCATATTGGCTCCTACATTTTCTCTGAAGATCTTTATCGGTCAGACCGCATAACAACATACGTTGTTCCCTTTGTCATCGGTATGTTACTTGCCCGAGATTCGATTGTCGGTATCCAATACCTAGTTCAATCTCGTTACTGGCAAGTCTCTTTACTCGTTCCGTAATGCATCATTATGTAACTAACTCATTAGTTACATTGCTTGCAAGGCTTATAGTGATGTGCATTACCGAGATGGCCCAGAGATACCTCTCCGACAATCGGAGTGACAAATCCTAATCTCGAAATACGCCAACCCAACATCTGCCTTTGGAGACACTTGTAATACTCCTTTATAATCACCCGATTACGTTGTGACGTTTGGTAGTACCCAAAGTGTTCCTCAGGCAAACGGGAGTTGCATAATCTCATAGTCATAGGAACATGTATAAGTCATGGATAAAAGCAATAGCAACATACTAAACGATCGTGTGCTAAGCTAATGGAATAGGTCATGTCAATCAAATCATTCAACCAATGATGTGACCTTGTTAATCAAATGACAACTCCTTTGTCTATGGTCAGGAAACTTAACCATCTTTGATTAACAAGCTAGTCTAGTAGAGGCATACTAGTGACACTCTGTTTGTCTATGTATTCACACATGTATTATGTTTCCGGTTAATACATTTCTAGCATGAACAATAAACATTTATCATGATATAAGGAAATAAATAATAACTTTATTATTGCCTCTAGGGCATATTTCCTTCACATATAACATCTATGCCTAGACCTAGCTCGGATACCACTGTTGGGGAACGTAGCATTTCAAAAAAATTCCTACGATCACGCAAGATCTATCTAGGAGAAGCATAGCAATGAGCGGGGAGAGTGTGTCCACGTACCCTCGTAGACCAAAAGCGGAAGCGTTTAGTAACGAGGTTGATGTAGTCGAACGTCTTCGCGATCCAACTGATCCAAGTACCGAACGCACGGCACCTCCGCAATCTGCACACGTTCAGCTCGGTGACGTCCCTCGAACTCTTGATCTAGTTGAGGCCGTGGGAGAGTTTCGTCAGCACGACGGCCTGGTGACATTGATTATGAATTTACCGGTGCAGGGCTTCACCTAAGCACTACGACGATATGACCGAGGTGTAATACTATGGAGGGGGGCACCCCACACGGCTAAGAGATTGTCTGTTGTGCCTTTGGGGTGCCCCATGCCCCCGTATATAAAGGAGGGGAGGAGGAGGCCGGCCAACAACGGGCGCGCCAGGGAGAGGGGAGTCCTACTAGGACTCCAGTCCTAGTAGGATTCGCCGCCACCCTTTTTTGCTTCTACCGGAGGGGGAAAAGGGAGAGGAGAGGGAGTAGGAGAAGGAAAGGGGGGTGGCGCCCCCTTCCCAAGTCCAATTCGGCCTCCTCCCTTGTGGGGGGCGCACCAGCCCCTTGTGGGCTGGTTAGCCTCCCTCCTATGGCCCATAAGGCCCATATCTTTCCCCAGGGGGTTCCGGTAACCTCCCGGTACTCCGGAAAAATGCCGAATCACTCGGAACCATTCTGATGTCTGAATGCAACCTTCCAATATATGAATCTTTACCTCTCGACCATTTTGAGACTCCTCTTCATGCCCGTGATCTCATCTGGGACTCTGAACAAACTTCAGTACATCAAATCAACTCATAATACAAATCGTCATCGAACATTAAGCGTGCGGACCCTACGGGTTCGAGAACTATATGGGCATGACCGAGACACTTCTCCGGTCAATAACCAATAGTGGAACCTGGATGCTCATATTGGCTCCTACATATTCTATGAAGATCTTTATCGGTCAAACCGCATAACAACATACGTTGTTTCCTTTGTCATCGGTATGTTACTTGCCCGAGATTCAATCGTCGGTATCATCATACCTAGTTCAATCTCGTTACCGGCAAGTCTCTTTACTCGTTCCGTAATACATCATCCTGCAACTAACTCATTAGTCACATTGCTTGCAAGGCTTATAGCAATGTGCATTACCGAGAGGGCCCAGAGATACCTCTCTGACAATCGGAGTGACAAATCCTAATCTCGATCTATGCCAACTCAACAAACACCATCGGAGACACCTGTAGAGCATCTTTATAATCACCTAGTTACGTTGTGACGTTTGATAGCACACTAAGGTGTGTTTGGTTCGAGTCACGGGTCGGAATGTCACGGGTCGGACCCGTTCCTGGGCCTCGTTCCTGCGTTTGGTAGCCCAACGGAAGCAGAACCTAGTCGTCCCCGCGTAGGGAATATTCGCCTCATATCCGGAATTCGCCGAGACCTCCAAATCGATGAAACCACGCGGAACCGCTCGTCTCTCCCGCAACCCTATCGCTGCTCTGCTCCGAAGGCACAGGTGCGCCGCCGCCCCTCTTCCTCCCTCCCTCTCCTCTGCGCCACCGTCCCTCTCCCTCTCTGCGCCGCCGGCCATCTCGCTCTCTGCTCCGCCGCCCCTCTACAGCTCTCGCGCGCCGCTGTCCCTCCCTCTCCTCTGTGCCGCCGTCCCTCTCCCTCTCTGCTCCGCCGCCCCTCTACAGCTCTCGCGCGCCGCCGTCTCTCTCCCTCTCTGCGCCGCTGGCCCTCTCCCTCAAGGCCACGCCTCGATCCATTTTCTCACCCCTCACTCGATCTGCAGGATACTTGGGAAGAAGGCAGGGGTCTAGGTGCTACTCCGGCGTGGCGGCAGAGTCAAGCACTCCCATCTCTCTTGAAGGTACAAATCCCTCCTCCTCTCCCCTTGTATATGCTGCTGTCCAGTGCATTTTTTTGCTCAAATTGTTGTTGTCTAGTACATCTTTTGTTCAAATTGGTCTTGTCCAGTACATCTTTGCAATATGTGGTTATGTGTAATAATTTTGATAGCATGCATCAATTGTAGATGGTCAAGAAGATGAACAAAAGAAAAAGGATGGTTAGGGGAGCCGCTGTTTTTGTCACACTTGCTGCAATTGCAGTCATTGTTCGAGCTATAATAAGGAAGAGAAGAGCACGTATTACATTAGGCCCAATGCATGAAAGAGATCGAATCAGATATGATTACCTAGATCAAAAAATTTGGCAAAGTGATGTGTTATGTAAAAACATGTTAAGGTTTGAAAGAGCTGCGTTCTTTCGCTTGTGTGGCATACTCAGGGATCGCAAATTGCTAGAAGACAGTCCACATCTTAGCGTGGAGCAACAATTAGCGATGTTTTTGCATACAATTGGGCATAACCTTCGGAATAGGGTTATTTCAGCCAATTTTTGTAGATCATACGGCACAACCAGCATCTATTTTAGAAAGGTTCTCCATGCCATAGGGGAGCTTCGTAATGATTACATAACGCCACCATCATTGGAGACCCCCACAAAAATTGCAGGAAATCATCGATTTGACCCATATTTTAAGGTAAATTCAGAAACTATTCGTTAGCTATCTAGGCTATATGATATGCCATTTATTAATACCTGTCACTATATAGGATTGTATTGGAGCTATCGATGGTACACATGTGCGAGCAGGTGTTACCAAAGATGCGGAGCATTCTTTTCGGGGTAGGAAGGCCTTCACCACTCAAAATGTGATGGCAGCGGTAGATTTTGATCTACGCTTCACATATGTGTTAGCTGGTTGGGAAGGGTCAGCACATGATGCAACTGTTTTAGCTGATGCATTAACACGTGAGAGGGGCTTACAAGTACCACCGGGTAAGAAGTTGCCTAGGATACAAAATTGTCCATTTGTTATTACCTTACAAGAACCATTGTCACCAATTATTGTTTTTTTAGGAAAGTTCTACCTAGTTGATGCTGGCTACGGAGAAAAGCCTGGGTTCTTGCCCCCTTTTCGTGGTGTGAGGTACCATTTGAACGAGTGGGGCAACAATCCAGTCCAAAATGATAGGGAGTTGTTCAACCTTAGGCACTCATCTCTACGGGTGGCGGTAGAGAGGGCTTTTGGATCTCTGAAGAGGCGCTTCAAAATTTTAGATGATGCCAAACCATTCTTCTCTTTCCCGATGCAAGTTGACCTTGTTATAGCTTGTTGTGTTCTTCATAATTATGCACTGTCACAAGGGATTGATGAATTTATTATACCAGAAGTGACATGGACCACCCAACCAATTCGAACATCAAGGCAACAAGCAAGTGACGTTAGGGCCGTGGTAGACCGTAGGATGCAAATGGCAGCCCAAATGTGGGAAGATAGACAACTAATGTATGCTAATCTATGAGTGTGGCACACTCCATGTATTTGAACCTTGTATTTGTGATGTTTATGCAACTACATTTGAATTTATTTCATGGCTGGACAGATTGTATCATTTACTAAATTTGAACCATGTATTTGTGATGTTTATGCAAGTACATTTGAATTTATTTGATGGCTGGACAGATTCTATCATTTACTAAATTTGAACCATGTATTTGTGATGTTTATGCAAGTACATTTGAATTTATTTGATGGCTGGACAGATTGTATCTTTTATTATTTGGACAGAAAAGAGAGAGTGTTGAAGCTGCAAGTGCGAACTCCGGGAGAGTTGGGATCATTGTTTGGACCAATGCCACGACAAAAACCATGCTTGGTTTTTTGGCTGGTCTTGTTGCTGATGGGAAGAGAACGTCAAGTGGCTTCAGGGACGTGCATCATAGACAATGTGCTATTGTTTTGAACGAGCAATTCAAGCTTTCTGTCACCGGAGAGCAAGTCAAAAACCATCTCAAGAAGTGGAGGAAGATTTGGACGAAGGTGGTCAATTTGAAGAATTTAAGTGGATCTCTATGGGATGAAGATACTTGCACAATTAGGCTCAGCGAGGAGCACTATGCAGGGCATTGTATGGTATGCTTCTCACCCTACAAATCTGATGTCGTTTTATGTTTGCATTATGCTAATTATTTTGCACAATGTTTGCAGACCCACAAAGCTGATGCCCCCTTCCTGAATACCCCAATTGAGCACTATCATGCCATGGCTGCCATTTATGGGACAATTCGGGCCAAGGGGCTGAATGGCGATCCGCAATGATCTTCTTTCCATTGATCTTGAAGACGAGGAGAACAGTGAGGTCAACACGTCACCAAATGTTGGTGAATCTTCTGTCCCCAAAGCACCACCAAAAAAGAAGGCTAAGGTAAAGCATGTTCCTGAAGATCTACTTAATTTAATTCTCAAAGATGGGTTCAAACTTGTGGCCGATGCGCTTGTGAAGTCTAGTGGAGATGATGATGACATACCAGATGACCTTTGGGATGTAGTCTCCACATTGCCAGATTTTAATGAAGAGCACGTAGCCCACTACTATGCGCATCTTGTGGACAACCCAAAGACTGCAAGAGCCTTCATGAAACTTTACCAAACCAACAAGTCTGTTTGGGTGATTAGGTATATCAAGAAGAACTTCTAAATTCGATATGGTTGTATGGTTGTCAAGTATGTGAACCTGACATGTATGCTTCCTAGTGCACTTTGGTTGCTTTTGGAGAGAACTAGGCGTGTGTGGCTGTCAAGTATGACTTGGACATGTATGGCTTTATTGCACTTTGCTTGCTTTTGGAGAGCTTCGTATGTGAACTACACATGTATGGCTGTCAAATGTGTTTAACTATTTGACCTTGTTGAAATATGTGTTCTATGTGTTGTCATTTATATGTTGAAATTGTCAATATATATTGTTATGTTGTCTTTCTTGAAAATATAAATGACATGCTGCCGAAATTTATAAATTTATGTCATTTCATTTTACACTCCGTGCTTCCAACCAAACACCGGAACGAAACCAACCCGTTACTCTCTTTTGCTCCTACCAAACACAGGAATGGAATGGACCCGTTCCTCTGGAACGGAACCATTCCATTCCATGACAGTTGGTTCCCCAACCAAACACACCCTAAGTGTTCCTCCGGTATTCGGGAGTTGCATAATCTCATAGTTAGAGGAACATGTATAAGTCATGAAGAAAGCAATAGCAATAAAACTTAACGATCATTATGCTAAGCTAACAGATGGGTCTTGTCCATCACATCATTCTCTAATGATGGGATCCCGTTCACCAAATGACAACACATGTCTATGCCTAGGAAACTTAACCATCTTTGATTAACGAGCTAGTCAAGTAGAGGCATACTAGGGACACTCTGTTTTGTCTATGTATTCACACATGTATCAAGTTTCCAGTTAATGCAATTATAGCATGAATAATAAACATTTATCATGATATAAGGAAATATAAATAACAACTTTATTATTTCCTCTAGGGAATATTTCCTTCAATATTCCGATGTTATTCAGAATTTACAACGGGCACCTCGGGCTGAAAACCAAGATGAGGCTCACAATGCAGTCCGTGTGGATGATGACGCGGTGGGTGAGGACGAAGACCTTGTAGCTGTTGAATGGGACCCTTTGAACCCTCATATGGAAGAAGGTACCATTTTTGCATCCATGACTGAGTGTAGAAATGCACTTGTGGCATACTGCATCAAGGTAGAACATACTTTCAAAGTTGACAAGAGTGATCAAGTACGTTACAGAGTGCACTATCCGACTGAGGGTTGTCCATTGAGGATGCTCGCATCTGAAATGCGAAATAGCACTAATGTTCAGGTCAAAGTGAAACCTTTTAAGCACATATGCCAGGAATCAACCCTTAGGAAGGATACAATTAGTAGAGCCAAGTCAAGATGGGTGGCAGAAGAAGTAAAGAAGTGGGTGAAAGAAAACCAGCAAGTGAGTCCAAAGCACCGTCATGATCACCATCCTCACCGGCGCGACAACTTGATCTCCATCGTAGCATCGTTGTCGTCTCGCCAACTATTTCTTCTACGACTATCGCTACCGCTTAGTGATAAAGTAAATCAATTACATGGCGATTGCATTTCATACAATAAAGCGACAACCATATGGCTCCTGCCAGTTGCCGATAACTCCATTACAAAACATGATCATCTCATACAATAAAAATTAGCATCAGGTCTTGACCATATCACATCACAACATGCCCTGCAAAAACAAGTTAGACGTCCTCTACTTTGTTATTGCAAGTTTTACGTGGCTGCTATGGGCTGAGCAAGAACCGTTCTTACCTACGCATCAAAACCACAACGATTTTTCGTCAAGTATGTGATGTTTTAACCTTCAACAAGGACCGGGCGTAGCCACACTCGATTCAACTAAAGTTGGACAAACTGACACCCGCCAGCCACACCGTAATGCGCGACGTCGATAGAACCAGTCTCGCGTAAGCGTACGCGTAATGTCGGTCCGAGCCGCTTCATCCAACAATACCGCCGAATCAAAGTATGACATGCCGGTAAGCAGTATGACTATTATCGCCCACAACTCACTTGTGTTCTACTCATGCATATAACATTTACGCATAAACCTGGCTCGGATGGCACTGTTGGGGAACGTTGTAATTTCAAAATTTTCCTACGCACACGCAAGATCATGGTGATGCATAGCAACGAGAGGGAGAGTGTTGTCTACGTACCCTCGTAGACCGTAAGCGGAAGCGTTATGACAACGTGGTTGATGTAGTCGTACGTCTTCACGATCGACCGATCCTAGCACCGAAAGTACGGCACCTCCACGATCTGCACACGTTCGGCTCGGTGACGTCCCACAAACTCATGATCCAACAGAGTGTCGAGGGAGAGCTTCGTCAACACGACGGCGTGATGACGGTGATGATGAAGCTACCGGCACAGGGCTTCACCTAAGCACTACGATGATATGATCGAGGTGGATTATGGTGGAGGGGGGCACCACACACGGCTAAGAGATCAATGATCAACTTCCGTGTCTATGGGGTGCCCCCTGGCCACGTATATAAAGTATGGAGGGAGGAGGAGGCCGGCCCTCATAGGGCGCGCCCAAAGTGTGGAGTCCTACTAGGACTCTCTAGTCCTAGTAGGATTCCACCTCCCACATGGAATAGGAAAAAGGGAAGGGAGAAGGAGAAGGAAGGAAGGGGGCGCCCCCTTTCCATAGTCCAATTCGAACCAGTCCATGGGGAAGGGGCGCGGCCACCCTTGAGGCCTTTCTCTCCTTTCCCGTATGGCCCATTAAGGCCCAATACGAATTCCCGTAACTCTCCGGTACTCTGAAAAATACCCGAATCACTCGGAACCTTTTCGATGTCCGAATATAGCCTTCCAATATATCGATCTTTACATCTCGACCATTTCGAGACTCCTCGTCATGTCCCCGATCTTATCCGGGACTCTGAACAAACTTCGGTCATCAAATCACATAACTCATAATACAAATCGTCACAGAAAATTAAGCGTGCGGACCCTACGGGTTCGAGAATTATGTAGACATGACCGAGACTCATCTCCGGTCAATAACCAATAGCGGAACCTGGATGCTCATATTGGTTCCTACATATTCTACGAAGATCTTTATCGGTCAAACCGCATAACAACATACGGTTTTCCGTTTGTCATCGGTATGTTACTTGCCCGAGATTCGATCGTCGGTATCTCAATACCTAGTTCAATCTCGTTACCGGCAAGTCTCTTTACTCGTTCCGTAATGCATCATCCCGCAACTAACATTGCTTGCAAGGCTTATAGTGATGTGCATTACCGAGAGGTCCCAAAGATACCTCTTCGACAATCGGAGTGACAAATTCTAATCTCGAGCTATGCCAACTCAACAAGTACCATTGGAGACACCTTTAGAGCACCTTTATAATCACCCAGTTACGTTGTGACGCTTGGTAGCACAAAAAGTGTTTCTCCGGTATCCGGGAGTTGCATAATCTCATAGTCATAGGAACATGTATAAGTCATGAAGAAAGCAATAGCAATATACTAAACGATCAAGTGCTAAACTAACGGAATGGGTCAAGTCAATCACATCATTCTCTAATGATGTGATCCCGTTAATCAATTGACAACTCATGTCTATGGCTAGGAAACTTAACCATCTTTGATTCAACGAGCTAATCAAGTAGAGGCATACTAGTGACACTCTATTTGTCTATGTATCCACACATGTACTAAGTTTCCGGTTAATACAATTCTAGCATGAATAATAAACATTTATCATGAAATAAGGAAATAAATAATAACTTTATTATTGCCTCTAGGGCATATTTCCTTCAGATACGATATGCCGAACTTGAATGTCACCAAAGAACAACATACCTTGCTCTTGTCAATGCCACATTAGCTCTTTTCCTACCATCGAGAAAGCCTATATCCCCATTAAGATTGCACCTAACCATTGAAATTAATACTATATCTCTCTCGTCACCTTGAGATGGATCAAAAGTATTTACTACAACATGCGAAAACTTGTCCTGCTTAAATTTCCTTAATCTTTCTCCTAGAACATTCACTTGGGCATTATATGGATATAAGACACCGACACTTGTTTTTCCTCCTTGACGCATGCTATGATAATTTTGGACCAAAGAAACACAAATTAGTTTCATCAATTGCTGAAGAACAGAAACTACTTTTTTTGAACATGCTACTTGACAACTGAATCTTTAGATATACCTTGTGTTAGTCTTTCAATAATATTGACTGCTATAGTAGCTTCAACCTGTATTAACAAAATTAGCATCTCTACGCTCTTCATGGCCCTCAATATCAATAAATGAATAGGGACCGTAATATTTGCCATGGAGATAATCCTTGGTATATTCTTTATGAATGACATATTCTCCATTGGTAATTGAACCATCGTAGAATTCAAAGTTTGGAAATTCACTAATAGACATGTGCATCTTGTATTGCGTGCTTAGCATGCATTTGATATAATCCATGTCGCACAATCTCTCATATAGACTTCCTCCAAGTCCAACAATTTTAGCAGCCTAGCAATTATATTAAGGAAAAATATATGAGAAACTATCCGTGTTTGACAATATTTAGTATCAGATAAGATGATATTCATATGATCTTATACAAAGACACGCCTCACTAACGATGATAGTTGCCAGTCGTCTTTCGGATTAGCTACCTCATCAATGACCAAGATGTTGTCCCTTTGGTTCATACTTCAAATCCTTCTTTACAGGCATGGAGATTGTATAGTTTCCACCCTGCAAATCCTTCATAGAGTTCGCATATGCATCTGGCCACTTTAAAGAGTTTGATAATATCTCGGAATGGGTCTCTTCAAATAATGGTGCGAGAAACAACTTCGGGACATGGCAGAATGAGTGGCAGGCTAGGGCTCATGTCAAACAAAGGCCCAATACATCTACATACCTAAATAAATTATAAAAATAATAATTTCCACAACATAATGTTAACACTATTATGGGGTGGGGGCCTCCCCCCACCCCGGTGCACTTCACCACGTTGTATTTATTATTTGCAACAAATTTCCTTCAATGGGTGCCATATTTCGCCTACCAAACAATATGATATCACCAAGAGAATAGTCATTCTTTTGAGATAAGACAACACGATGAGAAGCCATTTTTTCACAGCAGTGTTACTGGGGGTACAAGCAATGACATCAAGTTTGTTCTTTAAAATTGCGCCTAGAATCACAACAACTTCTAGTTTTACCTGTGCTAGGCGAACCTAGATTAGCCTCACGGACTCATTGTGACAACAATTGGCCGCTAAAATGCAACTTATAGCTGCTACATTTTGTGAATCGGTCAGATCAAAACCATCAAGGTCATTCTGAATTCTAGCATACCAATCTTTAGTGTCGCGTTGCTTACACACGGTAGTAGCCTATGACATCAATTTAAGGATTTAAGTGCACAAAGAATGAAAAAAAGACGTTACAGTTGCATAAATCCAACATATACAGAAAGTTAGAACAAAATAGCAATAGAAAAAGTGAAAATATATGAACAAAGCATACATCAAATTAAAAAAATCACATTAAATAGATAGTCAGGAAAAATAAACATTGAAAGTAGCTTACTGCTTACATGAATGTTTTTGCCCAATATAAATGAAGGGTTGTCTTGAGCGCACGATTCTATGATACCATTTTAGTGAGAAATCTGATTTCAAAAGGGCCTTGCACCAGTAGCTATTCGTCTAATGTGCACATATCTTATCTCATTTCATAGAGAATATTTATCATATCTGGTGACCGGATGACTTCGACTTATAGCACCTTAATATCGTCACCATCTCTAGAACGAGGCTTCATGACCCACACTAGCTCATTGATAGTTTCTGATTTACCTGGTTTTCTTGTGATGAAGCCAACATGATATCTCGCTGTTGTGCTTCATACTTCTCATCTTTCTTTACAAGCATGGAGATTGTGTACGTCTTAGAAAGACAAATGTTTTATTGTGCAAAGTCAAGAGTCTCTTCCCCGAGAAAAGTCTAGGGTTTCCCTGACTCCCGCCGGCGCCGCCGTCGGTCCGCCTCATCTCCGGTGGCCTTAGGGCCATGGCAGCGCGGTGGATCTCGGCCCTTGTCGGCGGGAGGGCTCTTTTTTCAGTTGTTCCTTTGCGTTTTGTTAGGGTTTATGTCATGCTCAGGAAGACGAGAAGGCGGCGGCTCCCTGAAGATGGAATAAGGTTCTCCCCGCCTGGCCCCCGTCCCGATGGTGTGTCTGGCATCATCGGTGGGCGTGTGGAGATGTCTCCGGCGGATCTGTCCTTGATGGATTTGCTCGGATATGGTCGTAGTTCGTCTACATTCATGTGTTTTCAGGTTGGATCCTTCTGATCTACACTACTCTTCATCGACGGCGATTGCTGTTATGATGCGCTAGTCTATGGGGCCTTAGCACGACGACTTTCCGACTGTCTACTACAAAAAGTTTTGCCCGGCTCCGACGATGGAGGGGCGATGACAGCGGCACGCCTTCGGCTTGCTTCAGTGCTTGTAGTCGTCGCTAGGTGGTCTACGGATCTGAATGTAATTTTTATTATTTCTGGTGTTCGTTGTATTGCCATGATTGAAGATGAATAGACTGGAAGTTTTTTCGCAAAGACATGAAGATTGTATAGTTTCCACTTTGCAAATCCTTCATAGAGTTTGCATATGCATCTGGTCACTGTAAGGAGTTTGATAACATCTCATAACGAACCTCTGCAAATAGCGGTGCGAGAAACGATCTCATGGCGTGGCAAAAGGTGCGGCAGCCTAGGGCCCATGTCAAACAAGGGCACAATACATCTACATACCTAAATAAATTAAAGAATTTAAGCATTTGCCTCCCCTCGGCACTTCACCATGTTGCATTTATTCAATAGTTATTTATGGTCGAGTAGATGTATTTTATAATTATTATTTGCATCATATAATCACATATGAATGATGTATTAAGACTTTATTTTCTAATTTAATTACAATTTTGATGTTTATGACTTTATAATAGTTTTCATGATACACGACATATAACTGTGAAAGTATTTTTCCACTCTATTATATTTGTTAGGTCCGGTGTACCTCATTCGCACTAGGGCCTCCATAATGGTTGGGCCGGCCCTGGGCCAAGGGAGAAGGAGGCTAGGGGCGGAGGTAGGGGTGGGGCTTTGCGAGGGAGGAAGAGGGTAATAGGGTGTAGGCGAGATCAGGCAGCGAGCGGAGGGAGGCAAAGGCTGGCGGCGGGGTCATGGCTATGGATGGGAGCACGATTCAGTGATTGCAACCTACCCATCTCTACCGTACTACTCTTCATTCCAGATCCAACAATCAACACTGGTAAAATTAAAAAAATGTTCGGGCTTGGAATGAATGATGACCCAAGTTTAAAAAACGGTTCTCACTACCAGCGAAATTTCAACTCATGTAAGAAAACGAAATTTCGACTAATCATTTTTTTTTGCGGGTGTTTGACTAATCAATTTAGGAATGAATGACAACAATATATAAGAATGTCTAGATTGAGATACATTTGCTCCTTCTGTTGTTGATTAGTAATCGCGTACGTGTAAAACTGTAAATGCACGTATTGACTAATGGAAAAAAGTGATGCATATAGTATTGAATTTCATCAAGTTTTTCTAGCTATATACTAATAAGTTCACATAATTTTTCTACCGAGATAAAGTTGTACGTACAATGCAATTAAGCTTTCAGCTTTTGTTCAACATTTTTTGTCTTGAAGATTTTATCTCATTACACAAGTAGTGTCAAAACTCGTCTTACATTATGGGACGGAGGGAGTAGCAGACAAACCACTGTCCGTCATATGAAACTGGGTAACTAAAAAGAATATATATGTACATAGTAGAAACAATGTATGTGTCCCAGAGATTAAAAATGAAGTGTCTAGCCATTTATCATCCAGTCAGCAAGGTCTTTCACTAAGTGCTTGTAGTCGTCGCTAAGTGGTCTATAAATCTGAATGTAATTTTTATTATTTATAGTGTTCGTTGTATTGTCATGATTGAAGATGAATAGATCCACGGTTTTCAAAAAAAGCAAGGTCTTCCACTCATCATGTAATAAAAAAAGGAAAAAAGAACGCCTTCCACTGTGCTGGCGGCTGGTGCGACCGTGGATTACCTTGCCAACTCAGCCGGCCCCGTCAGCGCCGTCATCCTACCTGGCCGCATTCCGCGCGCGCACACACAGCTGGCCCTACAGTTGGTCGGTAAGATACACCGCGGTGGAAACGCACGAGACGTGACGACACGGCGGAACAGCAACCGGCAGCACAACCTCAACTCAAAGCAAGGGGAAGAAGGCTTCCAGTCCAATCAAGCCCCCAAAGGGTCAAGGACGAGTCGAGGGAGAGCGAGGTCGGCATGGGGATCGTGGAGACGTGGGTGCGCGAGAAGCCCATCCGCACCTTCCTCTCCCGCCTCTCCCGCCAGTCGGCCGCCGCCTTCGTCGCCTCCACCACCTCCCGCTCCCCCGTGGCGGCCGATGGCGAGGGCGGCGGCGCCGACGGAGGCATCCCGCAGCTCTCGCCCGTCGCCAACTCGGTCGTCTCCCGCTGCTCCCGGTGCGTATGGGCCTTCCCAACCTCAAACTCGCTCCGGTAGTAGCAGGGTTCGAGGGCAGAAGTTCGATTCAAGCCATGTACTCTTTGCTCTTCGACTCACTCACCCAACTGTTGCTGATTGCTTGCCCCAAATTCGTTCGGTCGGTTCATTTTGAGGCGTGTGCTTAAATGCTCCATGGATATCTAAAATCATCTTAGCCTGTTCAGCACCTATGATACGATTGGTCGCTGACTGTTAATTTAATTTGCCTAATTCAATAGGAAGCGCATGCGTGATTTTCTGTTTTACTTATTTTCTCCCCTTTTGTAAACCAAATATTGAAAAATAGCAGCGTGCTTTCATTCTCATTGTCGGCGGTTGACAGTAGTTATTGTCCTCAGGGTGGGTAGAGTACAGGAGTTGATGTATATATATAGAATACTCTCTTTTACTAGTTGGACATGGATTTATAGTGCTTCAGTAGGTCTCCCTGTGAGTTTAAGGGATTCACATGGTTTTGGTGTATGACTGTTGACATTGACTTTCTTCACATACATAGGGCATAATAACTGTAATTTCGACTTCCACCATTTTGCCAGACTGCACATTCACTTGATATATTCTGCATCTGCAAGATCCACTGACTGAAAAGAATGGACCAATCAGCATAGTTACACCACTACCATGTTAATCGTAATTTAACTTCCATCTAAAATTGGCTCATATAGAGAGGAAATACGACTGCTAATTTTCTCTGCATAAACTGTTACATTCTGGAAGTAGAGAGTATAGTAATAGCATGTGTTCGAAATATCGTCCAATAAATCAGTTAACTGGCCAATTAATGCCCTACTTGCCAGCTGGCCGAGCAATTACTAGTTAACGATTTCCTGAACATTTGTAATAGCTAGTTATTTTGGACATTTGTGTGACACACTTCAATATTTCGATAATGCCCAGATGTCATTACTCATATAAAAAAAGAGCAATTGGTGGTAATGGCCCATTTGCTTCTACTTGTACTAACCGTGAAAATTGAATGATGGGGCTGCTGATTTTCTCTGAATGAATTCTTACATTGTGGAAATCGAGTGTAATAATAGCTATCTATTTCTGGACATTTATTGATTTATATGACACACTTCGATTTCGATACTCTGCTAATGCCCACATGTCACTACTCCTATAAAATGTGATAATTGATTGTTGCATATGGTTCGCAATGGTTGAGAGTTGAGACTGAGATGGGATTGCCAGATTGCTCATTACCCAACTTAAATATGTTTTTGCAAAGACACCCTGATCTATCACGATTTTGTGGATATGCCTAGCAACACCTCAATTCCATAAAGTAATTAGTCTGACATGTAGTAAAAAGTTGTGGCCCCTAGCAAAGCACCAGGTTTCTTGATAGTAATTGCTAGATATACAGTGGTTCTTACTGTATCTGGTCTTGTTGTGTGAGAAAAAGTAAAGCAGCATAAGTTAGCCACAGTCGAATCATCTAAATCTGAACACACCTTTTGATCAAGTCAAGTTCTATACTTTGAAGAACTTCGTAATTAGCCTTAAAACATGACATCACCCTTATTTGCTCTCAAAATTTCCACTGTTATACCCTTCCATTCATGTCGTTGCTGTGATGTCTGACAAGCTTCTACTTCAGTTCCTCTCAAAATGATGAGTTCTAAAGTCAAGTGCTTAGTTTCCTCAGTTTTACATTTCAGGATTCTTGCTGTTGCAACTGAGAACTTGCAGCAAAGTTATGAGGCTGATTTCCCAGATAATTGTAAGGAACCCAATACATATGCCAGAGAACTATTAGAGTACTGCTGCCATAAAGCTCTCCATGAAGTAACTACACGTCCAGACTATTTGTCTGATATGAATCTTAAATGCTTAATGTTTGATATGATGCTTGCTTGGGAAAATCCAGGTGCTGAGGAAGGATTGCTAAAAATGTGAGAAATCTTCATTGCCGTAGTTGGTCACCATATACCATTCATCTTCCCTTTTTTCTTTATCAAACAGTGCTGTTTGGAGCATAAATAAATAAATGACACCTGCATTTTCTGAAGAGAAATTTAGAGTTCTAACTTTATGATATTCATTATTCTTTCTATTTATTGCGATTGTCAGAATCCTACCTTGTGTAATCCCGTGGAGATTGAAGATGAAGATGAGGGATCAATTTTCTATGCGAATTCCACAAGTTTGGCTGTTCAAGTTAGTTCTGTTTACAAAACATTGATTTTTTGTTACGACCAC